>JAYKKI010000011.1:43645000-44335000 GCA_039881145.1 Druceiella hillmani
TAATTATTTATCCATCAACAAATTGTTTGAAATAAAATTATTATGTAAAATAAATTGAATAATTAATGGAGACTCCTTATCTGGTATTATCTAGTACAATGTACTAAAATTTACCAAAATTATTAAATTTCCATGTTTTGCATTATCTGGTACAATGCACTAAAATTTACCAAAATTATTAAATTTCCATGTCTGGTATTATCTAGTACAATGTACTAAAATTTACCAAAATTATTAAATTTCCATGTCTTGCATTATCTAGTACAATGTACTAAAATTTACCAAAATTATTAAATTTCCATGTCTTGCATTATCTAGTACAATGTACTAAAATTTACCAAAATTATTAAATTTCCATGTCTGGTATTATCTAGTACAATGTACTAAAATTTACCAAAATTATTAAATTTCCATGTCTTGCATTATCTAGTACAATGCACTAAAATTACCAAATTTATTAAATTTCCATGTCTTGCATTATCTAGTATAATGTACTAAAATTTACCAAAATTATTAAATTTCCATGTCTTGCATTATCTAGTACAATGTATTAAAATCTATTAAAATGGTTAAATGTTGATGTCGTTAAATGTTAAAATCAAAAAGCTAAATTGAAACAACAACTTGTTTATCCAATAATGACTTCGGTATTAGTCGTCCTTAATTACATGACCACAATATCTAAGATATGTCAAAATTTTACTCGGCTTAGTTTCACACTTACCATAACTTTGGTGATACATTCCTCTCGATAGGGTACGCAAACAATCATCCCCACTTTAGATATACGGGGTGGAATATTAAACAAATCTCTTTAAATATTTTACTACATGTTAAATGTCTCTATACGACGCAATGTGTATGTGTCTGTATGTGAAAGTAAGTTTCATACACTTTGGTCTAAAACTATAGAGGCTATGATAGTTAGAAAGCCTTGATGAAATTTTACGGAACCGTAAAATGAGCTATTCATGGAGTCCTATGTTATTAGCTGTTTTTTGCTAGTTTTTGCTACTTTAACTAATATTATGTCATTATGAATGCATCTATTATTGGCAGATTATCCGATTGTGCTGTCACAAAACTACCTTCAGTCATTGTTCTAGATGATTTTCAATCTCACTAGGATGTCAAAAATATTTACCAATGAACTAGGCAAGGGATTGTCTATGAGTCTATCTATGTAGTACCGAACTAAACTTCCTACTACTTTATATGGCTGATATCAATTTTCTTGAACTTCAACTGTAGTATAAAAATTAGTCAATTAAGATTAATAACGCACAAAGATGGAATTCATGTGATGTGAATAAATTAGTAAATATCACATTGAAAATAACTGTTTTCTATTTAAATGCACGAGCATTATTTGGCAAATTTTATTTTTAATGTAATTTGACAACCCTTACTACTTTGCGGAGTACGTGTTTACATATAATTGTGGGTAGTTTCAAGTTTGTACTTTTATCGTTACATTTAAACTAGAAATTATGTGGGTCAGATAAAATATATGTTGTTAGAATAAATAGTGAAACTTACTGTTCTTAGGACTAATTATGACAAATGGTTACACTTACCATTGTATTATAGTGACTGTACCTGTAGTCTGTCTGTATCATCAATCAAAGTTCGAACCGAAACTTCGTTGCGAACCGACAAAGTTTGCGCATCTCTGTTCAGGGGTACACATTTTGCAATATATTCCCTGCGAGGCGTTTTCTTTTCAATGTCGACTTTGCGAAATGAATGCGAATCCGGCGGTGTGAGTGTGTTACTCGTTTCCGCTTCCGATGTTCATTAAGTAGGATAATTTAAGATATAATTTCCAAGTTTCTTCAAAAGTCATGATCGAAAGAAAAAGTTTATGAAAAAACATCCTGTCTTCTTAATAACAATTTTCATAATAGATGCTTCATTACGGTAATATCGAGGCGTATTTTCGTATAAATACATATTTTGTGTACAATGAAAAAATGAGAGAGAAATATACTGTGTTTTGTTGTCGTTTTTTCTGATTGAAATAATCTGTAAATAAATTATGATTATTTGCATATGGAAAAGCCTTAACCAATTTAACCCTCGTCGGGTTAGATTTAGTCATGAAAATTGGAAATTATCTGTATATTACATTATTTAATTACTTTTCAAATATAATTGAATCACATTTCTTTAATAATATTACTTAGACAATATTAGAATTCTTGAATATTTTTTAGTGTTTATCTATAAAACCAACGAAGCTACACTGATATAAAATTTCTAGATTAATAAATGTAGAAGAAATTATAATATAAAATTGAAAAAAGTATACTAACTTTTAGGTAAAGTTAAGTCACTTTTTCATTAAAATATTGATTATTGCTTTTATTAGACATTAACGTAATCTAAAATTACACTTTACTAAATTAAGAAATTTCTGATCGGTGGAAAATATTAAATAGGATTTTGGACGAAATTTTGTAACTTGTTTACTTTATTAAAATACTAGTGATTTTTGTTTTACATATTTTTCACATAATTAAAATTTATTTTATTTAAATTATTTAAGAACCAAGCTTAATTACGTACGTCGCAAAACGCAATAAAATGGCTTGGCACTTAAAAGTTTAGTAAAGAGGTACAACGTATTGTCGACTTCAATCTGATCATGAATATAGGACTTACAGATCACTATCAAAATGAATTTCAAGTCAATGAAAAAAGCTTAGAACAGTCATAAAAGCTATTGGACGTAAGTTGCAATAGAATTCAGGATTGTGTTCTAAGCTTTTTTCAATGACTTGAAAATTATTTTGATGGTGATCCGCCATAGCGTGATATTTAAAACATTAATGATTATTTAAATTATCTAACCAAAATAATTGATAGGTACATACATACTTATATTTTCACTTCACAAAACTTATTAATATAAAGTAAAATATTTATTTTTATTCACTAGTACATTTGTTTTTAATATTTCTGTAAAAAAATGCGCGTTGTTTATTAGAAAGGAATAAAAGTTATAAAGTAAGTCGAAGTACGTAACAACTCATTAACTTGCCAAATTTCAACAACTTAAATAGACTTCCGTTTTCGCTCATCTAATTTCGTTGCAGTCTTACAACCGGCCATCGAGATTGAAAAGATAATTGAAACGAGACTGAAAAGACTTTCCAGGTCAATAAAGGCCGACTTCATCTAGGTGGCCACCGTACTCTTTGGTTGTAATTTCCACTCCTGGTATCTATGTTAAAAGAAATGTACAACAGTGGTGAGTTTAAAAGGAGCAGAGATGGAAATTGTATTTGGTCACTTTTTCATCCGCTTCTGGGAAATAGATGTGGATAGAGAATTGGTATTGGTTGAATAGATGTGGTATGAATTTAGGGGATAGTTCAGCTTTAAAATGAAATTTATTTAAACTATTTTATTACAATTATTGTTTCAAGCGAGTTTTGAATATTTGCTTAAAATGTATAGTTATATTGGAACGAGTCGACCGTTTGTTTCCTTTTTAGCTTTTCATTCGTCAACTAATTTAGATGTAGTTCTTTAAATAAATGAAAATGTTTCCTAAACTTTTTGAAAGATCTACTTGAAAATTACCAGAATTAAAATCGTGTAGAGAACTTGCGACCAGTGAACCCGATTTAATTTTCCATTTATATATCCGATACAATCGTGTGGTCATAAGCACACATCACAAATTTATTTTGTCAAATAACTTTGTTTCATTTTCAATTCGTGTTTTCGTCGCTTTAATGTTTATTATATGTTGGTAAACTTCAATAATGACGTCATAAAAAGTTAACCGGATGAAAATAAATTTTTATAATTATTATCAGCACCGTTATAACAGAGAAATTTTCAGCGACCATTGTAAGTCAGGAGTAGTGTTTTAGGAAAATCCAATGTTCCGAAGAGTACACTAGTTTAAACTAATATTATTAAGGAAGAAAGTTTGTGAGTTAGTTAGTCAGTTTGTATGTTGAACTAATATCAGAAACTTTCAAACCGATATTAAAAGTTTTTTCACCGTTTGAAAGGCCCTTTTTTCCATCACGCATAGACTACATCTTATTTTTCTGTCTGTTCGCTTATAATTTGAGCTCAACTGGGTGGATTTGATGTGGTTTTTACCATTGTATAGAGTGTTTATTTCGGAAGATTTTTGCATATAAAACATTAGTGTAGGTCCTCAGGTTAGAAAATTATGTTTATGTCTGTGGAGTATGTTTTATTGTGGTTAATTATGAATCAGAAGTGCTGGTGCTCTAGTCATTATATCAGCAGGAGTGATAAAAACTTAATATCACACCTTCCAGCTGCGTAAAGCCATGAATAAAAGATTGTTAATATTTCGCATTTTATTGTATATTATTATTAAGAGGATATCTTATTTTATGATTCTGGGTCATCTTAAGATTGACACATATTTATATTATGGTTTTACACTAAACTGTAAACTGATAATCTGGAGAGGACTTTATGAGATACGTTCACATTTTCGCACGCGTACATGCGTGTAGACAAATTTAATATTTCTAAAGCAAAGTTATAATCAAGATAACAAAGTTTATGACAAGATTTCTTACAATTTTATTATGTTATTCTATAATTTTTTTTGGGGCAAAGTTTTTATTTCTGGGTGGCATAACTCAAGGGCGGAACGGTTTTCCGCGCTCAATAACTTATCCGTTTATTTCGAATCGCTGAGCAATTTCAAACAAAAAATTCCGTAGTCAGTCGGAGGCTTATTTCAGATTTTATAAACCCTTGAAAGAGTACGTACACACATAGATAAATGCACATAGATTCCGATGTGATTCGTGTTTATCCACTAAAATTTCCTTTCAAGACATCCTTCTTCCCTTACTTTCATTGACTCCTCCTGGATGTAATGAAAGTACAAATAAAATATGAGGATTGTTATCGAGGTTATGATATTTTATCTACAAATTATTCAACTATTGTTTTAATAATGTTAAACAAAAATATGTATTATTTCAAATTTAAATAAAAGGAAAGGTGATTGCGAGTTGGTATAAAATCTCATTTTATTTTCTTTGGTCTTCTTAATTAAAAACTACAAGCCTTAAGAAATATCCTTTATAAGGTATAAGTGGTTCTACTTCTTGTCGAATATCCCGAAGAAATCCAAATCCAATTTTTTGAAATAAACGAGGAATTTTCCCGAAAATAATTTTTTAATAAAATATACGGACAAAAATAATAAAACATATTTTATATCAACTTTGAAAGGATTGTAGGTGTCGACATAGAAGGCAAATTATAATTTGTCATTGATGGTCTATCGTTACAACTTCGATACCGAATCCTAAAGAATATATATTGGTTCCTGCAATTGAGTATTTGACTAATTTTTTTTTATTTCATTAATCATAATTTCAAGGTACAAGCTGATGGGGAGTGAATTTTTTTTTTAAATCTTAAAAATTGACCGATTTTACCTTTAAAGAAGAAATTTAACCTTTAAAGAAGGACGGCAATCCTGTCTTTTTTAATATTGCACATTATATTCTACGAGAGGAAAAGGGACAGGGATATACACAGCTCTATCCGTATCTTCAAATTTAGAAACCTACAACTGGCTTATTTTTCAATCAATTTTTGAATTTTTTTCAAGACTGGTTTTTAATTAACTTGTATTTCACAATATTGTACGAAAAATATCAAAATTTAAAATGAGTGGTAGTATTATATATCCTGTATGAAATACACGAATTTAAATTTCTAAAACCAGCTAAGTTGTTTCCATGGTTACAATTCCTAAAAATAATCAATTTATTAAAATCAGCAAAGCTTACGATAAATTAAATTTAATTACTGACATCCAGTCTCAGTTTTTACGAGCAAAACTGTGATTTATTGTTACAGACGGGGCAAATGTTTTATCATTTACTGGCTCATTTATAACGAATCGGGGTGCGAGCGCGGGGGCGGCGGTAACAAGGTGCCTAATAGCGACTCGCACTGAAACATCAATCATTAGCAATGCTGGCCGATAACACGATCTGATGAACGTGGACCGCTCTTTGAACGGTGCAAAAAGTTGGGCTATTTTTTTTATTGCCCTAGTCCGCCGCGTTCGGCTTCAATCAGAAACCGGACTTCGGTTGGACATTTTGCGTGGGTAGGGTTTAGGCGGCGTTAGTGAGAAAGTGCGGGGTTCGGTTGGGGGTTAAATTTAAGAATACGTGTCAGTGGTAGTCGGTATACGACGCGCTAGTTGTCTGCAACTGTGGTCGATCCGTACAAATGTAATAAATGAAAACCGATCAAGTCAAAAGGTACTATGTAACGAACGTAGTTCACAAAAATTTTCTTGATTAAAAAAAAATCACAAAATTTGTGCATTGTTAGTTTTTCTCTGATGTTTCCTATTTTATTCACCCGCTTCCTTTTTTCATACCTGCGTACCCCAAAAGGTAACGATCCCCTTATAAAATCACTCATGTATTCGTTTGTCTCTTTGCATTAACTGTTTTAGGGTTCCCTAACTCAAAAGGCAAAATGTAAATCTTATAGGTCACATAGCTCTCTGTCCGTTATAGTCGTTTTTCTCAGAAACCGTTTTATGTAGAAACTTGAAATAGTAATAAAACATACTATCTTGCATATATTCTTATACCTCAAAATATTTATACAGAAATTTTAGGGGAGTTAATTTAAGTACCTAATTTTTTTTTATATATATAATGTTGGAAATAGTTTCAAAGGGCTTGTTATAAAGATTCTAAAAATTCAGATTTTTCTTTTTTAAATATGCACCATATTTCACGGCAAAGAAAGATTTAGAAGGCCTATATATTTATGTTTTTCTAGATTCATAGCCAATTTTCTCAGTAAACATGATATATAGAAATTTGAAGTAATAATACTCATTAATTCATTTTCATTTTGTATTTACTTTTTAAAAATATTCATATAATATATAAAAATATTCATATAATATAAAAGAGGTAAATATAGGTTTTAAAAAAATTAATTTTATGTTACACGTTCATTTGCAAAGTTGTTTTATGAGAAATAGAAATATTTTTTTTCGTTTTAAATTGCATGTTTAAAAATATATTCCAAAAAATAGAGCCTTCACACTTTTCTTATTTCCGAAACTGCTGAGACAAAAATCATGAAAAAAGGATTGGTAAAACCTGCTAGAAGATTACAAGAAAACTAAAGTGATTATTTTGGATCTTATCATTTTTGTAATATCCGCCATGTTTTTACACCTACGGAATATATAGCAAGCAGTATATTTGCGTTGTAAATAATTAATATTACTAAATAGTTTAGTAGAAATACAATCTATCCTTAAATGTGCCAAGTATCTAAATGTATAGAAGCATAGAACCATCGTAGTGCAAGTTCTACTCGTGCTTGACAGGTTTTTTCTTACAGACCATTTGACATAGTGACAAAGCATATTTGTTCGCAATTGAAATATTCGATAGACAACACTCAAAAATATTTGTATATCTCAGAAAAGGTAATCGAATTTTTTTACGATTGTATGTCGTATGAAGAATCAATTGACAAAGAAAATAATAAGGAATGCCAAACTATTTCTTTGAGAATTTTACACAGTATAATTCTAGAGATATTATTGAAAATGTCTCCCTTACTCTTCAAAAGTTCTACAGTACAAGTTACGAAATGACAGTATTACCGGAATTTTACTGGACAATTATGGTTCTATAAGTAGTTTTTGTCAAATTCATGACATTTTTGAGGCTGTGAAAGATATGCTAGGCAAGACATTTACACGGTTGAAAATAATATTAATATTTATAAATAGCTTTAGAAATAATTTTACCAATAATGTTATTATTTGCCTATTTTATTTTGTGTACAGGCGAAATACTTAACTACAGATTAAAATAAATTTTACTAGAATGAACTCGTCGAATCCAGACTTACGAACGTATACGTCGAGATGTAAAGAAATACGTTTAAATATATATATATATATATATATATATATATATACACACATATATGTATATATATATATATATATATGTATATATATATATATATATATATATATATATATATATATACCAACTAACATTTTTTCCAGATATGGCAGAAGGTGTGATCGACCTGTCAATATGTGACCATTAGATAAAGGCATTCAATTTCATCACTAGGTATTTCAACTCTGAAGAATTTTCACATTTGCTTTATTTTTTTCGGAATGTTCATTTTTAAAAATTTAGAAATATAGCTAATGACTTTTATTCCCAATTCTGATGATTTTTATAAGACAAACTATGGCTGGTTAATTTTTCTCAATTTTCTGCATATTTTATAATATTTTACGAGTATAGGCTACGGTGTATCTATAAAATTAGTTTTTAGGTAAAATATTTCGTGGAAAATGAATCAGTGATTCTTCACTTATATTTCACAAAACTTTTGCAAAAATTAATTTTCCTGTTTAGTTCTAGTAATAGTAATTACCGATACGGTAAAAGTATCATGTTTACATTAAAAAATACGAAGACAATATAAACAAAATAATTTCGTATTATTAAGTATAATATGTTTTGTGAGATGATAATAATGTATGTTAATTAAATTTTTCTCAACTAAACGAAACTATGTGATGTAGTATTATTTCTATTTTATTTAAATTCTTTATCGAGACGTAGGTTTCGTTGTATGACAACATCTTCAGGTGGGCAATTTGCAAAGATAGACATTCTTTACAAGTAGAAATGATACTATATCACGTAGTTTCATATAGTTGAAAAAAATTAATTAAAATTAATTTCTACAAAATTAACGCCAAATATGTTCAATATAAGATGTGTTATAAGATGTTTATAAACAAAATATTATGACTCATGCATTGAATATAGAATTGGAAAAATATACCGACGTAAATAAATATCGTTATCAAAAATGATCTTTATGAGATTTCATAGTTGAACTAATCCAGACGAAATAATGTTTTCGTGAAGAGGAAAATTAATGCGAAAACTTTCGAGCACAAGCAGAGTGACTTAATGGAGAGTGACTGAAATTTAACAACAAATCCTTGAACCTTGAGTGCGGAGTTAACATTTTTGTTCTGTGTGAGGTCGCAAAAAAGAGGTAACACAGCGAAGAAATATTGTTTGAAACGCGATTTTAAATTCGCCTCGAGCGCAGCGTTGCACGGTTGCAAGTAGCTGACTCGGAGATTAAAAATACTTTCTTCTGGTAAATTATTACTGGCAAAGTGACAAAAAATACCGGACGGCGGTTTCGGTTCTATCTCGCGTTAAGTTGGTACTCGGACGTGGCATTAAGCACGTGGGTAGTTGTTTTTATCTTTCAAAGTGGGTAATTTTTTTATTTTAAAACTTTTATGTGCATTTAGGAAGATTTGGAACATTAAAAGCTCTTGTTTGTTAAGAAAAAAAAGGGTCAAACAACTAAACCAAGGTAGGTAAATTTGTCAATGTCAATGTGGCTTGTCCGCCAGTTTTGTTGCAACTTTTATAAAATGAAAATATGTTTCCTCGTGTTATTATCTTAGCAGTGAAGTGGCGAATAGGTTAGGAGAATCTAATTTCGTCTTCAGTTTTTGAACTCTCATAGTTGAGGTTTATTTGAATTCAGCTATGTTTAGCTTACTAAAACGTCTTCTGTGTTTAAACGCCATTGGAGTTAGAAATATATTGATTAAAACAAATATTTGGCAATAACAATTATAAATAAATAATATGATGTGGCAATTTTGAAACTTTTATTTAATATAGTGACACAATAAGAGGACCTGTATAGAACTTTTATCCAAAATTATTAAATGTTAATCCGATCAGGGCAGGATAGGCTTCGTGAATTTTCTACGTTTTTTTTTTGCTTTTCCCCCTAGAAATATGCTATTCAATTTAAAAAATAAATCCTGATTGATTACGACGTAACAGAGATTAGAAATACAAGAATACGTTTGGGTTACAAACAAAAAATAGATAAAATTAATATAAATATTATATATCAATTTTATCTATTTTTCGTATTAGAATTCTTTGTTTTTATTATTATATTGTTTTTATATTAAATTTAATTTAGTTTTGGAAATAATGTAACTGTTTCATCCCAATTACTTGCTCACCATATTAAAGCAGGAGTGTGTGTGGAGTAGGATTTTCAAAAAAGTTAGATCGATAGATCAGAATAATGTTCGACTTAAAGAAATTTATTCAATATTGACAATCACTATTCCAGCGAGTCTTTTAAACCTACTGTATGATAACATATTTTATGCGATTTAGACGTTTAAGTCTTGTCTTTTTCAGAATAAAGTATGAAATGTTTATTTTACTTTTGCAAATAAATTTATCATCTTTTTAACTTCTATCAGAACGTGTATCGTCTTTGGAACTTATTTTCAACATCAACTATCTAAAAAAAAGCAGTAAAGAATTCAAACAAATACAGGATTTAATACTTACCTTCAAATAATGAAATATTTCACTATTATTTTGGTTTGTTGAAGAAAAATGTGATAACTTGACGTATTTACAGCTTACCGCTAAAGCCAGTCTTTTGCTTCAAGTTTCTATTCCAGTAGATATACTATACTATCCAGTAGATGACTATACCTAGTAACTAAAAATTTCTAGAATATTATACATATTAATGCATCAAATTACATATTAAGAATATTTTGCAATCCTAAGAATGAAAGCGCAAGAAATATAAGGTCTGTTTAAGCTAAGATAATTAATATAGAATATGACATTGAATATATTTGGCGTTAATTTTGTAAGCAAAGATCTTTGCTAATAGCCCACTTGAAGATGTTGTAATACAACGAAACCTAGGTTGTGGTAAAGAACTTAAGAAAGTAGAAATAATACTACATCACGTAGTTTCATTTAATTGTGATGGAATATGACTTTTTAGAACAAAATTCAATAGTGTATAATGATGTGTACGTTATTTATTTTTTCGATTTACACTACTATTTTAATTATATATGATATAATTATATTTTTATTGATTCACACCATTGATTGATTGGCACACTGCCATGTGTGCGTAGTACGGGAAGGGCGTGGTAATATTTTGTATTGAATACACATACGAAAATTTTACCTTTGTTTTACTTTGAAAACTTTTTTAGTGTTTGTGTACAAACCGACTTTCCAGCATCGTTCCGTCCCTACTTATAAATTTTGATAATATTCCAAACATAAATATTTGAAATGTTGGCTAAGCATGCTCGTCTCGTCACAATGCGGAAGCCACGCACTGTTGCCCACGTAATGGTAAATATGAAATCAGAGAAAACTCCCGCGATTTATTTGTCATAAGTACACAATGTCCCAATAAACAAAGTTATCGGGGCGAAAGGTAAATTCGTTTTATTTAAATCGTTACTTTTTCCCGGGGCACCTTTTAATGACCTCCGAAACTTGTCAAACACAAAGAATAACCTGAATTATTAATGAGCTTCCGGGGCCGAGCAGGCGCCCCCAACTTCGGGGTATTATTAAATATTATGACAAAGTTGCAACAAACATTTCATTTCAATATTCATGTTTTCCAAATTCATACATTGCCGGGCTTATGGATTATGGGGTCTGTTTTACGTAACACTTTTTGTCGGGACGGGAAAGAGAGAGACTTTATAATTTGTATTTATATTTATAATAAATTTTATTTAAAGTATGTGAAGGTAATTGGGTTTTTAATAAGTGTTATTATTATCAGATATTCCACGATTGTTGTGTATATAATGTAATTAAAAGTCAATTAGAAGGGATGGCTCTGAATTCGTACGCCTACTTATATTATAAACACACAGCTACAAATTTTCTTAACATAATTTTTTTTCTTTTACGGCCGGTTGTAGATCTATTCCTTCCGTTAAACAATTACGCCAGCGTTACGAAAATGTGTAATGGAAGTGACGCAGTGGGAGTGGGGATAGCGCGCTACGCTACACTCAAAAACTTATCAATATGCATCAGTATAGATAATTATAATTACACGATGTAAAGTTAGTATTTAAAATAAACGAATTAGTCGATATTGTATTTATAATCATAAAATAAGAGAGTGCCTCCCTATATTTTAGAAGGAATTTCTCTGTAAATTAGAGAAAAAAAAACATTTGCAGAATATGAAAGATATTCTGCATTTTTTCTCTCTTCCGGTAGCATGAGTTTGTGTTTCGAGAAATGATACGGAAATGGAATTTAAGCGAGGTAGATTTACCTCATTGGAAATATGTTATATGGATAATTAGATATCCGTTTTATGTGTGAACATAGGTTTACTTCGTTTGGAGTTTTGGTTATATGTGTAAATTGAAAGTACCTTATACGTGTTAAATAAGATACGTTAACTTCACTGGAAGTTTGTTATATGTGTCATTGGAAGATCGTTATACGTCCTATCGGAAGATCACTATACATATTATTGGAAGATCGTTGTATGTGTCTTTGGAAGCTTGTTATATGTGTCATTGGAAGATCGTTATACGTCCTATCGGAAGATCATTATACATATTATTGGAAGATCGTTGTATGTGTCTTTGGAAGCTTGTTATATGTGTCATTGAATATTTGTTATATTTGTAAAACAAGGCAGGTTTACTTCATTGTAAGTCTATTATATGTATCAATGCAAATCCGTTACATATGTCATTGGAAGTCTGTTGCATATGTCTTTGAAAGTCTGTTATAAATGTCACTGGATGTCCGTTATATTTGTAAAACTAGGTAGATTTACTTCGTCGCAAATCTGTCAGGTGTCAAAAAAGTTCTATTTAAAACTAATTTAGTTTCAGCCATGTGGTTTTTTGCCTAAAATTTCAATGTTTTGTAAGTAGATATCAATAAGGAATATTGAAGAAAGTTTGGATCTCAACGTGGTTGATTTTTATGTAGTACGCCACTCCAAAACTATAGAAAAAATTCAAGGATAAGACTCTTTTTATTCTAAAATCAAAAGCTCGACTAGAAAATATTATACAATTTGTAATGCCGTGTAATGTATTGTGTAAAAAAACGATTTTAAAATAAGAACTTGGACGGCGTTTTTTGAATATTTAAGCGAATTTGAAAGTATAATATATTTAATAATTTTTTACATAAGCTCTTGTGCTTACAGATATAATTAAAACCTCGATACTATTAACATTAATTTTAAGTTTTCCTTAAGGCGGTTCTCAATTTTGACGTCTTTGTGGAGTAATAATTTATATTGATCTGTGAACATCAACTTTCACTGTACTTGATACTTCGCATTTCCTATATTCGGAAAGAATCAAATAAACTGAAGAAAAGATATCACAAAATTTATTTCTTGTTTTGTTGTGAGTATATAGATTTGATATTGTTACTGATTATATAAAATTGGAGCAAATTGTGGGTGCTGAGATTAAGGCAGGTAGGCGATCAAATGGAGCAAAAATGAGCTCAAGATAAATTAAATAGTATACTTACACATAATTATGCATTAAGAAAGCGGAATGATATTAATGTATCTCAATAAAGTTATTATGAGTTTCTTTGCATTCAAGACCACATAGTGTATAATAACTGTTTGACACTTGAAAACAATGTTGCCAGATTTAAAAATATACAATAGTTTATTCAATTCAAAGTATATATATATATATACAATAGATAAATTTATGAAAAGATAATTTACTTAAAGTGAAAATATTTTTTGTAGTAGATGCAATAATTCGGCCAAAAAAATCAATATAAAACATAATTTCGAAAATGAAATGAATTCATGTAACATGTAGTATTCAACATTTATATCGCAACAACAATTAGTATTCAACATGTAGTATTCAACATTTATATCGCAACAACAATTAGTATTCAACATGTAGTATTCAACATTTATATCGCAACAACAATTAGTATTCAACATGTAGTATTCAACATTTATATCGCAACAACAATTAGTATTCAACATGTAGTATTCAACATTTATATCGCAACAACAATTAGTATTCAACATGTAGTATTCAACATTTATATCGCAACAACAATTAGTACAAGATATTTACATTATTTTTGATGGATACTTTATTTTTAGATCTTATGACAAGTACGAATTGAACGCTAAATAAGGTAAAAATTGAATAGTTTTTATTTCTTGCAGTTCTCTTCTTAAAAGTAGTCCTAAATATCAGCCTTTGTTTATAAATGGACGTAATCAGTAAAATTTATTTACTACTTAATTCAAAGAAAATGAATCTAAATCGTTATACGGATTATTCTACTTCATAAGTTAATGTATTTTTTTAAATATAACTTCCATTATTTGAAACAATTAGTGAAATGGTTAGAGAAATGGTTTGCATACATTAATCAGACACGCAAATACCAAAATAGCTCAGTGTGCGATAAATAAGAAATTCAGTACCCAAATGTGAACTGAATACCAGAATGGTAAGCCTGAGCTACTGGTTACGAGCCTTATATATACTAGGAATAATCCTAGGATCTAAGATAAATGTAGATAATTACTGGCAGAAAATAGATCACCTAGCCAACAAATTAAGTAATTAACAGGACTAAGTTTTTTTCCAAGATAACGCTAGGCCATATAATTAACGTCTAAAATGACAGGTGTCGGGTTTGGTTCCATTAGTACATTCACCTAATTCACGTGATATTGCGCCACCAAATTATCACCTGTTCTGAACTCTAGGCAATAATATATATAAAAAAATACTTGTTATACGTGAAATACTTTCTAAAATACCTTGTAATTTTTTTAAAATTTAAGTCATGACACTTTTCGCTGAAGATATATAGGTAACACCACTGCCTACCAGAAGGCAGAAAGTCATTGATATATATATATATATATATATATATATATATATATATATATATATATATATATATATATATATATATAGTATTTATTTTATTTCGTAGTTTGATTTTTTCGTGACATTTAAATTTTAATAATAATAATTTACCAACTCAGTGAATGTTTACATGAACAAAAATTTGTTGTTGTTAATATGTGCTGTAAATTACCTAAAAATGTTACCCAATGTGCTACGAATTACCTAAAAACGTTTCTTAAATAGTATTCCGCAAGTCGTGAATCGATTAAACAGCACGATAAAATGAGGAGCCATGATGAGGAACTATCGATAAAAAGTTGAACAACGCACTCGAAATGAATTAACACAAGGGGTGTGTGTTATACACGATCATACTCGAATATGGTAGTAACGATACATTTTTAAACATACAAGTGTTAGGAATCTATATTAATATATATATATATATATATATATATATATATATATATATATATATATATATATATATATATATATATATATGTATTTATACAATAAACGTACTTAAGAAAAATGTAGTTATTTATTATGGAGAGTATTTTGTATGTAATTGCAAAACTTTTCTAAATTAATTAAGCGTGTTTGTATGCATTAATATATCATAAAGTGTCAAAGTGGATAAAATATGACCATTAAAAGTGGTATGTCTTATTTTGGTTTATTCTCGTGTCTCCGTGAATGTATAGGTAGTATGCATCCACTGTTAATGTTACTTCCTAAATATCCAATTTTTCAATTTTCGTTTTCAAAAATTTTAACGTACACAGCACACTTTTATTAACGGTTTCTCTTCTACTGTGTGATCTTAATTTTTATTTATTCATGATATTATCATGACATACATGGCCAGGATCTATAAACGTTAGGAGATCTGGCCCAGAAGTGACATGTAGCAGGTCATAATTAAACCAATAAAAGACTAGCTGCTCATCCCGGCATTAGCTTGACAAAATGGGGCATTGACTATATTTTGTTTTAATAATTTTTTGATACAATAATTATTTACGGTTAATTAATTATTAACCGTGTTATCAACAACAACAACCGTGTTAACAGTTATTTATTCCGTGCTTTAGAACGGTACGGTCCAATCAGAAGTTTCAAATTTCATAACTGTGTATAGTATTTTTCGGTCGTAGTTTGATGTAGTTATAACGAGTTAGATTGATAAACTACAAAATAACTACCATGATCCAATTTCGCAAGAGAAATAATTACATAACTTATAATTCATTAATTAGTAATGTATCCGCTTTAATTTTTTTGTAGACTTTTATGTTGTTTAATTATCTTACTAAATTATTTTTAATGTAGATATAATGGTTAACCAGTTTAACTCCAAAATGTACCTTTGCATTCCGACTCTCTTCATCTTAAATTTTTATGGCGTGTTGTCCATACGTTTTGAAATTATTTCATACACTTTATGTCCATTTAGATACTTTAAACCACATATATGAAACTGAAGGTTCAGTTAATCGGGTATTTTGTGTCTTGAACCCTAAAAATAAACTTAAAAATTATATAAAATTAATGGGTGAATGATGAAGGTTTAAGTACTTGGTCTTTTGAAATATTTTTACGTTAAATTAAGTCACAATATTTATATTTATTACTTTTTTTTTAATTTCCTCCCTCTGTTCATTTCGGTTTAGCCCTTTCAAAATATATTTAAATTTATTTCATATTTTTAAGATTAAAGTCGAATTAGAAGTTGCTAGTCAGGCGTTTACTACGTCAAATTTCTGGTTTAACTAAATCGAATTATTTAAACTAGACTTTAAGTCATAGGGACGGCGTTTTCTTTCCAAATAATTAATATAGTGACGTCGTTCATGAGTTAATGATTAATTAAAATAAAATATGTAATTTCGTGTGTATATATATATATATATATATTTATATATATATATAAATATAAATATATAAATATATAAATATATATATATATATATATATATATATATATATAATATATATATATATATATATATATATATATATATATATGTAATACTTTGTTGGCTAGAAGATCTAATTTTTGACAATAATTCTCTAAATTTATCACATATCGGATAATTTATCACGGATCGTTCCCAGTAAATAAAGTCCTTAAAATTGAACCAGCAGCTCAGTATTACCTTCTTACCTCTTCGTATTTCAGTACTGAAATTCTAGTTTATTTGGATTATTGATGTTTGCGTGATTAATATATGCAAACTTCACTTCTCGTCACTAATTGTTTCAACTAGTTTACATTTAAAAAGAAAACATTAAATCATGAAGTAGAATAATCCGTACTTATAGAGATTAAAATCCATTTGCTTTGAATGCACTTTAAGATTTATTATCATGTTTTACACACTATGAACTGACTTATATTTTTACAAATAAGTACATAAATGTTGCTGATTATATTTTAGTTATAGACAAAGAAGGCTGGCATTTTGGGGTCACTGTCTTAGAGAACTGAAAGAAATAAAAACTTCATCAAATTTTTACCTTATTTATTAATTTTTTCCTTTTGGCGTTAAATCCGTTATTGTGTACAAACAAACAAGTTATTAGTCGGTTTAAAAAAACCCTTTAACAGTATAAGACAGGTCTTGTACTTTTCTAAAACAAATTTAATAATTTAGTAAAGATCAATGAAATGTTAGCGGATTTTTTATGATATTGGTCCTTTTTATAAATTTATATTTTCTTAATTAAATTATTTTTCCAGCGTGGTTTTTTTATATACATACCATCACTTTTTTAGATTAATTATATTGTATGGGTGTCATTACGCATGTGGTCACGAGGGTCGTTCACAATTTATATTGATTACAATCAATGCGATTTCGCGCGATTAACATTGGCTCTGCACGGTTGTAACCAAGGTTAGCTAACATGTTGTTTCGCAAACAATAGCAAATTTACTCTCGTACCACTTTCCTGGAACCTATGCATGCACTAGACATTACTCTAAGTGTTTTTAAGAAAAACAGAAATACTAACTTTGACCTGGAGTTTTGTTTGCTTGATAAAAGGAAAGTGCTTGTCTTATTATAAATTATCCATTTTAGAGGTATTACATAGTTGAGGTGCGAAAGGGAAACAAACTTAATATCGCATTGATAATATTGCGATAATAAAAACTGACCCAAAACTTGGGTTGTCCTGCATTCAACGTCCACACTGGCGTTTCCCATTCTTAGCCACTTGATAAAATTACACTTTATTTTCTTGTAATTTGTCATTAGCACAATCAAATAATCGTTATATAAATACGTAATTATAATATTAAGCCATTAGTCGGTGGGGCGGCCGCCGCGTGACCCAATAAAGGGCGAACCGATCGTCAGGTTCGAGCTGCTTATATAAAGGAAGCCTTGTATTTTACATTATATTTGTAGTGAAAATGTTGGTTATGTTGGTATTTCTTTAACATATTTTATAAGAGGTGGTATTTTTATATGATTTTTATTTATATGACAAAAAACTTTATTTTATAGTTTTTTTGTAAAGAAATATATAGTTTATTTGTATATAAATAATAGAAAATTTAAAGTTTGCGAGTTTTGAGGAATATGCTAGCATATGTTGCCGTGCAAAAAGTTAGCGTGATAAATTAAGGAATTTAAGCTTATTTAAATTTTGATAAAGTTTTCAAAATCGAATAAACTTTTCGTGTTTGAAACAGAATAATAAATCGAAATCTTATTAACACAAATGTTAACATAAATATGATCGATAGCTCATATTGAATATATTTGGCGTTAATTTTGTAGAAATTCATTATTCACAATTAAATGAAACTACGTGATGTAGTATTATTTCTACTTTCTTTAAGTTCTTTACCACAACCTAGGTTTCGTTGTATTACAACATCTTCAAGTGGGCTATTAGCAAAGATCTTTGCTTACAAAATTAACGCCAAATATATTCAATGTCATATTCTATATTAATTATCTTAGCGTAAACAGACCTTATATTTCTTGCGCTTGCATTCTTAGGATTGCAAAATATTCTTAATATGTAATTTGATGCATTAATATGTATAATATTCTAGAAATTTTTAGTTACTAGGTATGGTCATCTACTGGATAGTATAGTATATCTACTGGAATAGAAACTTGAAGCAAAAGACTGGCTTTAGCGGTATGTTGTAAATACGTCAAGTTATCACATTTTTCTTCAACAAACCGTCGTGGTCGTGGTAAAGAAATTAAAGAAAGTAGAAATAATACCACATCACGTAGTTTCATTTAATTGTGAATGATTGGTAGCATCATCGATAGCTGCGGTAGACTATGCTAATCATAAAAATAGCAATCGATAGTTCATAATTATTTTTAGGAATAAAGTGAGAGTGAGTGAAGTTACTTTTTATGGCTTCAAAACTATTCCATAGAATCATGGTGCATATGTGAACTTATAGTGATATTTACCTTTATCGTTTCATTACAAGTAAGACGAGTAAGTATGGTAAGAATGAATGAGCACGATTGTGTTTGAGACATATTTCGAAAAAAAGGTTCACACACCTTTTTTCCGAGGATGCACTGACAGAAGTGTCGCATTTTGTTACGTTTTGTGTGTTTTGTACGAAACAAATATACTTTAGAATGTAGTTAATACAAGACAAAAAATAAAATTATGGAATCATGAGAAATTAATTAATGCAGTTGAATTTCGAAACAATATTCATAAAAATCTATATTCAAAATAAACCGCGGGTAATATATATATATATATATATATATATATATGTATATGTATATATATATATATATGTATATATATATGTATATATATATATATATATATATATATATATATATATATATATATATATATATGTATAATATATATATATATATATAAATATTTTTTTTTTGCTATATGCAGTGTTGAGAATAGGAATGTGTTGAGAACGCATGCATAGCAAGCAAAAAGCGGATATAATCGAGAACGCACGAAGGTACGCGATCAATAAAGGTATGTCGGGACACATGGCCGTGCCGCTCTCATCAGTTTACTTCAGTCAATTTTTTATGTTGAGGCGAACCGTAAGAAGTTTACTTCGAAATTATTTTAAAATAATCGTAATATATTGATATTGTCTATATGTATTGTAAAATATTTTTAGTGTTAATTAATCCACGTTCAAATCTATTTCACAAGCAAACTTGTGTATAACCTTTGGGTCTACGACATTGAAATAAACTTTGTTATGATAATTTAAAATGACTTGGTAAATACTTATATAAAAATAGATTGGAACATTTCTTAAATATTCTAATACGTTGGAATTATATTAATCATTATTTTTTCGCCATCATTAATATTTAGTTGTAATTTTGATTTAATTATTTCAATTGTTTACAATAATTACATGTTGCATTCTGGAAAGTTGCGTATACTTTTCTTTCAACGTTAATATCATGACGTAGTTGCAACAATCTTTTACGATTTTTTTCCATTTAACACTGAAGGAGGTAAAATAATATTAAATTATTATTTTTCTGTTTTCTTTTTGCATATATAAATATTATATAATCGCCGTTATTAAATAATTTGTATATTTTTTTGTGATTCAATTACTTTCCGTAGAAATATCTTCAATAATTTAGTTTAATTTCAGAGAATAGTTTTGGGTCACCAAAATTTATATTTTTTTCATACCGTGACTTTAGACTTTAGAAGTCCGTTGATAATAGCCCAGTGAAATTAGGTAAAAAAAGGGGTCAACCTCGGAATGAAAGATAATAAGCTGGAAATTGGTAAAAACCTTTGTTTTGTCGCCCTAAATATTGTCTCAAAAGTCACAAATGCTATCGTGTCCGCGTCTTAAGATATTGAAGGTCAAAGGTCACAAAAAACGATTTTTCGTGAATATCTCTGTTCTTATTGCTTAAATGATATTTTTACTTATCATAAAAATTGTAGAGTATAAAATTCTCTACAACTTTTGTCTAAACTTTTTTTTTATACGATCAACCGTTTTTGAGGTAGAGCGCGAAGAGTGCGCAGCGTACAGTCATATATGAGCTAATGCAGGGTCAAGCGTGAGTTACGGTTATCAGACGTTGTATAAAGTCAATTATTGACAAAAAAATTATAATTATTAAGCAATGCCCATTATTTCTGTACTTACTATTAATTATTTATATTTAATTATTCAACTATAGTATATTATTAATTCTGGATTATCTATTTTAGTTATATTTTAAATTAAAACGACATTATATATGTTTCCTTTAAAACGTGTAAATTTTTAAATACTTATATAACTGGAAATACTTGTCCCTACCCTATGATCATTTCTATTTATAGCCGGGACGGATGTTCTATTGTATTCAAGGTCACTTTCTCTTTTAAGGGATCACTTTGTATTATAAGAGCCCCACGTATTTGTTATTTGTAGGACCCCTAAGTGCGAGTGAGCGCGGTATATACTCGCACGTTTTATGGTTTCGTGTGCAGTGAGATATTGTGTTTAGTATAGTCTAGATTATTCGTTAGTTTGAAATTGTATTTTCACAACGACGGACGTACGGTTTTAAGAGCTATGGCTGATTTCTGTTTTATATGTGATAGGTCACTTTCAGAAGGTGTTTCTGTGAATGTCGTACGTGGTTTACAAACTTTAAGAACTGCAAGTATTGAAAGGAATGATGGACATATAAACTATTTAAATACTTTAAGTTCTGTAAATGTGCATTCCGAGTGTCGAAAAGTGTACACTAGCAAAAATGTTATTGCTGCATCGAAACGACGCACAGAAGAGGGTGAACCTTCAACGTCAAGTGCACCTCGTAAAAAAAGAAATGAACCGTTTGATTTTAAAAATTTGTACTTATTTTGTAGCCATGAGGCTAATGAAGCAGCAGAAAGGAAAAAAAACATAAGTATAGACGGACAATAAGTAATGTAAGTACTCTTGCATTCAAAGACAACGTAATTAAGAAAGCAGAAGAACGAAACGATTCCTTTGGAGAACTAATAAAGGAACGTATACTTTACGAGTATGATTTGATCGTTGCTGAAGCAAAGTATCATACTATTTGCTATACCAACTTTTTAACCCGTGTACCATCTGCAGATAAGAACCCTTGCCAAGATGATCAAGTCACTCAAGCAATGAAGGAGATTTTTAGTTATATAGAAAATAATGCAGATTCTCAATTTACTTTGAAAGAGCTTAAAGATGTCCCTACAGAGTACATGCCCGACGATAAGACAATTATTAAAAAACTACAACAAAAGTATTTAACTGATATAATAATCACCAAAAAAATAGGATCATTTACAATTATATCCTTCCGTGATACACAGGTTAATGTATTATCAAAAGCTTGGTACGAAAATAAAAAAAGCACTCCTGCAGAAGAGCGTTTACGGATTGTAGAAGCTGCTGCGGCTATTATTAGGGAAGATATTAGATCATCTGTCGTTGAAACTAAGACGTATCCACCTCCGAATAAAATGCTAGATGGTATTAATGAAGAAATACCAAAAACATTATCACATTTTTTGGAAGAAATTATATTAAAAAATAGAAAAGGAGAAGTAGATCATTTCAAAACGAAATGCACATCTATCAGTCACGCAATAATGTCTTCGATACGAGAATGGGGCTGGAAGCTTGAAAATGAAATCCTGGAGCCCATAACAACGTTATTACCTCCAGCACCAGCCGAACTACTAAACACAATATTTTGCAATTGCAAAAATGGTTGTGGTTCCCGCTGTGGATGCAGAAAATCAGGGCTACTATGTTCTTTAGCTTGTGGCCAGTGCAATGGACAAGCTTGCCTCAACGCTCCACTATATCCAAGTAATCCCGATGAAGAAAGCACATACGATCCTGAAATTCTAGAAGGTTTGGAAATGAATATGACCGATAATGAGGATGATGACAATGAATTGAATATTTTAGAGTGACAACAAGAAAAAGACGACGAAGAAGAAGATAACTAGCTTCCATTCGCAATTTCATTCGATTCACAAATTATTTTAATATTTAAACTCACATTTTAATAAATGTATAACATGCCATATTTAATGATAAATAAAGGTATATCTAAAATATATTTCCTTACTGTCTTTTTATTTTAAAATATAATTAAAATAGATAATCCAGAATTAATAATATACTATAGTTGAATAATTAAATATAAATAATTAATAATAAGTACAGAAATAATGGGCATTGCTTAATAATTATAATTTTTTTGTCAATAATTGACTTTATACAACGTACTGATAACCGTAACTCACGCTTGACCCTGCATTAGCTCATATATGACTGTACGCTGCGCACTCTTCGCGCTCTACTTCAAAAACGGTTGATCGTATAAAAAAAAAGTTTAGACAAAAGTTGTAGAGAATTTTATACTCTACAACTTTCATGATAGGTGAAAATATCATTTAAGCAATAGGAACCGAGATATTCGCGAAAAATCGTTTTTGGTGACCTTTGACCTTCAATATCTTAAGACGCGGACACAATAGCATTTGTGACTTTTGAGACAATATTTAGGGCGACAAAACAAAGGTTTTTACCAATTTCCAGCTTATTATCTTTCATTCCGAGGTGAAACCCCTAATATGACTGGGCTATAAGCATCAAGTTGTTATTGTAAGTGTTCCGTTAAAAAAAAAACAAGTACAGAAAGGCGTAGTTCGGTTCCACGCTTTAGTGAAAATGACGGAATAAAATAATAACAAGTGTTTCGTATTAACATATAATTTATTTATTAATCTCTCTGGAAACCCCGTTCGTTTACGCTTGGGTTTACCGCGTCTAATAGATATGCCCTGTAGAACTGTAGTACATCAAACCCTGATTTCACGTAGTTTTGTGTTGATAACACGACGATATTTGGTAAACTAAATACATATTAATCTGGCGCTGTCAAGTTTCCATCGATTTCTATATTATCACGGTTCTTTATATTGCCTTCTAACGATGCCTGCAAATGATCCGTGAACGTTTGGACTCGTCGCTGGACACTGTATGCCCGATGGGCACAGCTACGTAATCGCATTGGTTCGTCTTATTAATTTTCATTTCTCTCGCATTTGCTCGCCCTTGGACTTTTTAGGTTTTTTGGATTACTTTTGACGCGAGCTTTCCTCTGATTTGCATTTCCTATATTACTGAGTACATTTACGATGAGACGACACATTAAATTTTTTTCTAATATCGTAAATGCTGTACAGACACGGACAAAAATTAAAATTGGTATTCAACAATTTTTATTCAGATTTTTACCATTATCGTATCTGAATTCGATTAAATTAATTCTCTTCAAACGATTTTTTCTAAAATTCATCAGCGAAAAGTGATTTCAAATAGTTGAGATAAGTTTGATGAAGTGCACATTGTAAAATGTTGTGACTTCGAAGATGTTCACTTTGTGTGATTAATTTTAAAGCTTTATTTACAATGCCGCGAGCCAGAAGATGTAATCCTGCACAACGAAGGTGTAATGCAATTCGACTTAGGAATATTGCGAATCAATCCGCTGTAGATGACCAAGGAATCGCACGAGACGAGCGCCGCGTTAGTATTGCCCGACTTCGTGCTTCACAAACACAAGAACAAAGAGAGGCAGTACGTCAAACGGCTCAGTTGGTGATGAAAATGTAGTACAGCAACTGAAAATGTAGTACAACTATGCTACGCGAATCATTCCGATTCGCTTCAATAAAGCAAATGTCTTACTGCCATGTGAATTACATTTATTTCAATGTAATTAATTCAATGTAATTAAAATACTTTTCATTTTGATTTTTGTACATTTATTGAACTTAATTCATTTTGAGCAATAATTTTATCTTAATAAAAATCTGAATTTAATTCAGCTAATAAGTTAACACAACAGTTATTGATATTGAAGTTTGCCGGGTCAGCTAGTATATATATATATATATATATATATATATATATATATATATATATATATATATATAAGAGATTAATGGACCGAGTCGCTTTGCCAATCCCGTATGCTCTTTTACATAAAATATCAAAATGATACAAAAGGTGTGTCTCGCCTAAACCGTACTAAATATTTCATATCGCCTTCAAAATATTCGACACACCAAGAGTCGAAAAGGCGAGCGAATAAAGCAAATAAATGCAAAAAGATCCTCCCTTCACAAAAAGATTTACACTTTTCTCAGCGCTATTATTAAGACGCATGTGTGCGACTTTAATGTATTCAAATGTATGATATATTTATGAGGTACGGAGAGTCGATATAGACGTTCATCTTTCCAATATCGTTATTCTGCGTTCGTCCTTACAATTATACGCCCACGTGGAGCAATAAGACATTGATATAAAGGACTCATCCATGCGTCTTGACTCATATATACGTCTAGATAAATGGCATAGCGTTTGTATGAAAGGTGAATTGTAACATTAAATCTTAAATTATTTATAAAACTATTGACATACGGATTTTACAATTAAATTTCTTAAAAAACTGCAGCTAAAAAAATTAGATACGAATACCAGATGTTATTTGCGTCAAACGTTTTTGTTGGTAACATCAATCCGCAATGCATGTGTTATGAAAGCTATTTTGTTAAAATTAAATTAAATTTTAATAAAATTTTAATTAACTGTAAAAATATGTAGTTAACTAATTAGATTTCCCAGTATAGTCATAATGGTTTGCAGCTATGATATTATGTTTAATTAGTCTAGTTTCAAATAATTATGCATAGTGACTTTTGGTAGGTTTAGAAAGATTTTAGGTGGCTTAGAAAAAGCCTTTGAAGTGATGAAACATTATTAAACTAAAAGGTGTATTTTACGGTATAGATGCTGTCCATGCATATAATTTAAGTGAGATTATTTCATTTCATAATAACTGAAGCGTTTAAACTCGTACTATGGCAAAAAATCAGTTCGGATTTTATTGAGTTCTTCATAGTCGATGATTAAAAATAAAATTGATTGCTTTTCGCTCAGTGTCTGAGCTTTAGTAAGACAGTAAGGAGATTCCTCCCCCTCTCAGCGGATTAGTAATAAGAGCTCCGTTCTTCCTCCGGAGGTTCGTAATATTAACGACTTTGTCCCGAGTTGGCTTAATTAACATTTAATAATGGCAACTTGTGACAAGACAGGTTTTGTTAATAAGTTAAACATATACGCTTTGGTTTGAGAACTTATTTTTTTTAGATATGGGTAAATATTTGCATATTAGTTTGATCTTGGCGGCTTTCTCATTTTTAGTTGGTTGCGAGCATTGACTATCTTGCTGTATTACAGTATATAGTATGTCAAATTTAATAATAGTAACTGGAGACAAACAGGTTATGTTCATGAGTTAAATATATACGCTTTACTTTTAGAAAGTTACATACGTGTATATTTTGAGTATGGGTAAATATTTACAAATTAAATTGAGTGTTGGCTGACAAATACAAATTGACAAATTGAGTGTTGGCTAAAAAATACATATTAGCGAATTTGTTGTTTTTAGAGTTGGTTGCAAGCATTTCCTATCTTGTTGTATTATAGTATATAGTGTGTTAAATTTAATAACTGGAGACAAAATATATTGTGTTCACAAGTTAAATTATACGCTTTGCTTTGAGGACGTGATATAAGTCATCACCGTGGTGTGTTGGGTTGATCACAAGGCATACTGCTTTTGACGATGCGGCGGGGATCCGGATTCGATTCCAACGGGGCTGGACTGGTGTTATGGTTGGCTGTAAGATATTGCTCTCGTAGCACTAGGTCTGTCATATGTATCAGTTAGATACATTAAAGTAGATAAATAAGTAAAATAATAAGTATATGTATATAACGCTCGCCAACACTCAAAACTATATGCGCATATTAGTTTGAGTGTTGGCGAGCATTGGCTATCTTGTTGCATTGTAGTATGCAGTATACTATTATGAAAAAGGTATTAAATTTAATTGAAAAGAATTTGTTTAATAGTTAAGTAGCCAATTTTGTTGTTTTTTACACGTTTAATATCAATATACGTTTAATATGGTGCGTAACCAGGGTGATCTGGTTTGAAATGGTACGACAGAGTTTTCAGATAGCGCTTTGTAATAGAGTTATTAATGAATGAAACACAAATCTGACGTAAAGTTTGTAATTTTACATTTAAGGGACAATATCGGTAATCCCCAATTGATCAAATATTTTTCTTTTTATGTTAGCTCTTATGTAAGATAACAGGGTAAAGCGTGTAAAATGAGGAATTAAATATTAATTTTCGTAATAAAAGCTTCATCAAATGATGTTTTTAGAAGCCATGAAAATTTATAAGTTATAAAATAATGGCAAATATATTTATATATATATATATATATATATATATATGTATATATATATATATAATAAATAAAAAAACGAAAAAATAAATATATTTTTCAGAAGATTCACCTCGCGAGTACTATTTGAGAATTAATGTTTTTTATTGTTTAAAAAAATCTGCGTAAGAAAATAATATTAAATATACGCCAAAAGCCCATCAATAAACACAGTAAATTTTTATATTTTATTAATGTCTCTGAACGTACTGTAGAAATTTTTATTCATAATAATATATATATATATATATATATATTCATCAAATTATCTTATTAAGATGGCTCATTCAGGTGTAACAGAAAATTGAACATTGTTTATTTTTGTTTTCAAAAATGTGTTTCTTCTATGATCAGCGTTCAAATATTTTTGATTTCAGCTCTTGATATTTTGATAAATTTCACAGAATGGACGTTGATTCTTTCAAAGTACAATTTTATTTATAGCCTCTTTAATTTTTTGTAGCGGTCTATAGAATTTTTGTTTTGATATTTGAAAAAAAATGTTGACGTGATTACTATCGAAAAACATTATTATAAGCCCTATGAAATACATAAATATATATCCACTATCGCATCACCAGTCAGAATGACTGTATTGGCGGACTTCCGCATCTTCAGCAATTTTAACGACAGTTTATCATTTTGATTGATTGCGTAACCTCTCACCTTAGGACCGGGTTGACCAAGGTCCTTATGATGGATATATGTTGAGTCCTGCAGCTCGTTCCTTCTAATGCGTTTCGTTCTGTTTACAAATATTTGCGAGCCCGCACGGAAGTGAATATATCCACTATCGCATCACCGGTCAGAATAACTGTATTGGCGGACTTCCGCATCTCCAGCAATTGTAAAGACAGTTTATCATTTTGATTGATTGCATAACCTCTCACGTTAGGGCCCGGTTGGCTTTGTAATATAAGGTGTCATTCAAAACACGCTCGTTATCCAAGGTCCTTATGAAGGATTTATATTGAGTCCTGCACTTTGTTCCTTTTAATGAGTTTCGTTGTGTTTACGAATATATCCAAAAACTCGCGGAAGTGAACTCGCGTGACTAGGAGAGACCGTGAGCAGGGGCTGACAATATCTGTTATAAAATCCGGCGGGAATAGAAAAATAAATTAAATACAATATGCATCACATCAGCTATATAACTTTAAATCGATTTGCATCTCTTTAAACTTTGAACATTTTAGGTGGCGTCACTGTTTGTATTTTGGTCATTTATGATAAAATAGAAAACTTCTTTGCATGTTTTGTTCTAATTTTCTCTTACTATAAATAATATTTCGTTATGAATGTTTTCACGAAAATGTAAAAAGTTATGCTAGGATTTAGTTACATATCGTTTAATCGGTTCAAAATACTAAAAGAACTAATAGTAATAAAAGAAGATAAAATGACCTAAAAGTAATAAAAGAAGATAAAACGAAGAGCAATTTTAAAAAAATAGCGATTTTGTCTCTAGGCATAGTGGAGGCATTTGTCTGTTTAGAGACTTGTATTAAAATATTTTATCGCTAAGACAATTTTAAGATTTTCAATTAGATTTCTTTAGCAAATTTACTAAACATCGAAGCAAAATCAGTTGGCAGATTTTGCTTTGAAGTTTTGTTTACATTCTCGAGTCTCACATATTTTTTCTTTGTACCATTTGCGACGTTTTTGTGATTTTATTGCGGAAATTGACAATGTGATTTTCTAATAGTCATGAGATGGAAACTCTAATAGTCAGTTAGTAATTATTCTAATTTCGGCGAGTATTGTATATAACCTTCTTTAGTTTAAAAGTTGACCAATTTATTTAACATATACTAATAATAAATTTCTGGATTTTTATTTTTAATAATTTGATATATTGCGAAAATGTCGACGAAAGAGTTATAAAATTTTACTAACTTGGTTGTATTAGTAAAAAAATGTTATGGCGAGAAGGCTGCTAAGTATCCGATATAACGACAGCAAGGAAGATGTTCTAAGTGTTCTTCCTTAACTGTGATGTGATGTTGTTGGGTGATGAAAAATAGATTCATTAAATATTATTTTATTCTATCAGAACAACCTTTACCTATTCAATCATATGAAATGCATTTCAAATGTAAATATTTTGATTATTTGTAAGCGATTTTCGAAATTAGCAAAACATGCGATTTTGTTGAAGTTAGATTGATTTGAATTTATGTACAATGTTATGAAGATAACAGCCGTGTTAAAAATGAAATTTATGACATATTTAATAAATTTTATCTAGTTTATATTATTAAATGGAAAACTTGACTAATTTTTCGTCATATTCTTTCATTTCCTTCGCACTTGATTCTGATGTATTTCATATATAACGTGCAATTAAATAAAGTTAAATAATTAGAATTATAATTAAATAAAATTAAATTTACAATTAAATATTGTTATTTAAAAATCTGAATTCGATGTGAAAACGCATGTTGCAATCTTGACATATAAGTAGAGACGGCTCTTGATAAATTTATTTTGCTAATGGTGCACTATAACTTAGCGTACGAGTTAATGTTACAACTTTCGCTGTGCGGTTTCATTTCGTAATATTGTATAGACTAATTTATGCATATAATAAGTTATGGTTGCACATATGATGTTTGATAAAAACTTTGATAAAAAGATAAGAGGCTTTGCCTTAAAAACTGATTTCAAACATATTTTTTTGGGAGCCCTCATTGAGGTAGTAATTATGATTTTGCGATTCAGTATCAACGAGTTATGAAACGATATTAATGGTTTATGTAGAATAGACATATTTATTGTGTAGCACATAAATTACGTAATTAATAAAACAAGGCATTTTATGCAACGTCAATTAAATAGTTATAAATTAGACTAATAATATGTAACACCTTTTTGCTACGAAATATTTTGGGTTAAATATTGTGGGGTTAAATCGTGCGTAACTTACCCATTCTCAGTTTATTTAAAGGAAAAGTCTGTAATATATTTAATTTTTTACAATTTTCTGGATACATTTAAATAGTTTTTGTTCATAGAGGATAGAGAATATGGAATGTTGTTTAAAAAGGGCGGTAACAAAAGGCAATATCAAAGGCAACATTCAAAGAAATATGGATAAAGATGCTATTCAAAGAAATATTGATGAAGAGAGAGCTGAGTGGAGAAAAAGAAATACAAAGTAATTATTAAAATATTACTTAAAATGTACAATCATAAGAGATTATTGTAATTATTAAATATTAAAACCACTGATTATGAAGACAAAAATAATAGATATCGTTTACGTGTAAATGTATTTAATTATAAATTAACTTTTTTCAACTAACAAGGGAATAACATTTTTAATTGCCAATCAATTTGAATTATTTAATTGTGATTTGGTAATATATCTTGAGAGATATGCTGTATAAAAATACGTTCCTCTCCTTATTTTCGGAACTACTCAACCTAAAATTATGAATAAATATTGGTTTTTAGAAGCCCACGTGAAAGTTATAGCAAACTAGATAAACTTAGAGAAAACTATAGCGTTGATTCCAGATGTCATAATTTATTTAAACATGAACCATGTTTTTACGTCTATGAAAGGTTATGGTAGGCAATATATTTACATTTGTCTATATTCACAGACGATTTTCTCTCAAACCATGTGACGTGGGAACTTATAATTTGACATAGTAATATATCTTATTAAACTATACATTAATTTATATTGAATATTATTTGTATAATTTGTTTTAAAATAGTCATAAAATAATTAAAAAGGGGGGTATATAAAGATCTAAATTTTTTAAAAATTTTATATCTGATGTGTGTATCATTTGAAAGCGCTTTTTATGAGGTATACAAAATGTTTTTTTTATAATTTAAGTTGCATATTTAAAAAGATATCTCAGAAAATATGTGAAGGCAGATCATTCCTCCATCTTATTTCCGAAATTAGTGTAATAATATGGTTGGTAAAATAAGAGTAGAAGATTACAGTAAATTATAGCGATTATCCTAGATCTTATAATTTTTTAAAATATATATCACATGTTTAAGCCTTTGAAAGATATAGTAGGCAACATTTATGTTGTAAAAAGTAATATTTGCAAATACCTTAACATATATATTTATTTATTTATGTGCTTTCATGTATCTAATTAATACATATATATATATATATATATATATATATATATATATATATATATATATATATATATATATATATATATATATATATAATTGGCTGAATAGGAAATATTTTGTGCCTTTAATTGTTTATGAGTACCTAAATGTGTACGGAACCTTAGCAGTGCATATTTTACTCGCCTTGGCAATATTTTTCTTGCCGAGATTGTATCAAAACATGTTTAAAATTCATTATTCTATTAGTATTAATTTCTTTTCTAAAGATTGGCTATCTTTCCATATCAAAAAGGAAACAATACAGATCATTTCACTCTAGAAGTGCGCCCTCACCGTTTACGACTTTTAAGATGATGCTATCAACAAGATTACCCCGCAATATGATAGTTTGTTCTCAATCGTGAGTATTGCACTTTACTTTTATTGTTTTATTTATTTATTTACTTTTAGGCATGAATTCTAGAATATTTGAATTGAAAAATATTATCTCTAATTTTTCTCTAATTTACGGTCTCGGAATTGAAAGTCTGATGACGTAATTCCGGAATGAAAATAAAACTTCACGATCGGAAAATAATTGATCCTATAATATCTTATCATAATAATTATTTTCTTTTACATTACACTCACTCTACTTTTCCCTAAAAATAGTCAATCATTTACATCTGGGATTTAAATAAATGGGCCACCAGACCTAAACGCCATTACGCATCGATTGCTTAAGCTGTGTAGACGCGAGTGAATAATAATGTGCGAGCGAACAACATATTAATTGAAGACCCATTTTGATTGATTTATAAGAAATATATTAATTGAAGACCCATTTTGATCAATAAATATTACGATTTATGAGATATGAGAAGGATCTAATACTTAAATATATTGTTAAGAATGTTAATTTATTAATGTCATTTCTTTCTGTTATTTTGTAGCATAGGAACATATTATATAATAATCAGAGTTCTTTCGTAGCATTGATCTCATTTAACTATCACCAAATACGAACATATCTTTAGTAATATTAACAAATTCGATGTTCGCTGTAAATTGATGCTTTTTTGGGATTTCGTAGCCAAACTAGGAATCAATATAGTCTCGAAGTATCGGTCTGTATGCTATTCCATAGACGATCTACTCGCAGATTATTAATACTGTAAAGTACTATTAAGTACTGTAAAGTACTAGTCTATTAATACTGTTAAAATTTAGGGTACCTGTACCCTGTAAAGTGGAAGTGCTGTTTTTTTTATTTGCATGTCTCCTTGTGTAGGATATTTGCATAATATATTGCGTAATATGTTATTTATATAATATGTTTGCGAGTATATCTGGGAAAGGTTTACGATACAGTCATCCTATTATAAATTTTAAGCCTAATTTTTAGCCTATTTTACACCCTAGCAGCTAAAACATTATTTTTGATTATCTAAAAAGTACTCACATTCAAAAATGTTTTTAGTAAAAATTCAATTGATTTCAAATGAAAATTGCCTTTTTTTAGAAAAAGACGTCGATTACGGAAGCGTTTCCAGATTTCCGCAATTGAAGTTCAATATTGCATACTAATAGAAATTATAGTAGAAATATATTAGAATAATTGCTAGTATCAAACCATTTCAAGCGCCTTTTCTGTCGTCTAGGTCTTATTTCAGACCGGAATTTATTTGCCGTGGGTTGTTGTATTATATGTGATTAAAATGAGTGATTTAAATTTGGTTGATTTATATAAATCAGTTTAGATGATAAATCAAATTTAAAAAAATTAATAGGTAAATACCTGGCGTTTTTTATTAATAACATGTAATATGTAACATGGTTTTTTATTAATAAAATATACAAATGTATTATAATGTATTATATACTTGCTGTTGTCCACAGTCGGTATCGCGGAAAAGAAACAAACAATACCAAAGAGCCGGTAACTGATCAGATGAAACACTATTTTTAGGGAAACTCGCTGCCGAAAATGGCACATAAAGTTTCCCTGTGAGAATAGTAACTTCTACCAAGTTAGGCAATATCTTATTTATACATAATATAGTTGACACGCTTTTGGTGAGTCGAACTACCGTAGAGTCGAATAGTATATCCATCTTTAAATAATGAATGGTGCTTTAGCGATCTGTGTGAGCTGGGTCCATGGAATTTAGCACAAATTGATGGCTCCATAAAACATAAAATCATCAAATGATACGGTAAAATTCAAATAATGATCTATAATTAAACTAATAATAACATTGTTACTAAACCCACAAGTATGAACAGCTCTGAACTCTGTTATGTTGGCTGATAAACTGAAGTGAGATAGCGTTTTTCAAATACCCCCATAATGTTATTCTAGAATGCTCCTATGATAGAATGTTTTGAAGTTAAAGTTATTGTCTAGTTTGTGACTCGTGTATGTTTTGAGGTTATTAGAAAATTGAAAAGAGTTTTTAATCACGTATTTATAACAACAGAAGCTTTTAAAATTTCTAAAACTTTTTAATTTCATTATTATAATTCCTCATAATATTCATATCAACACACATACTTACATTCAAATAGTGTATAGTGTTTCAATAGTGATTAAGAAAACGGTATTGTGCTGTTGCACAATCGTAATCATAAAAACACGTGGCAACCAGAGTTTCTGTTTATGTGTACGTGTAACAAAAAAAAATGTATAATGAAACCGCCCGAAAATATTTAAAAATAAAAACATATGATAAAACATTATATTCTTTCAGCTTCCGCGCTTTAAAATGAAAAATTTAAATTTAAATCGAGACGGGTTAAGAGTGCGAGGGTGTAATCATAATAACGATATATTAAAGCGGCACCCTCCGCCCACCCTCTACCTCTGCGGTCGTGTGATGCTGCAAAAAGTGTCGAGGTCTCTCCCCGTCGAAGGCAGAACAAAAAATACCTCGGAATGTAGGAGATGTATGCTGTGAACAATGACTGAAATATTCCACCGCATTTAGCGACTCCAAATGAGTTTGGGACCAGCTCTCATTACCGTTTTGATATTTAAAGGTCTATTTAAACGCTCCATGTTATCTTGTTTTTTTGAGATATGGCATTCGATTTCGAGAAAAATGTTACGTGAATAAAGTTAAAATAAAGTTTTGTAAAAGTTATGCGCGCTAGAAAAAAGATATAAGAATAAAGTTATGTAAAATTAGCATGAATAAAAAAAAAAGTTATGTAGCAATTATATAAACGAACAAAGAAAATGAATTATTTTTTAGCGTTTTATACGGATCTACTTTCTTATTTTGCTAGTCGTTTGTCACAGTCGATAATTTAAAAGTTTATACGACCTGAAAACTGAACGTACACAGTTATGACTACTACTACATAGATGAGAAAAATTGAAGTTTACAGTTGATAAATTTTATAAAAAAGTTTTTGAAGATAGTATATGATATTATGTACGATAAATGTTATGGTGAAAACTATTTTTTAGGGTTTAAAATAATTGTGAAATATCTATAGTTAAATTTAATTTTCTCTCTCCAGTATATAATTGATGAATTTTACAAAAAAGTCTTAAAAGAGAGTAAATAATATTATGTACGATAAATGTTATAGTGAAAACTATTTTTTAGGTTTTAAAATAATTGTGAAATATCTATATTTAAATTTAATTTTATCTCTCCAGTATATAATTGATGAATTTTACAAAAAAGTCTTAAAAGAGAGTAAATAATATTATGTACGATAAATGTTATAGTGAAAACTATTTTTTAGGTTTTAAAATAATTGTGAAATATCTATATTTAAATTTAATTTTATATAATTGATGAATTTTACAAAAAAGTCTTAGAAGAGAGTAAATAGTTCAAGATCATTTTACATTAAATATACAATCATATTTCATTTTTCTTTTCATTTCACCTTTTTTCATCTGCTGCTGCTTTTACACGCATGATGGAGACAACAATGAGAAAATGATTTCAGTTGATAATTCAATATTTATGAAGTATTTTCTGTTGTAACTATATATATATATATATACATATATATACAGCGACTAAAATAAATCGTGTACATCGCGTTAATGGAATGTTAATGTCTGTTGCAAGAGTTTTCAAGTGTAGTTGTATCGACAAATGTGGAAAATATTAGGACAAGCGGAATAATGTTGGCAAATAAAATCGAGAAACGTTTCAAATTTTAATTATAACGCTCTGCCTTGCTCTTATTTGATAAGCTTAAGTCACAAAGCACACTCGTAGGATACTGCGCTAGCCGCACTTTCACAAGGCAACTTTTGTCATTTGAGGCAACGTTTGACAATTTTTTGTGACGCTTACTCGGATTGATTTACACTCTACTAGGCGTTAAGAATTTTCACTTTCAAAATAATACCAAAACTGTAGTTTATATTCGACACATCTAGAGTGATGTTGTATAGAATGTTGTTACATTAGTTTAATAAGTCGACTTTTATGTACAAAATAAGATGTCTATAGTCAGTACATTTTTTTGTTACCTTTTTCCCTTTTCGAAGTACAAGTTTTCAACGTTACTGCAAGGGTTATGCGTTCCGTGGTAAGAAGCACACAGAGCACCGCGAGGCGTCATCAAAGCGATACGACGCGACGCACCGAACGAATATTATTTAGAAGAAAGGAACATCAATTACACCCATAGATCAGTATTTTTCTTAATTTTTTTCCTGTATAATATAAGAAAAACCTTTAAGTGTGATAATGATTCAAAATAAAAAAATATTTTTATCGCTTTTATTTTAATTAATTTCTCCCAATAAAACTTCAAATAAAGAAATGTCATGTTATATATTCGTCTAATTCTTTCGAGAGGAATCTCCAGAAATTTATACCATACTAATTCGTTCTATTTCGTAGTGTATATATAAAAAAAATTATCAGAAAATATCAAAGTAGCTCTAAATAGTTTTCAAAACGTGTGTGTCTCATTAAACAAAATTAAGGTCTTTTTGAAAATCAGTCTATATTTTTTAAAATGTTCAGTGACCGTTAATTTTTTTTTGAACTGTGTAATTCAATGATGCCATATCGTCGTTGAAAAAAAAACCAATGAAATCCATTTTGAAATATTAATCAACGAGTTTTGTATTTTGAAAATCGAGGTAGTATTTTCAAAAGTATTTTTAAAATCGTTCCCGAATTTCGGTATTTTGGATTCCGAAATAATTATAAGCACATAAAAGTATTATTTGAAAACCCGATATCGATATTTATAAACATTGAATTAGCTGTTAGCTCTTTTTATGACTTATTAAAATAAGCTTTGATTAAATTCTCTCTATTCTACTCTTTTTATGACTTAAGAAAAAAGCTTTGATTAAAATTTCATAAAACTAGATATTATTCATTGCTCTCACGATATTTTGTTCGTAGTATTAGATATCGTGATATCATTGTAATACTAAATAGGAGTATTATATAAAAACTCAATTTCGATATTTATAAACATTAAGTTAGTTGTTAGCTGTTTTTATGACTTATTAAAAGAGTTTAAAAAAGCTTTGATTAAAACTTCATGAAACTATATATTATTCATTGCCCTCATGAAATTTTGTTCGTAGTATTAAACATCGTGATATCATTGTAATACTATAGTTTCAAAGACTAAATTGTTACTATATATAGACCATACATAGTCCTATGACTAGGGAAATAGCGATGTAGCAGAGCGTCTCTATCACATCGCTTGCACTCAGAGAGCCTCGTGTGAAAGCGGTCTTATGAGGCATTTGTTTGTGGTATGAGGGACAATTACGCAATATTATAAAGGCGTTTAAAGCTCGGGAATGCGATTCCGAGTGATGCGACGGTTGAGGCGTCTGCAGTGAAATATGCAGTCGCGGAGACGCTCTGAATTGTCAGAGTATTGTGAATTGTCCTGCGGTGATTTATTTTAGTTTAGCTCTTTCTCTAAGTGTATACAAGAAGGTCGTTTGTAATATATTTCACGTGAAATTGATAAATTTATACAGCAGGGTGTTAAAGATTGTAATTTATGCGAATATTAATTCCGTTATTGGTATTTGGACTTTCAAATATACGACTTAAAATTCCACAAAACCGAAGACATGCCCAAAGCGAGGCAATTTTGTTTATATGCCAGTCTGTTTTAGTTCTTTCTCTAAATCGATACAAGAAGGTCGTTTGTAATATATTTCACGTGAAAGTAATAAATTTATACAGCAGGGTGTTAAAGATTGTAATTTATGCGAATAGTTGATTCCTTTATTGACATTTGGGGCTTTCAAATATACGATTTAAAATTCCACAAAAACGAAGATATGCTCAAAGCGAGGCCACTTTGTTTATATGCCAGTCTGTTTTAGTTCTTTCTCTAAGACGATGCAAGACGGTCATTTGTAATATATTTCACGTGAAAGTGATATATTTATACAGCAGGGTGTTAAAGATTATAATTTAAGGGAATAGTTGATTCCTTTATTGGCATTTGGGACTTTCAAATATGGGATTGAAAATCACAAAACGAAAACATTCCCAAAGGGACGTAATTTTGTTTATACACCAGTCTATTGTTTATTCTGTAAGGTTAATATATCGACACCATTGAAACGAAGTTTTTTAAAATGTAGCTTTCATTTTTCTGCAAAATTTCAACTCTTATACAAATTCAATTGGTGTTAATCGAAGGTTTTTAGGGTTCCGTAGCCAAATGGCCAAAATAAAACCCTTTTAATTTCGTTTGGTCCTCTGTCTATCTGTCCGTATGTTTATCCTTATGTCACAGTAATTTTACTCGTAGACTATTGGCACTATATAGATGTAATTTTATTGCTTGGTGTCTTTTTAAACCGTTATACAGTGAAATAGTGGAATTACGAAAGGAATATTAGTGTAGGCACTCCACACATGCAACTGAGGATTGGAAAAAAATTCATCGTCAAATAGGTCTAAAAAGCGATACAGAGGTTCCAAAATAACTTTTTTATTTAAGTCGAAAATTGGAGGGATATGCGCCTATAAAATCTCTAAAGGGGGTGGGGGAGGTTCTTACTTTCCTACTAACGCGTGTAAAATTTAAAAAAAATTAAGGTAGTACGTAGTAGTATAAACTTTCAACGAAAATTCTCTATTTTCATGAAACGTAATGAAATTTGACGAATTTTCTCACGATACCTTTATGCTATTCCACAACATAAGTTAGATTTTGACAAAAATACGTCATTTTAAAAATTTCAATTTTTTTTAAATTACAGGTGTGGTATTACATAAAAAGTACACGTGTTAGATTATTTGAATTTAATTTTTACTTCTATATTCCAACATCTATTTATAACAGCGAATGAAGTTCCATGGTGATTCAGTACTAGTATAAGATTATGAGAAAGATGACTTATTTTCAAAAGAAATATTTATGTAGGTCTATTGTTTTGTCACGTTGTTCTGCTTTGATGTAGGACAGCCTACTTATATACATATACACATACACATACACATACACATACGCATACGCATACGCATACGCATACGCATACGCATACCAATACGCATACGCATACGCATACGCATACGCATACGCATACGCATACGCATACGCATACGCATACGCATACGCATACTCATACGCATACGCATACGCATACGCATACGCATACGCATACGCATAAGCATACGCATACGCATACGCATACGCATACGCATACGCATACGCATACGCATACGCATACGCATACCAATACGCATACGCATACGCATACGCATACGCATACGCATACGCATACGCATACGCATACGCATACTCATACGCATACGCATACGCATACGCATACGCATACGCATACGCATAAGCATACGCATACGCATACGCATACGCATACGCATACGCATACTCATACGCATACGCATACGCATACGCATACGCATACGCATACGCATAAGCATACGCATACGCATACGCATACGCATACGCATACGCATACGCATACGCATACGCATACGCATACGCATACGCATACGCATACGCATACGCATACGCATACGCATACGCATACGCATACGCATACGCATACGCATACGCATACGCATACGCATACGCATACGCATACGCATCCGCATACGCATACGCATACGCATACACATACACACACATACATACACATATACATATATATATATATATATATATATACATATATACTCACACACACACACGCACACATGCGCACACGCCCACGCGCGCACACACACACACATATATTTTTTTATTTAATTTAGTTCTTATTTATTTGGATGATATATTAATTTGACAGGTATTTTGATTTGTCACCTTTATAAATACTTGCATTGTTTTCCTGGCTGTCAACAGATAAACTCTATGGCATCACGGTTAAAATTTGACAATAATCTATTGAAAATAGTATCTACACTTTTATGTTAATTAGTAATTGTTATGATTATTTAATTTGTCAACTTCATTTTATTATGTAATACTAAATGTATGGGTGAAGGTATAAAGGAAAATCCCATATATTAAATTTAAAGTTGCATAGTGATTTTTATGGAGGTACGGAAAGCATTATTTAGTTCTGTAGACGATGCGAAAATGGCATTGTATTATCTACACATTAATATATTTTTTTCTTTTTTATATTATACATCTTTCTGGGCATTGTAGATAAAATAGTATTTTGTCAGGCTCCCTTTCATATGCATCAAAAGTACTAGAATTAATTCCTTGATAACTTTTTGGCCGTAATGATGAAAAGTCTTACGCTTATGTATGCAGTATTTACATTACCATAGAGTAGGTGTTTAGTTACATATTGATAAAATACTGGTTGATATTAAATAATGGAATGAAGTGAGTTTCCACTTTTCACTTTCTACCAATGATTCAAATAATATCTTTTTTATTTTCATAGATGGAAGTACAAATTTGTAACATGTTTTTTGTTCTATTGCGTTTTAAATTTTTCTTTAATTTTCCACCTTTTTGTCATATTTTTAAATAATAATTCTTTTTTTATCTTACTATTACGGCGATTCAGGAAGCATTATGAAAATGTTTGACTGGAGGGACGTAATGTTTCAGTAAGATCTAAAAATGAGGAGCAATTCAAAATTACTTTTCCTTTTTAATACTCCTGATACTTATTATAGGGAAATGATAAAGACACTTTTCAAAATCAACGAGTGGAATTAAGTTAAGCACGATTTTGTTTAACCATGTTTCCAATATAATTATACAATTTCCGACAAGATGAAGCTGTATAAACCTATGTTGCAATTATAAAGTTCGAAATAGCTTGTTTACGGAAACAATTACTTATTTGTGCATCCCCATAAGCCGATATCTGAGCCTGGTTTGAATATTCCCAGAATTGTGGGGTTGGGTGAAAAGATTGTGAATTTTTACCTGACTTAGGAATATTAAAAAGGGAATGATAAAAATATTTACTGTGTAAAGAGGTTTGTTAGTGGTTTTGAAATATCAAAAACAATTGTAATGTTTATATCAGAAATTACAAAATTTAAACTGTTTATGTTTAATATTTCAAGTTTATTCTGTTATAACAAGAATTAATTTTCGCGTTTTGCGTTTTTTTATTTTTATTTGAACCTTTATAAAGAAAAAATAGTTCATTTATCAATGAAAATTAGTTATAAGTTTAATGGAATAACTTAATTACCAATAAAAATTAATTTTTCTTTCCATAAGTTAACAGGCGCATACCTCAATATTCAAAGCTCAATAAGAGGTTTGCAGCGTCGTATCGTAATATTTTGATGGTGTCGCACGGCACCTGGTGTGTGGCGTATTACGTGCTGCTTAAACAATGATATATGGTTTTTCGAGAATGGGTTTAGATACAACACAATTTTATTTATTATATTAGTCTTATCTTGCAGTTAGGATCTCATGGCAGCTAGCCAATTAAATATTATCCTACATAAGACTCAAGGTAGAAGCGAAATCTTTCATTGTCAAATACAATACAACTAGTTAGGATAAAAACAAACATATCTAATAACTGTTTAACAAAACAATATATGAAATTCAAATGTCCGAAATGTCGTATTGGAGTGTCATGTTTAAAACTGCTCTCTTATTTTTCTAAACATTTTCTTGTATTTCTTTCCGCCAATTATTCGTAATCGTTATTATTACGCATATATCCAAGAATTCTCTGTCTCACGTAGACGCAACGATGTTTCATATTTCTTCGAGTTATAATAAGTTTTTTCCTCAATAGTCTGCTTTTCGATCGCGTTTGTACCCAACTCTACCTGTAAACAGACTCATAATTATTTGAAAACGAGCCGGCGCCAAGCATCAGACACAGATTCATGGAACGGTTCACAGCAGGGTTGTCAACTATATAATTTTTGTCAATCCGTCAATGGCAGGGGCGTGCAGACCAAGCAGACAGAGACAACTTAACTGAGAAATCGAAATGAAATAATTTAATTTTGAAATAAAATAAAAAATGGCACTCTATCGTGGTTTTCATATTCGAATAACGGGTAGGCACTTTTGCATGTTGTTGGTCAAAGTAAGGACTGAGAGTAGACAGCTCCATTGGATGGTACTTTCACTTTTATTATTGCTATGAATTAAACAAACGAGATCCAGTTGTTTGGCTTGTACAGAGAATAAAAAAAGAAAATGGGATAAATGGAACAGTTTGAGTTTGATACAGACGACTGATATATTTTCTTATACATTAATTTTATATTATACATATTCTACTGTAATCTACTTTTTTATATTTATCATACATTTTCTTCACAGCCGTTGTCGTTTCCGTGGTGTGGTTGGTGTTGTGGGTGTTGGTTGATAACATTGCCACGGTCATTGATAGCGCGGTGCATCGATGAGCACCGAGTTTGATTACTCACCGCTCGCAGGATGGAGCTGGAGTGATGTTTGTAACCGCATATATAAAATGCCACAGCCCAGTAACGGGCAACAGCGCTTCGCGAAGTGCTGTGCACCGCCATCGCTGAGCCGCTTGCTCAACGTGGAGATTATGGTATTACCTCCAATGATAAGTGCATTGGTAGAGGCATGTATCCAGCGGGAGATATGCCGTCAATCTTTTTTGGGTCATCGTCAATATTTTTTGAGATATGTCTCAAAAGAATGCAGTTAAATGGATATTTGATATTCAAATTAGTTTGTAAAAATATATTACTTCTAATTTATAATTTACAATGTCAATAAAGCATGAAATAGAAAATAGCTCAGAAGCTAATAAAAAGTAAAACAATTTACGATACATCATTTTCTTATCGAATTTATTTATTGAAAAGATTATTGCGTTTCGTGTAAAAACCAGCGTTTTTTTTTTTCAGCGAAGTTTTTTTTTTATAATAATTGCCTCTATTTAGAATTAAAGAAATAATTAAGAAAATCAGGAACGAAAAAAATACTAAAGTATATGCGCACGTACCTTTTACTTTTGAATATAAAATCAGCTCATTGAATTTATTGTTTGATTTTTCCACGTTTTTTGATTACGCATTTATGTGCGATATATTGTATTTATCACAAGTGATAAAAAAACTCTCTTGATGAGGTTTTCAAGAGAACTTGAAAATGTCTACTTATAAATATTGTATAAATATACAATAACAAACTTCGGCTAAATGTGAATTATGTGTACACTAGGGAGCTCCTATATATATTACATAATATATATATACATATACATTTCTTTCTTTCTAATTCAAAGAATTATTTACAAAATATTAGAGTCAATCGCTGTCTTAGTATTTGATCGTTATCGAACCAAAATCAATGTTTACATTTGGAGATTTCGAGATTTTGACTGTTTTACCTAGTACAACTAACCCAATGAGACCTACGGAAATAGGTCTGGCGTTACGGAAATAAAATGCAATTTTTCAAAAAGCTGGTATTTCTTAGAATATAAAATATCAAACTATTTAGCGATTAACAATCAGGAGAAGAAAATACAATTTGTAACCTCAATATAAAAACAAAATAGATATGTTCATAAGCGCGGATCCATTATATTTTTTATATACCGAAAATTGTTAGTTAGAAATAATTCTAATATATACAATATTAAGGGTTTTTTCGGCGGTCCTGTACGACTTGCGAGTTTTATGCTTCAGTAAGTTTCACGTCTATAGAGAGGATACTACGAGAAATAGTCTGCACATTGTTTAATCTCGCTAGTTCAAAGAGTTCCATCGAAATACCAATTGACTATCGCAAAAGAATACCTGGCTCATAATAACAGAAAAGTTTTGTCATTTGCCCGATTAACGATTTAAATAAAGCTTTTAAGGAGCTTATTTTTATCATTTTTTTTTACAAGAGTGATATTTTTATTCTTGTAACATTTGGGTCCAACTTTTTATGGGCTTTCGCCGGTCTCTTTTCATATAGGCAAGCTGTTACACGTTAATAAACACCCTACAGCGAGCAGTGGATAGTTTATAAAACATGATGTATGCAGCTGCTGCAAATTGTCAATTAATAACTGTTATGTGACACGAGTGTACATAGTATATTCGGTCTGCCTGTGCAAACTATGACAGAAATAAAACTGTTATGTGTAATACGAATTAAGACACTCTTATTACAGTTTAAACTTTAATCATTTATTGTGATAAGTTTTTGGCCCTTTGACGACTTTTTTGTGGAAAGAATGGTTGATTGTTTATTTACATTTATTCTCGATTTTATTGACATTGATATATCCTATCCTCATTAACTTATTTATAATAAATCTTTCATTTACTAGCTAGTAAACCATAGGAAACTCAGTTGACAAACTAAACTCGTTGCGTTAAACTCACGTTTTCAAAGTAAATACATGCATTATAAAGTTGTTATTTATTTTTTTCTATACTTTGGTTGACTACACATGATAAGAAAAGAAAATAGTCGATTTAATTTTAACTACTGATGAATATATGTACAATCAACATACTATATCTTTTAGTGTTTGTGCTAACAATATTTCCTCAAGTCCATGAATGAAAGAAACTATTTTCATTTTGAATAAAGGATTTTCTCCATATTTACTCGGAATTTCAGGTTTTTAAGCATCAAAATTATCCAGACATACTTGGTAATAGAGTATGTCTGAGATGCAACTTTGACGGTTTGTCATATCGTTACTTTTAACAAAAAAAGATAAGCATACTTGTTTTCTACCCAAAGATGTTTTTTAGCGAATTAGCGTTTAGGTAAAAAAATCCTGTAGACAGATGAACCAATGAACAACAGAAGACCCCACGTAAAAAAATTCTGACAGACGGGCAAATGGAAAACTTTAAAAAGTGCTTAAGGGGAAATTTTATTTTGTTTCGATTAATTATAGAAAATTATTGCAGAAAAATCGTGTACAGATGAAAAAACTTATAACCAGTCCCTAATAATAGGAAATGAAGGTTTAAGATGAATGAAGAGATTTTGGATTTGTGTAACGTTCATTAGTATTTTGCTTATTCCATTGAAACTACAAAACAACTGGATTGATTTATTAGATAATATTTAAAATTAAATTCTGTTATTTGCTCAGTACTATTAAAAGGGAAATGAAGTGTTTTGATGAGAAATAGGTACTTTAATAAATGATCACTGTCTCGTTTCCCTCGTACCTTCACGGATTATGCGAGAGAGAGAGAGTTACAGCTCGTAGGGCTGCCTGATTACAGTTTATCCGCTGAAGCCTCCTCTGTGTGGCAATGTTTCTTTTAATTTAAATATTTATCTTTTTTTGATACTATGGTATCTTTTTCTTAGGCAAAGAATACTATTAGACCACGTATTTAAATTTTTCTTATTAGTTTTTCAAATATTTATTTACAAGAATTTCAATGAGACGACGATGTTTTGGGAACAAATTGATATAGTGCCTCTATAATAATATTATAAATAATATTTAATTTTAAATATTATAAATAATATCTAATATTTCTTATTTCAAAAAACCTACAATCCTAGATAGAAATAATATAAGATACATTGTAAAAAAAAGTTTCAAGGTCGGTGAAGTTTTAAGGGGAGGGAGACCTTGTTGTCTTTTGTATTAAAATTCCGCACGTCATTATGATCTAAAGTGACGGAATAAAGTCTTTCAGCAACTAATATCATCACATAGTGAAAATTTTTTTTAATAATCTTAAAAATTTTCCGAGTTATTAAAGTTTCAATTTAACCTGTAGAGAAGGACGGCAATACTGTGTTGTGAGGTCATTTCCAATATTGCACATTATATTCTACGAGAGGAAAAGAGACAGGGATATACACAACTCTATCCGTATCTTCAAATTTAGAAGCCTACAACTGGCTTATTTTTCGATCAATTTTTGAATTTTTTTCAAGACTGGTTTCAAATTAACTTATATTTCACAATATTGTACGAAAAATATCAAAATTTAGAATGTGTACCACCGTATTTTGTATGCCGATGCCTTTTTAGAAAGTTGTCTATAAATTTGGTGTTGAAATGTTTCAGCAAATCGATTGGCAGCCCTGCCTCGTGCCGAGTCCGCGTTAAATGGCGCGCGAAGAGATTGCGTCGCGTAATGGCGGCGGCGGTTTGTCAAAGGTAGCGAATTTAACGAAAAATATAACCGTGACTTTGGACGGGGTCGCCGCGGTCAGGTCGAATGGGAGAGGGTGGAGGAGAGAAGGCAGGGCGCGAACGATTCGAGTTGGTTTCTGATGCGAATATATTACTTTTTAGAAAATAACATACACTTTTACCTCTATGCGCTTGTTTCAAGATGAGAAATTATGTATGTTACGATTCGATTTTTAAAAATTCGTTTTGAGCCATAAGATATTTTATTTATCAACGGCCTGTTTTATATTTATTTTTATAGTTTAAAGGTTTGTGAGATAAATACATTCTCTTTCCAAAAAAATTCAAATTAGTCTCTCAAAGGCTAGTCAGAAATTGAGGTAAGAATGCTACACGTAAGTATTTTTCGTTTTATTCATGTGAAATTATGTTTTTTTTTTCGTTTCATAAATAACTAATGAACTGTGGAGGAGGTTTTTAGAAAATATCCAGACGAATTATATTACACATGATGACAACACATTCGTGATATACAAAACTGAACCGTATGTGAATGAATCTATCCACAAATGAAAACTGGAACAAAATTAGTTTAGTGGTTATTGACAAATCGTATACACAGACAGACGCGGAGGACTTCATTTTATTATACTAATTTACTTCTCCGATGAGTACTTGATCCTACTTCATCGGCTTTTATCGTCACTGGTAGGGTAATTTCCACAAAATATTCGTGGATTACATACTTGAACAGTTCTCGTGAATGAATCTGCCCTCGAATGAAAACTGGACCAAAATTCGCTCATTAGCTATTGAGAAAATTGAATGTACAAACAAGCGCGGCGTAGTACTTTGTTTTATTATGAGAACATACCTCTCCGACGAATACTCGACCCGACTTCATCTGTTTTCATCGTCACAGGTAGGGTAATTTCCAAAAAATGTTCCTTAATTATTCGCTTAAATTTTCCCGGCCAAAGAATCTATCTAGCAAATGAAGTAATGTATGCTAAGTATTTTGTTTTGTTATAATGTCCTTTGTATTTTGTTTTATCATAGGATCTATATATACACACACACACATATATTTATATATATATATATATATATATATATATATATATATATATATATATATATATATATATATATATATATATTACTCTCTACTAAGCATCCAGGATGATGCTCTAATATCTGATAGCTAATGGTAACAATTTAGTTACTAATATATAAATGTAAATACGTTGTTACATTGAAAGCAAAATAAATACTGCCATCTAGTGGAGAATTAAAAAAATTATTCATTTATGATAGTGGCTTATAAAAGAAACAGATGTCGCGGTGAACTAATACGTTTATAAATTGAGTAATAGAAGTATTTAGTAAGATCATTACTACATTATTTACATTGCAGATATTGTATAAGTTATTATGATTTATAATTTTGAAGTGTTGTTTACATTCGTCCAATATGTTTAGCGCAGGTAATATGTGCGCAGATTATACCATTTTATTATATGTGTCGATTTACATACAATAATAAAAGAAAATTTAAATTATATTACCAACAATCTCGGCTTGACAGCCACAAATTCGATTTTGTTTATGTAAACAAATAACGCAATAAACTCCACGTATTTCACTTCGAATGTCTTTAATATTGTATTCTGTGTTACAGTCAAACTTTCCGTATCGCACGCGAGATAAATAAATTAACATACTATTACATTCAGCCATTGAAATTGGGGTAAAAGATAATATATATGCCGCGATTGCATCTACCTGCGAATATATTGAGATACACGGCGCATTTCCTCCCGCCTTACTTCGTTTCATTTAATATTAATACGAACGCCTCGCCCGGCCATTTACATATGAAGTTGTTTGATGGATGTGCCGTTAAATATTCTTGACGTCTTTATCACGTGTCGTTGCCTTGTGGTTGTGTGCTACTTCGCCTACAGTGTTATATTTTGGTGTTATTGTTTGAAGTGTATTCATATTTAGAACTGAAATCTTAGTTTATTTTTTTTAATAGAAATTTCGTTGTAATGAACTTTAACTTATTTATATCTTATAAACAAATACTTTAACTTTTAAACTATTCGATACCAAATATTTTTAACAAGGATCAACTCTTTGCAAATATATTTTAAAAGTCATGTAATCAAAATTAAATATATTTACAAATATAAAAAATAGTATTTGGAATTGAAACCTTAGTTTCTTTTTTATTTTATATAAACTTCGTTGTAATGAACTTTAACTCATTAATATTTTATAAACTAATATTTTAACTTTTAAACCATTCGATACCAAGTATTTTTAACCAGGACCAACTTTTTACAAACAGATTTTAAAATTCATGTAATAGAAATCAAATATATTTACAAATATAAAAAATAGTATTTGGAATTGAAACCTTAGTTTCTTTTTTATTTTATATAAACTTCCTTCTAAATCAACGTTAACTTATTAATATTTTATAAACTGATATATTAACTTTTAAACCATTCGATACTATGTATTTTTAACCAGTACCAATTTTTTACAAACAGAATTTGAAAGTCAAATAGTAAAAATTACATATATTTACCAATATAAAAAAATAGAATAAGTCGGTTTTCAGAATATTTCTACATTTTAAATGATTGTATTAGTGAAAATCCATACAAGGATCTTAACCATTATACAATTTTTTTTAACTATATCTTTAATAATTATTTTCTTTAATTCTCTTGTCTTCTTGTTTTATCTTATTGCCAGTGTTTTCATTACGTTAACAATTTACATTTTATTTCTCATTTGCTAGTTTTATTTATTTTTCGTTTTAGGTTTTCGTACATCAAACGGGGTATATATTACGCTAGGATCACCCGGGTTGCAATTAATACAAATGAAGACAGCTCCATATACATTACGCGGTACAAAATAATAGATATTTGATTATAGTTTTTTTTAAACTTTTCCGATCATACATTTTTTTCTTTATCTTTGTTAAAAATATTTTTGCTAGTAAAGAAAATATCATCACATAAATTTTCCACTATGTGTCTAGCTCGTATATCTACATATTTACACTGCTCGTTTGGCGACACACCTTCTATATAATTATTGACATTTCAATTTTATACAATGTAAACTTCATAATTCATGACAAACCGTCTTTTATGAATTTCATAATGGATGAGCACGAAAAATATAACCTGACGGAGAAAGTACTTATTGATGCTGTATTACTTAAAATTACTGTTTCATCATCGTATTCTCGTAAAGCACATTCTGTTTAATAAAATGTATTGATAGTGTAGTATTATTGCATGGTCTTTAAGTATTACTTAAATTATTGTTTCAATTCTCGCTGTATTACTTAAAATTATTGTTTCATCATCGCATTATCGCAAAGCATATTGTGTTTAATAAAATGTATTGATAGAGTAGTATTATTGCGTGATCTTTAAGTATTACTTAAATTATTGTTTTAATTTTCGCTGTATTACTTAAAATTATTGTTTCATCATCGTATTATCGTAAAGCATATTGTGTTTAATAAAATGTATTGATAGACTATTATTATTGCATGATCTTTAAGTATTACTTAAATTATTGTTTTAATTTTTGCTGTATTACTTAAAATTACTGTTTCATCATCGTATTCTCGTAAAGCACATTCTGTTTAATAAAATGTATTGATAGAGTAATATTATTGCATGGTCTTTAAGTATTACTTAAATTATTGTTTCAATTCTCGCTGTATTACTTAAAATTATTGTTTCATTATCGTATTATCGCAAAGCATATTGTGTTTAATAAAATGTATTGATAAAGTAGTATTATTGCATGATCTTTAAGATTGCTAAACTGTGGAATGAAATGGAATATTAATTTTGCTTGATATATATTACTTACATAATAGAATAAGAAGAAAGTGATTGAATTAAAATAATCATAAAATAAATTACCGACATTTATCACTTCTTAAATAATCGAGTACACCAGACCAAAAGTTATGATCTAACATTTTATGATCCAAACGCTAAGTCGGTATTCAATGGGGTAAATGCATTTGAAATATTTAATAATGTTTGTAATTATTGTTAGCCTACTAAGTATATCAGATTGGATTATGCTTTCATGTCATAAATTTATTTATAAGTCAATGAATATGTTTCAAAAATATTAAACAGTTCATACATATATTCTATCAAAATGTAATTAGGGAATTAATTACATAATTCATTTAACTGTACTAGTTAATCATGTTGAGGTCGTATTATGCGATTAAATATAAATTATAGAAATCAAATATAAAAAAATATTAGCGAAAGTGATACTTTTTATCACTTCTTCATACAAAATACAATTAATTCAAAATTCAAATTATCCTTGTGTCACTTATTCTCTTATTCGCGCACGTAAAAATAGAACGATCGAGAGCGAGATGATTATATCTTTTCGGCTCTCCGTTAAGTTCTCTACATAAATTGCTACCCGTATAAATTATTTATCGATGGTGTCTCCAGTAATTCCACCGTGCGCTGATGAGATGGTCACAGTTCTATAATAATAATAGACAAAGGTATTTTACATTTGTTTTGTTCCTCTCTTATTTACCTTTGATATTATTATTTTAATCATGCAATTTTTGGGAATAAAGAGAGATTTTCGGAAACATAAAAAATGTGAAGAGTGTTCAGTTACGGTTACATATTTTAATATAAATAAAATATGAAATGGATCATTATGCCTATTTTGTCAGATCTTATATTGCTTTTCAATAATTTTGAAATTGAAGAAACAATCTGAATGCAAGAGTATATTTTTTTAACTAAATTCATTTTAAAATTGCTTATGGGAAAAGTAGTACGTAGTTACGTACGTTAATAAATAATAACTCTTGATACAATTAAATGAAACTACGTGATGTAGTATTATTACTACTTTCTTTAAGTTCTTTACCACGACCTAGATTTTGTTGTACTACAACAGCTTCAGGTGGGCTAGTAGCAAAAAATCTTTCTTTGAATCTGAAGATTTTGTAATACAACGAAACCTAGATGGTGGTAAAGAACTTAAAGAAAGTATTAATAATACTACATCACGTAGTTTCATTTAATTGTGAATAATGAATTTCTACAAAATTAACGCCAAATACATTCAAACTCTTTAATAGTTATTCCCGTAACATAACAATAAAATAGTATGAAAATGAAAACGAATAAACTGGTCGAAAAAGAAATCTGTATGTTTAAAGGTGCTACACATCTTAGCTCGTACATTCTTTTAGGGCCGAGGAGATCGCGGCTTAAGATAAAATCGTCCCACAAAACCTTTAGCCATTTCACTTCATTAAGCGTTTAATACCCCAATTCCCCGGATCTTAAGCCCTCCCCTCTCGGACAAAGCACCTGATAAAACTTAACAAGAGGACCAATAACTTAAAGGTCGTCGCGAATGGAGAAGGCAGTGAATTTTGTTGGGGGCAAACAGTGATTTGTATGAAAATATTATGGAGACCCCAACCGCCGAGTGCTGATCTTCACTTGAGATAAGAATGAAAATAGGGTGTAATATTGTTCTTTTACGTAACACAACGCACTTATCTCTGCAAACAATCTGCGATTTCTTTTTTTTTCTCACGACACGGCACTGTGTTAGTGGGTACAGTTGAATGAAAGACACGGATAAGTGGAGCAATTTTAACCGGTTTTTATTGTTTATCCAACAACTTTAGTTTTATTATTTAACCGGTATTTATCGATTTTACCAACTTTTTAAATTTCTTTATTTAACCAGTATTTATTGTATTTAACAATAATTTGAATTTTATTATTTAAACACTATTTATTGTTTTTACATACAGATTACCTCGTATGAATGAAACGTTTTGAACTAAAACTGTTCGGTTTGACTATTGAGTGCTTTGAAGACGTAGACTCTTTGGTATACGTGTCAATATTTATCTTGAATCTAAAAGGTCTATTTCATTATCTAACCTATAATTTTTATCCATTTGAGTTTTTTATTCTCATATTATTATTGAGGCTTTAATTAAATTTTTACTTCATTTTTCTGCGATAAAGTAAAAATAAAGAGTTGACGACAAATTCCTGCCAGCATTTAAGTCAGTGTTCGGAAATATTCGATCGGGATTTTTTCGGAGTATTGCCATCCTCAGATCGCAATCAAAAATACCTTTAGGAGGAAGAATGTGAGTTCATTTTTACGACTTATTTTTAAAAGAAGTTCCTCCGCGTTCCTCAGATATCCCCGAACAATGACTTTTTTAATTATCATATTAAACAATTTTTTTTTCTAGTAAAATAATTAAATATTAGCGGCTATGATCTTCCGAGAAGGTCGATGCGTGACTCGTAAAATGCCGTAAGCTTTAGCCTTTGCTGTATTGATCCGATAAACAACAGGGTAATATTTTATTTTAATAACCTTCATAGGATGTCGTTAATAAAAAAAATAAATAAATAAAAAAGAATAAAAAATGGCGCAGTTAAAAATATTTACGTTTTCCTTACATTTTTCATTTAATTCCAATAAATACAAATTTTCCTAAATGTTTTTTCGTAAAAAAGCGTGCAGTAATATTAAAATGATTGAAAAGTATTTTTTGAGTTATCACTCACTCTGATTCCTCGTCGTAATTACTGCACACGCAAAAACAGACAGTTTTCAAAGGCATGCTTTCAAAGATCCGATAAATAAAAATTCATAATTTCAATGACTAGTTTGTGACTCCATATCCAATATCCATTCAAAATAGTTCTTGAGTCTCTTTGTAACACTGATTTTCTTCTAAAAATCGTTCTCAACTCTCCCGCCGTATCTCTTGAGTTGCTTATGTCTTATTGATTTAGTTAACATATATTTCAGATTACTTTCTTATGAAATAAAGTATAACCGTCCATTGGACATTTTCTTAAAATAAATTCTCTTCTAAAAAAATGTCCGCCACCATAGGTCAAAAACAGTAAAACAAGCTTGAAACGGATAACTTGGTTTTCAGCTTCTTTAAATTTTTAGTTTACTTACGCTTATCACAAATCATAAGGGTATTCTACTTAAAAAACCAACAAATCGCGCAATAAAAATTCTAAAAAAATCATCGATTACAGCCCAAAGGGATAACCCTTTGGGCTGTAATCGATGATTTTTTTAGAATTTTTATTGAAAGAGTTTTCACGAATTCGCAATTTGTCCTTTGGTTTCTTTTTTCTGTGTATAGATTTTCATAAATCTTATTACGTGTATTCGATGTGCAAAATGAAACACTTATACTTTTTATAGAATGAATTCAAATTCAGACTTCAAAATTCTTTCGCACACAGCGAATTTTGTAGCAATACTTAAAGCGATACTGACACTAAATATTTAGTACAGTCTAATGATTTATAATAGTTACTTTCTTAGAAATAAGTTGCAAGCACTCTTTCGAAATATATGCTGTACGTAATCTAGCATTATACGGTTTTGAAATGTCGAGGTTATAAATTATACATATTCCCATACCGACCGCTTGATTATATCAAACAGCACACTCCGACATTAGTGCGTCATGTTCACAGATTCCATTGGAAGTACTTAAAATTTTACTTTAAAACTTTGATATCACATTTTTGAGACGTTACATTCACGCTTTATGATATAAAAATAAAATTTTTGAAAATTCTAAAGGCAATTTCCTCCTAAAATGTTAATTAAAATAAACGGTATTATAGTAAATTTCAATAAGTCAGTAATAAGGAAAGGCATATATGAGGAGGAGAATAGAAGACGTAACGCTTAGTGAAACTGTAGTAAAGGTTATGTGGTATAGAGATGAACAGAATCTATCCTATTTACATTAAAACAACGTCATTACCCTATTTTATACTGAACTTTTCAATGCACATGGTTCATTTCAAACTTTGTTTTTTTTAATACTAATTTAACATTTTAAACCAATTGGTTATAAATATCATGTATCAATAAGTATTCTACCATCGATATTGGTGAATAATTAATGTTCATTATTTATAATGTTGGTGTTTTTTTAATCGAATTTGACTGGTTTTATTATTTATTTGCAACTTTTCATGCTCTCTTAATGAAATCGCAAAATGATTTTAATAAAAATAATTTACAGCTTCGCGAGAAATATTCTCAGTTAAACAGATTAATCATGTCATGTATAAATAATTTTTAACATTATTGTTTATTAAGTTTAAGTTAGAGCAATTAGAATTGCTAAGGTTAGAGAAATTCGATTGTAACATTAAATGTTTTCTTTGATGGTTGTATTTTATTATTGTTTTTATGGTTCATCGTTAATTTTTTTCCCTTTCCAAACCATCTAAATAAATTTTCGTTTGTTAATTTTGTGTTCTGAATTTATTTATTTTAGGTTTACGTTTTCTCCACCTATCCCATTTTTTAATTTTCATAGACAGTTTCGATGGTAACCTCATATAAGGATGGATACTGTTCTATATTTATAATTTCTATTCTATCATACAAAGTAATCACTTAATGTTCGTTTCACCAGACACATCAAAATACGTTTTCACATACGTTTATAAAAACCATTTTTCCTTCTTAACGGGGGAAGGAACATAAAGTCAATGTTTATAAGAATTTACTATTAAAAATGAATTATTGCAAGCAGCCGTGATGATAGTCATTGCGTCTTCTGCTTGTTCTGCCTACAGAACGTATGCTTATGTCTCTTTCTCGACTTCTAAACATGTAGTGAAACATTTTGGTCACAACGATATTAAAATCGCGACTATTGTTAATTATCGACTTGGTCAAATCGAGCTGTCATTTAATATAACCTTATTTATAGTAAACGATCTGCCTTGATATGGACAAATGTAAAAAAAAATATATCAACTAAATCTTTATTCTCATTTATCATTTTATCAGTGAATTTATTACTTTAAAATATATTTTATGTACAATTTTATAAAAAATTCGATAAAATAAAATATGTCAGCTCCCCAAGCGTGTTGTTTACTACGACTGTACACACGTGTCGCAAGTGCGGCATTGCCAACTGTTCGCGGTGATAAATGATGACGCCATTTTTATTTTTCACAAAGTTTTATTCCCTCCCTCTCTGCTCGTGTGCCAGTGCGTTAAACGTACGTGAAACTTGATATCAGATACAGAAGTGTGCGTTTCTTAAACTTTAATAGCTTTTCAAGCCCGAACGTTTTCGTCTTTCATTTCGTTTTGGGGTTGAGGGAGGGCAGCGCTGTTTTCAGAATAATTTAACGTAAAATGCATAGGAGTGGAAAGAATGGAGGAAAATGGAAAACGAAAGAATGGAGGTAATCGTAATCTAAAACTTTGTTGTACATTACGATTATAAGTAAATAAGCTATCTTGTAATTCTCTTATTATATTGCTGTAATGGATTCACTTTCATTTAAAAAATTGTGCTGAATGATTGTTCAGCATTTACCCCAGTAGTCAGGAGCTAGTTTTTGGATCTCTAAAATGCAATGTAAATAATTTGTGAACTAGCCTCGTATTAATTTTAGATATGGGAGTGGGTCGTTCCCATTTCGGGTTTTAATACTTTTTATTAAAATCTCGGAATCTAAATTTGATATAGAACATTTTTCTAAAAATCAATATTTTCGATATTACTACGTCTCATAAGTGTTTATTTACAATGTGTTTGTAAAAGTAATGTTTAACATAAAACTTGCAAGGTATTTTATTCTAATATTTACACGATATTATCATTTTATTTTATATAAAGATATTTAATAACAATAATTATATTAAATATCTGAATCATAAACAAATTCACACAAATTGAAGTTATATTTGAGAGGAGTCACAAATTTGCCCAATCCCAAATTTTATTCGTAGTCTTTTGGAAAAAGACATCTATGACTATTGAACAATTACTACATTATCTCATTTATAAAAAAGTTCTTGCCAGTGAATGTTTGTAAGAAATCAAATTTGTCACAATCTTCTTATCATATCGAGACAAAATATTTACTTAAATTCTTTAATATTATATTAATATATAGACTAACTTTTGACTGTCAACTTGTTTTTCACAATAAATAATTATGACGTTCTACATAATTTATCATGTATTTATGCTTTGAATCGTTCATTTTGTTCAATTTGACTGTTAGCAAATTCCATAATAGATTTTTGTGGCGAGATATAGCTCGGCACTTAAAATCTATTTGAAGATTTTAGGGAATATTAATTGTAAGGAAGTCATTGGACTATTAAACATTAAAAATAAATTTAAAATTATTCATATGCATCGTAACATCCTCTATCAGGGAGGAAAGCTAATTTTTTAATATTACTTAAATAAAAATCGATCGTTCTTTCAGCTTGATGTTGCAATAATTTTAAACAAATGCAACAGTTATCCAATAATCCACTTCGATTTAGCACTTTGATGTACGATAAAAAATTTCATAAAAATAATTTCCCTGTTTCTGAATAAAGCGCCATTTAGATTAATCACAGTATAAAGTTAATTGTTTTTTTCATGAAATTAAAATTTAATTTTATTATACAAATAACACAATGCGATCTTCACTTATTAGTGCTACAATTGATTGGCAATTAATTTTGTGTTATGACCTTTTTTATGTATTTCTTTTAGATGGTGCACTTATCTACGCCAAACGAGGAAAAATAAAGATATTGGTTAACGAATGCTCTAAAATATAAAACAAAATTTATCATTTTTCAAAGATATATTTAAAAAAGTTAATTATGTTCTATGAAGATACCGTAAGTAAAATGGTAGTTTGTTAGAACAGAGTTTAGAACATTTTTTTTCAATAAGAGACCGAAGAAAAATTGGAAGAAAATTGTAATAATTTAAGAGTTCTTTTCAACCAAATTTCGTTTTCGTACTTTTGTTGTAAGATAAATTTTTCGGACTTTTTTACATTATCGACCGTCACCATTTTCAAATTATTTGTGCCGAGTTTAATTATTATAGAGTATGAAAGTGGCTTACGGAGCGTCATTGCTAACCGGTACTAGTTAGTACTAAACAGTCAGAAAAAAGTTGATGAAAAAGTAAAAGCTAGGATTATGGCTGGCAACAAATGTTTCTACGCGTGTTGAAAACTCTTAAGCTCATGTCTTTTAAGTACAGCATCAAAATTTATCATCTACCGGACTATCATAAGACCTGTTGTGACTTGCTCATGCCAAACTTGGGCTTTAACCCAAAGAGATGAAGAAAAGCTTGCCATTTTTTAAAGGAAAGTACTCAGAAAAATCTTTGAACCAGTGAGAGAGACGGATAACATATATCGTATACGGTTGAACCATGAATTGGAAGCTCTGATGGGGCAAGAAACTATTGTTAGGTACTTTAAGTCACAGCGTCTAAGATGGGCAGGTCATCTGGAAAGAACCCCGGACAACAGGGCTGCATAAATTATAACCAGTTAGATGCCGCAACAAAATATACCAATAGGCAAACCTAGGAAATGATGGAACGATTGTGCGGAGAAAGATTTCAGAAGGAAGGGAAATTTCATCAACTGACAAAAAATGGAATGACAAAAATACGACGCCCGTGAGTGCACAAGAATTAAGGTAAATAGCTATAAACTGATTTGCTTACTTCCTAATTATTACGACCCGCGAAGGGTGGTAGCTCTAACTACAGCTTTTCGTCGGCATTCGTATTTTGACGTTACAAGTCCTCTATTTTGACTACCCAATTTCCGTAGGTCTCTACAATGTTCACAATGTTCACAACAGTTACTTTCCGGTATGTGGTTGAGCATCTTCTTAGATATTTGTCAGTTCTAGTCACTCGATTGTACTAGCATATGGTCCAGCCATTCTAGCTACCAGCTTTTGATATCCACCATTATTAAAAGGTTATCGTAAAGATTATAAAGTTCTGTGTTATTTCTTAACCAGCATGGTACATCATAGGATTTTTCTTTCCCATAGGCTTAACAAATTTTCGTCTTCTTTTAAATTATAATCTGTAGGCGACAACTTTCAATGATTCACGGTACGATAACTGAACGTTAGTCATTATGTTTGGATTTGGGGCTACTAATCAAACAGCTCCTAGAATAGGTCAGTCAGAAAAGTTCACAGCGACGGTTCGGGAATTATTTTGTTGGTATAATCCATTATAGGTTAATGCAATGTAGCACGATAGTGGTTGATCTATTACATCAAGGATTGTAAATAATGATGGAGAAGCTTGCAAATCAAATAAAAAAGATATTTCTACCGATATTTCCTTCGGCTACTGTTCGACAGCGTGTAACCCTAAATTTTATCTTAAAGTTGCAGTAATTAAAGCTCAAAACGATCTACTTTATGACCTGCTGGCTGAAATGACGTTTGAATCCAATGATTTTCTCTTATTTTGGATTTTAAAAAATTTTAGGGTTCCGTACTACAAAAAAATGAGACATGTAATATATGCATCTGTATGTCTGTCTATCGCAGTAATTTTTATCAGAAATTATTTAAAATTTGGTACAGTAATATTATTTATTTACGATATATTTCGCTAGAAGGTAATAAATACTTGTCAGTATTACAGAGGAAGCAAACTTATTATACATAAAGTTTTTGCTTACTTTTGCGAGAAAGCCTACGACAGGTAGAGTTATAAGGATATTAAAATAGTTCTTTCCATAATTCTAACAAATTGTCAAAAATGTCCACGAAATCACATTTTTACCCTTCTCCGCAACAAGTAAACAATGAGTTTACTTTTACTTAATTTGTTTTATATGCATACATACGTATAAATGCGTACATGTTAATATGTATGTATTAACGTCTATGGGACCCATTTTTGTTGAGTTCGACTCGAGCCCGAGTCCTGTTTGTATTTAACAGATTTTTTTAGCAAGGTGTAAATTTAATTCCTAAGAGGACGGAAATTGTCTACAAACAATTCATCGATTCCCATTCGACAGATTTTTACAGCGGTATAAAATGTTATTGAAATGGTTAATGCACTTTATGATATGATTTTGTACTTCAATTGGTTAAAAAAATAAAATTTTAACTAGATTATTATTGTAATAGTCTAGTTATATAATTTGCCACTATTATATAAATTTGCAAGTACAAATTCGGCGTTCTGGGCCCGATTAATATTTGTACCTGAGTTGACGCTGGGAAATGTACAGATTGCACTGAACTGAAAATTTATGAATTTATTGACTAGTTTTAACAAATAAAAAAACTATTTCTTGTATTTCTTAGCTATGTTTAACATCAGAATTTAGTATTGAATGTAATTGGCGTTAATTTTGTAGAAATTCATTATTCATAATTAAATGAAACTACGTGATGTAGTATTATTTCTACTTTCTTTCTATGTCAGAATTTAGAATAAAGGTTTCTTATATTTGCTATTTGCTCACTTGGAGAAGAGGTGAAATAACAATTTACCCGAGTAAAAATCTTTTCTTCAGAATTTTGATTGAAACAGCTAATAAATACATAAAACAGTTATTTTTCTGGGATATAAAAATAAATTTATTTGGTATAAAATTTACAGTAACTACTCGAAAAACTGGTTATGTAAATATGAATGTGAATCATGGGTAGTATTTTAACCATAGAAACTGGCGATATTTATTGCTAATATACTATCCAAATGTCAAGTTTCAGGTTCTTAGTTCGAGTAGAAGTGTCTAAATAACAGTAATCGTGAAAAATTACCCATGAACATTTCCTACGTTAATAAAATTTTTTATACAACATTTATGTTTTCTATTTTGTTGTTTAATCTGGTAATTTTCCAAATAAATACATAATTCTTCATAATTTACACTTCCATTGGACTCAAGTTAGCACCTAGTAGATTTTATTTAAACCAAAATAGTACTTATACACTTAAGATTCAAGAGAAAGTATAAATTAGACGGAAGAAAAAATATTAACATTCATTTTGTTAAATATCAGACTGTAATTAAGAGGAAACAGGTTTTGTAGTTCTAAAAGTATACGGCTAGACTGGAATATTAACTGGTACGTTTTGAATAGTATCATGATACTCTTTGAGATGCTGCCTGAGGAACTTGACAACTGTTCTGCAGGATCAGTTGAGAATGTTTATATCATGTTGTTACTGTCAGCTTTATTCAATAAATTCTGTATATGCATATGTTAGTATGAGAAGCGCTCAGTGTTGCGTTCTTCCAACCTTCCGAATATAATCAACTTTTTGAGAAACGTATGCAGGATAAATGTCAGCAACAAGGAAGACACGGGGATAAATCCTAAGGTGAATGCAAGCATGATTTCGGTAACCGAAAAGATGTGTCTTTGATAAGGAATTTAGGATGAATATTGTGAGCTATGTAAGAGAAGTAGTGGTATAATATTATGTTCGGTTATTTGATTCGTTTAAAGGATTACAGCTATAAAAAAAAATTCCCTATGTTTTATTTTTTCTCTTCTTATCAAAAAATAGGGAAAGGTATCTAAAGAAAGAAAAAATATATATGTCATCATAACATTTCTGGAACTGTAAGACAAGCTCAATAATTTAAATATAAAAGTTAATCAGAAAGTGATTGTTTGATAAGAGTTATTGATAACTTTGTAGATATCGGTTGAGTAGAGAATATTAATTTTAATTGTGTAATATCCATCAATAAATTTGCTAATAAATTCAAGTTAACGACTGTTTTAAATAAGTTTAAAAGAATGAAAATATTTATCTTTTTATTTCATTTTAATTTTTCGAATTAACAAGTAGTTAATAAAAAAATCTTCTGAGGTATGAATGATGATATTATTTTCTAAGTAAAACACAGAACATAAGTTTTGTAAGGTTTCGTATATTTATTACTGGAAGAGTATTATATTTTTGTACATATTTGTTTTTTAAAATTGTACAAAATATGTAAAAAATGCTAAATAAACATACATTTTTTATGAAAACTGAAAAATCATGGACGTTAGTAGCATATCGATGACCTAAAAGTGTTTACTAAAAATAAAAATGGGTTGTTTGTAATTGAGAATCGGAAGCGTAAAAGATGAAGAGTTGTTTTTTTTAATTACTTCAATAAATGTAATTTAGCTTCTCTTTTATCGAGAAATGTGAATGATGGAAAAGTCAGGCCACAATACGTGTGCCATATGAAAACGTGAAAAAGGAAAAGTCAAATATGTGAAACTCTGCAGGAAGCAAATTTTGAAGGAAAATAATTCGTAGATCTTGCTGAGATCACGGTGATGAGTATTGATTGATCAGTTACTCGTAAGTTGTGACACGTGAATACTCCAACTCAACTTTAACGTTATCAGAAGGTGAATAAAAAACCATATATTTTTTTTCTGTTTCTATTGTTATTCTTGTGTCTTTGTACATTAAATTTTGTGCTTCGGATGAGATATGTATTACCAAGGACTAAGATATAAGCAAAAATTCGTGAAGCTCTTCGCATATGTAAAAGGTAGCCGATCACCTTTTGCGCACATCGTCGTGTCATGTGCCATTGCATAGATTTTTGAAAATTAATTTAAGGTTTCTTTTACTCTGACGTGATGAATTGAAATTAAGTCTTTTTTATATCATTTTTGAACATGAATGAAATTCTTGTATCGGTATTCAATTTGTAACGAAGTTTTATAGTTTAGAAAGAAATAAACTTTCTGTAGAAGGCAAGAAGCAACATATTCTTTTTTTATTTTTTTTTCTAATAAAAAGCAAGTTTGAGTTTCCAGAACGAAACTGTAGCTGATGATAAAGTATAAAATTGTTAAAGAGGTTATTTGGGAAGTGCGTGAAGTGATGGAGTTCATCATGATTCTCAAGCTATTTTAGAAGCAATCTATGTTCAAAAATATGATAATATATTATGAAAATAAAGGTATAGGGAATACGAGGATTTATTTTATTATTTTGAAAATATTTTGTTGGGTTTTTTATCTGACATGATTTTTCAGATATTTTTCTTGTCACAATTCTTTCACCGCTAACGTTGAAATTCGAACCATAAACGAGTACGATCATGTCACTTTGTATTTAATGTTGCCTCATTCCGTATTCAGTTATCTAATATTAATTTTGTAACGGGTATTCTATGGAAAAGGTTGGGAAAGTCGTTTTTGATTTACACACATGATAGGCAGAGTACGTTTTTGATTTTGCAATAAACACAACATTCTGTTGAAAGAAATGTAAAAATGTCCCATGTCCCAGCTGGTGGCAGAGTTGTTAAAATATTTGATATTTGCTTTTAAGCTTTACGGAACTTCGTTGAGGCCCTATGCTCTGCCTAACAGCGAAAGAATTTAAGGCATATCGAGTCGATAATAATTGAATCAATTTGATATCGCGTGTTAAAACGATTTACTGTCACAGATCGTAGCTATAGTAGTTGCGACTGAGGATTTGAGTTAATCATACGACGAGTACTTTGTAAATGACATGAAGAGTTAATTACTTTTCAGCTAGCAGAAATGTTACAAAACAAAAAGCTACTGAAAAATAATATGTTGTGTTAAATGTTGTTGACATTAATTTTTAATTAATTAATTAATTTATTTATTATTAACGTGCCCAGGGCTTAGCTTATCTTAATTATATTGTTCTATGCTCTGAGATCACTAAACCCTTCCACTTCATTCGCCAAACGATATTCACTTTATGGGTTCGGGGTAATTGGCGAGAATACTCGAGATGGTCGGTTAATAAATAAGTCAGCCTGTTTTAACTTTGGAACTTTTAAACAGTTTCTCCACTTCTATTACAATTGTTATATCTAGTCTGTCCATATGAATAGATGCGTGATGAAGTATAGCTTTAAAATTTTTGAAATCGTATCTGTTGTTCCGAAGGTTAGGGCAAGTAAATAAATAGACAAACATTTCCGATTTTTATATTAGTTTTAATAGTTTTCGTAGTTATAGTTTTAGTAGTTTAACAATTTCTCTGTCAGATTGCGCACTTTCTTAGATATTAACGCTATACTTAGCTTGTATGGTGACAATCGTTCAATCAACAAATTTCTTGTAGTTTCAAAAATCAACATTTTGTAGGGGGAATCATGGTATCTGCTAACGATATTTTGGCCTTTGTACGATTGATTTGGGAGTGTAAAGCGGTAGTGATAATATAACACCTCTTTACATTTTCTAACTATACGTTGTTAAAGAATAAATATTATGATGGATTTAAAATTTCCTTTAATTAATAATCTCGAAGGAAGATGAAAGCCACCTTTAGAATCAGAAATGTTAATACTTACAAAGTGTTTCTAACAGAACCTTTATATTTTACAAATCATAAGTACAAATCTTTTTTATTGCGCAACGAATAAACGTAGCTTGGAGCGTCAGCTTCAAGTATATTGCTAATATATTGCAATATTCGTATTTCGCGATTTGGGAATGATTCATTGCCATTGTTACTTTTTTACAAGAGAGTTCGTATATTACGAACGTGTATTGCTTTCATCGTAAACAATTCTTAGAAAGCAGTTATTATATGTTTCTTTGAAGGTTTGAATAAAATATTTATTGATATCGTGACATTTATCAAATACGGTGTCGTAACGTTCGACTTACAATTTATTCTTAGGAAATTCGGAGACATAATGAAAATATCACTGAACACCATATGTATTCATATGAATTGAATGTCACATGAATTGAAATATAGTAAGAAGACCAAAATTCTATATTTAGTTAAATAATTCCTATCTAAGAGCCATCGATATTAAGAGCTTATTTGTATTCGGTACATGAAATCAAGTTTGTAGACATGCTCGTTTGTAATACTGATATTAAAAACGACCTTTTTATATATATATATATATATATATATATATATATATATATATATTTGTGTGTGTGTATAAATATATATATATAAATATATATATATATATATATATATATATATATATATATATATATATATAATGTGAATTTTACTTGTAGATACGTTGTTGTTTGAGAAATATGATTCTCTCTATAAGATGTGAGTTTTATTTAGTATCTTAAAGGAAGCCTCCTTGAGTGTGAATAAGGTAGAGATTCTTGAAGTTTGAAGTTAAATAATTGCGCAACGTCCTCGAAGGACTTTAAATGGATCGAAGATGTGTCATAGTATCTCCATATTTTTAAATTTAACTATTTAAATTAATATAGCTTATCCCTAAGTTATAATATATGTCGTGGTTGTCTTTAATGGACCGAAAATAATTGCCCAATTGAAGTTAAATAATTGTCCAACGTCCTCGCAGGATTTTATTTTAGTCAATTGCAATTGATGTAAGGTGAGATTTAATGGACCGAAGATGTGTCATAGTATCTACATATTTTAAAATTTAACTATTTAATTAAATATAGCTTATCTCTAAGATACAATATATGCCATGGTTGTCTTTAAAGGACTGAAAGTAATTGCCCAATTGAAGTTAAATAATTGCCCAACGTCCTAGCAGGATTTTATTTCAGTCAATTGCATTTGATGTAAGGTGAGATTTAATGGACCGAAGATGTGTCATAGTATCTCCATATTTTTAAATTGATCTATTTAATTAAATATAGCTTATCCCTAAGATACAATATATGTCGTGGTTGTCTTTAAAGGCCTGAAAATAATTGCCCAATTGAAGTTAAATAATTGCTCAACGTCCTCGCAGGACTTTATTTCAGTCAATTGCAATTGATGTAAGGTGAGATTTAAATGGACCGAAGATGTGTCATAGTATCTCTATATTTTTAAATTGATCTATTTAAATAAATATAACTTATCCCTGAGGTACAATATAGGACGTGGTTCTCTTTAATGCACCGTATTAAAATTACTTGTATATATGTTTACAAGTATATAACAAAATAGTTTCACTAAAATATTGTCACGATTCTAATATAATTCAATGGTTAATACGGTAATTACAAAGGCTAAAAGTCAAAGAAAGATAGCGCTATTAATTTGAAGTCATATTTGGGAAAAGAAGAAAACAATGTGTGAATTAAAATGAAGATCGAATGAAACGCACCAGTTTTCGCCAACTTTGCATGCACTTGTGTATTTTTAAATGAAACATTTCGAGCTACAATGATGCACTTTTAACTCGAGAAATATTTGATGTAAGTACTACGCCGTAAAAACATTTGCAAAGAGAAGGTAAACTACATTTTTTATATTATTTTACGAATATAGTTTTATAAGTTCTAAAAATTTAAAAATTGCTATATTGCTCTGATCACCAAAATCTGACCTACTTCCAATCGACTTAGAAATTTGAAATATAGATAGAAATTTTCATCTATACACGAAAAAAAAAGTCAGAAAATAGTCAAGTAGATCCTTAGACAAAGTTACTAGGGCCGTTAGTAGGTCTGGTAAATGGCAGTACAAATGAGCGTTTGGGTAGACTGCGATTTTTTTTCTTATATTTTAGAGGCGTTGAGCTTCTTTTCGTTTGGCTCCCATTTTAAAAAATGATGTGTTTGTTTTTTTTTAATCTGTAAATCTAAAACAAAAACATTTTTCTAGAAAATCAAAAGTATTTTCATTAATATTTTTTACACGCAAGATTGATATTAATTTATTTTTACTAGCTAAAATATACAAGTTTTTCCTCTAGATTATTCTAATTGCTTGTTTTAACTTCAACCATTCTTTCCGCTAATGCGATAGTCTAAAAGAACTTGGCCTACTTTCATTTTTGATGGGATTTTAATACTAAATAATGCTTTTCAGAAAACTTTGATATTATTTTGAATAAATACGTTAAAGTAAATTTGATGGTTATATTCTGTATCATGTTAGTTACATTTTGTATAATGCAGGATAAGTGAAAATATAATTTTAATATAATTTACTCTTGATATTTTTTTAATGGAAATTTAATTTATAATTTTAATCAAATCAGTGGATCCAAACTGTAAACATTTCGAAATGTTTTCACGCGAAAAAGTCCAGTCCTTATGAAAAATAGTTATTATTTAAATTTAAGAGGAGCGTTTGTGCTTGACTAAAGATATTGATTGCACTGTAATTACTGACAATTATAATTTCGATACACGTTTTCAGGGGCTTTAAGTTGTTGTGTATAACTACCACTGTCCGGTATTGTAATTCAAACTTGTCTATCGAAAAGCAGTTATTTTTCCAGGAACAAGTTGTGTCGAAAATTCGTAAGGCTTCGGCGTAAAAAAATTAGAACTGTAAGTAAATTGCAAAAAAAGCTTCATAATTTATGATTAATTAATGCAAACCTTTCCAAAATCAAATTTAATTTATGCGTGTAGCAGTGCACATAAAAAGCGTACGGGTAGGTATAAAAAAATAAAAAAATAAAAAAAAGTTATGAAAATTAAGACGGAAGCTCCGTCGTAATTTTGTCTAATTTAAATATACTAATCTTTAAAGTATCAACTTTTTTCATGTTTTCAGTTAAATAATCTTTAGGTTACAAAAATTTAAAAAAACTTTTGTATTGTGTACAATCCATAAGCAGAATCGAGCGACTTACGAATATAATTTATTTGAAATAAATGCCAATAATTATGCCGCGCCATACGTGCTCGAAAAAATGTCAATATGTTTATTTCAAGAACTAGATAACAGCACGAACATGGAGAAGTTCATTGTTGTCGTATCCATGCGATCCGACAATGTTGCTTATGGATTGTATGGAAAGCTTCTCGTAAGATTTATAATAAATTTGTGTGGGCGTTCACTGTACGAGTGATCCTCAGAAAAAACCGCCTCTGGTACAGAACTATCAGGGTGCCAGTCCTACTTACACTTGACCTTTCTTTCTTCTTTCTTTCTTGTCTTTTTTAGATAAATTACAATTCTTTGTGCATTAGATTATTTCGGGAAAACAGTTTTCAATGAACCGACTTTGTGGTTATTGTCAAATCTTAATAATATTTGTTCCCGTAAAATAACGAAAATATAGAATTTAATCCTTTTTTCAGATTGTTTAAAATATTTCAACGTCAAATTATTCTTTTCCAATCATAAAAATTGTATTGATATTTATATTTCCAATATAAATATGATTGCATATAAACTTCCCAGGAAATGCGATTAAAACTTTCGAATTGTGTGTAAGTACGCAGCGTGAAGTGAACACGGATATAAATACAATAACAAAAACATTGAATCATCCCCATATTAAGAGGGTTGCGGCACGAGCTGAGAGGGGATGCTGGAATATCAAAATATATGTATCAGCAATAAACTCACAACGAACGAACACTCAGAGCTATTACTATGAAAAGTTTTCCTCGCGTTGTAATAAGGAAAGATTTGTACCTCTAATATGAACGGTGATATATGAGAGCGCCGTTGTCGGTAACTTTTTTGTACTGACGTGGCCAGTTACGAAGGTAATGCTTCAATATAATCTCTCATGATACATTTTCCTTGTTGAAATGTATATCGATTTTTTTACATAATAAATTTGTTTTAAATTAAAGAGAAACGAGTATTATCGCTAAGCTCAGTAAGGGTAATAATTATATAATGCAAAAGGAGGAATATAGAAATTAAGTAGTACCAAAAATAATATAAAATATATTTGTAAACATATAATTCCGTTCACTGACAGTGATACTGCTTAAAATGAAATAAAATTCACTGAATGTTTGTAACGTGATGTTTCAAAATTAAAAATGATTTATCATTTTGAGAGGTATAGTGTGAAAGTCAATATAACAGTTTCATAATATTATTAGTTTTATTAATGTTTTCCATTTATTATGGCGTCTATTACATAATTTTGTTGTACTGATATTATAATATACCTATAATTCTATGGTTCGAACAAAGTTTGCAATAAAATATATAATTTAATTACTAGAAGTTATGACGTTATATAATCTATTACCGTCTAACATATTCAAAATATTTCTATCTTGAAATACATATATAATTTGACGGATAGTAGCTGTTAAAATAGCATCATATATCGATAAAATGCTATGAAATTACTTGCTAGCGGTTCATATAGCAATATAAAAGGACTTTCCCTTCAATGCACAGATTAGTCTGATTTACCGTTAAAATATTTAATTTGTTTGTGAGTGCATATTTTTGAGTTATTTTTCCTATTATATTGTTAATTTTGGTCGATGAAAAAGGTTGCAATTAGAATTTAATATTATTTAAAATTATCAGTTTTAAAAATATAAGTATATCATGAAGAAAAGTTAATAATGTAAATAATTGTTTAAAATAAAGAAAACTTGTATGCATTTAGACCGAGTCTAACCCCTTTAAAGATGATTTTTCTCAAAATAAGAAAAAAATGCGCATGTTCTACTTATAAAAGTTATTTTGCAGACTTTCAAAATTACGTCACTGTTTAGAGTATGTGAATCTACCACGGCATCTCCAATAATGAAAGTTTTATTGAAATCCTTTCTGAAGTTACAGTATCGTGAGATTAAACAAAACTATATGTGTACATGCGTAAATAAACTAAAGTATAAATCAATATATAGAGGTGCTTCATCATGTAAAGATTTAGGATTTGTTTCATCATATGCTTGTTAATCAGATTTCAGTGACATTAAAGTCATTCGTTATATATATTCTAAAAATTTAATTATATTTGAGTTGTAACCAAAAATGGGATTAATTCATTTGAAATTTATAACTTCAGCATCAACGATGTATTATTTGGATCGGCTTTCTTTATTTGATACTATTTTAAGCAGGTCAATAAAATTCTTCCAGGTACCAATTTCCATAAATATAAAATCAATTGCTCTAAAGTTATGTAACCTTACGACATATAAAGGAAACCCGTTTTAATTTCATGCGTCCTATAAATATCATAGTTGGTTAAGATTTTTGGACAGAATATGATACTAAAGGGTATTTTAATATTTTTAAACGCAAAAGTAAAATTTAAAATAATTCAGTTGCCATTTAAAAATAATATAAATTCAATGATACAAAGAGAATCGTTCTGTATTCATTTAGTCACCCTTCGTTTCTGTAAATCAGCGGTAAGTAAATCAATGTCTGCAGTAATAACAATCATAAAATCCTAAATTCACCTCAGAATTTCTATACACCATCACTAACTCTAGCGTGTCTCCAACAAAAGCTAAGGCTATGCGTAATCAATAAATGGAAATACTTGTAAATAATAGTACACGAACATTTTAAAAATTTAATCGAGTTTCTCGCAAATAGGCTCCCGCACTCGTAAAAGATTCAGTCTAGGTCTAAAATTAAGGAGATGGTTTTGGTCTGGTACTAAATTGCGGTACGTTCGTGTTCAACCACGACGACCGCTGAAACTATGGCGGCGAACAGTGGCCTGCATATGCATTACCGGAATTTGTACTTTACTAACGAGATAATCCAATTGACTTTGAATCAAATTGGACTCGGACTGCAGACAATCTGAAGTTAGGTTTTTGTTTTTTTTATCACGACTGTCAATAGTAGAGCCATCCTTCGTTTTTCAGTCAATAACTTGGATATAATACAAGTAATTTATACTACTTATCTTATACGGTATATACATATAAGATAAGTAGTATAACATAATTTCATTTTGGCCGTTGTATTGTAATAATATATTATAATGCAGAGGTGGAAATACTAGCGTCTGTATCAGGTCTGAATTTTAATTATCGTACCTTTGCATATCCCTCTACCCCCTGGTGGTCACACGGGTCTTAGATTCATGACAACGTCAATCAACATGGCGACAAATATAAATATATACAGCGAATCCGGCGACACCTACATGTGACGATGAACAAAATGCCTACACAATACACCTACAAAACTCGACGCAACCGACAAAGCAAAGCGAGCTTGTTCTCAAACAACTGTTAGAAAAGTTTTATTACGCAAAAATATTTGTCAGATATTTAATATTCTAAATCGACATACGACGCAAAATAGAATTTGGTTCTTGAGATGTTGAAAAGATACCTACTTGTAAAATGGAATCCTTAATAGTCGGAAAGTAATTCTGACATGTACATATTAATTCTTGTAATATTTTAAAGAACGTTTACTTCCAAATAGAAGTAAGAAAAAATAGGATTGATTCACTGTCCTTAAGCTGACTCGTTTCCATTTCTTACCCATTGAAATTGTTATACCTACTTTATGTTTTTCTTTAGCAGGGCAAAAGCGTGGCTGAAACTGAGTGGCAGGAAGGAATTGACAGTCATAAGCGTAAAATTGGCAGAAGACACTTCGTTCATGAAAATTTTAAAACTTCAGAATAAAAAACATTATACAGTAATGCTGCACCCAGGTAGAATTTGTCGACACCGACAACAGGATGAAAATGAAGTGATAATGAATTTCTACAAAATTAACGCCAAATATATTCACTAATATTAACGTTAGAAATTATTGATACATTGAATATTATGTAAAGTTGTGTATTAATTATCCTTAAAGTGTTTTAACTATAGTAGCAAATCAGAACAATAATAATTTGATTATATCATGTTCAAGATTTAAGTATTTCAGCAATTGGGACCTAATTTTTTGTAAACTACCAAGTAGTCAAGTCAGATAATTCAATAAATCAACTCAGATATGGCATTTTATATCTATTTGTCAGGGTTGGGCAGTGCTTAACACAACCTTCAGTGCAAAAAATATATCCAATATAAATGAAGTTATACTGATTATTGAAAAAATTATAGGTACTAATGTTGATGTGGATACATGTTTAAAGCAAGTATTTGGGTTACACGGTTTTTTTTTTAAATTAAGTCAATTTAAAAAATAGATGACTGTGTACACAAGCATTGCGTTGGCTATGCCGCTCCTCTATACAGACGTGTAACCCAATTACTTCCACATCCTTTTCAATTCCAATGGAATATACCCACCACCATCTCGTGGTTTGCACTAAGTAAAAACTCTGATAGAAATGCCCCATGCATTTTGAAATATATTACGTCACAGAATATCACTTGTTGGCCAAGTGTGAGGTTTTAACAAAAGTTTGAAAATATACCTTATGCCCTAATAGATATTGCATTAATCATGTTTGTGTATGTTTTTGCTTGTTTTCAGATGTACGAGTTGTCTACATTTGTTTATGCAATTACCACCCAGTGATACCAGAGAGTTATTGGCCCTGAGAGTTAGAGCCCTGACAATGTATAAAACTATTTTTTCAAATTTACTTAAACTTTCTTGACATGACGTTTTATAGAAACGAAATTTTACCTTAAATTGTATAATAGAGTTATTTTAACATTTGTTTGTTGTGAAATATTTTTGGTATAACGATTTTAATAAATATATAAAAACAAAAATTACTTTTTTCTTTGAAATGCCATCTAGGAGTTAGACAACAAAGAGAGTAAGACATTTACAAAATGTTGACAAGAAATTACTTTTATGAAATATGATCTGCAATTACCGCTGTTTCAATTCAATAAATTAAATAAAAGTTGATAAAAAGTTTTTTTATCTGTTGTACTGCGTAACCAATTTATATATAAACGCACAGAGCTTTGAAAATTTGATTGTAACAAAGTGTTTCATATTCGATACTGCGTAAAAATGTGTTCACATTATTCGTGTGGCTAATTATAAATGTTCACAAAAATAATATATAATACTCACAAAAATCAGATCGAAGTTACAGCGATGAAAATGTGTTGTACATTTTTTTTTTAAAATATTATAATGCAAATATAGAAAAATTCTGACAAGTACGGATAAAACTCGCATTATCAAGGTTTCGTGAACATTTAGTCACTTATAAGGATTTAAATGTGTATAATATTTTTTATTAAATTATTTGAATATATTAATTGTTTACAACGTTAATGTATTGCATATTACAAGACGTATATAGACATAATAAATTTACATTTTAAAATACAAGTTTATTTTAGCAGTTGAATTAAATCACTTGTGGAGTCACGATTAACTTTTTACTAACTACATTTCATAAGTTGGTCCACTCTTATTTGTATACTTGTAGAGTCTATATTATTGTCCTGTATTATTGTCCTTTTAATTTTGTTTTATATACTACTGTTATGATTCCTTTTTAAGTATTCGAAAATAGATGCTTAGCTGGTAATGTGGGGATTAGTAATTTTATCGAAAATGATCATTTTAAAACTTAGTATTTCTTAAACGGATGCCTGTGTCGAAAAAGTGTTCGTGACATATACCAATATATTTGACACACTGTATAACGAAAATAACGAAGTATGTGAAAAAAATCACTTCCAATTACCATAAAAAACGTTTTTTAAATATTTTGTTTTATAACTTTGTAAGTATTATATACTCTAAAGGACTGATTTGGCAATGTAACCCTAAAAACGAAGTAACCTGTCTTGTGTGAACATGGAGAACAAAATCTGTTTATGTTATTACTCAACAATGATTTAATATTGTTAATGTTAATGTTGATTTAATAGTGTTATGCGAATGTACATGTAATTTTGTTCAAATACCCATTTTTTATCTCAATAATTAATCGAAAAAAGGTAAAGAGAATGTTAAACCCGTAAATGCATATAATGTATATGCAACAATTGATACAACTTCATAAAACTACGTGATGTAGTAATATTTCTACTTTATTTAAATTCTTTACCACGACCTAGGTTTCGTTGTATTACAATATTTGCTAATTGCCCACTTGAAGATGTTGTCATTATGTAAAGAATTTTAATAAAGTAGAAGTAATACTACATCACATAGTTTCTTTTAGTTGTGATTAATGAATTTCTACAAAATTAACGCCAAATATATTCAATATTTGCAACAATTTACATTATTACACATGTAAATACTACCAAAAAGTTCAATTTTAATTAGACCACAAATAACATTTCATAAAAGAAAAACAAAAGTTAACCATTATAAGCAATAAGTGCTACAGCGCTTTAACAAAAGATATTATCAAAATTTTTGCAGCATTTTTTTATTAAAAAATAATATGCTGTCAAAATATTTTTGAATAAAAAAATTTTGAAGTGTAAAGTTACTTACTAGCAATATTCCAGTTAAATGACTGCGCAGCGCTTATGAATTAAACGTGAAACTATAATTCTCATATAACAGGTCTAAACGAGTAAAAACTCTAAAAAGTTACCTTAGGATTAAAGAGAAACGAGTTGTCATTGCTCTCTTTACGATTATGATATGAAAACCTGAATGTAGTGACAATGTGTGTATATAGGACTTATAAGGTGACGTGAATAACAAAAAAAGTCACAATTTTTTTACATAACCGCTGGGGCTCATTTAATGAAACTTTTAATTGAAATCGAAACCTTAGAATAGAAAAGATGGCCGCTAACTGTGATTAAGATGTTTATCACGGAGGGACCCTCTATAGCGTCCATCGTAACGAAACTTTCTTTATGCATAATCCTACTTTCTTTTTTTTTCTTGACATTGATTGTTAGCAATAGCATAATGTCAACTGTGTACGGAACTTTATAAATCGTAAATGGCTTTTATAACTTTTTTTTATTGCAAACTAGCTGCGTCCGCGACTTCCTATGCGCTGATTACTGGAAAAATACTTCCACCTTTTATTTTATGGCTACTTTGGTGGACACTTTCATAGCGTAATTTAAAATATTCGTAGCGCCATCTGTTGATGTAAATGGATGTACTATAGATTTGTGCAATTACTACACGTCGATTAGTCACGTACTTTGTTGTTCTTATATAAATACGCATGCATTTTAATTAAGAGATTCGACAGTTATGAAATAAAAAACTATGTTACTTTCAAGTAAGTCCTTATGTCTTTTAGAGGCTTTTTCAGATTTGGCTTGTAGTTTTTACGTGATGTGTGTTAAAAACACACAAACAGATAAACAAAAAATACCAAATATAATCTTAATGCGTTGTATCACTTACACTATCCTATAATATCCCTATAATATTTTTCAACCGAATTCAAAAAAGGAGGAGGTTCTCAATTCGCCGGAATCTTTTTTTTATGTATGTTCAGCGATAATTCTTTACCGAGTGGACAGATTTTGATGATTCTTCTTTTATTTGAAAGACAGCACCCTCTTGGCGTTGTCACATAAAAATATGTTGATGATGTGAAGATAAGGTCTGGAAATGAACTATGGAACTCCTTAACGAATGGCAATAAATCAACTATGTTTCAAAATATTTGCTACGGGTAGTTATTATCTTACAAAATAACTACACCACTTCCTATGATATGAACAATGCAACTCCTTAATTGATATTAGTAAATTAATAGCGATTAAAGACATTTGCCACTAGTAGTTGTTACTTTACAAAATAACTACCCTGTCGACCAGGTCATGGTTTGATGATGAGTTTAGGAGATGGGACTCCTTAACGAATGTTAGTAAATTGAAAGTGATTCAAGATATTTGCCACTTGTAGTTGTTACTTTACAAAATAACTATCGATCATGTCAGGGTCCGATGATGCTTTCTGGAGTTGAACAATGGAACTCCTTATTGGATGGTAGTAAATCAAACGTTATACAAGATATTTATTACTGCTAGTTTTTACTTTGCAAAATAACTTCACCATCGATCAGGTCAGTGTGTGGTGATGAGTTCTGAAGATGAATAATATAACTCCTTAATAATGTACTCAGATGGTAGTAAGTCAATCGTGATTCAATATATATGCTACTGCTTAGTCGTTACTTTAGTTATTACTTTGCAAAATCTATTATTGGATTTCGGATATGGAGTACGAAACTCATCAAGTGGTAGTTTTTAGTTTGCAAAATCTGATACCGGACTTCGGATATAGAGAACCGAACTCCTCAACGGCTAACATTTAACCATTAGCGGATACTACTATCGCTTCATTTTTATGTGTTGTTGATAATAAATTTTAGACAAAGAGGAAATTATCTATATTCTAGCCATGGCATTGACTTTTAATAATTTTCCAATATTCTAAGAACGAAAATAATTTTGATTATTTATATTAATATATTAACCACTAAAAATTCTAAAATAAAATGTCTTAAAAAACCGAGTTCGAAAAAATTTTTCAAGTCGGTGCCAGCACCATCGATCAACTTAAACGAATACGCCCTTTATGAAATTATTTAGTATTGTAAGTAAATTAGAATTTAAAGTTTTAAATTTACATTTTAAATTAAATTAAATTATAAATTTGTTTAAATTGGTTAACTGTGCTGGCACGGACTTCAAAAATAAGTAACTTAGTTATTTTTTGCAAATAAGTAGGTACCTTTTTTTCTTATTTTTTAATTTTTAGAAACCAACAAACTTTTAGAAACCGACGAAAAACAAAAAAGTCGGTTTTTTAAAAGATATTTTATTTTTGCAAATATTTTCAGTGCCAAGCATTAATCGAATAGGGTCCGTCCAATGTGTAGAACAGCGCCCCTCAGTTTCCATTTGTCAATAATAACCATTCCAATTTTAGATTCTACACCACAAAAAGAAACATAAGACATATATACATCTGAATGCCTATCTGACAAAGCAATTTTTCCGAGAAATTATTTAAAATTTGGTGCAGTAATATTATTTATTTACCGGTATAATTCGCTAGAAGTAAACAAATATTTTTCGAATAATCAAGGAAGCAAAACTCAGTATAAAAAGTGTTTTGAATTTCCATTCAAAACGCTTTTTATACTGAGTTTTGCTTCCTTAATTATTCGAAAAATATTATATGATATGAGTTATAAGAATTTAAAAAGTATTTTTTTTCAGAATGTTATGTGAGATATTGTTGAAAATTACCACGAAATTATATTCTTTACCATTCTTTGCCTTGTTGCAACTGAAAATAAAAACGTTGTGTATTTATATTCCTGTATTTAGTTCTTTGCTTTCTTCCTAATTTTCAACTAATTACCGTAAACTTTTCTCCCTTTTTAAGGCTCGATATACTTCATATTTAACGCTGTCTCATTTTATATTTATTTATCTAATTAAATATTGTAACGGGTATTTAATCGGGTAAATCGATAGTATATGCGATAGGCAGAGTATTTACATGATTTTGCAATACTATTTATTAACTTCAGTTGAAATTGAAAATATTAAATAAATACTCTTTTTATTTTATTTCAATCCGTTGAAAGAAACGTAAAAAAATATTCTATATCTCAGCCGGCTTAATGGCAGAGTTGCTGAAATGTTTGATACTCGCTTTTAGGCTTTGCAGCGCTTCGTTGAGGCACCATGCTCTGCTGCATATTTGAATAAATTTGATAGCGCGCGATAAAACAATTTATTATTAAAGTTCGCAGGTATTGTAGCTGCGACTAACAGTCATTACTTTCTATCACGGGAACTTTACGTGGATGATGTGTTTGTCAGATTTAGAGTGTAAGTTTCGATAAAAAACAAGAAGTAAAAATCAAACGTGCAATTGCAACTTATTGTTATAGAGGCTTTCCTTTGTTATTAAATCATTTGAGTTAATCATACGTCGAGTACTTTGTGATGGATGGATGTGGTGAAGATTTCATTACTTTTCAGCAAGCAGAAACGTTACAAAACAAAAAGCTACCAAAAATAGTACATTTTGTTGACAATAATTTCCAATTAATTTATTATTAACATTCCCAGCAGTTTACATCATTTTAATTACGCTGTTCTATGCTCTTTGACCACCAAACCCCCGCCGCTTCGTTCGCCAAACGACAATCGCTTTTCAGACTCGTGCTAATTGGTGTGAATACTCGAGATGGCAAGTTAATAAATAAATCTCAGCCCGTTTTAACTTTGGGCCTTTTAAGCAGTGTTCCCCGACTTCTGTTACATTTGTTATCTCTGATCTGTCCATATGAATTGTTGCGTGATGATGTGTAGCTTATAATTTTTGAAATCAAATCTGTACTTCGTTAGATTAAGATAAACAAATAAATAAATATTTCCGCTTTATATATCGCTTTTAATAGCTTTTTTATATTATATTTTAAATAATTTTAATGTTTTCATACAGTTTAATACTCGCTTAATAATTTTTCTTTCTGATAGCGTACTTTCTCAGATATTAATTCTAAACCAAACTTGTAAGGTGGCAATCTTTCAATCAACAAATCGAAACTTTTTGTAGTGAGAGTCATGATATCTTCTACCGATACTTTGGCTTTGATCCATCGTGGATTTGGGAGCTTGTTAGTCTCAGTAGCATACAAGCGATTAAAGGCTATTACATATATTATTTATTCATTTATCTATTTAATGTATCTTATTGGTAACTATGGTGGACTTATTGCTACGAGAGAAATATCTTACAGCCAACCATAATACCAGTGCAGCCCCGTACGACGGAAGGCCGGGAATCGAACCCGGGTCCCGCGGTGCGCCGCATCGTCCAAGGCTGCATACCTTGTGATCAACCCAACACACCACGACGACGGCACTACTTATACTTTTTATTAATGCAATTAATTCGACGATATACTTATTATTAATGAAGTTGTAATAATATAACACATCTTTACATTTTCTAATTATAAGTTTGCTAAGGAGTAACTATTATCATGGATTTAAAATTTCTTCTGATAATCTTTCAGGGAGTTGAAAGTCACCTTTAGCATCGGCAATATTGATATTCACAAGATATTTCTAACAGAACCTTTATATTTTACAATTCATAAGTATAAATATTTTTTATTGCGCAACGAATAAACGTATCATGGTAATAGTTTGGAGCGTCAGCTTCAGGTTTATTGCTAATATATTCCAATATTCGTGTTTCGCGATTTGGGAATGATTCATTTCCATTGTTACTTTTTTACAAGAGAGTTCGTATATTACGAACGTGTATTGCTTTCCTCGTAAACAATTCTTAGAAAGCAGTTGTTATATGTTTCTTCGAAAGTTTGAATAAAATATTTATTGATATCGTGACATTTATCAAATACAGTGTCGTAACGTTCGACTTACAATTTATTCTTAGGGAATTCGGAGACATAATGAAAATATCACTGAACACCATATGTATTCATATGAATTGAATGTCACATGAATTGAAATATAGTACGAAGTTCAAAATTCAATATTTAGTTAAACAATTCTTTTCTAAGAGCCATTGAGATTAAGGGTATAATATATTCGGTGTATGAAAAAAAGTTTCTCGACATTTGTAATGCTGACATTAAAACGACTGTACCTAATGTGAGTTGTATTTGTAGACACGTTTTTCATTTGAGAAATGTAGTTCTCTCTATAAGATGTGAGTTTTGGGTGAGTATGTTAAAAAAACCTCTTCGGGTGTGTATAAGGTGGACATTAGCGAATTTTGAAAAAGAATTGCGCAAGTCCTCGTAGTACTTCATTTACGTCATTTGCAATTGAAGTGATGTGATATTTGAATGAAACGATCGTGTGTCACATTACCCTTCTCCTCCATATGTTATTTCTCCTATGTCCATATCTATTTAAATAAATATGGCCTATTCTTTGAGATACCGTTTACGTTGATGGTATCTTAAATGGACTGTATTAAAATAAAATATATTTGTTCGCACACAATAAAATTGTTTTACAAGAATACTGTCATCATTCTGATATAATTCTATGGTGCGGTATAATTCTATGGTCTAAGTACCGTATAATGGTACTTAGAAAGGTTAAACGTCAGACAAAGATCTAGACCACCCAAAAATTTCTAATTTCCATTGATCATCAAAACGTGACCTACTTTCAGTCGTTTTTGAAATTTCTAATATAGATGGAAATTTGGTTTAAGGGTATTTCAAAAATGCCTTTTGGGTAGACAGAGATTTTTTTTCTTACATGTTTAAAGGTATTGATTAGAAGGACAAAACTGTGTTTATTTTTTTTTCTTATGTCTCGATAGCTGTAAGTCTAATAAAAGTTTTTCAAAAAACTTTTTCTAGAAAATTATTTTCAATAATATTTTTTAGACGCAAAATTAATATTAATTTATTTATTATTAGCCACATAAGTCATCCGGGTAGAAAAATCTTCTATTTGAAGCGCTGGATAATCCATAAAAATAAAAAACAATTAAAAATCACGTGTCAACGTCTTCGCGTTGGAGTGGAAAATATTGACACATATTTTTCATTTCCACAAAAAAGACTTCGTAAATACATTGTTTTTTAAATTGGAAACGACAATATCGTAGTATTTAAAGGTTTTGTAACAAAAGTTTTTCTTCCTGTAATGTGTTTTACTTTATTTTAAAAAGTGGTCAAATTTAGCTAGAAAAATTGTGGGATATATTTCGCGTTAATTTTACAGAAATTCATTATAATTTAAATTTTCACAACTGAATCAAATTATGTGATGTAGTATTATTTCCAATTTATTTAATTTTTTTCTCCGGGGGGGGCAATTTATAATTAACTTTAAAAAATTGCCCAACTGAATATGTTGTCATACAAAGAAACCTAGGTCGTGGTAAAGCATTTCAATAAGGTAGAAATAATACTACATCACATAGTTTCATTTAGTTGTGAAAAATTAAATTATAAAAATTGTGTTAAGGATTTGAAATTTACCTGCAAATATTTTTTTAAATTTAAATTTTATTATAATTGCACATGCATTAACTACTTGGCACTTGACGCTTATTTTGACTTCAACCATTATTTCCCGTAATGTGTTGGTCTAACGAGAATTTGCCCCACTTTTTTTTGATGGTTTATTAATACGAAATACTTAATGCTTATAAATTAATACTAAATTTTGAATAAATACATTAAAGTAAATTTTGAAGTTTAAATTCTGTATAATATTAGTTACATTTTGAATAATGCAGAATAAATACAAATATAATTTACTTCTGATACTTTTTAAGGGGAAAAAAATTATTTGATAGTTTAGGGTTTACACAAATATTTTTTCGAATTGACAGAGAAAATGGAAAAGTTCAGATGATTTGCTACTACTTTTATATAATCTTTGCGTGTTTCTCATAGAATAATTTTGTTGTCTAGCTATCTATCTGGCAAGGTCTTTTTCGATCCTATAGCAAACTTCTACTATCCTCTGCAGAAAAAATATTACCTTTAAAATGCCAAGTATCTTAATATTGACTAATTGACTCATTCGTATAATTTACAATGGTAGAGGATAGAGACGGTTGGTGAAAAAATCAATTGGATTTAATTTAAAAGAAAATAATGCAAAGATGCGTTATGTTAAGGATGCTTTCCATCTATTTGTTTATTGTTTTATAAAATCCATTCGTCAACTTTTTTGACTAAAGAAAATATCTATAACTTTTTCGTGTAAATTGAAAATGGAATTGTTTCAACCATTTTCTATTTCTTATCTTACACAAAGTGTTCAGGTGATCTTGCGAAATAGTGTTGCACCTAAACGTTTTGACTTTATCTGAAGTTGAAAAACAGCTCTCACTTTTTACTGAGGTCACAGGAAAAGGTCATAAAACGTTTAAGAATTTGATGCTTTAGCAAATATTGATTCCAAAGAATGTCTTATAAAATGTTAAAGTATCACAACGGCCCCACCAGCATTATGAAAGTTTTCTCGGCATTATATGACTAATAACTATATTTTAAATTTTTTTCATCCTCTAAAAAAATTTATTATTGATCTGCGAACCTATCTGTGAAATGCAATTTCGAAGCCAATAAATGATCCCTATGTACAGATCTGTCTTTGTTCTGGTTACGTCACATACCTTTTTCTCATAACTGAATAATTGACGTTCTTAACCGTACTAAGAAATTCATTTACGAAGTTTTTGAATTTACTGAGGTAATTTATAATTTTAATCCTATCAATAGATCAAAACTATAAACATTTGAATATGTTTTCACGTGAAAAAGTCCAGTCCTTAGAAAAATAGTCATTATTTAAATTTGAAAGGGCGTTTGTGCTTGACTAAAGATACTGATTTCACTGTAATTATTGTTAATTATAATTTCTACACACTCTTTCAAGGACTTTAAGTTATCGTGTATAACTACCACTGTCCGCTATTGTAACGCCAACTTGTCTGTTGAGAGGCAGTTATTTTTCCATGAATGATTGGTTCGGAAAATTTAGAAAGTTTTGACGAACTCTTAAAAAAATTATCTAACTTATCTAACTTAAAAAAAAAACTTCATAATTTATGATTAATTGATGCGAACATTTCCAAAATCAAATTTAATTTACGCAGATAGCATTGGATATAAAGAGCAAACGGGTAGGTATTTATTATAATCTTTTGAAATCCATTAGCACTTTCACTCAGGATGGAAGCTTCGTCGTAACTTTGTCTAATTTATATATACAAATTTTCAAGGGATCAAGTTCTTTTATGTTTTTAGCTATATAACTTCTAGGTTGCAAAATTTTCAAAAAACTTTCGTGTCATGTATATATCTTATAAAAGCCGCTAGCTAGCTGTTGAATAGTCGAACAATCAGTTATTTAGTTAGAATATATCTTATTGATACATATGGCGGACTTTTTGCTACGAGAGAAGTATCTTACAACCAACCATAATACCAGTGGAGCCCCGTAAGGCGAACGGCCGGGAATCGAACCCGGGTCCCGCGGTTCGCCCCATCGTCAAAGGCCGAATTGATTAACCCAACACACCACGACGACGACAATGCTTATACTTTTTATTAATGCAATTGATACAACGATATACTTATTATTAATGAAGTTGTAATAATATAACACGTCTTTACATTTTCTAATTATAATTTTGCTAAGGAGTAACTATTATCATGGATATAAAATTTCTTCTGATAATCTTTTAGGGAGTTGAAAGTCACCTTCAGAATCGGCAATATTGATATTCGCAAGATATTTCTAACAGAACCTTTATATTTTACAATTCATAAGTACAAATCTTTTTTATTGCGCAACGAATAAATGTATCGTGGTAATTGCTTGGAGCATCCGTTTCAAGTATATTGCTAATATATTTCAATATTCGTATTTCTCGATTTGGGAATGATTCATTGCCATTGTTATTTTTTTACAAGAGAGTTCGTATATTACGAACGTGTATTGCTTTTCTCCTAAACAATTCTTAGAAAGCATTTGTTATATGTTTCTTTGAAAGTTTGAATAAAATATTTATTGATATCGTGACATTTATCAAATACGGTGTCGTAACGTTCGACTTACAATTTATTCTTAGTGAATTCGGAGACATAACGAAAATATCACTGAACACCATATGTATTCAGATAAATTGAATGTCACATGAATTAAAATACAGTACGAAGTTCAAAATTCAATATTTAGTTAAACAACTCTTATCTAAGAGTCATTGAGATTAAGGGTGTAATATATTCGGTGTATGAAAAAAGTTTGTTGACATTTGTAATGCTGACATTAAAACGACTGTGCCTAATGTGAATTGTATTTGTAGACACGTTTTTCGTTTGAGAAACGTAGTTCTCTCTATAAGATGTGAGTTTTGGGTGAGTATGTAAAAAAAACCTATTCGGGTGTGTATAAGGTGGACATTAGTGAATTTTGAAGTAAAATAATTGCGCAAGTCCTCGTAGTACTTCATATAAGTCATTTGGAATCGATGTGATTTGATATTTAAATGAAACGATTGTGTGTCACAGTACCCATCTCCTCCATATTTTATTTTTCGTATGTCCATATCTATTTAAATAAATATGGCATATTCTTTGAGATACCGTTTACGTTGACGATATGGACTGTTTTAAAATAAAATATGTTTATACCCACACAATAAAATTGTTTTACAAGAATACTGTCATCATTCTGATATAATTCTATGGTGCGGTATAATTATATGGTCTAAGTACCGTATGACGGTACTTAGAAAGGTTAAACGTCAGAAAACTTCTAAACCTCGCAAAAAAATTTAATTTCCATCATCAAAACGCGACCTACTTTAAGTTGATTTTGAAATTTCGAATATAGATGGAAATTTGGTTTAAGGGTATTTCAAATATGCCTTTTGGGTAGAGAGAGATTTTTTTTCTTACATGTTTAAAGGCATTGATTGGAAGTACAAAACTGTGTTTATTTTTTATTTTTCTTATATCTCGATAGCTGTAAGTCTAATAAAAGTTTTTCAAAAAACTTTTTCTAGAAAATTATTTTCAATAATATTTTTTACACGCAAAATTAATATTAATTTATTTATTATTAGCCACATAAGTCATCCGGGTAGAAAAATCTTCTTTTTGAAGCGCTGGATAATCCATAAAAATAAAAAACAATTAAAAATCACGTGTCGACGTCTTCGCGTTGGAGTGGAAAATATTGACACATATTTTTCATTTCCACAAAAAAATCTTCGTAAATACATTGTTTTTAAAATTGAAAACGACAATATCATAGTATTTAAAGGTTTTGTAACAAAAGTTTTTCTTCCTGTAATGTGTTTTACTTTATTTTAAAAAGTGGTCAAATTTAGATAGAAAAATTGTGGGATATATTTCGCGTTAATTTTACAGAAATTCATTATAATTTAAACTTTCACAACTAAATGAAATTATGTGATGTAGTATTATTTCCAATTTATTTAATTTTTTTCTCCAGGTGGGCAATTCATTATTAACTTTAAAAAATTGCCCAACTGAATATGTTGTCATACAAGGAAACCTAGGACGTGGTAAAGCATTTCAATAAGGTAGAAATAATACTACATCACAGTTTCATTTAGTTGTGAAAAATTAAATTATAAAAATTGTGTTAAGGATTTGAAATTTACCCGTAAAAATTTTTTTAAATTTAAATTTTATTATAATTGCAAGTGCATTAACTACTTGGCATTTGACACTTATTTTGTCTTCTACCATTCTTTCCTGTAATGTGTTGGTATAAAGAGAATTTGCCCCACTTGTTTTTGATGGTTTATTAATACGAAATAATGCTTACATATTAATACAAAATTTTGAATAAATACATTAAAGTAAATTTTGAAGTTTAAATTCTGTATAATATTAGTTACATTTTGAATAATGCAGAATAAATACAAATATAATTTACTTCTGATACTTTTTTAAGGGGAAAAAAATTATTTGTTAGTTTAGGGTTTACACAAATATTTTTTCGAATTGACAGAGAAAATGGAAAAGTCCAAAAGATTTGCTACTACTTTTATATAAAGTCTGCGTGTTTCTCATAGAATAATTTTGTTGTCTACTTATCTGTCTGGCAAGATCTTTTTCGATCCTATAGCAATCTTCTGCTATCCTCTGCAGAAAAAATATTACCTTTCAAATGCCAAGTATCTTAATATTGACTAATTGACTCATTCGTATAACTTACAATGGTAGAGGATAGAGACGGTTGGTGAAAAAATCAATTGGATTTCATTTAAAAGAAAATAACGCAAAGATGCGTTATGTTAAGGATGCTTTCCATCTATTTGTTTATTGCTTTATAAAATCCATTCGTCAACTTTTTTGACTAAAGAAAACATCTATAACTTTTTTGTGAAAATTGGATATGGAATTGTTTCAACCGCTTTCTATTTCTTATCTTACACAAAGTGTTTAGGTGATCTTGTGATATAGCGTTGCACGTAAACGTTTTGAGTTGATTTGAAGTTGAAAAACTGCGCTCGCTTTGTACTGAGGTCACAGGAAAGAGTCATAAAACGTTTAAGAATTTATGCTTTAGTAAATATTGATTCCAATGAAACTCTTATAAAATGTTAAAATATTGCAACTGCCCTACCAGAATTATGAAAATTTTATCGGCATTATATGACTAATAATTATTATTTAATCTTTTTCCATCCTCTAAAAAAATTTATTATTGATCTGCGAACTTATCTGTGAAATGCAATTTCGAAGCCAATAAATGATCCCTATGTAGAAATCTGCCATTGTTCCGGTTACGTCACATACCTTTTTCTCATAACTGAATGATTGACGTTATTAACCGTACTCTGAAATTCATTTACGAAGTTTTAGAATTTACTGAGTTAATTTATAATTTTAATCCAATCAATAGATCAAAACTATAAACATTTGAAAAGGTTTTCACGCGAAAAAGTCCAGTCCTTAGAAAAATAGTCATTATTTAAATTTGAGAGGGGCGTTTGTGCTTGACTAAAGTTATTGGTTTCATTGTAATTACTGTCAATTATAATATCTGTACACTCTTTCAAGGACTTTAAGTTATCGTGTATAACTACCACTGTCCGCTATTGTAACGCCAATTTGTCTGTTGAGACAGTTATTCTTTCATGAACGATTTGTTCCAAAAATTCAAAACGTTTTGACGAACGCGTAAAAAAATTATCTAACTTATCTAACTTAAAAAAAAAACTTCATAATTTATGATTAATTGATGCGAACCTTCCCAAAATCAAATTTAACTCACGCAGATAGCAATGGACATAAAAAGCATACGGGTAGGTATTTATTATAATCTTTTGAAATCCATTTGCACTTTCACTCAAGATGGAAGCTTCGATTCAAGGAATCAAGTTCTTTCACGTTTTTGGAAATTTTCAAAAAACTTTCGTGTCATGTATATATCTTATAAAAGACGCTAGCTGTTGAATAGTCGAACAATCAGGTATTTAGTTTGAATATATCTTATTGTTACATATGGCGGACTTATTGCTACGAGAGAAATATCTTACAGCCAACCATAATACCAGTGGAGCCCCGTACGACGAACGGCCAGGAATCGAACCCGGGTCCCGCGGTGCGCGGTATTGTCAAAGGCTGCATACCTTGTGATGAATCCAACACACCACGACGACGGCACTACTTATACTTTTTATTAACACAATGAATACGACGATATACTTATTATTAATGAAGTTGTAATAAGATAACACATTTTCTAATTGTAAGTTTGCTAAGGAGTAACGATTGTCATGGGTTTAAAATGTCTTCTGATAATCTTTCAGGGAGTTGAAAGTCACCTTTAGCATCGGCAATATTGATATTCGCAAGATATTTCTAACAGAACTTTTATATTTTACAATTCATAAGTACAAATCTTTTTTATTGCGAAAAAATAATAAACGTATCATGGTATTAGCTTGGACCGTCCGCTTCAAGTATATTGCTAATATATTCCAATATTCGTGTTTCGCGATTCATTGCCATTGTTACTTTTTTACAAGAGAGTTCGTATATTACGAACGTGTATTGCTTTCCTCGTAAACAATTCTTAGAAAGCAATTGTTATATGTTTCTTTGAAAGTTTGAATAAAATATTTATTGATATCGTGACATTTATCAAATACAGTGTCGTAACGTTCGACTTACAATTTATTCTTAGGAAATTCGGAGTCGTAATGAAAATATCACCGAACACTGAACTGAATTCATATGAATACATATGGATGTATTCGTATGAATTGAATGTCATATGAATTGAAATATAGTTCAATATTCAATATTTAGTTAAATAATTCTTATCTAAGAGCCATTGAGATTAAGGGTGTAATATATTCGGTGTATGAAAAAAGTTTGTTGACATTTGCAATGCTGACATTAAAACGACTGTGCCTAATGTGAATTGTATTTGTAGACACGTTTTTCGTTTGAGAAATGTAGTTCTCTCTATAAGATGTGAGTTTTGGGTGAGTATGTTAAAAAAACCTCTTCGGGTGTGTATAAGGTGGACTTTAGCGAATTTTGAAGTAAAATAATTGCGCAAGTCCTCGTAGTACTTCATATAAGTCATTCGCAATAGAAGTGATGTGATATTTAAATGAAACTATCGTGTGTCACAGTACCCTTCTCCTCCATATTTTATTTCTCGTATGTCCATATCTATTTAAATAAATATGGTCTATTCTTTGAGGTACCGTTTACGTTAATGGTATCTTTAATGGACTGTATTAAAATAAAATATATTTATTCGCACTCAATAAAATTGTTTTAAAAGAATACTGTCATCATTCTGATATAACTCTATGATTCATACATTACTTAGAAAGGCTAAACGTCAGAGAAAGACATCGCTATTTATTTAAAGTTGTATATGTGAAAAGAAGAAAATAATACGTGTGATTTAAAATCAAGATTGAATGAAAAGCAACAGTTTTCGCCAGCTTTGCACTCACTTGTGTATTTTTACACGAAACTTTTTTAGCCACAGTTATACTCCTTTAACTCAAGACCTGGTTGATGTACCAAGTTGTAAAAACATACGCAAAAAGATAAAAAGGCCTCGTTTTGTATATAATTTTACGAATATTACTTTTTAAGATCTAGACCTCCTAAAAATTTCTAATTTCCATTGATCATCAAAACGTGATCTACTTTCAGTCGATTTTGAAATTTCTAATATGGATAGAAATTTGGTTTTATAGTTATAGTGGTTTTATGGTCCAGATATGCCTTTGGGGCAGACAGACAGAGATTCGTACATGTTTAAAGGCATCGATTGGAAATACAAAACTGCGTTTCTTTTTTTTATTATATCTCGATAGCCGTAAGTCTAATAAAAAATTTTTTCACTAATATTTTTTACAAGCAAGATTAATATTACTTTATTTATTACTAGCCACATAAGTCATCCGGGTAGAAAAATCTTCGCTTTGAAGCGCTGGATAATCCATAAAAATAAAAAAAATATTGAAAATCACGTGTCAACGTCTTCGCGTTGGAGTGGAAAATATTGACACATATTTTTTCATTTCCACAAAAAAAGTCTTATAAATACATTTTAAAAAAAATTGAAAACGACGATACCATAGCATTTAAAGGATTTGTAACAAAAGTTTTTCTTCTTGTTATTAGTTTTACTTTTTTTTAAACAGTGGTAGTCTAGATATAAAAATTATGGGATATATTTCGCGTTAATTTTATAGAAATTCATTATAATTTAAATTTTCACAACTAAATGAAATTATGTGATGTAGTATTAGTTCCAATTTATTTAATTTTTTTCTTCAGGTGCGCAATTTATAAATAACTTTAAAGAAATAATATTACATCACATAGTTTCATTTAGTTGTCAAAAATTAAATTATAAAAATTATGTGAAGGATTTGAAATTTACCCGTAAACATTTTTTTAAATTTAAATTTTATTATAATTGCGCGTGTATTAACTACTTGGCAGATGACGCTTATTTTGACTTTAACCATTCTTTCCTGTAATGTGTTGGTCCAAATACAATTTGCCCCACTTTTTTTAATGGGATATTAATTCTAAATAATGCTTATATATTAATGCTAAACTTTGAATAAATACATTCAAGTAAATTTTGAAGGTTAAATTCTGTATCATGTTAGTTACATCGATCGATCGAAGAAAGACTTTAGCATGTGATATCAAGTTGAAATTAATATCACATGCTAAAGTCTTTCCTCGATCCTGTAGCAGTCTCCTGTAAAAAAATATTGCCTTTCAAATGCCAAGTATCTTTATGTACACTAATTGACTCATTCTTATAACTTACAATGGTAGAGGATAGTGACGGTTCGTGAAAAAATAAGTTGAATTTCACTTAAAAGAAAATAACGCAAGGTTGCGTTATGTTAAGGATGCTGTCATCTATCTGTTTATTGGTTTATAAAATCCTTTTTTGACTAAAGAAAACATCTATAACTTTTTGTGAAAATTGGATATGGAATTGATTAAACCATTTTCTATTTCTTATCTCACACAAAGGGTTCAGGTGATCTTGTGACATAGCGTTGCACGTAAAAGTTTTGACTTTATTTGAAGTTGAAAAAGAGCGCTCACTTCTTACTGAGGTCACAGAAAAAGGTCTAAAACGTTTAAGAATTTTATACTTTAGCAAATATTGATTCCAAAGAATATCTTATATAATGTTAAAGTATCACAACGGCCCCACCAGCATTATGAAAATCTTCTCGGCATAATAACTATTTTTTTTATTTCTATCTGTGTAATATAATTTCGAAGCCAGTAAATGATCCCTATATACAAATCTATCTTTGTTCTGGTTACGTCACAAACCTTTTTCTCATAACAGAATGATTCACGTTAGTAGGCTGGCGTTTTTTATTCGGTGAAGGTAGTGGAACCGTACTCTGAAATTCATTTACAAAGTTTTTGAATTTACTGAGTTAATTTATAATTTTAATCGAATCAATGGATCAAAACTATAAACATTTAAAAAGGTATACACGCCAATAATTCCAGTCCTTAGAAAAAAACAGTTATTATTTATATTTAAGAGGGGCGTTTGTGCTTGACTAAAGATATTGGTTTCACTGTAATTATTGTCAATTATAATTCCTACACACTCTTTCAAGGACTTTAAGTTATCGTGTATAACTACCACTGTCCGCTATTGTAACGCCAATTTGTCTGTTGAGAGGCAGTTATTCTTTCATGAACGATTCGTTCCGAAAATTTAGAACGTTTTGACGAATGCGTAAAAAAATAGGAACTTATCTAATTTGCAAAAACCATATAATTTATGATTCATTGAAGCGAACATTTCCAAAATCAAATTTAATTCACGCAGATAGCATTGGACATAAAAGCAAACGGGTAGGTATTTATTATAATCTTTTGAAATCCATTAATACTTTCGCTCAAGATGGAAGCTTCGTCGTAATTTTGTCTAATTTATATATACAAATTTTCAAGGAATCAAGTTCTTTCATGTTTTTAGCTATATAACCTCTAGGTTGCAAAATTTAAAAAAAAGTTTCGTATCATGTACATATCTTATATAATACGCTAGCTGTTGAATAGTCGAACAATCAGTTATTTAGTTTGAATATATCTTATCGATACATATGGCGGATTTATTGCTACGAGATAAATATATTACAGGCAACCATAATACCAGGGGAGCCCCGTACGCCGAACGGCCGGTGATCGAACCCGGGTCCCGCGGTGCGCCGCATCGTCAAAGGCCGCATACCTTGTGATCAACCCAACACACCACGACGACGGCACTACTTATACTTTTTATTAATACAACGATATACTTACTATTAATTAAGTTGTAATAACACGTCTTTACATTTTCTAATTATAAGTTTGCCAAGGAGTAAATATTATCATGGATTCAAAATTTCTTCTGATAATCTTTCAGGGAGTTGAAAGTCACCTTTAGCATCAGCAATATTGATATTCACAAGATATTTCTAACAGAACTTTTATATTTTACAATTCATAAGTACAAATCTTTTTTATTACGCAACGAATAAACGTATCATGGTAATAGCTTTGAGCGTTAGCTTCAAGTATATTGCTAATATATTCCAATATTCGTATTTCGCGATTTGGGAATGATTCATTGCCATTGTTATTTTTTACAAGAGAGTTCGTATATTACGAACGTGTATTGCTTTTCTCGTAAACAATTCTTTGAAAGCAGTTGTTATATGTTTCTTTGAAAGTTTGAATAAAATATTTATTGATATCGGGACATTTATCAAATACAGTGTCGTAACGTTCGACTTACAATTTATTCTTAAATAATTCGGAGTCGTAATGAAAATATCACTGAACACCATATGTATTCATATGAATTGAATGTCATATGTCGTATGGAATATAGTACGAAGTTCAAAATTCAATATTTAGTTAAATAATTCTATCTAAGAGTCATTGAGATTAAGGGTGTAATATATTCGGTGTATGAAAAAAGTTTGTTGACATTTGTAATGCTGACATTAAAACGACTGTGCCTAATGTGAATTGTATTTGTAGACACGTTTTTCGTTTGAGAAATGTAGTTCTCTCTATAAGATGTGAGTTTTGTGTGAGTATGTTAAAAAAACCTCTTCGGGTGTGTATAAGGTGGACTTTAGCGAATTTTGAAGTAAAATAATTGCGCAAGTCCTCGTAGTACTTCATATAAGTCATTTGGAATCGATGTGATGTGATATTTGAATGAAACGATCGTGTGTCACAGTACCCATCTCCTCCATATTTTATTTCTCGTATGTCCATATCTATTTAAATAAATATGGCATATTCTTTGAGATACCGTTTACGTTGACGGTATCTTTAATGGACTGTATTAAAATAAAATATATTTATACGCACACAATAAAATTGTTTTACAAGAATACTGTCATCATTCTGATATAATTCTATGGTACGGTATAATTCTATGGTCTAAGTACCATTATACGGTACTTAGACCATAGAAAGGTTAAACATCAGAAAAAGATCTAGACCTCCCAAAAATTTTTAATTTCCATTGATTATCAAGACGTAATCTACTTTAAGTTGATTTTGAAATTTCAAATATGGATGGAAATTTGGTTTAAGGGTATTTCAAATATGCTTTTTGGGTAGACAGAGATTGTTTTTCTTACATGTTTAAAGGCATTGATTGGAAGTACAAAACTGTGTTTATCTTTTATTTTTCTTATATCCCGATAGCTGTAAGTCTAATAAAAGTTTTTCAAAAAACTTTTTCTAGAAATTTATTTTCAATAATATTTTTTAGACGCAAAATTAATATTAATTTATTTATTATTAGCCACATGAGTCATCCGGGAAGAAAAATCTTCTCTTTGAAGCGCTGGGTAATCCATAAAAATAAAAAATAATTAAAAATCACGTGTCAACGTCTTCGCGTTGGAGTGGAAAATATTGACACATATTTTTCATTTTCACAAAAAAGTCTTCGTAAATACATTTTTTTAAAATTGAAAACGACAATATCATAGTATTTAAAGGTTTTGTAACAAAAGTTTTTCTTCCTGTAATGTGTTTTACTTTATTTTAAAAAGTGGTCAAATTTAGCTAGAAAAATTTTGGGATATATTTCGCGTTAATTTTACAGAAATTCATTATAATTTAAACTTTCACAACTAAATGAAATTATGTGATGTAGTATTATTTCCAATTTATTTAATTTTTTTCTCCAGGTGGGCAATTTATAATTAACTTAAAAAATTGCCCAACTGAATATGTTGTCATACAAAGAAACCTAGGTCGTGGTAAAGCATTTCAATAAGGTAGAAATGATACTACATCACATAGTTTCATTTAGTTGTGAAAAATTAAATTATAAAAATTGTGTTAATGATTTTAAATTTACCCGTAAACATTTTTTTAACTTGGCTTTTTCTACTTGGCACTTGACGTTTATTTTGACTTCAACCATTCTTTCCTGTAATGTGTTGGTCTAAAGAGAATTTGCCCCACTTTTTTTTGATGGTTTATTAATACGAAATAATGGTTACATATTAATACAAAATTTTGAATAAATACATTAAAGTAAATTTTGAAGTTTAAATTCTATATAATATTAGTTACATTTTGAATAATGCAGAATAAATACAAATATAATTTACTTGTGATACTTTTTTAAGGGGAAAAAAATTATTTGATACTTAAGGGTTTACACAAATATTTTTTCCAATTGAGAGAGAAAATGGAAAAGTTCAGAAGATTTGCTACTACTTTCATATAATCTTTGTATGTTTCTCATATAATAATTTTGTTGTCTACCTATCTGTCTGGCAAGATTTCTTGTTGTCTTTTTCGATCCTATAGCAATATTCTGCTATCCTCTGCAGAAAAATATTACCTTTCAAATGCCAAGTATCTTAATATTGACTAATTGACTCATTCGTATAATTTACAATGGTAGAGGATAGAGACGGTTGGTGAAAAAATCAATTGGATTTCATTTAAAAGAAAATAACGCAAAGATGCGTTATGTTGCTTTCCATCTATTTGTTTATTGCTTTATAAAATCCATTCGTCAACTTTTTTGACTAAAGAAAACATCTATAACTTTTTTGCGAAAATTGGATATGGAATTGTTTCATCCAATTTCTTATCTTACACCAAGCGTTCAGGTGATCTTGCGACATAGTGTTGCACGTAAACGTTTTGAGTTTAACTGAAGTTGAAAAACTGCGCTCGCTTTGTACTGAGGTCACAGGAAAGAGTCATAAAACGTTTAAGAATTTATGCTTTAGTAAATATTGATTCCAATGAAACTCTTATAAAATCTTAAAATATTGCAACGGCCCTACCAGAATTATGAAAATTTTATCGGCATTATATGACTAATCATTATTATTTAATCTTTTTCCATCCTATAAAAAAATTTATTATTGATCTGCAAACTTATCTGTGAAATGCAATTTCGAAGCCAATAAATGATCCCTATGTAGAAATCTGCCATTGTTCCGGTTTCGTCACATACCTTTTTCTCATAACTGAATGATTGACATTATTAACCGTACTCTGAAATTCATTTACGAAGTTTTTGAATTTACAGAGTTAATTTATAATTTTAATCCAATCAATAGATCAAAACTATAAACATTTGAAAATGTTTTCACGCGAAAAAGTCCAGTCCTTCGAAAAAATAGTCATTATTTAAATTTGAGAGGGGCGTTTGTGCTTGACTAAAGATATTGGTGTCACTGTAATTACTGTCAATTATAATATCTGTACACTCTTTCAAGGACTTTAAGTTATCGTGTATAACTACCATTGTCCGTATTGTAACGCCAACTTGTCTGTTGAGAGGCAGTTATTCTTCCATGAACGATTTGTTCCGAAAATTTAGAACGTTTTGACGAACGCGTAAAAAAATTATTTAACTAATCTAACTTTAAAAAAAAACTTCATAATTTATGATTCATTGAAGCGAACATTTCCAAAATCACGCAGATAGCATTGGACATAGATAGCAAACGGGTAGGTATTTATTATAATCTTTTGAAATTCATTAACACTTTCGCTCAAGATGGAAGCTTCGTCGTAACTTTGTTTAATTTATATATACAAATTTTCAAGGAATCAAGTTCTTTCATGTTTTTAGCTATATAACCTCTAGGTTGCAAAATTTTCAAAAATCTTATAAAATACGCTAGCTGTTGACTAGTCGAACTATTAGTTATTTATTTTGAATAAATTTTATCGATACATATGGCGGACTTATTGTTACGAGATAAATATCTTACACCCAACCATAATACCAGTAGAGCCGCGTACGACGAACGGCCGGGAATCGAACCCGGGTCCCGCGGTTCGCCCCATCGTCAAAGGCCGAATTGATTAACCCAACACACCACGACGACGACAATGCTTATACTATTTATTAATGCAATTAATACAACGATATACTTATTAGTAATGAAGTTGTGATAATATAACATGTCTTTACATTTTCTAATTATAAGTTTGCTAAGGGGCAACTATTATCATGAATTCAAAATTTCTTCTGATAATTTTTCAGGGAGTTAAAAGTCACCTTTAGAATCGGCAATATTGATATTCACAAGATATTTCTAACAGAACCTTCATATTTTACAATTCTTAAGTACAAATCTTTTTTATTGAACCATAAATCGCAATACAATAAATCGCAACAAATAAACGTATCGTGGTAATTGCTTGGAGCGTCCGTTTCAAGTATATTGCTAATATATTCCAATATTCGTATTTCGCCATTTGGGAATGATTCATTGCCATTGTTACTTTTTTAGAAGAGAAGCAATATACGAACGTCTATTGCTTTCCTCGTAAACAATTCTTAGAAAGCAGTTGTTACGTTTCTTTGAAAGTTTGAATAAAATATTTATTGATATCGTGACATTTATCAAATACACTATCGTAAAGTTCGACTTACAATTTATTCTTAGGGAATTCGGAGACATAATGAAAATATCACTGAACACCATATGTATTCATATGAATTGAATGTCACATGAATTGAAATATAGTACGAAGTTCAAAATTCAATATTTAGTTAAACAATTATCATCTAAAAGCCATTGAGATTAAGGGTATGACACATTCGGTGTATGAAAAAAAGTTTGTTGACATTTGTAATGCTGACATTAAAACGACTGTACCTAATGTGAATTGTATTTGTAGACACGTTTTTCGTTTGAGAAACGTAGTTCTCTCTATAAGATGTGAGTTTTGTGTGAGTATGTTAAAAAAACCTCTTCGGGTGTGTATAAGGTGGACTTTAGCGAATTTTGAAGTAAAATAATTGCGCAAGTCCTCGTAGTACTTCATATAAGTCATTTGGAATCGATGTGATGTGATATTTGAATGAAACGATCGTGTGTCACAGTACCCGTCTCCTCAATATTTTAATTCTCGTTTGTCCATATCTATTTAAATAAATATGATCTATTCTTTGAGATACCGTTTACGTTGATGGTATTTTTAATGGACTGTATTAAAATAAAATATATTTATATGTTTTACAAGAATACTGTCATCATTCTGATATAACTCTATGATTCATACATTACTTAGAAAGGCTAAACGTCAGAGAAAGACAGCGCTATGTATTTAAAGTTGTATATGTGAAAAGAAGAAAATAATATGTGTGATTAAAAATCAAGATTGAATGAAAAGCAACAGTTTTCGCCAGCTTTGCACTCACTTGTGTATTTTTACACGAAACTTTTCGAGCCATAGTGATACTCCTTTCACTCAAGACCTGTTTGATGTACCAAGTTGTAAAAACATACGCAAAAAGATAAAAAGGCCTCATTTTGTATATAATTTTATGAATATTATTTTTTAAGATGTAGACCTCCCAAAAATTTTTAATTTTCATTGATCATCAAAACGTGACCTACTTTCAGTCGATTTTGAAATTTCTAATATAGATAGAAATTTGGTTTTTTGGTAGTCCAGATATGCCTTTTGGGGTAGACAGAGATTTTTTTCTTACATGTTTAAAGGCATTGATTGGAAATACAAAACTGCGTTTCTTTGTTTTATTATATCTAGTAAAAGCTTATCTAATAATTATAGTCTAATAAAAGTCTAATAAAAATTTTTCAAAAAACTTTTTTCTAGAAAATTATTTTCAATAATATTTTTAACACGCAAGATTAATCTTAATTTATTACTAGCCACATAAGTCATCCGGGTACAAAAAGCTTCGCTTTGAAGCGCTGGAGAATCCATAAAAATCAAATAATTAAAAATCACGTGTCAACGTCTTTGCGTTAGAGTGGAAAATATTGACACATATTTTTTCATTTCCACAAAAAAGTCTTCGTAAATACATTTTTCTAAAAATTTAAAACGATGATACCATTGCAAATAATGGATTTGTAACAAAAGTTCATTTTCCCGTAATGAGTTTTACTTTATTTCAAAAAGTGGTAAAGTCTAGATATAAAAATTATGCGATATATTTCGCGTTAATTTTATAGAAATTCATTATAATATAATTTTTCACAACTAAATGAAATTATGTGATGTAGTATTAGTTCCAATTTATTTAATTTTTTTCTTCAGGTGGGCGATTTATAAATAACTCTAAAGAAGTAATATTACATCACATAGTTTCATTTAGTTGTGAAAAATTAAATTATGAAAATTATGTTAAGGATTTGAAATTTACCCGCAAATATTTTTTTAAATTTAAATTTTATTATAATTGCGCGTGCATTAACTACTTGGCACTTGACGCTTATTTTGACTTTAACCATTCTTTCCTGTAATGTGTTGGTCCAAATAGAATTTGCCCCACTTTTTTTAAATGGTATATTTATTCTAAATAATGCTTATATATTAATGTTAAATTTTGATTAAATACATTAAAGTAAATTTTGAAGGTTAAATTCTGTATCATGTTAGTTACATCGATCGATCGAAGAATGACTTTATCATGTGATATCAAGTTGAAATTAATATCACATGCTAAAGTCTTTCCTCGATCCTGTAGCAATCTCCTGCTATCCTCTGTAAAAAAATATTGCCTTTCAAATGCCAAGTATCTTTATATACACTAATTGACTCATTCGTGTAACTTACAATGGTAGAAGATAGAGACGATTCGTGAAAAAATAAGTTGAATTTCACTTAAAAGAAAATAACGCAAGGATGCGTTATGTTAAGAATGCTGTCATCTATCTGTTTATTGGTTTATAAAATCCTTTTTTGACTAAAGAAAACGTCTATAACTTTTTGTGAAAATTGGATATGGAATTGATTAAACCATTTTCTATTTCTTATCTTACACAAAGTGTTCAGTTGATCTTGTGACATAGTGTTGCACGTAAACGTTTTGACTTAATTTGAAGTTGAAAAAGAGCGCTCACTTTTTACTGAGGTCACAGGAAAAGGTCATAAAATATTTAAGAATTTTATGCTTTAGCAAATATTGATTCCAAAGAATATCTTATAAAGTGTTGAAGTATCACAACGGCCCCACCAGCATTATGAAAATCTTCTCGGCATTATACGACTAATAACTATTTTTAAAATGTTTATCTGTGTAATATAATTTCGAAGTCAGTAAATGATCCCTATGTACAAATCTGCCTTTGTTTTGGTTACGTCAAATACCTTTTTCTCATAACTGAATGATTCACGTTAGTAGGCTGGCGTTTTTTATTCGGTGAAGGTAGTGGAACCGTACTCTGAAATTCATTTACGAAATTTTTGAATTAACTGAGTTAATTTATAATTTTAATTCAATCAATAGATCAAAACTATAAACATTTGAATATGTTTTCAATTGTGTCATTATTTAAATTTTAAAGGGCCTTTGTTGTTGACTAAAGATATTGATTTCACTGTAATTATTGTCAATTATAATTTCCACACACTCTTTCAAGGACTTTAAGTTATCGTGTCTAACTACCACTGTCCGCTATTGTAACGCCAACTTGTCTGTTGAGAGGCAGTTATTCTTCCATGAACGATTCGTTCCGAAAATTTAGAACGTTTTGACGAACGCGTAAAAAATTATCTAACTTATCTAACTTTAAAAATAAACTTCATAATTTATGATTTATTGACGCGAACATTTCCAAAATCAAATTTAATTTACGCAGATAGCATTGGACATAAAAAGCAAACGGGTAGGTATTTATTATAATATTCTGAAATCCATTAGCACTTTCACTCAAGATGGAAGCTTCGTCGTAACTTTGTCTAATTTATATATACAAATTTTCAAGGAATCAAGTTCTTTCATGTTTTTGGCTATATAACCTCTAGGTTGCAAAATTTTCAAAAAACTTTCGTGTCATGTATATATCTTATAAAAGACGCTAGCTGTTGAATAGTCGAATAATCAGTTATTTAGTTTGTATGTATCTTATTGATACATATGGCGGACTTTTTGCTACGAGAGAAGTATCTTGCAGCCAACCATAATACCGGTGGAGCCCCGTAAGACGAACGGCCGGGAATCGAACCCGGGTCCCGCGGTGCGCCGCATCGTCAAAGGCCGAATTGATTAACCCAACACACCACGACGACGACACTACTTATACTATTTATTAATGCAATTAATACGACGATATACTTATTATTAATGAAGTTGTAATAATATAACACATCTTTACATTTTCTAATTATAAGTTTGCTAAGGAGTAACTATTATCATGGATATAAAATTTCTTCTGATAATCTTTCAGGGAGTTGAAAGTCACCTTTAGCATCGGCAATATTGATATTCACAAGATATTTCTAACAAAACCTTTATATTTTACAATTCATAAGTACAAATCTTTTTTATTGCGCAACGAATAAACGTATCGTAGTAATAGCTTGGAGCGTCCGTTTCAAGTATATTGCTAATATATTCCAATATTCGTATTTCGCGATTTGGGAATGATTCATTTCCATTGGTACTTTTTTACAAGAGAGTTCGTATATTACGAACGTGTATTGCTTTTGTTTGTATTGCAGTTGTTATATGTTCCTTTCAAAGTTTGAATAAAATATTTATTGATATCGTGACATTTATTAAAAACAGTGTCGTAACGTTCGACTTACAATTTATTCTTAGAAAATTCGGAGTCGTAATGAAAATATCACTGAACACCATATGTATTCATATGAATTGAATGTCACGTGAATTGAAATATAGTAAGAAGATCAAAATTCAATATTTAGTTAAACAATTATTATCTAAGAGTCATTGAGATTAAGGGTGTAATATATTCGGTGTATGAAAAAAGTTTGTTGACATTTGTAATGCTGACATTAAAACGACTGTACCTAATATGAGCTGTATTTCTAGGCACATTTTTCGTTTGAGAAATGTAATTCTCCTTATAAGATGTGAGTTTTCGGTGAGTAGAGAGTTTTTCGTATGTCCATATCTATTTAAATAAATATGGCCTATTCTTTGAGATACCGTTTACGTTGACGATATCTTTAATGGGTATATTTTATTTTAATACATATAAATATATTTTATTTTAATACAGTAAAATAAAATATATTTATATGCACACAATAAAATTGTTTTACAAGAATACTCTCATCTTTCTGATATAATTATATGGTACGGTATAATTCTATGGTCTAAGTACCGTATAACGCTACCAACAATTTCTAATTTCCATTGATCATCAAAACGTGACCTATTTTAAGTTGATTTTGAAATTTCAAATATAGATGGAAATTTGGTTTAAGGGTATTTCAAATATGCCTTTTGGGTAGACAGAGATTGTTTTTCTTACATGTTTAAAGGCATTGATTGGAAGTACAAAACTGTGTTTATTTTTTATTTTTCTTATATCTCGATAGCTGTAAGTCTAATAAAAGTTTTTCAAAAAACTTTTTCTAGAAAATTAGTTTCAATAATATTTTTTACACGCAAAATTAATATTAATTTATTTATTACTGGCCACATAAGTCATCCGGGTAGAAAAAGCTTCTCTTTGATGCGCTGGATAATCTATGAAAATAGAAATATTAAAAATCACATGTCAACGTCTTCGCGTTGGAGTGGAAAATATTGACACATATTGTTCATTTCCACAAAAAAAGTCGTCGTAAATACATTTTTTTAAAAATTGACAACGACGATACCATTGCATTTAAAGGATTTGTAACAAAAGTTCTTTCTGTAATGAGTTTTACTTTATTTTAAAAAGTGGTAAAGTCTAGATATAAAAATTGTGGGATATATTTCGCGTTAATTTTATAGAAATTCATTATAATTTAAATTTTCACAACTGAATCAAATTATGTGATGTAGTATTAGTTCCAATTTATTTAATTTTTTTCTCTAGGTTGGCAATTTATAATTAACTTTAAAAAATTGCCCAACTGAATATGTTGTCATACAAAGAAACCTAGGTCGTGGTAAAGCATTTCAATAAGGTAGAAATAATACTACATCACATAGTTTCATTTAGTTGTGAAAAATTAAATTATAAAAATTGTGTTAAGGATTTGAAATATAAACGAAAAAATTTCTTTAAATTTAAATTTTATTATAATTGCAAGTGCATTAACTACTTGGCACTTGCCGCTTATTTTGTCTTCTACCATTCTTTCCCGTAATGTGTTGGTCTAACGAGAATTTGCCCCACTTTTTTTTGATGGTTTATTAATACGAAATAATGCTTACATATTAATACAAAATTTTGAATAAATACATTAAAGTAAATTTTGAAGGTTAAATTCTGTATAATATTAGTTACATTTTGAATAATGCAGAATAAATACAAATATAATTTACTTTTGATACTTTTTTAAGGGGAAAAAACTTATTTGATACTTAAGGGTTTACACAAATATTTTTTCGAATTGACAGAGAAAATGGAAAAGTTCAGAAGATTTGCTACTACTTTTATATAATCTTTGCGTGTTTCTCATAGAATAACCTATCTATCTGTCTGGCAAGATCTTTTTCAATCTTCTGCTATCCTCTACAGAAAAAATATTACCTTTCAAATGCCAATATCTTAATATTGACTAATTGACTTACTCGTATAATTTACAATGGTAGAGGATAGAGACGCTTGGTGAAAAAATCTATTGGATTTAATTTAAAAGAAAATAACGCAAAGATGCGTTATGTTAAGGATGCTTTCCATCTATTTGTTTATTGTTTTATAAAATCCATTCGTCAACTTTTTTGACTAAAGAAAACATCTATAACTTTTTCGTGTAAATTGAAAATGCAATTGTTTCAACCATTTTCTATTTCTTATCTTACACAAAGTGTTCAGTTGATCTTGCGACATAGTGTTGCACGTAAACGTTTTGAGTTTCCTGAAGTTGAAAAACAGTTCTCACTTTTTACTGAGGTCACAGAAAAGAGTCATAAATTGTTTAAGAATTTATGCTTTAGTAAATATTGATTCCAATGAAACTCTTATAATATGTTAATATGTTGCAACGGCCCCACCAGCATTATGAAAGTCTTCTCGGCATTATATGACTAATAATTATTTTTTTAAATTTTTCCCATCTTCTAAGAAAATTTATTATTGATTTGCGAACTTATCTGTGAAATGCAATTTCGAAGCCAATAAATGATCCCTAAGTACAAATCTGTCTTTGTTCTGGTTACGTCACATACCTTTTTCTCATAACTGAATGATTGACGTTATTAACCGTACTCTGAAATTCATTTACGAAGTTTTTTAATTTACTGAGTTAATTTATAATTTTAATCCTATCAATAGATCAAAACTATAAACATTTGAATATATTTTCACGCGAAAAAGTTCAGTCCTTAGAAAAATAGTCATTATTTAAATTTGAGAGGGGCGTTTGTGCTTGACTAAAGATACTGATTTCACTGTAATTATTGTTAATTATAATTTCTACACACTCTTTCAAGGACTTTAAGTTATCGTGTATAACTACCACTGTCCGCTATTGTAACGCCAACTTGTCTGTTGAGAGGCAGTTATTCTTCCATGAACGATTCGTTCCGAAAATTTAGAACGTTTTGACGAACGCGTAAAAAAATTATCTAACTTATCTAACTTAAAAAAAAAACTTCATAATTTATGATTAATTGATGCGAACATTTCCAAAATCATTATTAATTTACGCAGATAGCATTGGATATAAAAAACATACGGGTAAGTATTTATTATAATATTCTGAAATCCATTAGCACTTTCACTCAAGATGGAAGCTTCGTCGTAACTTTGTCTAATTTATATATACAAATTTTCAAGGAATCAAGTTCTTTCATGTTTTTAGCTATATGACCTTTAGGTTGCAAAATTTTCAAAAAACTTTCGTGTCATGTATATATCTTATAAAAGACGCTAGCTGTTGAATAGTCGAACAATCAGTTATTTAGTTTGTATATATCTTATTGATACATATGGCGGACTTATTGCTACGAGAGAAGTATCTTACAGTCAACCATAATACCAGTGGAGCCCCGTAAGACGAACGGCCGGGAATCGAACCCGGGTCCCGCGGTGCATCTCCCGGGTTCGCATCGTCAAAGGCCGAATTGATTAACCCAACACACCACGACGACGACACTACTTATACTATTTATTAATGCAATTAATACAACGATATACTTATTATTAATGAAGTTGTAATAATATAACACGTCTTTACATTTTCTAATTATAAGTTTGCTAAGGAGTAACTATTATCATGGATGTAAAATTTCTTCTGAAAATCTTTCAGGGAGTTGAAAGTCACCTTTAGCATCGGCAATATTGATATTCACAAGATATTTCTAACAGAACCTTTATATTTTACAATTCATAAGTACAAATCTTTTTTATTGCGCAACGAATAAACGTATCATGGTAATAGCTTGGAGCGTCAGCTTCAGGTTTATTGCTAATATATTCCAATATTCGTGTTTCGCGATTTGGGAATGATTCATTTCCATTGTTACTTTTTTACAAGGGAGTTCGTATATTACGAACGTGTATTGCTTTCCTCGTAAACAATTCTTAGAAAGCAGTTGTTATATGTTTCTTTGAAAGTTTGAATAAAATATTTATTGATATCGTGACATTTATCAAATACAGTGTGTAACGTTCGACTTACAATTTATTCTTAGAAAATTCGGAGACATAATGAAAATATCACTGAACACCATATGTATTCATATGAATTGATATGATGTATTCATATGAGAGGATAGAGACGGTTGGTGAAAAAATCAATTGCATTTCATTTAAAAGAAAATAACGCAAAGATGCGTTATGTTAAGGATGCCTTCCATCTATTTGTTTATTGTTTTATAAAATCCATTCGTCAACTTTTTTGACTAAAGAAAAAATCCATAACTTTTTCGTGAAAATTGGAAATGGAATTGTTTCAACCATTTTCTATTTCTTATCCTACACAAAGTGTTCAGGTGATCTTGCGACATAGTGTTGCACGTAAACGTTTTGAGTTTATCTGAAGCAGAAAAACAACTCTCACTTTTTACTGAGGTCACAGGAAAGAGTCATAAATTGTTTAAGAATTTTCTGCTTTAGCAATTATTGATTCCAAAGAATATCTTATAAAATGTTAAAGTATCACAACGGCCCCACCAGCATTATGAAAATCTTCTCGGCATTATACGACTAATAATTATTATTTTTAATTTTTTCCATCCTCTAAAAAAATATATTGTTAATCTGCGAACTTATCTGTGTAATATAATTTCGAAGTCTTGTACAAATCTGTCTTTGTTTAGGTTACGTCAAATACCTTTATCTCATAACAGAATGATTCACGTTAGTAGGCTGGCGTTTTTTATTCGGTGAAGGTAGTGGAACCGTACTCTGAAATTCATTTACGAAGTTTTTGATTTTACTGAGTTAATCAAAACTATAAACATTTGAATATGTTTTCACGCGAAAAAGTTCAGTCCTTAGAAAAAATAGTCATTATTTAAATTTGAAAGGGCGTTTGTGCTTGACTAAAGATATTTATTTCACTGTAATTATTGTTAATTATAATTTCTACACACTCTTTCAAGGACTTTAAGTTATCGTGTATAACTACCACTGTCCGCTATTGTAACGCCAATTTGTCTGTTCAGAGGCAGTTATTTTTCCATGAACGATTCGTTTTGAAAATTTAGAACGTTTTGACGAAGGCGTAAAAAAATTATCTAACTTATCTAACTTCAAAAAAAAACTTCATAATTTATGATTCATTGACGCGAACATTTCCAAAATCAAATTTAATTTACGCAGATAGCATTGGATATAAAGAGCAAACGGGTAGGTATTTATTATAATCTTTTGAAATCCATTAGCACTTTCACTCAGGATGAAGCTTCGTCGTAACTTTGTCTAATTTATATATACCAATTTTCAAGGAATCAAGTTCTTTCATGTTTTTGGCTATATAACCTTTAGGTTGCAAAATTTTCAAAAAACTTTCGTATCGTTTATATATCTTATAAAAGACGCTAGCTGTTGAATAGTCGAACAATCAGTTATTTAGTTTGAATATATCTCATTGTTACATATGGCGGACTTTTTGCTACGAGAGAAGTATCTTACAGTCAACCATAATAGCAGTGGAGCCCCGTGAGACGAACGGCCGGGAATCGAACCCGGGTCCCGCGGTGCTCCGCATCGCAATTAATTAACTCAACACACCACGGCGACGACACTGCTTATACTTTTTATTAATGCAATTAATTCGACGATATACTTATTATTAATGAAGTTGTAATAATATAACACATCTTTACATTTTCTAATTATAAGTTTGCTAAGGAGTAAATATTATCATGGATTTAAAATTTCTTCTGATAATTTTTCAGGGAGTTAAAAGTCACCTTTAGAATCGGCAATATTGATATTCACAAGATACTTATAACAGAGCCTTTATATTTTACAATACATAAGTACATATATGTTTCATTGCGCAACAAATAAACGTATCATGGTAATAGCTTGGACCGTCAGCTTCAGGTTTATTGCTAATATATTCCAATATTCGTGTTTCGTGATTTGGGAATGATTCATTTCCATTGTGACTTTTTTATTGTATTGCTTTCCTCGTAAACAATTCTTAGAAAGCAGTTGTTATATGTTTCTTTGAAAGTTTGAATAAAATATTTATTGATATCGTGACATTTATCAAATACAGTGTCGTAACGTTCGACTTACAATTTATTCATATAAAATTCGGAGACATAATGAAAATATCACTGAACACCATATGTATTAATATGAATTGAATGTCACATGAATTGAAATATAGTACGAAGTTCAAAATTCAATATTTAGTTAAACAATTCTTTTCTAAGAGCCATTGAGATTAAGGGTATAATATATTCGGTGTATGAAAAAAAGTTTGTTGACATTTGCAATGCTGACATTAAAACGACTGTGCCTAATGTGAATTGTATTTGTAGACACGTTTTTCGTTTGAGAAATGTAGTTCTCTCTATAAGATGTGAGTTTTGTGTGAGTATGTTAAAAAAACCTCTTCGGGTGTGTATAAGGTGGACTTTAGCGAATTTTGAAGTAAAATAATTGCGCAAGTCCTCGTAGTACTTCATATAAGTCATTTGGAATCGATGTGATGTGATATTTGAATGAAACGATCGTGTGTCACAGTACCCATCTCCTCCATATTTTATTTTTCGTATGTCCATATCTATTTAAATAAATGTGACCTATTCTTTGAGATACCGATTACATTGACGGTATCTTTAATGGACTGTATTAAATTAAGATTTATTTATACGTACGCAACAAAATAGTTTTACAAGAATATTGTCATCATTCTGATACAATTCTGTGGTTTATACGGTACTTAGAAAGGGTAAACGTCAGAAAAAGATCTAGACCTCGCAAACATTTCTAATTTCCATTGATCATCAAAACGTGACCTATAGATGGAAATTTGGTTTAAGGGTATTTCAAATATGCCTTTTGGGTAGACAGAGATTGTTTTTCTTACATGTTTAAAGGCATTGATTGGAAGTACAAAACTGTGTTTATCTTTTATTTTTCTTATGTCTCGATAGCTGTAAGTCTAATAAAAGTTTTTCAAAAAACTTTTTCTAGAAAATTATTTTCAATAATATTTTTTACACGCAAAATTAATATTAATTTATTTATTATTAGCCACATGAGTCATCCGGGAAGAAAAATCTTCTCTTTGAAGCGCTGGATAATCCATAAAAATAAAAAAAAATAATTAAAAATCACATGTCGGCGTTTTTGGGAGTGGAAAATATTGACACATATTTTTCATTTCATTTTTTTAAAAATTGGAAACGACGATACTATATCATTTAAAGGATTTTTAATAAAAGTTCTTCGTCCTGTAATGAGTTTTACTTTATTTTAAAAAGTGGTAAAGTCTGGATATAAAAATTATGGGATATATTTCGCGTTAATTTTATAGAAATTCAATTAATTTTTCACAACTAAATGAAGTTATGTGATGTAGTATTAGTTCCAATTTATTTAATTTTTTTCTTCAGGTGGGCAATTTATAAATAACTTTAAAGAAATAATATTACATCACATAGTTTCATTTAGTTGTGAAAAATTAAATTATAAAAATTGTGTTAAGGATTTGAAATTTACCCGCAAACATTTTTTTAAATTTAAATTTTATTATAATTGCGCGTGCATTAACTACTTGGCACTTGACGCTTATTTTGACTTTAACCATTCTTTCCTGTAATGTGTTGGTATAAAGAGAATTTGCCCCACTTTTTTTTATGGGATGTTAATATTAAATAATGCTTATACATTAATGCTAAATTTTGAATAAATACATTAAAGTAAATTTTGAAGTTTAAATTCTGTATAATATTAGTTACATTTTGAATAATGCAGAATAAATACAAATATAATTTACTTCTGATACTTTTTAAGGGGAAAAAAATTATTTGATAGTTTAGGGTTTACACAAATATTTTTTCGAATTGACAGAGAAAATGGAAAAGTTCAGAAGATTTGGTACTACTTTTATATAATCTTTGCGTGTTTCTCATAGAATAACCTATCTATCTGTCTGGCAAGATCGTTTTCAATCCTATAGCAATCTTCTGCTATCCTCTACAGAAAAAATATTACCTTTCAAAAGCCAATATCTTAATATTGACTAATTGACTTACTCGTATAATTTACAATGGTAGAGGATAGAGACGCTTGGTGAAAAAATCTATTGGATTTAATTTAAAAGAAAATAACGCAAAGATGCGTTATGTTAAGGATGCTTTCCATCTATTTGTTTATTGTTTTATAAAATCCATTCGTCAACTTTTTTGACTAAAGAAAAAATCTATAACTTTTTCGTGTAAATTGAAAATGCAATTGTTTCAACCATTTTCTATTTCTTATCTTACACAAAGTGTTCAGTTGATCTTGCGACATAGTGTTGCACGTAAACGTTTTGAGTTTCCTGAAGTTGAAAAACAGTTCTCACTTTTTACTGAGGTCACAGAAAAGTGTCATAAATTGTTTAAGAATTTATGCTTTAGTAAATATTGATTCCAATGAATATCTTATAAAATGTTAAAGTATCACAACGGCCCCACCAGCATTATGAAAATCTTCTCGGCATTATACGACTAATAATTGTTTTTTAAATTTTTTCCATCCTCTAAAAAATATATTGTTAATCTGCGAACTTATCTGTGTAATATAATTTCGAAGTCAGTAAATGATCCCTATGTACAAATCTGTATTTGTTTTGGTTACGTCAAATACCTTTTTCTCATAACTGAATGATTCACGTTAGTAGGCTGGCGTTTTTTATTCGGTGAAGGTAGTGGAATCGTACTCTGAAATTCATTTCCGAAGCTTTTGAATTTACTGAGTTAATCAAAACTATAAATATTTGAATATGTTTTCACGCGAAAAAGTCCAGTCCTTAGAAAAAATTGTTATTATTTAAATTTGAAAGCGCGTTTGTGCTTGACTAAAGATATTAATTTCACTGTAATTATTGTCAATTATAATTTCTACACACTCTTTCAAGGACTTTAAGTTATCGTGTATAACTACCACTGTCCGCTATTGTAACGCCAATTTGTCTGTTGAGAGGCAATTATTTTTCCACGAACGATTCGTTCCGAAAATTTAGAACGTTTTGACGAACGCGTAAAAAAATTATCTAACTTTCAAAAAAAACTTCATAATTTATGATTCATTGATGCGAACATTTCCAAAATCAAATTTAATTTACGCAGATAGCATTGGACATAAAAAGTATACGGGTAGGTATTTATTATAATCTTTTGAAATCCATTAGCACTTTCACTCAAGATGGAAGCTTCGTCGTAACTTTGTCTAATTTATATATACAAATTTTCAAGGAATCAAGTTCTTTCATGTTTTTGGCTATATAACCTCTAGGTTGCAAAATTTTCAAAAAACTTTCGTGTCATGTATATATCTTATAAAAGACGCTAGCTGTTGAATATTCGAATAATCAGTTATTTAGTTTGTATGTATCTTATTGATACATATGGCGGACTTTTTGCTACGAGAGAAGTATCTTGCAGCCAACCATAATACCGGTGGAGCCCCGTAAGACGAACGGCCGGGAATCGAACCCGGGTCCCGCGGTGCGCCGCATCGTCAAAGGCCGAATTGATTAACCCAACACACCACGACGACGACACTACTTATACTATTTATTAATGCAATTAATACGACGATATACTTATTAGTAATGAAGTTGTAATAATATAAAACGTCTTTACATTTTCTAATTATAAGTTTGCTAAGGAGTAACTATTATCATGGATATAAAATTTCTTCTGATAATCTTTCAGGGAGTTGAAAGTCACCTTTAGCATCGGCAATATTGATATTCGCAAGATATTTTTAACAAAACCTTTATATTTTACAATTTATAAGTACAAATCTTTTTTATTGCGCAACGAATAAACGTATCGTAGTAATAGCTTGGAGCGTCCGTTTCAAGTATATTGCTAATATGTTCCAATATTCGTATTTCGCGATTTGGGAATGATTCATTTCCATTGGTACTTTTTTACAAGAGAGTTCGTATATTACGAACGTGTATTGCTTTTGTTTGTATTGCAGTTGTTATATGTTCCTTTCAAAGTTTGAATAAAATATTTATTGATATCGTGACATTTATCAAAAACAGTGTCGTAACGTTCGACTTACAATTTATTCTTAGAAAATTCGGAGTCGTAATGAAAATATCACTGAACACCATATGTATTCATATGAATTGAATGTCACGTGAATTGAAATATAGTAAGAAGATCAAAATTCAATATTTAGTTAAACAATTCTTATCTAAGAGTCATTGAGATTAAGGGTGTAATATATTCGGTGTATGAAATAAGTTTGTTGACATTTGTAATGCTGACATTAAAACGACTGTACCTAATATGAGCTGTATTTCTAGACACGTTTTTCGTTTGAGAAATGTAATTCTCCTTATAAGATGTGAGTTTTCGGTGAGTAGAGAGTTTTTCGTATGTCCATATCTATTTAAATAAATATGGCCTATTCTTTGAGATACCGTTTACGTTGACAATATCTTTAATGGACTGTATTAAAATAAAATATATTTATACGCACACAATAAAATTGTTTTACAAGAATACTCTCATCTTTCTGCTATAATTATATGGTACGGTATAATTCTATGGTCTAAGTACCGTATAACGGTACTTAGAAAGGTTAAACTTCAGAAAAAGATCTAGACCTACCAACAATTTCTAATTTCCATTGATCATCAAAACGTGACCTATTTTAAGTTGATTTTGAAATTTCAAATATAGATGGAAATTTGGTTTAAGGGTATTTCAAATATGCCTTTTGGGTAGACAGAGATTGTTTTTCTTACATGTTTAAAGGCATTGATTGGAAGTACAAAACTGTGTTTATCTTTTATTTTTCTTATATCCCGATAGCTGTAAGTCTAATAAAAGTTTTTCAAAAAACTTTTTCTAGAAAATTAGTTTCAATAATATTTTTTAGACGCAAAATTAATATTAATTTATTTATTATTAGCCACATAAGTCATCCGGGTAGAAAAAGCTTCTCTTTGATGCGCTGGACAATCTATGAAAATAGAAATATTAAAAATCACATGTCAACGTCTTCGCGTGGGAGTGGAAAATATTGACACATATTTTTCATTTCCACAAAAAAAGTCGTCGTAAATACATTTTTTTTAAAATTGACAACGACGATACCATTGCATTTAAAGGATTTGTAACAAAAGTTCTTTCTGTAATGAGTTTTACTTTATTTTAAAAAGTGGTAAAGTCTAGATATAAAAATTGTGGGATATATTTCGCGTTAATTTTATAGAAATTCATTATAATTTAAATTTTCACAACTGAATCAAATTATGTGATGTAGTATTAGTTCCAATTTATTTAATTTTTTTCTCTAGGTTGGCAATTTATAATTAACTTTAAAAAATTGCCCAACTGAATATGTTGTCATACAAAGAAACCTAGGTCGTGGTAAAGCATTTCAATAAGGTAGAAATAATACTACATCACATAGTTTCATTTAGTTGTGAAAAATTAAATTATAAAAATTGTGTTGAGGATTTGAAATTTAAACGAAAAAATTTCTTTAAATTTAAATTTTATTATAATTGCAAGTGCATTAACTACTTGGCACTTGCCGCTTATTTTGTCTTCTACCATTCTTTCCCGTAATGTGTTGGTCTAACGAGAATTTGCCCCACTTTTTTTTGATGGTTTATTAATACGAAATAATGCTTACATATTAATACAAAATTTTGAGTAAATACATTAAAGTAAATTTTGAAGGTTAAATTCTGTATAATATTAGTTACATTTTGAATAATGCAGAATAAATACAAATATAATTTACTTTTGATACTTTTTTAAGGGGAAAAAACTTATTTGATACTTAAGGGTTTACACAAATATTTTTTCGAATTGACAGAGAAAATGGAAAAGTTCAGAAGATTTGCTACTACTTTTATATAATCTTTGCGTGTTTCTCATAGAATAACCTATCTATCTGTCTGGCAAGATCTTTTTCAATCCTATAGCAATCTTCTGCTATCCTCTACAGAAAAAATATTACCTTTCAAATGCCAATATCTTAATATTGACTAATTGACTTACTCGTATAATTTACAATGGTAGAGGATAGAGACGCTTGGTGAAAAAATCAATTGGATTTAATTTAAAAGAAAATAACGCAAAGATGCGTTATGTTAAGGATGCTTTCCATCTATTTGTTTATTGTTTTATAAAATCCGTTCGTCAACTTTTTTGAGTAAAGAAAACATCTATAACTTTTTCGTGTAAATTGAAAATGCAATTGTTTCAACCATTTTCTATTTCTTATCTTACACAAAGTGTTCAGTTGATCTTGCGACATAGTGTTGCACGTAAACGTTTTGAGTTTCCTGAAGTTGAAAAACAGTTCTCACTTTTTACTGAGGTCACAGAAAAGAGTCATAAATTGTTTAAGAATTTATGCTTTAGTAAATATTGATTCCAATGAAACTCTTATAAAATGTTAATATGTTGCAACGGCCCCACCAGCATTATGAAAGTCTTCTCGGCATTATATGACTAATAATTATTTTTTAAATTTTTCCCATCTTCTAAAAAAATGTATTATTGATTTGCGAACTTATCTGTGAAATGCAATTTCGAAGCCAATAAATGATCCCTAAGTACAAATCTGTCTTTGTTCTGGTTACGTCACATACCTTTTTCTCATAACTGAATGATTGACGTTATTAACCGTACTCTGAAATTCATTTACGAAGTTTTTTAATTTACTGAGTTAATTTATAATTTTAATCCTATCAATAGATCAAAACTATAAACATTTGAATATATTTTCACGCGAAAAAGTTCAGTCCTTAGAAAAATAGTTATTATTTAAATTTGAAAGGGCGTTTGTGCTTGACTAAAGATACTGATTTCACTGTAATTATTGTTAATTATAATTTCTACACACTCTTTCAAGGACTTTAAGTTATCGTGTATAACTACCACTGTCCGCTATTGTAACGCCAACTTGTCTGTTGAGAGGCAGTTATTCTTCCATGAACGATTCGTTCCGAAAATTTAGAACGTTTTGTCGAACGCGTAAAAAAATTATCTAACGTATCTAACTTAAAAAAAAAAACTTCATAATTTATGATTCATTGACGCGAACATTTCCAAAATCATTATTAATTTACGCAGATAGCATTGGACATAAAAAGCAAACGGGTAGGTATTTATTATAATATTCTGAAATCCATTAGCACTTTCACTCAAGATGGAAGCTTCGTCGTAACTTTGTCTAATTTATATATACAAATTTTCAAGGAATCAAGTTCTTTCATGTTTTTAGCTATATAACCTCTAGGTTGCAAAATTTTCAAAAAACTTTCGTGTCATGTATATATCTTATAAAAGACGCTAGCTGTTGAATAGTAGAACAATCAGTTATTTAGTTTGAATATATCTTATTGTTACGTATGGCGGACTTTTTGCTACGAGAGAAGTATCTTACAGTCAACCATAATACCAGTGGAGCCCCGTAAGACGAACGGCCGGGAATCGAACCCGGGTCCCGCGGTGCGCCGCATCGTCAAAGGCCGAATTGATTAACCCAACACACCACGACGACGACACTACTTATACTATTTATTAATGCGATTAATACAACGATATACTTATTATTAATGAAGTTGTAATAAGATAACATACCTTTACATTTTCTAATTATAAGTTTGCTAAGGAGTAAATATTATCATGGATATAAACTTTCTTCTGAAAATCTTTCAGGGAGTTGAAAGTCACCTTTAGCATCGGCAATATTGATATTCACAAGATATTTCTAACAGAACCTTTATATTTTACAATTCATAAGTACAAATATTTTTTATTGCGCAACGAATAAAAGTATCATGGTAATAGCTTGGAGCGTCAGCTTCAGGTTTATTGCTAATATATTCCAATATTCGTGTTTCGCGATTTGGGAATGATTCATTTCCATTGTGACTTTTTTATTGTATTGCTTTCCTCGTAAACAATTCTTAGAAAGCAGTTGTTATATGTTTCTTTGAAAGTTTGAATAAAATATTTATTGATATCGTGACATTTATCAAATACAGTGTCGTAACGTTCGACTTACAATTTATTCATATAAAATTCGGAGACATAATGAAAATATCACTGAACACCATATGTATTCAAATGAATTGAATGTCACATGAATTGAAATATAGTACGAAGTCCAAAATGCAATATTTAGTTAAACAATTCTAATCTAAGAGCCATTGAGATTAAGGGTATAATACACTCGGTGTATGAAAAAAGTTTCTCGACATTTGCAATGCTGACATTAAAACGACTGTGCCTAATGTGAATTGTATTTGTAGACACGTTTTTCGTTTGAGAAATGTAGTTCTCTCTATAAGATGTGAGTTTTGTGTGAGTATGTTAAAAAAACCTCTTCGGGTGTGTATAAGGTGGACTTTAGCGAATTTTGAAGTAAAATAATTGCGCAAGTCCTCGTAGTACTTCATATAAGTCATTTGGAATCGATGTGATGTGATATTTGAATGAAACGATCGTGTGTCACAGTACCCATCTCCTCCATATTTTATTTTTCGTATGTCCATATCTATTTAAATAAATGTGACCTATTCTTTGAGATACCGATTACATTGACGGTATCTTTAATGGACTGTATTAAATTAAGATTTATTTATACGTACGCAACAAAATAGTTTTACAAGAATATTGTCATCATTCTGATACAATTCTGTGGTTTATACGGTACTTAGAAAGGGTAAACGTCAGAAAAAGATCTAAATCTCGCAAACATTTCTAATTTCCATTGATCATCAAAAAGTGACCTATAGATGGAAATTTGGTTTAAGGGTATTTCAAATATGCCTTTTGGGTAGACAGAGATTGTTTTTCTTACATGTTTAAAGGCATTGATTGGAAGTACAAAACTGTGTTTATCTTTTATTTTTCTTATGTCTCGATAGCTGTAAGTCTAATAAAAGTTTGTCAAAAAACTTTTTCTAGAAAATTATTTTCAATAATATTTTATACAAGGAAGATTAATATTAATTTATTTATTAGTAGCCACATAAGTCATCCGGGAAGAAAAATCTTCTCTTTGAAGCGCTGGATAATCCATAAAAATAAAAAAAAATAATTAAAAATCACATGTCGGCGTCTTTGGGAGTGGAAAATATTGACACATATTTTTCATTTCATTTTTTTAAAAATTGGAAACGACGATACTATATCATTTAAAGTATTTGTAATAAAAGTTCTTCTTCCTGTAATGAGTTTTACTTTATTTTAAAAAGTGGTAAAGTCTGGATATAAAAATTATGGGATATATTTCGCGTTAATTTTATAGAAATTCAATTAACTTTTCACAACTAAATGAAGTTATGTGATGTAGTATTAGTTCCAATTTATTTAATTTTTTTCTTCAGGTGGGCAATTTATAAATAACTTTAAAGAAATAATACTACATCACATAGTTTCATTTAGTTGTGAAAAATTAAATTATAAAAATTGTGTTAAGGATTTGAAATTTACCCGCAAACATTTTTTTAAATTTAAATTTTATTATAATTGCGCGTGCATTAACTACTTGGCACTTGACGCTTATTTTGACTTCAACCATTATTTCCTGTAATGTGTTGGTCCAAAGAGAATTTGCCCCACTTATTTTTATGGGATGTTAATATTAAATAATGCTTATATATTAATGCTAAATTTTTAATAAATACATTAAAGTAAATTTTGAAGTTTAAATTCTGTATAATATTAGTTACATTTTGAATAATGCAAAATAAATACAAATATAATTTACTTCTGATACTTTTTAAGGGGAAAAAAATTATTTGATAGTTAAGGGTTTACACAAATATTTTTTCGAATTGACAGAGAAAATGGAAAAGTTCAGAAGATTTGGTACTACTTTTATATAATCTTTGCGTGTTTCTCATAGAATAACCTATCTATCTGTCTGGCAAGATCTTTTTCAATCCTATAGCAATCTTCTGCTATCCTCTGCAGAAAAAATATTACCTTTCAAATGCCAATATCTTAATATTGACTAATTGACTTACTCGTATAATTTATAATGGTAGAGGATAGAGACGCTTGGTGAAAAAATCAATTGGATTTCATTTAAAAGAAAATAACGCAAAGATGGGTTATGTTAAGGATGCTTTCCATCTATTTGTTTATTGTTTTATAAAATCCATTCGTCAACTTTCTTGACTAAAGAAAACATCTATAACTTTTTCGTGTAAATTGGAAATGTAGTTGTTTCAACCATTTTCTATTTCTTATCTTACACAAAGTGTTCAGGTGATCTTGCGACATAGTGTTGCACGTAAACGTTTTGAGTTTCCTGAAGTTGAAAAACAGTTCTCACTTTTTACTGACGTCACAGGAAAGAGTCATAAATTGTTTAAGAATTTGATGCTTTAGCAAATATTGATTCCAATGAATATTTTATAAAATGTTAAAGTATCACTACGGCCCCACCAGCATTATGAAAATCTTCTCGGCATTATACGACTAATAATTGTTTTTTAAATTTTTTCCATCTTCTAAAAAATATATATTGTTAATCTGCGAACTTATCTGTGTAATATAATTTCGAAGTCAGTAAATGATCCCTATGTACAAATCTGTCTTTGTTTTGGTTACGTCAAATACCTTTTTCTCATAACTGAATGATTCACGTTAGTAGGCTGGCGTTTTTTATTCGGTGAAGGTAGTGGAACCGTACTCTGAAATTCATTTCCGAAGCTTTTGAATTTACTGAGTTAATCAAAACTATCAACATTTGAATATGTTTTCATGCGAAAAAGTCCAGTCCTTAGAAAAAATAGTTATTATTTAAATTTGAAAGGGCGTTTATGCTTGACTAAAGATATTAATTTCACTGTAATTATTGTCAATTATAATTTCTACACACTCTTTCAAGGACTTTAAGTTATCGTGTATAACTACCACTGTCCGCTATTGTAACGCCAACTTGTCTGTTGAGAGGCAATTATTTTTCCACGAACGATTCGTTCCGAAAATTTAGAACGTTTTGACGAACGCGTAAATAAATTATCTAACTTTAAAAAAAAACTTCATAATTTATGATTCATTGATGCGAACATTTCCAAAATCAAATTTAATTTACGCAGATAGCATTGGACATAAAAAGCATACGGGTAGGTATTTATTATAATCTTTTGAAATCCATTAGCACTTTCACTCAGGATGGAAGCTTCGTCGTAACTTTGTCTAATTTATATATACCAATTTTCAAGGAATCAAGTTCTTTCATGTTTTTGGCTATATAACCTTTAGGTTGCAAAATTTTCAAAAAACTTTCGTATCGTTTATATATCTTATAAAAGACGCTAGCTGTTGAATAGTCGAACAATCAGTTATTTAGTTTGTATATATCTTATTGATACATATGGCGGACTTTTTGCTACGAGAGAAGTATCTTACAGCCAACCATAATACCGGTGGAACCCCGTAAGACGAACGGCCTGGAATCGAACCCGGGTCCCGCGGTGCGCCGCATCGTCAAAGGCCGAATTGATTAACCCAACACACCACGGTGACGACACTACTTATACTATTTATTAATGCAATTAATACGACGATATACTTATTAGTAATGAAGTTGTAATAATATAACACGTCTTTACATTTTCTAATTATAAGTTTGCTAAGGAGTAAATATTATCATGGATATAAAATTTCTTCTGATAATCTTTCAGGGAGTTGAAAGTCACCTTTAGCATCGGCAATATTGATATTCGCAAGATATTTTTAACAAAACCTTTATATTTTACAATTTATAAGTACAAATCTTTTTTATTGCGCAACGAATAAACGTATCGTAGTAATAGCTTGGAGCGTCCGTTTCAAGTATATTGCTAATATATTCCAATATTCGTATTTCGCGATTTGGGAATGATTCATCGCCATTGTTACTTTTTTACAAGAGAGTTCGTATATTACGAACGTGTATTGCTTTTGTTTGTATTGCAGTTGTTATATGTTCCTTTGAAGGTTTGAATAAAATATTTATTGATATCGTGACATTTATCAAATACAGTGTCGTAATGTTCGACTTACAATTTATTCTTAGAAAATTCGGAGTCATTATGAAAATATCACTGAACACCATATATATTCATATGAATTGAATGTCACGTGAATTGAAATATAGTAAGAAGATCAAAATGCAATATTTAGTTAAACAATTCTTATCTAAGAGTCATTGAGATTAAGGGTATAATATATTAGGTGTATGAAAAAAGTTTGTTGACATTTGTAATGCTGACATTAAAACGACTGTACCTAATATGAGCTGTATTTCTAGACACGTTTTTCGTTTGAGAAATGTAATTCTCCTTATAAGATGTGAGTTTTCGGTGAGTAGAGAGTTTTTCGTATGTCCATATCTATTTAAATAAATATGGCCTATTCTTTGAGATACCGTTTACGTTGACGGTATCTTTAATGGACTGTATTAAAATAAAATATATTTATACGCACACAATAAAATTGTTTTAGAAGAATACTGTCATCATTCTGATATAATTCTAGGGTACGGTATAATTCTATGGTCTAAGTACCGTATAACGGTACTTAGAAAGGTTAAACGTCTGAAAAAGATCTAGACTTACCAAAAATTTCTAATTTCCATTGATCATCAAAACGTGATCTATTTTAAGTTGATTTTGAAATTTCAAATATAGATGGAAATTTGGTTTAAGGGTGTTTCAAATATGCCTTTTGGGTATACAGAGATTTTTTTTCTTACATGTTTAAAGGCATTGATTGGAAGTACAAAACTGTGTTTATTTTTTATTTTTCTTATATCCCGATAGCTGTAAGTCTAATAAAAGTTTTTCAAAAAACTTTTTCTAGAAAATTAGTTTCAATAATATTTTTTAGACGCAAAATTAATATTAATTTATTTATTAGTAGCCACATAAGTCATCCGGGTATAAAAGAAGCTCTCTTTGGTGCGCTGGACAATTTATGAAAATAGAAATATTAAAAATCACGTGTCAACGTCTTCGCGTTGGAGTGGAAAATATTGACACATATTTTTAATTTCCACAAAAAAAGTCGTCGTAAATACATTTTTTTTAAAATTGAAAACGACGATACTATTTCATTTAAAGGATTTGTAACAAAAGTTCTTCTTCCTGTAATGTGTTTTACTTTATTTTAAAAAGTGGTCAAATTTAGATATAAAAATTATGGGATATATTTCACGTTAATTTTATAGAATTTCATTATAATTTAAATTTTCACAACTAAATGAAATTATGTGATGTAGTATTATTTCCAATTTATTTAATTTTTTTCTCCAGGTGAGCAATTTATAATTAACTTTATCGGATCTTGTTCAATGAGCTTAGAAATGTATCTGTTAATCAATTCAATTACGTAAATCCCCAGTTATATGAACGAAAATCGAATAAGCGTCTTTGAAATATACATTCAAAGTTAATCATAATTAATGATTGTGTGATTGACTATAATTTTTTTATGTGCGAATTTCATAATTTTTAGATTTTCAATGAAGAGCATTAAAATTCTATAAAAAACTCGGGTTAAAATTTTTAAATGAATCATACTTCTTAGGAATATATTAGAAACACATTAATATAAGTATGCGTATGTTGGGTTGGCTAATAAGTTTTTAACTCCGAATTGCTGTCAATATTTTTTGATTAAAAAATTTATATGTTACACTAAATTTAATTTAAGTAAGCACCATTATTATCTACTACATATCGCCATTTAGTTGGCAGTAACAATACACTTTTCTTGTAAAATTCCGATGACTATGATTCAAAAAATTGTGCGAGGTAGTTTTGGAGATCTTTTTCAACGTCGGTTTTTTCTTCACTTAAATTGTTACTTACAGTGGATGCCTGAGTATAACCCAGCGGAGCTCCTCCAGTACGTTTTGCAACACCACACTAGCATTATCACGTAGAAAATAAACTCGATCTTGTTGACTAATCAATTTGTTAGCTTTGAGTAATCAATTGTTCACAATAAATATGTGAATTAATTGAAGATCCCTCTGGAAGCAACTCCCAGTGATTAATGTCTATGACATTCCACCAGCATCTGAGCATCCCCTTTTTGACACTTATTTCAGGTTTGGATACTGAAACTCCCGTTTCTCTGACACCCAGCCATTGACGTTTGTGTGTATGGTTAATGTATGTAACCCACTTTTCATCGCCAGTTGTTAACTGATTCAGCCAGTCGAAGTTACGTTTCAATGTCAATAATTGTTGATAAGCAGCAACTTTTCACTGAAGGTTATATGATGACAATCGTGATCGTGGCGTATCCACATACTGTATTTTGAAACTTTTCCCAATTCATGCAAATGTGTTTCTATGGTACTATGACTGCAGTGTATCTCGTCAGTCGAGGAGGATCTTCGATTGACGATCGTGACCCAGACGAATTTCGTAAAATAATATAATCCGTAAATCTATTATCTTTTATGTAATTCTCTTCGGCACTGACTGATGTCAACTGACTGCACTTTGGCCTGTTGAACCCTACAGTAAAACCTTTTAGAACTTTCGGGAATCTTTCTAGAAAAGTCCCGAATTTGGGGCTAAAAACTTACCAGCCAACCTAATATATATATATATATATATATATATATATATATATATATATATATATACATGTATATATATATATATATGTATACATATACATATATATATATATAAAATTTGAATCTAAATCAGCCTAATATGATGATTTATTCGTTTGATTCATGCGTGAAATATGCATCCTGTAAAATATCGAATTAAATCTTTTTTTAGATAGTTTAAAAATATTTCCACGTCAAATTATTCCTTTCCAATCATAAAAGCTGCTTGGCTTTAGACTAAATCTGTATTTATTTTTCTGATTTCAAAATGCAATTATATAAACTTCTGAGGAAATGCGATAAACACTTTGTAATTGTAAGTGCATAATAGTGTGAAGTGAACACGGATCTAAATACGATTACAAAAACTGGGATGCTGGAATATCAAAATATATGTATCAGCAATAAACTCACAACGAACGAACACTCAGAGCTATTACTATGAAAAGTTTTCCTCGCGTTGTAATAAGGAAAGATTTGTACCTCTAATATGAACGGTGATATATGAGAGCGCCGTTGTCGGTAACTTTTTTGTACTGACGTGGCCAGTTACGAAGGTAATGCTTCAATATAATCTCTCATGATACATTTTCTTTGTTCAAACGTATATTGATTTTTTTACATAATAAATTTGTTTTAAATTAAAGAGTAACGAGTATTGTCGTTAAGCTTTATCCAGGTAACAATTACATAATAGAAAACGAGTAGTAATTATATTAAATAGAACTTAAAAATAAATAAGTTTATGTAAGTAAAATAAATTGTGCTAGAAATTCGATTCACTGACAGTGGTGCTGTTTAAAATGAAATAAAATTCACTTAATGTTTATAACGTGATGTTCAAAATTGCTAGGTTTATCATTTTGAGAGGTATTACGTGAAAGACAAATGAAACTAATTTTGTTAGTTTTCAAATATTGAATATATTTGGCGTTAATTTTGTAGAAATTCATTATACACAATTAAATGAAACTACGTGATGTAGTATTATTTCTACTTTCTTTAATTTCTTTACCACGACCTAGGTTTCGTTGTATTACAACATCTTCAAGTGGGATATTAGCAAAGATTAACTCTTAGGAACAACCAACAGCATTTATATGTTTCAAACACAATAGCGGAAGCCTGGTTTGTGCGGATTTTTCCATTGCTTATGTTAGTTAGTTTATTGCAGGGGCGTAGTGTAGGTTTTATTATATTACCGAGAGTTATACAATATACCAGTATTTTAGTGAGGGTAATAAATTCAATTGTTGTTATTATGTGAGGTTATAAAATGCAAACTTTACGGGGTATGTTATAAAATTAAATGGAAGTTATTATCGGTAATATATTTACACAAAAGTAAGGGTATTTGAAAGTAAGGACAAGGTAATACACTAATTCTACATATCTCTGGTTTTGTGTATTCATATATTTATTTATTTATTTCTTTTAATTTTTTATTTTTATTATATATACTTATATTTATATGTGTATTAGTGCTGAAACAATTTCCAGGATACTGTAGTATCAATGTTGTATATTTATATTATATCTAAAAGATATTAAGAATGGGTGATGACATTATATTTAGTTGTTCATTTAATATATTAACCTTGGTATCTTTCTTGTGTCTGTTTATTTCTAATGTTTCTAGAATATTAAGTTTATTACCTTTTGTATTTATTTGTAATATATAGGGGGCATTATCAGTATGGGGGGTGATGGTTATTTTCAATGAGATGTTTAGCAAAGTGAGATGTGTCTGGTTTATTATTTCGCCAGCTGGCAATGTGTTCTTTATATCTTGTATTAAAATCTCTTCCTGTTTGACCTATGTATACACTATTACAGTCGTTACATTTAAGTTTATAGATACCACTCTTTTTATGTTTATCTATTTTTTTCTTTATTATTAATAAGGGTTTTACCCAAGTTATTTAAAGTACTATACGTACATGTTATATTATTTATATTTTTATTATTAGTTAAGAGTTTTCCTAATCTGAGTGATACATTACCTATGTATGGGATAGATTTATAGTAAATATTATTATTATTTGGTACGACCGGGTATACTTCTTGTATTAGTATTTTTCTTAATTTATTATGGTACAGTTTTGTGACAATTGATGGGTCATAATTATTATGTATTGCGATTTGTTTTATAGTTTTTATTTCTTTGCGTAGATTAGGTTTTTCTAGAGGTATGGTTAAAGCTCAGTGAATCATGGAATGGGAGGAGGACAGCCTTCAAAATTGAATACACAAAACCGGAGATATGTAGAAATAGTGATATAACCTTGTCCTTACTTTCAAATACCCTTGCTATTGTATAAATATATTACCGATAATAACTTCCATTTAATTTTATTACATAAACCGTAAAGTTTGCATTGTATAACCTCACATAATAACAACAATTGAATTTATTACCCTCACTAAAATACTGGTATATTGTATAACTCTCGGTAATATAATAAAACCTACAGTGAGCCCCTGCAATAAACTCACTAACATAAGCAATGGAAAAATCCGCACAAACCAGGCTTCCGCTAATATGTTTGAACCATATAAATGCTGTTGGTTGTTCCTAAGAGTTAATCTCTGCTAATATGCCACCTGAAGATGTTGTAATACAACGAAACCTAGGTCGTGCTAAAGAAATTAAAGAAAGTAGAAATAATACTACACCACGTAGTTTCATTTAATTGTTAGTTTTAATAATGTTTTCCATACATAACGGCGTCTATTACTTCATTGTATTGGAACTATATTTAATATAGCTATAATTATAAGGTTCGAACAAAGTTTGCAATAAAATTTATAATTTAACTGGCGGTAAATTTTCAGAAATCCACTTACCGTTCTGAAGTCACAGCTTCGTGAGTTTAAATAAAACTATATGTGTACATGCGTAAATAAACTATAGTGTCAATCAATGTATAGAGATGCTTCATCATATAAGAATTTAGGATTTTTTTCATCATTTTCGGTTGTTAATCAAATTAAGTCTTTCGTTATACATATTTTGAAAATTTAATTATATTTCAATGACTTGTGACCTAAAATGGGATCAATTCATTTAAAATTAATAATTTCTGCATTAACAATATAATATTTGGATTGCCTTTTTTCATTTGATACTATTTTAAGTAACAAAATTCTTCCAGGTATGAATTTCCGTGAATATAAAATCAATTGCTCTAAAGTTATGTAACCTTACGACATATAAAGGAAACCCCTTTTAATTTTATGCGTCCTATAAATATCATAGTTGGTTAAGATTTTTTGGACACAGTATGATACTAAAGGGCGTTTTAATATTTTTAAACGCCAAAGCCAGTTCAAATAATACAAATTCAATGATACAAAGCGAATCGAATTCTGTATTCATTTAGTGACCCTTCATTTCTGTATTCATTTAGTGACACTTCATTTCTGTAAATCAGCGGTAAATAAATTAATATCTGCAGTAATAACAATAACAAAAACCTAAGTTTATTTCAGAATTTCTATACACCATCACTAACTCTAGCGTGTCCCCAACGAAAGGTAAAGCTACGAGTAATCAATAAAAGGAAATACTCATAAATGATAGTATACGAACATTTTAAAAATTTAGTCGAATTTCTCGCAATTAGGCTTCCGCACTCGTAATAGATTCAATCTCGGTCTAAAATGAAGGAGAGAGTTTTGGTCTGGCACTAAATTGCGTTACGTTCATGTTCGACCACGACGACCATTAAAACTATGGCGGCGAACAGTGGCCTGCATGTGTACTACCGGAATTTTTACTTTACTGAGGAGATAATCCAATTGGCTGTGAATGAAGCTGTATTCGGTCTGCTTACGGTCTGAAGTTAGGTTTTTGTTTTTTTCTTTATCGCGACTGTGAATAGCTATCAGTCTTATTTCAGTGAATAGCTTGAATGTAATATGAATAATTTATTATTACATACCTTATTTAATCGTATAATTTTGTTTCTGCTGTTATATTATATTAGCCTTTTTATAATACAGATGTGGAAAACACTAGCGTTCCCATTAGGTCTGTATCTTATTCGACAAAACATCTTTGTATATCCTTCTATCTGCAATCTATGTGATTTGATGAGTTTTATTATAATTTTTAATTATTTAATTTCGATATCCAATAAATTGATAGTATGATAGCCTATTTGTAGTCCAAATATTCGTTTTTTAGGGTATATTATATAAAAAGGTAGTGTGATTTCAGAAATATATAAACGGTGTGTATCCTGTCTATTCGCAAAATGTTGACATTGAAACAGTTAAGGATATTCCTACTTTTATAACAGATATAATGAGAAAATATCTTCAATTAGCGCTATTTCAATTAAATAAATTAATTAAAGGGTTATAAAAAGTTTTAGTATATTTTGTGTTGTGTAAGCAATTTTAAGATACATTTCATAAAGCTTTAAAAATTTGGGTGCAACAAAGTGTTTCGTATCGCTTACTGAGTAAAAAACTTGTTTACGTTATTCTTGGGACTAATTATTGAGATTATTTACACTGAAAATCAGATTGAAGTTACAGCGATGAAAATGTGTTGTATATGTTTTTTTTTACAAATATTCTAATGCAAATGTAGAAAAAACCTGACAAGTACGGGTAGAACTCGCATTACCAAGATTCCGTAAATATTTGGTCACTTAGAAACGTTTAAATGTGGATAAAATTTTTTAATTATCTATTTAAATATATTAATTGCTTATAAGGTTAATGTATTGCGTATAACAAATGTACACAGACGTAATAAATATACATTTTATAATACAAGTTTATTTTTGCAGCTGAATTAAATCACTTGCATGGAGTTTCTATTGACTTCTTACAAATCCAATTATATACTAGTAGAGTCTACGTATCTGTGTTGTCCTTTTTGTTTTATATGTTACTGTTATGATTTCCTTTTAAGTATTCCAAAATAGCTGTTTGGCTGGTAGCGCGTGGGGACTAGTGACGCTAATTATCGTTTTAAAACAATATTTTGAAATGGTTCCCTGTGTTGAAAAAGTGGTTATGGCAAATACCAATATTTTTGAAACACTTGTATAATGAACCCTACATAATGAGAAATGCGAAAAAAATAATTTCCAATTACCATAAAAAAATTCTTTTAAAAAATTTATGTCATAATTTTGTAGGCTCTATGTATATATATAAACATATATATATATATATATATATATACACACATATATATATATATATATATATATATATATTTATGTACAACGGAAGTGACTTACAGACAGACAAATAGACGGACATAGTGAAACTACAAAGGACTAGTTTGGATACGTAATCCTAAAAACTGAGCGACCTGTCTTGTGTGAATATGGAAAACACAATCTGCTCGTATTTATTACTGGATAATGATTTTATAAAAAATGTTTTGTTCTTATCTTATTCATAAGCTTATTTATAGGCTCATTTTTTACCTTAAAGATTTATGCAAAAAATTGAAGGTGACAGTTTAATAATGGTGCAAAATAAAACGTAGTTCTGACACTGTGTTTTAAAACCCATATATGCGTGTAGTGTACACGTGTACCGTAAGAGATTAATATAATAAAAATATACTTTATTTAACAGTTTTAGGTACTTTTTCAGATAGGATTATTGTTTATGTCATTTATAAATAAATGAGGTAGCTCTGTATAAATATTACCAAAAACGTTAAAAAATTATTAGATTACAAATATTATTTCGTTAAATAGGAATAAAAATGAAACATGATAAGTAATAAGAGCTTTAAGAAAAGTTTACAAAAAAATTTGAAGCATTTTTCTTTTAAAAAAATTTTGGATTAAAATGTAAAAATTTACTCTGGCGAAATTACTCCACAGCGCTTACGTATAAAATGTATACTAATAATATTTCAAAGTATAATAGGCTTAAACGACTACAAACTAAAAAGTTAAGTAGGGATTAAAGAAGGACGAGTTATCGTCTTTATTTATATTTTATAAGATGAATTAAAAACTTGAATGTGACCACAATGTGTGTACAATAGAATATAGGATTTAAAAATAGTCACAAATTACAAAAAAAGTCATAATTTTTTCACCAAGCCATTAGGGTGCTTTCAGCAAAAATTTTAATTGAAATAGCAGATTTATAATAGAAAAGACATCCGTTGCTGTTTTTCTTGGAGCGACTCTCCACAGCGGCCATATTTAAAGACACGTTCCTATGCTTAACCCGGCTTTCTTCTTATTACTTAATGTCGACTGCTTACAATAACATAATGTCTCCCGTATACGGAACTTTATAAACCGATTTTATAATCTCTTACAATTCTTTTTCTAGAAGACCAGCCGCGCGCGCAACTTTGTATGCGTTGATCACTAGAAAAATATTTCCATATTTTATTTCAAACCACTTTTATTTCACCAATGTAGGTCCGAGTGGAGACTTTCATAGCGTGATTTAAAATACCCGTAGCGCCATCTATTGATGTAAATAGCAGAGTAGTGCGGTACATCTTTGTTGTTGTTGTGCTAATGCAATGTAAATGAATTGTTCAAAATGTAAAATTCGCATATATTCCCATTGAGGGACCAGATAGCTATGAAATAAACACTAAATATTACTTCAAGTTGATCGTTTTGTTTTTCTAAAGACACTGTCCGAATTGGGTCGTAGTTTTGATGTCATGTGTGCATTAACAAACGTTCAAATAGATAAATAAATAAAAATTAATCGCTTGTAACTCAGTACACGTCATAGAAATGAAACTTCTTTCGCTATTTAAACCTCGATTTGTAAGAATATAGTAAGGGTAAAAGAGCAGAGAGAGAGAGAGTATACTAAGTGTAAGTAGGTAAATTCATAGAATATACTAAATTTGTGTAAGACTTGTATAATGTACATTCATAAAAATTAATAAAATGTCATTATAAATCGATGTAAACATCTAATAGAATCTTCATATAAATTTATATAGAAAAATGGCAATTAAATAATCACAAAACAAAACAATAAAAATTAATAGCACAACGTATGCGTGGTACATCAGCTGTTCATATGTAGCATCTGAGGCAAACATCTACAACACGCATACGCGCGACACTATCGTGTTAAATCGCTTTGTATCGTTGTGTATACGTTGCACCCCTTTGCCCCACTTCAATGGCATTAGAATATATAGCTTTCTTTCTCTTTCACTCTACGTCATATCTTTCTTCTCTCTCATGTAACGAACGTGTGTAACGAATTTAAAATTTTACTCTCAATTCTCGTCCACTTATCGATTATCGTAACGCCGCCTAAGAAATTTCACTTCAAAAAGGAATACGAAAAATGATCTCAATGCGTTCTCTCACTTATCTTTTGTCCCTACAATCATTTTTATTCAAATATTTTCTATGTATAAACAAGCAAATTTTCGTATATGTACTGATTACCATATCTTAAACAAATTTATAAAGTTTATACATATCATAATACAGAGTATTATATCTAACAGTATGTTTATACACAAGGTGATATAAGAAATTTGTAATTTGGCAAATTACTGATTATTTAATTGATATGGACATATTTATGCATTCAAAGTAATACATTATGTTCTTATAGGAGTTTTAAAATGAAAGAAAATGTCCACGAACAGGCAGGGCGGGCAGAAAACTCAATCATGTTCCATTTTTCATATTTAATTTTTGATATAAGTAAAAAAAAGGTATTTTACAAAAATAATTAAGTTTCAAAAGTTTGCTTTCGCTTAGATCCTCTCTTACATAAATAGGTTGAATAAAGTCATTGCTATTGATTGAATAAAGTCATATATATTCGATTAATTTCCTGTCAAGATGAAGTAGAGATACCGATGCAGAACTTTACATTGCACTTAAGTTCCGATGAGACACTCCGTGTAATCTCACGAGAATTCTATGAGTTAAGAACACGATGCGGAAATTAAGAGGAAATTAGAAACGTTTTCCTGTTCTAAATCTACGGTTATTAGCTATGCATACATTTTAGAACGATTCGAAGTATTCGTTAAAAGGTTTTTGCTAAAAACAGGATATTTGTAAAATTTTTCAGCTTTTTCAAATGAAATTATGCGAATTAAGTATTAAATTATAATATATTTAAGAATATGTTTCATGAAAATGTTTTTACTTCGTCTAGTTGATTGCAATTAAGTTTATAACTTGAAATCAAATTATTTTGGATTGATTTGAAAATTTTCTTTTACTTAGATTCTAAAATAAAAAAAAGTGAACTAATGATATTTTTCTTAATGTAATTGAGCATAAATGGCATTGTGAGGAGTTTAAGCATATATTTTATGGTGTTCTTTTAATTTTCTTTCCATGAAAGTATTTTAAGTGACAACATAGATGCTCGAAAAGTAAGTAGAACTATAATTCTGAATATATTGAAGGGTCAGGGGGGCAGAAATTTACTTGTTTTAATACCAGTTTAGTTTTAGTGTTAGAATCCAGGTGGAACGTCATCTTTGAAGTCATTTTGGTGTACATTTTTATGGTTTATCCTTGTTCGAAGATATGAAACAATGTTGGCATTAGAAAATAATTAATTTTGTTTACAAGTGTTGAAGTTAAATATCTGTAACAAAAAATTCTATTCATCTATTGAAAGTAAAGGAGAGAGATTATATTATTACTTAAAAGAGACCTGACGTTATAGAAATAGAAGGTGATTTTTAAAATGGATGGTATTTTTTTGAACATGAAACACTAAATAATTCAGCGAGTCACAATCAAGAAAAAGCGAAGGATAAAACGCAATTTTTGACCATAATCGAAAACAAAGGAAAGTTACCTTCATAAATACGCATATTTTATATTTTTAAAATATCAAGAATTATTAATGAGAAATAAAAATTACAAAGAAAATCTACAGAAATACATACTTAATAACTTTTTAGAAATGATTACAAAAAATAAGCAGTCTCCTGCTTTCTTTAATGTATAGTCATTGCCTAAATAAATTAAAATTAAACTGTTAAGTGACGTTTATAATAGTTCCGTTGTCAAAATGAATATATTTTTGGCTATTGTCAAGGTTTAAGTAATTTTTTTTAAGTGTCACTGAGGATACAAAGGGAGATAAGCTTCTCTTTGTTTCATATCGCTAGCTTAAAGAATTCTGAAGAAATAACACTTGCAAATTATTATGAAAATTTACCCCACTTTTCATAACAAAATACAAGATTTCTTTTTGTCTGACTGACGATTTTGAGAAACTTTTAAAGAGCTTTTTTTCAGTTTCTCTTTATAACAGTGTCGTTTTTATTTTGGTAGCATCTGGGTCCAACCCCATATAGACTTTTGCCAGTCTCTTTTACAGGATTAAGTAATTTTACCCATTTATTTTTCATAGCAGCTTAAGTATTTTGTGTAAATTTCAATTTTTGTGCGATATGTATATTTAAACGTTTTCAAGTACAGCTATTGATAATGTTAATTAATAATGTCCATAAATAAGTCGACGAAAGCTTTGACGACAGTAGTGTTACTGATTAATTTCTTATTTATGTAATAAAATATGTAGGTTTATAATTATTGTCTTTTATTAAATTTATAAATAAATTATTTTTTAATATCAAAATTGTCATATTTGTCACTTTTGTTTATACTATTTTTACTTTTATTTATTTTAAGATTATTACGAATAACAGTTATGTGGTTGTAGCAATTAGTAATAGCTAAGTATTTTATTTTTTAACGGTAGATTCATAATTAGCAACCTTAAAAGGTATAACAATGTTATTTATTTTAAAAAATTCGCATTATAGCAATCATTACATTTTAAAATTAACTTTTTATTGCTACTGTATCCACGGCATTAATTTGTTATCAAAGCTTACATTAATGATCTCATTGGTGTCGAACTTCTCGTGGATGAAGGCTTAATGGTCAATTTGCATTAGCTTATAATAAAGATTATTAAAGCTTATAATAAAGATATTTAAAACAAACGCAACAGAAACAAAAAAGTAATTGAATGTGAAATTTATTGGTAAAACCAAACTATTAATACAGGATTATAAAATTCGCCCTAAAACTACACACTCATGGGATGTAACATCATACCACAACAAACGTTGGAAAAATTTTGATTTGTCTATTAAATAAAGCTTAGCTATTTTTTTACTATTATCTTACTTTACATTAGAAGTGTGAATTTTTAATTAAATTCTATAAATTTATGCATCATCTTCCAACCAATAGTGACAATTCTTTTAAAAACAAATACTTATAATCAACGTCGTGTTTTGAGATTAAGTGCCCGTCCAATTCAATAAAATTTCCTAATAATTTTTTTTAATCATCATTCAGTAATAAGAAAAAAGTAGACAGAACCTTATGCCCTTTCTTCAAACTCATTTGTTCTAAGGATTACTTATAGTAAAAAGATTATTTAATTCTGATTTCCTCCAATTTAGTTCTTTACGTTATCATAAATATTGGAATAAAACGTTGTTATTTAAATTATATCCAATTTAAAGAATAATTAATAACGAATATAACCGATTGCCAATTTTTAAAGGTACTTGGGAGAAAGGAAAAGTCAAATTACTTGGGCACTTCTTATTCAGGGGAATTATTGTCACGACAAGCATGGAATGGAGAATCACAATTGGTACAAACAAAACCTCTCTTTTTGATATAATACTAGATTTTTACAAGCATCCCTACCGGGGTGCAATGTGATTATAGGTTGAATTACAAAGCAGAACATTGTATATCGACAATTTTCAAGTATTTTATTGGAGATTTGAAATTCTAGTTCTTTCGTCGTCATCATCGTGGTGTGTCGAATTGAGCACAAGTGTACGGCCTTTGATGCCACGCCGCGTATTGCAAGAATCCTGGTTCGATTTCCGGTCACTCGTCGAACGGGGCTGGACTAATGGTCTGGTTGGCTGTAAGATATTGCTTTCGTGCATAGTCAGCCAAATAATAAATAAATATATTTACAGAAGCGACATAAAGACAATTTTATACATAAATTTATATTATTAGTATCTTCGTTGCGAATATATCACAGTAAATTATACGCATATTCATATTATCAGTATATAAGCTTATCCATGGCCTAGTTGGGACATGCGCTGGTATCGTAACAAATGATACCGCAATAAATTGTCTGACATCGTAACAGCTGCTCGACATGAAAAATTATTGTATCGGCGAATGAATCTATATATTGGACAACAAATCTTTTACAAGGTTAAGAAGAAAATCGATTACCCAAGTTCTGATTCAAAATTCTAATTCTAATTAAGCTTTTATATGAGAAGAGTTTTCTTGTTCTACTAGACATAGTGCAAATTAACGATTTCTCTTACATCTATATTTCATAAATAAATGTCGGACTGGTTGCAATAAGTATTTTCGTGCGGAGATTTATTAAGATTCAATTCTTAAGATTCAATGAATATACGCTTTCTGAGATGAAGTAAAAATCGCATCTATTAGGAATAAAAAATATGATTGTAACAAAATAATTGTTCACAACTTGTTGGTAACAAAAACAGACTTCATGAAGTTTTACAAGAAGGAAGTAAATCGTAATTTCCTCAATAAATCTCACTTACTAACTCACATTTAACAGAACAATTAATTGAAACAGTGGTCTCACAATAGAACAGACGACCGCTAACAATAATTAAGAGATGTTCATCTCGGAGCGATCCTCCTTAATGGCCATATTTAAGGACGCAATCCTGATGCTTAACTCAGACCCCTTGTTGTTATTTAATGCCGACTGTTAACGATAACATAATGTCTGCTATGTCATTGTGCAGGGCGGAATTCCATTTCTGCAATCCTTTTATTTGTAGCTGTCATTATCTCGGACAATACTACTAAACGAATTGATTAAATTGAGTGAATAGCTTTTTCTTTAATTAGTTTTAAGTTATTTAGGGGAAAGTTACGGGTGTACTTTTTATATGGAAAATTTAGACACTTTTACATACTTTATAAAATACGATTTGATAGAATCTTTAGCTATACCAGTTATTCGAAATTGGGAATACATTAAAATCAATTTTTAGAGGCGATATTCCGAATCAACTTCTTCACCAAGGTTATCTGATATTTGTTTTTGGGTGTTTAGATTCCTCAAACATTTTTTATCTGCCTGGTTTTTTTAATTGATTTAAAAAAAAATGCTTTCTCCATATGTATAGTTTGTTTGTCCCGCGTAAATTTAGAATGGCTGCATCGATATAGACGTGACAAAATTGATTTTGTCGATGACATGTAATTAAAATTAATCATATTTGACGCATATTATCAAATATTAGAAAATAGCATTTTTGTCTTAGGTATTTTTAAAGCAGTTTTGTAAATTAAGTGTTAAAAAAAAGTTATTTGTAAAGACAAAAGTTTGAGTTATTGGTTAGTACTCAGGAAAACAAAAATTTAAACCCATGTCTTAGAAAAACTAATTGGATTTGAACCGGACTAACTGTCGTATATTCATATTGATCCATAAATAGTACCTATTATTTTTAGTTATAACCGGAAAAGTATTTCCACAAGTAAAGACAAAAAACGAATTTTTTTTTCATATTCTAGAAAGTTACTGGCAGACAGCGCGCGAGTTGTAGAAGAAAAATGACTGCCGCATTAATAATACATTGTTATGGTTACATTGTTTGACAGCTCAGATTCTGGAGGTCATTTTTATGTTATAATTCAGACCTACTTTTCTTGATGCGAAATCGTCAAATTACGCGTGTGACATGGTAGGAAATTGGTTGATTTTGTACCAAATTGTGACTGTGTCATAATTTTATTAGTGTCATTCCAAATTTTGTTTGGCGGAATACCGCTCGTATGTTTTCGTAGTTACAAAAAATGAAAATGGAACTGTCGTTTTTTCTTTGAAGTTAACTTTAAATAAATGTAACTTACGGTTCTCTTGTATCTTTTTGTATTCTTTTAACATTTTGGCTCAGTAGGGTTTACAATTGGGCCAAGTAGGAATAGATCAGATGTTATCAAATCGTCCAATTTATACCTATATAAAGACATGCTAATCAGATCATTGTTAGATCATAACGAATAGTTAATATCGAATATATATATATATATATATATATATATATATATATATATATTGAAAAAGACGTATTAAAAAAAAATTGCGGCTTGCGATTGTTTAAAATAAAAAAATTACTCACGAGAAATATTCTATATTTTTAGGTATTTTTCAATAATTTCACAATGGATTTATCGCTAGATATTACACACTTAACATACACAAAGGAATTAACATTAATTAATTAAATTAAATTAATTAAAACTAAACATTTAAAATGCGTTATATAATTAAAAATAATAACGCTTTCAAATATTGAATATATTTGGGGTTAATTTTGTAGAAATTCATTATTCACACTTAAATGAAACTACGTGATGTGGTATTATTTCTACTTTCTTTAATTTCTTTACCACGACCTAGGTTTCGTTGTATTACAACATCTTAAGGTGGGATATTAGCAAAAATCTTTGCTAATATCCCACCTGAAGATGTAATACAACGAAACCTAGGTCGTGGTAAAGAACTTAAAGAAAGTAGAAATAATACCACATCACGTAGTTTCATTTAAGTGTGAATAACGCTTTCAACAATGTAAAATAAAAAATTATCGATTACACCAACTTAATATGTTTCACTATATTTAAGTTTTTAATTTATGGTACTTTTTTAATTTATACCTATCACGTTTTGCATTTATTATAAAATTCCAAGTAACATAATTTACATAATTTATTGTTATAATATGAATTCGTTATATATTCTCTCTCTCTCTTTCTCTATATATATATATATATATATATATATATATATATATATATATATATATATATGTATTTATAGCAAAATGTAAATGTTGGAAATGATAAGTTAGTGTTTGGTAATTGAATTTACTTATATTTTTATTATAAATACTAAATAATTTATAAAAAATGTTTGCTTATAATTGTATAATAAGTGATTAGTGATGAAAGAAAAAGAGAATTTAGGAAAAGAAAACAGGTTGCAACATATTCCTTCCCAAAGAAAATCTTCAGGTATGACATTTTTCAAACTGACTTTTTTATAATAAATAAACACGAACCGTAAAATTTTTTTTTGAAACAATACATTTTTAATGCACTTTCTTTCATATCGTTCCAAAAAATTGTCAAAATATCATTGGTGCTAAATTGCATTTATACCATATTTTCAATTAAATACTAAATTTTAATTTATAATATCTCCAAATTTCCAATCAGTTTATTGTGCAATACGTTCACAGCAAACTTGTAATATTTCAGCTTAATAGTTGATTTTCACAGGTCAAAAAAGTAAAGTTTTGTAATAATATTTTAATAATAGTTTAAATTGACTTTGGAACTTAAATTACATTGATTTTAGTTGTTATGTTTGTCTGGGAAAGCATACAAATATGACAAATGTTGGAATTGTTTTAGTATTGATTTTTTGGGCCAGTATTTAAATCTTTCAAAAATAAATTAAGTAAGTAAATTAATATTTTAGTTAAACGAGAAGAACAGAAAAAAATTGTTTACATCCATTATTACGACCAAGCATCACGGTTGCGAGTTTTATAATAATATAAAGAAATTTATGGACACCTCATAGACCTGTAATTTCTATATTCCTTAACAATAGATTACATTCGTAAACATGCAAACCGTTATTAAAAACCGTATGTTAATTTAAAAACAGTAATTTTAATCATTTACCTTCTCAGAAATAATAATCTAGAAAATCGAATTGCTGTAACGAGCTTTAGAAGTGCGTCATCATGTACACCAGTCCGTCACATATAGCAGTCTCATAGATTTTTACTTTAAGAAGTGCTGCGATATTAAGATGAAGGTTAGTTGAAATACGTACGTAAAATAATAACTGAGGTACTTCTCATATATCGAACAAATTATTGAACATATTTGGTGTTAATTTTAAAGAAATGCATTATTCACAACTAAGTGATGTAGTCTTATTTTTACTTTCGTATTATATTCACCTGAAGATGTTGTCATAGTATATTTTTATGACAACATCTTCAGGTGATGACAACATCTTGAAGATGTAACACAACGAAACCTAGGTCGTGCTAAAGAAATTAAATAAAGCAGAAATTGTACTACATCACGTAGTTTCATTTAGTTTCGAACAAATTATATTAGTCTTTTGCTTATAAAATAAATATTAGACAATATAGAAATAATAAATTAAGTCAATATTTATTTAAACATATTAATATAATGCCTGTGAACCTTAAATATTTAAATTTGTAAATGTATCTCAGTATGAAAAGAACCCCTGTAATATGAGTTCTCATACATACATAACGGTTTCATTTACTTGTTATTATAATAATAGAAGAAATTATGAGAGTAGTTATAAAATTGGTAATTATTTACAGTGACGTTAAAAATGTTTAAGTTTACATCTGTTAGTATAATAATATTTTATCTAAATATATTTTTGAAAAAAAACTCAAGAAATCATTTGATAACATAATTTTTGAATTCGAAACGTAAATATACGGCGCCATAAAGTCCATAAATTACGTACTACTAATTAGTATCGTTTTACATAATACGCATAATGGCATTTACGTAAAAAAGACGTCAAAGTGCATATTTAATTGGTCCATGTCCTCGATTTCACAATACATCATCGAATATTCCTTAATTCTCTGCACATGTTTGGTTATCCCCAACGCGTGTACATTAACCATGTATGCATTTGCGTTCTGAGTTTCGTGTATAGCCACCGACATTGTTATGTACATATTTACCGTACCTGTAAATGTGTGTGCTAACATGGTACATTCGATAATTCATTCGATAATTCATATATAAGATTTATTTTTATCATTATATTTAGACTGATTATACGAAGAAATCGCAATACTCTCTTTTCCTATATTTGCAAAACTTTATTGTCAGGCCATTATAATGTTTTGTGGTATAATCAAGAAACTCTATTTTTTCTTCTTGCAACATACATTCGACTGTTTTTGTTCAGTCATATTTAAATTCAAAGTTATTTAGCATAAAAATATAATGTTCTTTTCTAGTTGGTATTTTCGCTTGCACTTAAATTTACAGTGCTGAGACCATTATACTACAGAGATAATTGAAATGTTTATTGATATACTCACTTGAAAATACAAATATGCACTATTTTGTTTAAATACTATTATGAGTTCACTAAGTTTATTACATGGAATGAATATTATTATTATCAAAAGTAATATTAGGTATTTCTTCTTGTCAATAATTCCATTTATTTTAAATAATTAGGTGGTTCCGTTTTTATTATTGAAGTTATACTTCTTTAGGCGCGTTATGAAAAAATGATGAGAGTGAAATTTTAAGATTCGTCGCACAAAGGTTACAGTATGAAGTTGCAGCGGTTGCAGTCTCAAAACAAAAGCTATTGGCACCATCGTCACCTCTGTTCACTGTTTTCATATTCATAGTATTTATCCACATGTTTCTAGTCTACATTCACACACGTGTTTTAGTTTCATATAAGTGTGATTTATATATGTGCTGATAAATTATATTCAGTAGTGATTTAAATTCAAGATTTTGATTAATATATTTACTATTCGTAAATATTAGTGAAAAAATTGTGTTTATAGACTTTTTCAAGTGCTCCAATATAATTGAGGTTATCTATCCTTATGTATTATTTAATGATGCCAAGGAAGTATAACTTCTCACGCGCGTACATAAGTACACGCACCCTTTTTTATCCTCATTTTTTATTATTTTCATTTATTAGATTAATTAGGAAAGATCATTATTTTCTGCTTCGTAATTCCGATAGTTTCAGATCGAGAGAGGTAATTTTAAATGTCTCGATGACAAATTAGATGTAAGGCTTTTTTAATGTTTGTAATATAATTTTATAAGCGTATCATTTACCGTCATCTGCAAGTCTCGAGATTATATTTTTTTTCTTTGTAAATTAATGTTTTGATTACTGAGAATAGGAAGGAAAACTATTATTATCTTTTCATAATTATGTTGCATTTTTATCTTTCAATTTATATATAATGCTGTGACAAGAATTAATCTGCAGTAATATAGATATTGTATTAGATTCAATTCTTGTTGTGACGTCGCGGGATGATGTCAGGCAAATAAACTTCCTTATTGAACATTTTCCATGAAAACACTAAAATTCTCTCTCTATTTCTATTTTCCATCCGGCTGCACAGTGAAATGTTATGGACACACATCAGTTTTACAACTCACGGTCCACGGCGGTTTATGGCGGTCATTAAACCGTTGAATGTTTGCAATACGAGGTACTGTTACGTTAGTTCCTTTCTTTAGCGAACCGTTAAGGATTTACAATCTACAATCTCTTTTGCTTTAATGGTGTATTGGAATTTTGTCGTAGTCGGCTTATATTTCAATAAGCGCATTGAATATTGCTCTGATATATCGATAATTTTATTCGAAATTGATATTAAGATTTATTTGTCAATAACAAAATTGAAAATTAAGTTAATTAAATGCGGATTTCAGTTAATCACATCTAACTGAATGTCTTAAATATACGTTCATAAATCACTTTTTGGGTATATGTATATACAGATTCTCGTTATCGCGATTTTACGAAGAAATATTTCTTTGCGTTTAGACTAAATTGAAGAAATGATTTTTTGTGGTTTTTACTAATTTTCCTACTTACGTTATATTTATTTTTGACATACGTATTTTGAAATTAATACAAAAGAGGTACTAAAATGGAAGGAAATTGCTTTCCTTTTATTTTCTTTTCATTTGATTACTTATGTTCAATGTTGGTGGTTTTAATCAGAAACTGCAATCAATTTCGCAAGTACAACATTAAATACATAATTAATTGATTTATGTCGTTTTGTATTTAGGTGGCATTTTTTTCTGAATGAACGTATATATATATATATATATATATATATATATATATATATATATATATATATATATATATAGAGAATTCAAGACCCAGACTAGGTTTTAAATCTTTCCAGTCTACAATTAACTCGTCTTCAAATTTTTTGGCACCGTAACATGAATCAAATTTTCAAAAAAATATTTATTTTTCCTATATTATGGAATATATTTGAAAAAAGTAATTAATTGATATATAACATCCAACTTCAACTTAAATAATTTTCCATCGTTTTAGACTTTACAATATTGCTATTGCGTAATAATATCTCATTGTGGTCAATCATTGTGACGTGTCATATAAAATGTAAAATTACATATACTCGTACATAGGTTAAGCCAAGTTTTCAAGAAATTATGACAGTAAAGCAGATGGTAATGTGATAAGAAATTAAAAAAGAAAGGGATAAACCAGGTTTTAAAACTGAATGATATAGAAGTGGTCTGCACTATACAGCTAAATATGTATGTAACACAGAATTATTTCATTTTCCTGTACTGATTGTATCTAGACGAAAGTTATGTAACATATATAATGCAGTAATAAACTCAAATAAAAGCCTCTGTGTCATTCGAATCTGAAAAATGAGAATGAAACAAAAATTTTAATTTTTTAATCTATATAATTCTAGTTTACATTAAGTACTACAATAGTATACTAGTCTTTGGTTTTATCTATAATCTTTAAAGAAGTGCATTTGCTGAAATGATTTTCATTTCACATCAAAAGCAAGTTTAATCACCTTTTTCGACGGCGGTATTTTGACATTAAAACGGAGTAGTAACGGACAAAGTTCCACTTTAATGTTCTACTCTTTACAGCCCGCCAAACGGCTTCGCTTGAGGAGATATTCTTTCTAACGGCCTTGTTTGCAATTATGGGTCATTATTTTCTTCTAGGGCCGGTAGCAAATGTTCTCGTTAAAGCTTTCAACTTTTGTTCGCATTGGTTTAATCTTTTGGAAACCGCATGGCTAGCAGGTGCTTTTCTCAATCAATGTGCGGGTCGCTTTCGACGGCGGGGACTGTCATCGGTGACCGACAGTTTCGTTCCAAAACTTATTTAAGAGTTTAAAATTCATTCCCTTAAGAAATCTTTGAACTTAATTGAGGGTTTTTTAGTATTCCATGACTTTATAATGTATTCTAATCTGTCTTTAGTTATTTCATAGTTTTATTTGTTATTCCAAGGCATACTACTGATTGAGGAGTTATTATATATATCAATTTTAGATGATTGATTTTGCTATTTTTAAATAATGGTCTGGATGAGAGAAAGAGAGAGAGAGAGAGAGAAGTGGAGATATATCATTCATGGAATTTACATGCGCTTTCCAATGAATAAGAGTAAATAAAACGTTTTTACTAAATGCTAGGAGAGCACAAGGGCCTCAAAAGGAACAAATTTTGCTATGACAAGTAATTGAATTTCGCTTGCAAAGAGCCATAATTTCATGTTATATATATACATATATATATATTTATATATATATATATATATATATATATACATACACATAAATATATATATATACATACATATATATATATATATATATATATATATATATATATATATATATATATATATATATATATATATATATATCAGCCCTTATATTTATAATTGTATTACTCTCTTATATTTCTTTGAGATTATTATAAATTTCTTCATTCTTTGAATAATAGTAAAACTTGTAGACAATTAAATTTAATTTATGAAATAACAATGGAGGAATGCTTAACCAAAAGTTAACTAGCACAAGAGCAATACCAAATCAGAGAGCATTGTCTTAAAAATAACATATTAGAAGTTACACAAGAATCAGGAACAACTACTTACTATTGTACTGTACATCGTTATATATATTCTTTGGGCTTGAACCCGTCAGTCATTCGGAATTAACATTTTGTTGCCAAAGGGCACTTTTGTTTCAAACTTCTAAATTTTCTTAAAATACCCCTTTTAAAGCAAAAAGTGGCAATTTTAATAAGACTAGTAATGAAAATAAGAAATATTCTATGAATACACAATTTTTATAACAGTTTCCTATGTTTTTTTCTGAGCTTCCTGTGATGTTTTCTGAGCTTTCCGCTGAATATCATTCTTTGCACTGTGTCCGTTAAGGCAACGATGAGATTATTACATGTAATAATAGTTTTCTGCAAAGTGTCTTAAAGCCCAAAACTATAGTAAAACCTTAAATATGTTTGAGTGCATAGTAAACTGTTATACATACATAAATTCTTCACTATGTAATATGCTATAATTATATTTACATCGATTTCAATTAATTTGCGTGAACGTATTTCAAGCGATATATAAAGCGAAATTGGTTACTATAAGTTATAGTTATAAGTTAATAAATGCTTCAGTAAAATGAAATTGTTTAATTTCGCTTTATATATCGCTTGAAATACGTTCACGCAAAGAATGGGTACTATAATTTGTTTCGTAACTGATTATAACAATTTTGCGTACAAATCTATTTTAACAGATGTATTTTCAATAATTAAGAGAGGGCAGTATCCAATAAGTCAATGATATATAGTAACGATTAGTCAAAGAAAGCAGGTATTCATAACTTTTAGAAATAGGTTTTAAAAGAAAAATGACAAATAACGTAACGTTCACTGGAAAAAGGAACTATCAAGCGAGGACGTCGTAATGGACGCATTCATTGGTTTAATGGCAGCAATAAACTACATTTTTTACAACCTTCAGTTGTAAAATTGATGTGTGCTCATAATACTTCACTGTGCAGCTGAATGGAAAATGGAAATGGTGAGCATTTCAAAAATTACTATTTGTAATGAGATCGGTTACTTTTCCGACTCAAGCTTTTGACATCGAGTCGAGAATCATATTCAGGTGAATATTTGTATATCTGTCTGGGCTTAATGTTAGCGAAAATTGTATTGTGATAGCTTTACATTTAGATATTAATTTCTTCTTAATTTTAAACTAGATTTGTGAATAACATTCCAATTCTTTTTATGGTTTATTCTATTTCATGTAACAGATAAAAATATTTTTTCTGTAACAGAATAAATATGTTTGTCTGTAGTCTTCCTTAACTTTCCTCCCATCAAAAAAGTTTTTCTTGGCGTGTCTCGGTGAAAGATTATATAAAAAAGATACTGATGGTAGAAGTCATTATAGTAAGTCAGTTGAGTCTTGACAGGGTATCATAATGTTTATTAGACTTATATCGGTAGCTAAAATATACGCAGATATAATCTTATTGTTGGTTATATTTGATTTATTTCGTAGGCTTAAGATTTTAATATAGGGACGACTGCAGCTTTTTAGTCAATCCTATGAGATTAATTACAAACTACATCTCGTCGCAATTTTTTTATTGTTATATTATTCGGATGGAATATAAGTAACCAATGACTATTAAACAAGAGTTGTGACCACATTAGATCATCTGGTATCAGATACATTACTGTGATTCACTGTTTAAATATAATTTTCTATGTTCTTATTGTGAAAAACAATTTTCTTGTCTTTTTTGATTAAGTCAATATTTTTTCTTAATTTCCGCATCGGCTCAGTGCCAGTACGATCAAGTTAGTATGAAACGAAAATCGATCAAGTGAAAGCTATACTTGCGTGTTACGTGTCATTAACTCTATTTAAATATTAAAAGTTATGCACTCCGACTATGTGCTTAAAAGGGCACATCTGCCGCGCTCCTTGCCTTTGACTTCATCAATGCCGTATCATATCGTATATGCGCGGAACTGAGTGGGGAGCGTTTCGACTGACCCAAATAAAAAATTTAGCAAATCGTGAAAAATATTTTTTCTGGAAAAAGTTTTTCTCTAAAACAATGGTTATAAGATATAAGCAAATGAACAATTAAATTGTTTATTAATATGATTCTATGTGGATTGTTTCAATCCTGATAATATAGTTAAATCTGTATCTAATTCCAGTTATCTCCAAGCGATCCTTTTCGAGATAATGGCGGTGGTCAGTAATTTTTAAGCTGAAAAATATTCATCAAAAAATGCATCATATTCAGTTTTGAATTTGTGGTTTAATAATTTTTTTTTGACATCCTACATGATAACCTTGAAAGAACTTTTTTTATCTTCCTAATTTATGTACCAACACTAATGGAAATTATTCTTGTGTACCGCCAAAATATTTTATGATTTTGATTCTAAAGTCTTGAATTAAAGAATAAAGGAAGTGGAAATGAGGCAGTAGATAAATAGTGATCTAATTAAATTAATAATCATAATATGTTTTGATACGCACATGCGGAAAACAAAACAATTCGGAACAAAAATTACACCAATCTCAATACCGATGAGTTTGAATAATTATCAGGTCAGGTGTATTTCTCTTGACTGTCACTTGTAAGTTACAAATTAGATTTGAAGAGCAAGTAATATATGAAAAATAAAAAGCGAGGTGGCATAAATGTGAGGGGAATCTAGAATTTTTTAAGCTAGATTTATTTTTCCATATTTACTCTAACATAATAAGGCAAGGCTACGTTAAGGTTAAATCAAATAACTGAGTTCGTTTCCAATTTACTACCAATAAGAGCTTTAACCAAAATCCAGTTGTTATCAAAAAAATGTCAGGATTGCTGCATGACAAATTGGAGTATATTAAATGCAGCCTTACTGGTATTAGTAACGTAATCGTGAAAAGAGAGGTTGTTATTAATGAACACCCTCAAGATCCCGACCTAGGAAATACACTAAAGGCTAGAATCGGAAACTCGGACTCAAGAATAAGTCATGTATTCACCGGAAACAAGTATGTGACTTGCTTATATTAAAGCGGTGCTTGTTTTTAAAACTACATTGTAAAACAGAACTGATATTTCTCGGAACTAACTCACGGTAGGAATTATTTCTCATTCCCAAAAACGTCAGCCAGTAGCTGACATTTTGACGTATCGACTACTAACTGCATATGAAATATGATTTAGAGAAACAGAACGGAAACAAATTAATACTTCTGATACCATGATGAGTAGGTTAATACTCGGATCTAAAACTTCCGTACGAGATAAATTGCTTCTGGGATAGAAAGTAGTAGGGAAAAATTAGAGAAGAATCCTGTCTCCAGTAATTTTATAAGAAGAATATAATTATCAACTTAGACGAAACTTGAATGGATTTCGTAATTTGAATTCCCTACGTTAGTACTGACTAGTATTATAGAAAATAAAAGCAAAATAAACAAAGATTTTTAAATCTTAATGTATATGGTTAGTATCTTAATCGATTTCAACAGATTTCCTATTAGGTACGGATGAATGGACTACAGATCATTGTGTTTAAAGCGAGAGTTGTTAATTATCATCCACTTAGTAAAATTTTTCAACCATTATATCGACAAGGCTTTATTTATTATTCCTTGATTTTAAATTCAGTTCAGAAGACATCCACGGTTTAGTGTTCGTCGACCGCAAACCAATATACTACGGTGTTCTCCTGTTGTATGCCTGGAGTCCTTCAACACTGAGTTGTAGGACATGAAATTGACGGATGTTGTTGCGGATTTCAAAAAAATCTTTTTGACATAATATCGACATAGTTATGGAGTTTTTGCTTTAAAATATGTTGTTATAATCCACCAAGTTTTACATTATTTTTAGATAAACTGTCATAGTTTATTTACCTTTGTCAAGGTTTGAATATATAAATAAATGAAGTCTCGATGGTACTGTGGGATTTTTCGAAAGACGATGATGTGTAGTGCCGCCAAACAAGAACTTTGAGTTCTCTTAACTCGCTAAAGCGGATAATTTGAGGAAGTACAGATAATTTTATTTATATGATAACTTTTCCAAATAGTTACTGTTATCATAATATGATTATGGTGTAGGTATGTTTGTTCGGATACCACTTTAAGGTTTTTATGTATGTCTCTACGTCTTCGCGAACATGTCTTTTTGGGGCTTGTTTAAGGAATAATTGAATTAATTTTATTTTTGTTTCCGTATCTAATTATACACATTGGGAGAACATTAAATACAGTTTTCGAAAGTTAGCGATTACTAAATTATAATTCGCCGTTACTATTTTCTCTACTATGAACGGATATATATATAAATATACAACCTTACATCATTTAAATCTCTTTTTCACTTATATAGAACAGCAAAATTTATTCCAGGAACCAAATTCTCTAGTGAGATTACCATATCTTATATTTTTGGAGCGAAGAAAAGAACAAATTTGCACCATTTTGTCAAAGACTCACGGCGTATAAAGGCTGAGGAAAGAAACTTATATCAAAAGGCAACGTTTTAAATCTCAACGACATTAAAGCATAATATCATTCACACTATTACCCCTACATCCTTTCTTCCCTCGCCTTTTAGATGCTGCGTTCTTTTGACGCCGCATCCATTGTTCGGGCGCCTTTCAGAGCGCACTTTAAGGCTCCGTTTCGCACTATCACCGGTCATGACGTCACAATTTGCCATTTCTTGCTCGAAAAGGTATAACGTTGAATTGAGATTGAGGTGCGAAGTTAGCATCATATTGGAGCGATGGAATATTCCTGTTAGTTTGTTATGTTTAAAACATTAATCGTTTTTATTATTTTCTGATGTTGGTATTGTGGCAAAGGAAGGTTTTTCTTTGCTAAATAATAAAATATTCTTTATAGCATCAATTATCAATGGATCCCAAATTATTGTTGAATTCTGGATTGGGGTCTGTGAGAAAAATTGCAAGGGTTCGTACATACACAGTATTTCTGTTAGACTATTTATTTACACATGTTAATTTTTCACAACATAAATAGGTCGCAACGTATTATCTACAAGTGTCTATATCTTTCACTGACTTAAAAACATGGTGCGTATTTCGAGTTATAAGATTTATTGTATTTGTTGTAGTTTTCTGATTATATTCTAGTTAGATTTCACTGCTTCTGTTTTTTTCATGATTTTTGGCTCTGAAGTTTCGGAAATAAGGGGTGTGGGTGGGTTTGTTATATTCTTGTATATTTTTGAGATATTCTTTTATACATAAAAATACTTTTTTTAATTATCACAATAAGCGTTTCAACATAATACTTGGCATGGCATATAAAATGAGAAAAAAACTATTTTTTAAGATTTTTATTTACCTTTTTTTTAATTGTTGATAAATATTTTAAAAATTGGTACTGTAAAATATGTGGCTTAATAAGATTTATTGCTACGTCAAATTTCAAATTTGTACGTTGTATGGTTTCTGAGAAATCGGATTCGAATGTAGAAAGATATAAATATGTATAACCTATTATATCTTTCGTAGGTGTAGACGTGGAGAAAATTTTAAAAATTATGACATGAAGAATCATCTTTATAGTTTCCCGACAACCTTTGCGTGAAATTATAGAAAAATATCGAAATGCTGACATTTGTCTAAAATTTTAGTTTCGGAAATAAGAGAGGGGAATATTTTTCTGTAAATTTTTTCGTATATTTCAGAAGATATAATACTTAAAATTAAAAAAAATAATATTTTAGCCTTAAAAATCATGCATGTTCAGGTGACACCGTCCATTTTTAATTTGGACATTTGCCTTAGTAATTTAATATTGAAAATATTTATATTATTGTATCATTTTCATATAAATAATATTTATTTATTTCTATTTTAATTTTAATTTATTTTTAAAAACATATGAAGTAGAAATTGCAAATTCTGACAATAAATAGTGAAAGTAGAGTGAGTGTGGCGGACGTGACGTTTCATAGAAATCAAGAAGGAAGCCTTCGAGAGATGAAATGGTGATTCGAAAAAATCGATTTTTTTTAGAAGAATGACTTTCTTTGTCATTGAATAAAAATGGCCTGCGATTATTGAAGAGTATTCCATAATTTAATATGATAGATGGCGTGAAAATTTAGTGCCTACTGGTTTTCATTTTTTATAATAAGAATATTAATATGTGGACATGTACATTTGGGTGCTTCGGATATATTTGTTTTTCTTTTTGCGGTACCAGATTACTACTTTGGCTTCCTTTAAATATAGTACAGATTTTGTAGATAAAGATCACACCTTATGGATTATTCCAAACCGTGTAAACATAATATCGGACCTAGTTAACGTCCAGTTGATGGACCCAGTTCGATTATTCTTATGAGGATACTAATGCAGTCATAATAAATTATATATATATATATATATATATATATATATATATATATATATATATATATATATATATATATGTATATATACAGCACTTTAAACGCATTTAATTTGAACCTGTATTCCTTAACGATGGAGTAGTTAATGAGTAAAATAGTTTTCAAAGTTTTATGCCCAAATCTATGGTAATTTTTTAATTCAATAATAATAATAATTTTCTTTTCATATTATGGCGAAAGGTTAATATTGTATAAATTACAAAAGTACTTTGAAAAATATTCTTGTGAACATTTTAAAATATGTTACATTTTGCTTAAGGCCTCCGAAATAAAATGAAGTATATTTTGTTAGGTACATAAGAAATAAAATTATTTTTTTCATAACAAGGAACCCTGAGGTAATTTATCTTAATGTAAATTCAATTAATATTTATTCGTTTAGAATTTCGTACCGCAAAAGGAAAATGGAACCCTTATAAGATTACTCACATATCCGTATGTCTCTTTCACAGCCGTTTCTTTCGGGAACCGCTTGATGAAGAAACTTTAAATGGCATGGTGATAAAACATATTAACCCCCATATACTTCAATAGCTAAAACCCAATAATATTTATATCGAAATTTTTGGGAGCCCTTCCTAAAACTTAAGTACTCGAAATATTTTTTTAATTCCATAAATATTATGAAACCCGTTGTTAAAAAGACCAATATTAATAGACTCGAAAATATTTTTTCATAATTTTAAGAAGGGTATCTTCAGAGATACAGTGAGAAATATGTAAAATTTCCCACCTATTATAAAAATATCTCAATTTGAAAAGGTGACAAATAGGGGTTTTAGGAGCCTACGCAAAAGTTGTTGGAAAACTGTACCCATTATTCTAGATATTATAATTTTTGAAGTAAGCATCATGTACCAACGACTCAGTAACGTATAATAGGCAATATATTTACGTTGTGGAAAACTATATTAGTAAATGGTTTAATATTGAATATATTTGGTGTTGATTTTGTAGAAATTCATTACTCACAATTAAATGCAACTACGTGATGTAGTATTATTTCTACTTTCTTTAATTTCTTTACCACGACCTAGGTTTCGTTGTATTACAACATCTTCAGGTGGGATATTAGCAAAGAACGAATCTTTGCTAATATCCCAACTGAAGATGTTGTAATTTTAATTTTGTTATACTACATCACGTAGTTTCATTGAATTGTGAATGGTTTAATAGGTATTTTACGCATCCTTAAATTTTAATAAGTGGCTAAATTAACAAGTTCTTTCAAGCATTGTAGTAATTTTAAGCATTGTAGTTAATATATTTTGGACAGCTGGACTAATATCGATTAAAATCAACCTGCGTTTATGAAATTTTGTTAAGTAAATGGATATCTGAAACCGCAAAATATTTAAAAAATATACCCTCACATACAAATGAAGTGGAGACGAATCTTTCGTTCATGCATCCCAACTGGTGGAGTATCATTAGATAGGTTTTCAAAATTGAACTGAAGTTTCCTTTACCATTTTTTTTGTTTCTAAATATTGTCCCTAATAGATTTCGAACAACTGGACTAATTTCGATTAGACCTATGTGCATGAAATAATTGACACCACTTAAGTAAATTATTCATATCTTTTCACAGTTACTCAATATATTCAAAAAATTAATTTGTCGCCTCATTAGTGTAAAGTGGGAGTGGATTCTTTTTTCGTGCATCCCAACGAGTTAGGTATCGTTACATAGGTTTTTAAAAATTAAATTGAGGTTTCATTTATCATTTTTTACATTTCCGTACCTCAAAAGGAAAAATTGAATATTCTCTTCTAAAAATTGAATCTAATCTATGAGATCTTGCACATGTCTGCTCGTCCGTCCATCAGTCTTTTTTGTTGGAAACCTCTTGACGTAGAAAATTGAAAATTGCATTGTAATAAAATATATTAACTTTTATTTATTTATCTACTTTAATGTATCTAATTTTTTTTAATGTATCTAAAGGCGGACTTATTGCTATGACAGCAATATCTTACAGCCAATTGTAACACCAGTCCCCCTGTTCGTCGAACTGCCGGGAATCGAACGCGGGTCCCCGCGGTGCGCCGCATCGTCAAAAGGTCGTATGCCTTGTGATCAACCCAACACACCACGGCAATGACACTTTACCCGTCTTAGTAGTTAGTACGAACTTTTACATGTGCACTAAGACGCCACTAGGCAATAATTAAATAATATTTATTTAGAAATTTTAGGCGGGCGAATTAATTAACCGAGTTTTTCTTAAAACGACAAATTGGGAATGGTTTGGAAGGATTATTATTATAAGTATCTCAAAAATATTTATTCACAATTTGAAGTAAAAAATGTTTAGAAAAAATATGGTCATTTAGAACGCTACGTAAAAGCTGTAGGAAAACTATAGCATTAATTCTAGATGTCATAATTTTTGAAATGTGCACCATGTTTTTATTACTATGAAGGATATAGAAGGTTCTTTTTTTGTTATTCACAGCTAATTGTCATATTAACTGTGCGAGTAGAAACTGGAAATTTGACGTGGTAATACATCTTAATAACCTGTATATTTTACATTAGCTAACGTTTACAAAATATTGATGCGAAAATCACTCTTTTTTTTTCACTGATACATTTTGGGCACCTCTAACAGATGTCGTAATTTTTGAAATGAGCACCATGTTTTTGTGTCTATGAAAGATATAGTAGGTTCTTTTTTGTTATTCACAGCTGATTTTCATATTAACTATGCGAGTAGAAATGGGACATCTGGCGTGGTAATATATTTTAATTACCTGTATATTTTATATAAGCTAACGTTTACAAAATATTTATGTGAGTACTAAAGAGGGATAAATAAAAGTTTTAAATGTTTTTAAAATTTTCTACATTATATGAAAAAGCTTGTTATGAAGAGTATTATTTGAAAAAGCTTGTTATGAAGAGTAATATTTGAAAAAGCTTGTTAAGAAGAGTATTATTTGAAAAAGCTTGTTATGAAGAGTATTATTTGAAAAAGTTTGTTATGAAGAGTATTATTTGAAAAAGCTTGTTATGGAGAGTACAAAAATATTTTTTTCATAATTTTAAATTGCTAACTTGAAACAGTTTTCAAAAAATATGCGAAAATAATACATTTCTAAAATTAATATGTCTAAAATTGTGAGAAAAGCAAACTTGCTAGAATCTGCGTAGAAAGGAAAATATTTTACAAATTACAATTCTGAGTGCCTAGAAACATGAATCCCTCGCATTGTGAGTTCGAATCGTGCTTGACAGGTTTATTTTGTTTTTAAACATTGTCCCGAATTTATTTTGGACGGCTGAACTAATTTCGATTATAGTAAATGATTCGTATGGATATCAGAAACCTCAAAATATTAAAAGAAACAATATACTTCCTCGTACATGCAAAGTGAGGGCGAATCTTTATTTTGTGCTACCTGTCTAGGAGGTATTATTAGATTGCTCTTTAAGAATTAAACTGACGTTTCTAACCATTTTTTTAAATTTTTAACCATTATCTCTAATATAGGCTTAAAAATATAAAGAAATGGTTAGAAACTTAAAGACTCAATTTAATACTTAAAGACCAAACTAATAAATTTTGAAGACAAATTATGAAGACAAACCTAAGAGGTTTTTGAAGACAACCCTAGTAGATTTTGAAGGGCTAGACGAATTTCGATTAGACTTACGTACATGAAATTTTTGTTACGTAAATAATTCCTATTTCATATCATCTGAAACCTCAATATTTAAAAAAAAAATATTCCTCCTCATACGTGTAAAGTGGAGGCGATTTTTTTTTGAGCCTCCCTTAAGGTATCTTTAGGCGTACCTTTCAGAATGAAATTGAGGTTATATTTATAATTTTTTGTTTTTAAGCGTTGTCCTTAATAAATTTTGGAGGGCTGGGCGAATTTCTATTAGACTTACGCATATGAAATTTTGTCAATTATTAAAAAAAATTATTCCTCCAAATACATGTAAATTGGGGGCGACTTTTTCAAGTCTCCCTTACGTGACTTTTAAGCGTGCCTTTCAAAATGAAATTGAGGTTTACATTCATAATTTGTTTTTTCTTTAAATATCAAACCTCATAGATTTTGAAAACTGTACTGATTTCTATAATTAAATCATTAATAAATTCGTCTGTGTTACCCTAGTGTTGCATGAAAATACTGAAATTTTGGGCAACTAAAATAACGGAAGTGAATTTTTGTTATAGTATGTTTCTTCCTTTGTTTTTTCGTAGATCCTGAACTGGTGGACTGATTTCAATAAATTACTTAAAGATAGATTCGTTTGCGTTTCATGAGTATTACTGAAACAAAACGCCGTAGAACCGTAATGACAGCTATAAAAACAATTTGAGAAAAAATATTAGAGTTTATTTTCATTGCTATGTGTTATTATTTTGTTTCATCGTAAATTATTGAACGCTGGACAGAATTCTATAAATTAATCATCGATAATCTATTTTAAATGTACAGTACACATCATTAACAGTATCACTAAAAAAACTTGAGAATTTTGAGAAACCATAATGATATCTATAAAAACAAGTTTAGAATAATTGATTAAAGTTTATTGTCTTCTCATCGTGTTATCTCTTTTATTCCTTCCCATATTCTAGATGGCTTGACGTATGTCGATAAATTAAATATCGATGAAGTCACTGTGTCCAATGAGTATTACTTAAATCGAGTACATTAAATTTTGAAAATCCATAATGATAACTAAAAATTAAGTTTAGAGTAATCTTGTATAAACTTTATTTCAATTTTATTTTAGATCTAATTTTCAAAAAAAGCACAGTATTTATGCCATATACTCATGCTAATACTTATTCACTGCAAAAGGTTTTCTTCAACGCTGGCCATATTGGAATATTAAAAAAGTTAGTTGGATATTGGTTTCATAAATAGAGACTTTTACCTTACATACACGGATGGAGTTGTGAAATCCTCCTCTGACCATTGAATAAGGTACATCACATATTCCTGAAGTTTTCCGCGAGTAGAAAATTCTTTGTAAACTAATCTGGAGTTAGGAGCTGGCGCTTGATTTTTTTAAACTTCTCAATAGTGGTAGACATTATTAATTTGCTTAGAATTTAATTTAGTTAAGTTGGATAGAGCAAAAATGATATGAATTAAATGTACTAACTATATCAAAATACAATTATTTGCTATTTTCATAATGTGAGTCAAGCAATAAAGGCTATAAAGATATATCAGTAAAATTTTGTTCGTAGCAAAAAAATTTTCAGGGGCCTTCTGAGATAATTTAAAAAAAAATGGTTTAACTTTAATGGCTGATTTAACATTTACTTATGCTTTATTTTATGATATTTATTATTTAAAAAAATTAGTAGTATCTTCAAATACTTTTGCATAAATTGAGTAATCTTTTAAATTGAATTTTCTGAGACAGGGCTAAATATCCAGCAGAATTGATTACAACAAAATATCAAATTCGATATGTACCGATCCTATACGAAATAGTGAAAAAGATATAAATTTTATTTATTATTTTTTTGACGGGTATTAAAAATACATAGGCATATTACGTTTTAACTGGACAACATTGCTAGTTTTCCACATAGCTGGATAGCTCATCATCTGATATAATTCTCAAGACAAATATGCTTGTTTAATTTTAAAATTATGTCAAAAGTTGATAGGGGTTTCAAAAATGACGTGTAAAACCATTTGCAATGATGTAAATAGGTTTACAGTTCTGTAACAATTCTGTAACTGTAGAATCTGGTCGGATAGAGTAAGTTCTTAGACACGGATAACACGTGGTAAAATTACTGATCTCTTTTTGATATATATATATATATATATATATATATATATATATATATATATATATATATATATATATATATATATATATGTATATATATATATATACAAATATATATATATATATATATATATATATATATATGTATATATATATATATATTGCGTTGGCTAATAAGTTTTTAATCCCGAGTTGCTTTTGACAATTTTTATTAAAAAATTTACATGTACACTAAATATAATTTAAGTCTGCACCATTATTATCTACTACTTGTCGCCATGTAGTTGGCAGTGACAATATGCCTATTTTGTAAATTTCCGGTAAGTTTGAAGTTTTGTCAAAAAATTGTGCGAGGTCGTTTTGGAGATCTTCTTTAACGCCGAATTTTTTCACGTAAATGGTTACTTAGAGCTCTGATTAAATGAATAAACGGTAATCAGCGCAATGTCCGGATATGGTGGATGAGTGAGTACAACCCAGAAAACCTTGTCTAATTTATAACGAGTACGTTTTGCAACATGTGTTCTGACATTATCGTGTAGAAAATAAACTCGATCATGCTGACTACTTAATTTGTTAGCTAATCGATCCAATTTTTCACAGTAAATATCTTAGTCATTAATTTTACAGTAATATCTCTATCAATTGTGGCTTACTCTGAGAGCAACTCCCAATGAATAATGCCCTCGACATTCTACCAGCAGCTGAGCATCATCTTTTTGTCACTTATTTCAGGTTTTGATACTGAAACTCCAGTTTCTACGACATCCAGCCATTGACGTTTGCGTGTATGGTTAACGTATGTAACCCACTTTCCATCATCAGTTACTGCCGATTCAGCCAGTCGAAGTTACGTTTCAATGGCAATAACAATTGACAAGTATCAACTCGGCACTGAAGGTGATATGATGACAATTTAAGGGGTATCCACCGTATTTTGAACCTTTCCCGATTTGTGCAAATGTATTTCTATGGTGAAATGACTGTAGTGTAGGTCATCTGCCAATAACGTGACCCAGACGAAATTCATAAAGTTAAAGAATCCGTATTTGATATCGATTTAAACCCATTATCTTTTACGTAATTCACTTAAAGCTTCCTTTCTCGACTGCACTTTGGCCTATTGATACCCTACAGTAAAACCTTCTAGAAGTTTCGAGAATCTTTCTAGAAAAGTCCCGGAAAAGAATTACTAGCTAATCCCGCCTAAAAATTTACTAGCCAACCTAACATATATATATATATATATATATATATATATATATATATATATATATATATGTATATATTTATGTATATATGAGAAAAATATAGATTTTTCATTCTTGAATTTTAAAGGAGTGATGAAATCTTTCTGCTCGTGCATTTCCAATATAAAAACATTTAAACAATTTGAATCAGACCTTTATAAATTGTGCAAAATTTTTTTTCTTGAAATTTTTCAAGAAACTTAGTTTGATGAAATTATAGAAATCATTTTTAATAATCTGTGGAGAGTACACTTTTACATTTCAAGTTACTAACTTGAAAGGATATATATATATAATATTAATGGAATCAAAGAAAATAACAGGCTCAAGATAGAATAAATGGAGTGAAGAGATGTTCATCTCGAAGTGATCTTCTTTAACGGCCATATTTAAAGACGCTTTCTTGTTGTTATTTGACTTCGACTGTTAGCGATAACATAATGTCGGTTATACCAATATACAAAGCGAAACGTCGCTTTTGCAATCCTTTATTGCAATTGTCGTTATCTTGAACCGCATTGTTAAATTAATTGAGCAATATACATTTAAATTTAATAAGAGTTATGTTAGTGATAAAAGGTAAATGGGTCGCTTTTTATTAACGATATATTTCCGATCCTTAACATAGATTCCTTGTTGTTACTTGACGCGACAGTTAGCGTTAACATAATGTCTGCTATGCCGATGCAATTGTCGTTATCTTAATTGACTCAAATATACATTTTAATTTAACAAAAGTTAAGTTAGTGAAAAAAGGAAAATGAATTAAACAATTTTTTTTGTTATGTTTCAGCTAAATTAAAGATTATGTTATAGAATTTGCTTGCTTTAAGGTAGAGGAACAAATGAATTGCATATGTTTCTTTCACGATAGTAATTATTGTAGCACGCGGAAATATTAGTAATTATTATGAGTTAAAGGACAGACATTTCTCTCAAAATTGTATTTTAAACCTTCAGTCTATTTTGGGTTTTTAATTCGAGCTACCATTACTTAAACGTGATGTGAATCTAAGAGTTACAGTTGGCTGTTATCATATTTCGGAGGAAATTTTTTATAATACCTTATTATATATTATAACTTATCCCAATTTCTGTATGTTGTTTTGTCAATTAAACATTTTATCAAAGCACTCATACTTAGATTTTCTGTGAACTGTGCTGCTATATGCCTATGACACAGGCAATAATCGTCAACAATCGTTACTTTTAGAAATAACTATAATTTTTTTATGACATATATTGTCACTACTCACGGTTTGATAGTATTAGTAGTTTCTTATTTATTTTAGTGAAATATAATTATATCTATTTTTGCATACTAAAAAAATTATTACAGTCTATGTTTTAATAATATTGTATAATTTAGTCCGATATATATGTATATTTTTACATATATATATTTTTTATATATAATATATATATATATATATATATATATATATATATATATATATATATATAATAAAACGCGGAAAGACAGTCAATAAATACAAAAAACACAAATGGTTAAACAGAATGACTTAAAATAAATTTTGTTTCAGAACCATTTATTTATTTAAATATCCCACATTTCTTTAGGACTAATTTAATTCACTGTTTCGTATTCATAGAAAAATATAAAATAATGTTGCATATGTAGAACAAATCATTACATGCATTTCAAATAATATAAATATTAAACTATATTTTAATTAATCATGAAACGTAGATCTCATTAACTGCTTTATAATTAATAATAAGTATTAAATTAACTATCGTAGAAAAACATTTTCTTCGGCTATTCTTTTTTCCCTCCTTATTTATAAAAATTATTTCACACTATTGAGTCCTACTTAAACTTCAAAGCCCCTCCGTATTTTAAAGAAAATATTTAACAATATGCATATTTGATTATTAAAAGCATCGACAGTTTTGAATCCTCTTTTTTTCGTATTTAATGAGGTATTAATTCACATTACTAATATAGCACATTTTGCTTTAATGGCTTCAGTAACATATATCATGACTTATAAAATTTACCTAAAGGGCACTGAACCACTCACAAAACGGGAAAATATATGATTTGAATAAGTAAACGAACATAATTGATATAAAAGCAATTAATATTGAGTGGGTCAAAAAAAGGAAATTTAATATATGTATATATATATATATATATATATATATATACACACACACATATATATATATATATATATATATATATATATATATAAATATATATATATATATATATAAACTTTGAAGAAACTCCGAAAAAAGTTCCTATTTTACATAAAATACTTGTTTTTATAAATTTTTAAATATTTCCTAATTTACTAATACATAAGATAGATATTTGTTCAGGAAATAGCAGTGTCCTCATTAAAAACAAACAAGTAAGTTAAGACGTCATCATCAATTCGTGTCCGTAAATCAATCTGTCTCCCTTTTTAATTTAACTTCTCGATTTCGCTTTCTTGTTGTACATTATTTATTTATTTGCGTACTTTATTCTATACATCTGATATGATTTTGCGGACTTATTGCTGTGATAGTAATTTCTTATAGTCAACCAGAATAACAGTCCAGCCCCGCTTGACGAGTGGCCAGGTATTGATCTCAGGACTCTGCGGTGCGCTGCGCCATCAAAGGCTTGTGATCAATCCAAAAGACTACGGTGACGACATTGGTGTATTGAGTTGATATTTTTTATTTATTATAATGGGTGTTAAACTTGGAGTCTGATTGCTGTTAGTAGCAATAGGATGAGAGCAATAGTAAGAAAAATAGTCAAATCTATTACAGGTTTAAATAAATCAAATTGAAGAAATATCTGTGGCAGATTTGCGTCTAGTCAGCTTCAAGCAACCGATTTATATATCTCTGGAGAGTATGATTACATGTTGAGAGTTATATTTGAATTTGCACACATATCTACTCTAGTTTATCAAGAGTTACGACTTATTTTAGGATTAAGTATAATATTAATATCTTAATTTACATAATATATGTAATGCAAGTGAAAATAATAATTTCATTAAAGAGATGTTAAATTTTATGTTTAGAGTGGTGAATTCGTCTATATACTATGTTATTAAATCTTTAGGTTTGCATGAAACAACGATAACTTAAAACTACATTTTTAAGTTCGAGAAGCTGAGAAAAAAGTACTATATCATAATAGAAGCTAAAAATAAAGCACTTTATTGTATTTTTGTCCAACAAACTAAATACAGAGTTTTATTTACCGGACAGAATTGGAAATGCGGGGCAGCACGGTAAATTCTAAATCAGCGTTGCACGTGTGTGCTCGTTTCGCTTAAGCGTAGTTTGGGACTTGGGTTTTCTCTGCACCACGCTTTGCTGACGTGGCCTGCGTGTACACGAATCTGTGAGAGTGAACTTACAGTTAGATCGACTTAGTTGTTATCGCGTTTTCGAATTGTGTATGTTTGTATAATGCTATTTATTTCTAAGTATATAAGAGACGAAGGGTGTATAAGTTCTAATTAGCACTGCGATATTTTATATAGATAGGCATTTTTTTATAATTTTTGAAGTTATACTTCTTTAGGTGCTTTATGAAAAAATGATGAGAGTGAAATTTTAAGATTCGTTATACAAAAGTTACAGTATGAAGTTACAGTTATTGAGACTAGATATTAATACCAATATTTTGTACGAAACTTACGTTGGGGGCGTAGCTGAGATGGTAGAGCGCTCGCTTAGCATTTGAGAGGTACCGAGATCGATACCCGGCGCCTCCAAGACAAGTTTTTTTATTTTTAGATTCTACAGTTTGTCTTTCGAATAATTTAAAAATGTTTGATGTCATTAATTGTGATTCTTTATTTATATTACTAATAAATCTAATATCCAAGTTTCACAGATAAATACTTATACAGAGAGACAGATGATATTTAAAAACAATATTACCATAAGGCATTTAGCTTTATGGTAATATTGTTTTTATCTTTATTTTGTACTCTTTTAATACAGAATTAAAATATCAATTATTTTATAATTTCCGTACATCAGCATAGCGCCATCTTTTGATAGATATGATTATTAATTTCACGTAACAAAAATACTTCAAATACATAATATTGACGCAGTGAGCCGCTTTTACATTTGAATTTATTGGATAAAAAAATATAAGTGCGATTTATATATGTGCTGATAAATTATATTCAGTAGTGATTTAAATTCAATATTTTGATTAATATATTTACTATTCGTAAATATTAGTGAAAAAATTGCGTTTATAGACTTTTTCAAGTGCTCCAATATAATTGAGGTTATCTATCCGTATGTATTATTTAATGATGCCAAAGAAGTATAACTTCTCACGCGCACATAAGTACACGCACCCATTTTTTAAAAATAAGTTTTATTTTGCTGTGTAGTTGGGGAAATACTGTTTTATATATTCTTTACCCAACTAATTTATATATATATATATATATATATATATATATATATGTATATATATACATTTTAAATATTAAGAGCGTCCATGGAGACTCATATCAAGAGGAAATAAATGTTCGTCTATCCTTGAGCATTCATCATATACAATTTATGATTATTACATATCCTATACTGGGTACCCTGTAAAATTTTGGTTAAATTAATTTGGTTGTTTAGCCTGAAGATATAGTAAATAGACAGGCAGACCGGTAGGCAAACTCACTTTTGCATTTTGAAATATTCCCATGATTAACATTACATAATGATTAAACAAAAAATATAGCAAACTTTGTCATTTTTTCTGTTGAATTTGAATTATTCTCGACTGTGCTTCATATTACCTATCATCATTTTTCATATATTCAGATTTATAATAGTTCATGACATGGGTCTATCAGTATTATATTTGTTATAATCGACCTAGTTTTTTAGGCTCTACATACAGAAATGATATGCAGATTTAAATGGGGTACCTGTGGTAAATAACTTTCAATATAGGCCTAGAAGATAAAAATTATATTCAAAATAATTTAATTCTCATAATCAAAACAATTGTATACCTCAAACCCATATGGAACGGTCTAATATACTGGTAGTAAACCAGTCACGTGTCGTGTCATGTTATTAGTGATGTTGTGTTCATCTTTAGAGCTTCTGGCAGTTATGTTTTATAATTTTAATCATCAAAAAACGGAATTTTTTTTAATATCCTCTTTTAACATTCTTTTTCAATTCTTCATGTTTAATTCTTCTATGTCTTATTATATAGTTTTCCCTTTCTACTTTAATAAACAAGATACACTTTGTCGTTCTGTGAACATATATTTTGTCAAATTAACGTTGTGTACAATAAAACCATAGCATTAATGGGACTAGCCAGTTAGAGTTTGGATCTTATCAGATTTTTGAAATTTTTAAGGGTTTTTATTTATTGAACAATAAATTTAAATATAAAAAACAAAGGATGGCATAGAAGAAATGTCTCTGCAATGTAATTTCTATAGAAAAGTCTTTTCGTTAGTTCAATGTAATGATGTCATGGAAATGTTTAGAAAAGAAGAATGCAGTGTTATTTTCTTTTAGTTCAATATAATGTTATCATAGAAATGTCTAGAAAATAAGAATACGGTTTTATTTTTTTTGTTTCAATATAATAATCTCATAGAAATGTTTAGAAAAAGAGAATACAGTATAGGTATGTAGAATAGGAATATAGAACAGGTTTTTTTAGTTCCTTAGAAGACTGAATTGAAAATAAATTTGTTTTAAATATCGATCTCGAATTAGTATCAACGCAAGAGATGAATATAGATTTTATTTTTTTTGCATCCGTTCTCTTAATAAAGCAAAGATTATGCTTAAAATAGGTTTCCTGATTTGAAAATAATTATTATCTAAAATATTTCACTTCAAAGTTAGGCAGAAGCCTTATAGGTCTCGTAGAATTTTAAAAACAAAAAATCGAATAAATTTACGGGTCTAAACTATTTGCTTTTATTTTGAATAAAATAGCCAATATAGCTGGACCGGAATTTTCAATAAAATTTCGCAGACAATATGTATGAAAATACAATAAGAGTAGCAATGAATCATTTCCAGATCGAGCGTCGTTGACCGTATGTGGAGAAAAAATAGAAAACTATTGGAATAAATTTACGATGAACTGCGTCTGGAGATGACTTAAAGTGAACATTCATAGGTTACGTATAGCATCGGTATTTAATTTGACCTCATAATTCTTGGCGATTGTTTGAAAAATAAACACTTACAAACATTTAAAGGAAAACACAGAGAAAAGTAGTGAAAATTCGAAGTTTACTTCATTTTTGTTTAGTTCATTTCAATAAAATAAATTAAAAGAACGTATTTAAATTTAACTTAGCTGATCCGTTTAGTTAGACTTGCAGCACTGCTTGTCTTGTTATTGCTTAATTAGACTTACTGTATATGTAGAACTAGCTCTCATATTAACCAAAAACTTGTAGCGAATTTTGGAAACGCTTAATTCAATGGTATACCTAAATTAATGAATAGAAGTGGACGTAATATTTATTCTTTTATGTAATTCTAATGGCTGTATTAACCTAAACTGTAGCCTTTTTAGAGTCAAGTGACAAAAACGGAATACTTATAATTTCGTCATGTCTGTCTGTTCGTCCGCAGTGTCATAGATTAATTAACATTTAGGACTTAATGTAACAAAAGTCTATAAGAATAAGTAGTTAAATACGCGAATGGATGTAAAGAATATAAAGAAGAAATTGAAAAAGAAATAACATATTTCCTTTCAAAAATTTCCCCACGTATCTGACTTTAAAGTACTAAGTGAGGTATCATTGAAGTCGTTTTTTAAAACATATTTAGCGCGATATAAAAAATCTAAAATAAAATCGAAAACTTACATTAACAATTTAAAGAGATGTGGGCTTCGAACTTATTGACTAACGCCTATGAAATTTATACTAGGCAATATATTTACGTCAATAGCTGTATCCCGTGAAAATCCCAATTTAATAAAATGAAATAAAGAAAAGAGAAAACAAGTAGTTTTTCTTTGTTTATTTCATTTTATTAAATTGTATTAAAATATGAAGAATTAAACGTATATCAGTCAGTCTAACTTAGCTAACTATTTATATGACTTGCTGTATTGTTTGTCGCGTTATTATTGCTTAGTTAGATTTATTGTACTGACTGTAGTACTGGTTGTCCTGCATGAAATTGTAGTGATTTTTGGTTACGCTTTATTCAGTGGTATACTTAAATAGATGAGTTATAATAATTACTCTATTATACAATTCTGAAAGTAGTGTTAAATTTAACTGTCGCTTCTTTAGGGCCAAATGAAAAAAACTAGAATACTTTTACTTTCTTCATGTCCCCCTATTCGTTCACATATTACTTGTTCCATAGACCGTTCAGTTTAGGATCGATTGTGACAAAATGTAAACATGGAAAAAACACAAAATATGTTTTCATTTTTTTTTCAAGATTTACACACAGGACTTGGGGATGAAAAATACTTTTTTACAGACCTTCATTGACTGAGATTCGTTAAAGTGGTCTTTAAAAATGTGATTAGCACGTCAACAATAAACAGGTATAAATAAAAAAAAATCGCGTGCAACTCAATATAAGTGACAGAAGTGTAATTTCTTTGGCAATCTAAACATCGATTTGTAAGTATGCAGTAAGGAGTGAAAAGGTAGAAAAGGAGGAAAAATGACTAAGTGCAAGTCCATAGATTCTACTAAATTCGTATAAGAAGATTTTAATACTATACTTTCAGAAAAATTTATAAAATGTCATTACAAATCCACGTAAACGTGTAATAAAATATTAATAAAAATTTACATAGACAATTGTCAATTAAAGAAACAGATAAATAAAGGAAGTCCAGATGTATTGCCGCTGTAGTAAAATATATGTGCGCGGGTTCATTACGGATTTATAAATAAATTAAGTACATTTGTAATAGATCAATTATGAATAGACAACATTTTGATAGTTTACTTTTAACAAAACAGCTGATAGCTGTAGTAAGCACCATTTTTTTTTTGGCACTCGTAACGTACAAAAGAGTTGGTAGCAACAGTTAGCGCCATTTTTGTTTGTTTTTGCGCATGCGTATACTTTTTGTCTTATTCTACCGTGTTCATCTATCTTTTGGTTGTTAGTTAAGTACCTATTTTCTGTCCTTCTTGTGACAAATAAAAAAGTGGAGAATAAAAAAATAAATTGAAAAAACTTAAAAAGCCCCACTGCGTTTTTTTACAAGAATAAAGTCAAGAAAGGATTGGATCAGAGCTTTTTCTCGCTTTTTCTAAACTTGAATACTTATAAATAGTGTTGCCACGCAAAGTATTAATAAATACTAATAAATACTACTGGCTGAGATAAAAATAAAATGGTCTCCTATCTTCCCCTATTGCCTTTAACATTTTTTTAAATGAATGTTTTTTTATACATTACAATTATATTATAAACTCGAGTATAGATGGACAGGTCGACTAATTTATTGAATTGTTTAACCTTAAAAAAATTCGTTTCTGATAAAGGCGACAGAGCGAGAAGGATGTGCTTACATAGAATATTACTTTCGTGCCACATTTCTAAAGAGTTTACCAAGGTAGTACCACGTAATACATTCAATATTACGTACACCTCTTGTAAAGTAGCGTACACGGCGAAACTTTTGCTTTTAGGCTTACATAATTTAAAACCCTATGAATAATCTTCAAGATTTTATGTGGGAAGTTGTAAAAGACGACCGACATTTGTTTTACATTTAAGACGCTTTAATCTGACGAATAAGTTGTAAGTAATACTACATTGTACATAACTGACGTTGCGATGTCGGAAAACTGTTGAATTGAGCGTGTAATACATACGTCAACTTAATACGCAATCAAAATATCCAAAAGCGTAATGCAATAATCATAAACGAAATGTAAATTGGCGATAATTGAAGTGGAGAGTGAAGTATGGACGTATCAGAAGGATAATAAGAGAAAATGGAATTACACTCGACACGTTATCAAAGTGTTTGCTTTTCGCGGAAAACTCACATTTAATGTAGTGAGCATAAATCATACATTTGAATTCGTTATGTATTCGTTTATAGCTCTGTCATTAATTAAATTCGCTAGTTAACCTATAAAAACTATAATTAATGGGTAATATTTTATGCATTTAAACTGAAGTGGTAATTTGTACCTATACTAAAATTATAACGCTCAATTTGCGTACACTTCTTGTCTTAGTGTTAATATTTAAAAAATACCGTTTTTTGTCAGGAATAAAAATATTTTGTCTGACCATCTTTTGAAATAAAAATATTTTGTCTGACCATCTTTTGGTATATTTATGCATTTAGCATATATATAAATAAAATCTGTACAAAATACAAATATACATAGATTTTATAAACATTTAGTATTACATAGTATTCCTAGTAAATAATTGACAAAATTAAATTTTTAGGAAGAAAATATATTGCCTATTATATCTTCCACAGGCGCATGGTTAAAATATTTTTTTACTACAAATTAACTACAAATTAATGATTTTCGCATATTTGATTTTTATAGCTCCAAGGGACTGTAGAATTAAGTATTTGATATTATTTCAACTTGGTACCTTCACGCATTTCTGGGACAGACAGGCGGAAAACGAAGTGATCCTATAAGCGTTCCTTTTTTCGTTTTGAAGCACGGAACCCTGAAAATATACCCTCAAACACGTTCTCTTATTGGAAGTAAGGCGTTACGATTTATAAGATTAATACTAATAATAGTATGTTAATAAATTCACTTTTCGTACACGGCTGTCCAAACGGAGAGATATTATAAGGAAAGGCTCAAATCATTATGAGAAGATTTTCTTAGAAATTATATGCGATCTACTATTTTCATATTTGGTTTAGCATTGGACACGCCAAGAAAATTGCTTGACCATATATAGTGAGAAGAAGGGATATGCGAAATAATTAAATACTTATTTATCGGAATTTATCCCGCGTCCGCAAGTTCCCCACTATCCTCTATGTTATGAAAAGTGTAATGTTCATAGTAAGAAATTAAGTATACCGACTATCATACGAAGCTATGGGTATTTTCTTCTCCAGTTCGATTGTAGAATTCCTTTATTATAGACCTGATTATATTATACAGCTCCATTTGGGTGAACGCGCTGAGCTAGCATTCCACATTAGTTCCGGTCTAAAGTCACAGTTTTCAATTTCCTGTTCTGTAAAGCAAGTCGACGTGTCACGTCGAATTCAGGTTGCCGAACGGTGCCAAGGCGAGCGTGTCGGCGACTATTGAAATATTATATTGAAATTTTGAATGCACGGATTTTGATATTTTGGGTAAACTTATTTTTCAGACGCCTTGTGTCATTTGTCGACGTGATATTTGGTACGGCCTGTTGTTAAATCAAGTTTGAAAATGTCACGTGTGTTGTGCGAAAATAATATATATGAAAAAGTTATCCTTAAGTTATAAGGCTGTCTTATAAGAAAACATTGACTTTATATTTAAATATCCACTTTTCTACTTGCAAAAAGGTTTTCTTTCTGTTTGTAAAAAAGTTTGGGCGAAAAAAGAAAAAAAGAAGCATAAAACATTCGGATAAAGTAATAATTTTCGCAAAAATAAATTTTATTTTGTTTTCCGAAAAATCTGCTCATTCAAATGTACCTATCGTGGCATTCAAATTTTATATTTGAACTTGGAGATACATTGGTGACTTTTGAAAAATGTCTCCTATTGAAACAATTTTGTTTGACAGTAAGTTCATGGATAGAGCTTAAGATTATTATTTAATACTTGAATATTTTCTAGCTTTACATCGGATTAGTTTTTCATTGTGGCCAGTGACACGTGATAATTGCTTCCCACTCTATTCGTGTCCTTTTCGAGTTACGAAAGGGTTGTTCCTTGACGATGGTTTCCTGATATCAGGGTTCAACTTATTCTATAGTCTGCCAGCATGAAGGGAGAAGGAAGATTCACAGAAGGAGGTATTATATGTGGAGATAATTAAAGTAAGGAGATTTTCAAAGGGAAGGCCGAGGACGTATTAAGATTGAAAATCTAGACCTATGATAACCTAGGCTACTAAAATACTTCAAATCATTTAAGGGCAGGGAGAGAATGTGCAGATTGTGGTAACAGCAAACTTCTATCCAGTTAAGCTACGCTGTCTCGTTTTTTGATTCAACTTATCGGTTTCACTTTTTTATTGTACATTACCCACTGTATCTGCACCGAAGGCTACATCTTGCTGATGTAGCCTGCGTATACATGAATCCGTGGGAGTGAACTGACAGTTAGGTCGGCTTAGTTGTTATCGCATTTTTGAAGTGTGGATGTTTGTGTAATGCTATTTATTTCTAAGTATTTAAGAGGTGAAGGGTGTATAAGTTGTAATTAGTAGGTACCCTCTTTTCGGTACTTATTTAACATCTTACATCCTTTTTTAACATTCTTTTTCAATTCTTCTATTCTTTATTATATGTATCTTGTTTTTATAAATAGAGAGGGAAACCCCCTTTCTACTTTAATAAACAAGATACACTTTGTCGTTCTGTAAATGTCTATTGTGTTAAATTGACGTTGCGTATAATAAAATCTTAGCATTAATGGGACTAGCCAGTCGGAGATTGAACTTTATCAGATTTTTGAAATGTTTAAGGGTTTTTATTTTCAATGTTTACAAATTTCGTTGAACAATAATTTTTTATATAAAAAACAAAGGATGTCATTAAGGGAACCGTCTCTGCAATGTAATAATCTACGGAATGTAATAATCTAGAAAAAAAGAATACGGTTTTTTTTTTTTTCAATATAATATTCTCATTGAAATGTCTAGAAAATAAGAATATGGTTTTATTTTTTCATTTCAATATAATAATTTCATAGAATTGTTTAGAAAGGTTTCATAGAATTGTATAGAATAGTTTAGAAGAATACGATTTTTTTAGTTCCTCAGAAGACTGAATTGAAATGAAATTTGTGTTAAATATCGATCTCAAATTAGTATTAACGCATTTTTTTGTTTTTTTTTGTATCCGTTCTTGTAATAAAGCAAAGATTATGCTTAAAATAATTATTATCTGAAATATTTCACTTCAAAGTCAAACAGGAGCTTACAGGTCTCGTAGTATGTTAAAAACAGAAAATTAAATAAACTTACAGGTTTCAACTCTTTGGTTTTATTTTGAATTGTATTGTAAGAGTTTGGTACTCGTTTTCTCATGGTAATACTCATCCATTATGTACATTTTAGATAAGGCACTCAATATAGCTTGACCGGAATTTCCAATAAAATTTCGCAGATAATGTGTATAAAAATACAATAAGAGTAGCAATGAACCATTTCCAGATCGAGCGTCATAGAAAATGACGTCATAGAAAATGACGTCATAGAAAAAACGTAATAGAAAATGATAGGAATAAATTTACGATGAACTGCGTCTGGAGATGACTTAAAGTGAACATTCACAGGTTACGTAAAGTATTGGTATTTAATTTGATCTCGTAATTCCTGGCGATCTTTGTTCGAAAAATAAATACTTACAAACATTTAAAGGAAAATATGGAGAAAAGTAGTGAAAATTCGAAGTTTACTTTAATTTTTGTTCAGTTCATTTCAATAAAGTATATTAAAATATGAGCTATAAACGTATTTTGTATGTAGCACTGGTTATCTTAAGTAGACTTACTGTACTGAATATAGTACTAGTTCTCATATTAACCAAGAACTTGTAGTGAATTTTGGATAGGCTTAATTCAATGGTATACCTAATTGAACGAATAGAAGTGGACATAATATTTATTCTGTTATATAATCCTAATGGCTGTATTAACCTAAACTGAAGCCTTTTTAGAGTAAATTGACAAAAACGGAACACTCATAATTTCGTCATGTCTGTCAGTCCGTCCGCGTGTCACAATGTTATAGATCTTTTAATTTAGGATTTAACGTAACAAATGTTTATAAGAATAAGTGATTAAATACACGACTGGATATAAAGAATATAAAGAAGAAATTTAAAAAAAATAACATTTTTCCTTTTATGAATTTCCCCAGCTATCTGACTTTAACGTACTAAGTATTTTTTCAGGCGTGTGGTTAAGTGAAGTTTCGTTGAAGTCGTCTTTTAAAACATATTTAGCGCGTCATAAAAAATCTAAAATAAAATCGAAAACTTGCATTAACAGTTTAAAGAGACGTGGGCCATGAAATTATTGACTAACGCCTATGACAAGTATACTAGGCAATATATTTACGTCAATAGCTGTGTCCCGAGAAAAGTAATGAAAATTCCAATTTACTTGTTTTTCTTTATTTATTTAATTTTATTAAATAGTATTAAAATATAAAGAATTAAACTTAGCTAATTGTTTATGTGACTTTCTGTACTGGTTGTCTCGTTATTATTGCTTAGCTAGATTTATTGTACTGACATACTGGTTGTCCTGCATGAAATTGTAGTGAATTTTGATTACGCTTAATTCGATGGTATAGTTAAATAGATGTGTTATAATAATTATTCTATTAGTTAATTCTGAAAGTAGCGTAAAATTTAACTGTCGCTTTTTTAGGGTCAAATGACAAAACAAGAACACCTTTAATTTCTTCACGTCCGTCGATTTGTTCACATATCACTGTGCCATAAATCGTTCAGTTTAGGACCAATTGTGACAAAATGTAAATTTGGAAAAAACACAAAATATATTTTATTTTTTTTTCAAGAATCACACAAAGGACTTGGAGATGAAAAATACTTTCCTACCTATCCTTATTGGCTGAGATGTCGTTAAAGTGGTCTTTCAAAACGTAATTAGCACATCAACAATAAACAAAAACAAATAAAAAAAAATCACGTGCAACTCAATACAAGTGACAGAAGTATAACTTCTTTGGCGATCTAAACAACGATTTATCAGTAAAACGACAGAGAAAGAGAGAGAATATATTAAGTGCAAGTCCATAGATTCTACTAAATTCGTATAAGAAGACTTTAATACTGTACATTCAGAAAAATTTATAAAATGTCATTACAAATCGACGTAAACGTGTAATAAAATATTCATAAAAATTTACATAGACAATTGTCAATTAAAGAAATAGCTAAATGCGGTTGAAGGAAGTCGAGAAGTATTGCTGCTGTAGTAAATTATACTTAGGACAATTATATGTGCGCGGGTTCATTATGGATTTATAAATAAATTAAGTACGTTTATAATAGATCAATAATAAATAGACAACATTTTGATCGTTTACTTTTAACAAACATGATGCATATAACAGCTGATAGCTGTAGTAAGCACCATTTTTTTTCCTTTTAGTACTCGCAACGTACAAAAGAGCTGGTAGCAACAGTAAGCGCTATTTTTGTTTGTTTTTGCGCATGTGTATACTTGTTATCTTATTCTATGGTGTTCATCTATCTCTCTCCGTTGTTGGCTAAGTACCCATTTTCTATTCTTCTTGTGAAGATTCGTTAAATTGAGACGTTAAAACAGAATTTTGAATGAAAATAGTACATTAAATTTGACTTTGACATTTTACTCTCATCGCGTCTAAAGAAGTTTCACTTCTATAACGATATTTAATAAGTACCTTAATAGGAAGTTGTATTAATCAATCAAAAAGGTACAGCCAGAAGTTATTATTATTTGAAGTCTGTTAAGCATATACTAAGCAATATATTTTTATAACGAAAAAAATAGCATTAAAATTTGTAAAAAGTTTAATAGAAATACTAAGTATACTTACATGTTTAAACTATTATGTACCTGAGCGTGTACGGAACACCCGTGGTGCGACTCTGTTAGTACTTTATGGGTTCATTTTCGAAATCATTTATGCAAATACACAACTGTCAACACTATGCATATAAACAACTTACTAAACTTTATATTTAGTGGATTATTAATAATTAAGCGTATTATATCTCGCACGCACATTATTAAATTGAACTTCATTACTGTAGGATAATTTGTTGAAGGAGAATACTCATTTTATGTATTTTCTTGGGCCCAGGAATAAAATTGATTATGCACCAATCAAACTTATTTTATTTCAAAGTTTAAAATCGATGTAATAATATTTAATAAATGTAACTCCGTAGCTAAAGACCCTTTCAAAATATCACTTTTCTCTTTATGGCAATATATAGTACTCACTTTTATAGGAAATAAAAACAAAACGGGTGTCGTGAATTATTGTGGGAAATTAGTCCATAACTGTAAGTTTTAATATTTTTTTTTTTCTCTGTGGCACATTAACACACACTGAGTACAACTTTACAAATAAATATGTAACAAATTAATACCTGACTGCGTAATTAAAAAGACAAAATCAAGAAGCATAAATTACTTTAAATATATTTTATAACGACCTTAGACCGCGCCGTCATCAGTCTGATCCACTATTTTTTTGCAAAAGACCGGGTTTATATGTATATAAATTAACATGATATCGGTATCCCAAACGAAATAGAGCGCCTACGCAACAGATGTTTCTACAGCGACGTCGTCTCGTAGATGAATTACATTATTAAGACATAATTAACAGATAGATCACACATATTGACATCCACAAACTAAAAAGTGAAAAATAAAAATAAATTTAAAAAAGTTTTTTATAAGAATAAAGTCAATAAAGATTGGATCAGAGCTTTTTCTCGCTTTTTCTAAACTTAAATACTTATAAATAGTGCCGACACGCAAAGTATTAATAAATACTACTGGCTGAGATAAAAATAAAATGGACTCCTATCTTCCCCTATTGCCTTTAACATTTTTTTTAATGCAAGTTTTTTTAAACATTACAATTATATTTTAAACTCGAGTATAGAAGGACGGATCGACAAATTTATTCAATTGATTAATCTTAAAAAAAAATCACTTCTGTTATAGGCGATAGAACGAGAATGATATACTTACATAGTATATTACTTTGGAGACACGTTTATGATGAATTTAACAAAGTATCACATAATACATTAATATTACGTACACCCCTTGTAAAGTAGGGTACACGGCGAAACTTTTGCTTTTAGCCTTACATAATATAAAACCCTATGAATAATCTCCAAGATTTTATGTGGGAAGTTGTAAAAGACGACCGACATTTGTTTTACATTTAAGACGCTTTAATCTAACGAATAAGTTATATGTAATACTACATTGTACATCTTAATACGCAATCAAAATATCCAAAAGCGTAATGCAATAATCATAAACGAAATGTAAATTGGCGATAATTGAAGAGGAGAGTGAAGTATGGACGTATCAGAAGGATAATAAGAGAAAATAGAATTACACTTGACACATTATTAGTGTTTGCTTTTTGCGGAAAACTGACATTTAATGTAGTGAGCATAAATCATATATATGCATTCGTTATGTATTCGTTTGTAGCTCTGTCATTAATTGATTTCGCTAGTTAATCTGTAAAAACTATAATTAATGGGTAAAATTTTATGCATTTAAACTGAAGTGGTAATTTGTATATATATTAAAATTATAACCCTCAATTTGTTTTTAAATAGTCGTAAATATTTGAAAAATCGTTTTTTGTCAGAAATAAAAACATTTCGTGAGACCATCTGTTGCATACGTGTATATTAATGAAATCTGTATAAAATACAAGTATACATAGATTTTAGTTTGTTTTTGTCAATTTTGTTTGATGCTTTTTTGTCATACAGTCAGCTGGTGTTAGTTTATGTATTTGAGTAAAGGATATTTGCTATATATTATATATTAAAGAACTTTATTATCTACGTTGATAGGAATGGGCTGGATGGCAGAAGTAACAATTAATTTTTAAAGAACAGTAGAATTAATTAATGTAACATTTTTCTTAGAAATATATAATTATTAAATTGAGTTTTATGACTAGTGTTTCCAAATCTACAACTCTATAGCATAACTTCCTCCATAAAGTTGAGTGGACGCGCTGTAATCTTAGTTCATTTCAATAGATCAGATTTGAGTATTTGATTATACTTTTGGGTTATTAGTATATTGTTTGTCATAATTCAATTTGGTGTATAAACGCTTAAGCGGCATAGTAAAGTTTGGTGCCAAACTTATTTCTAATATGGATAAAGTTATCCAAGTTAATATATTATTGTCTTCAGTAGAAGTGACAGAAGTTTAGGGAATCAATTACCCTGTCCTCCGTAGTAATATTATATATGGGAATAGTCAAAATAGCGTTAATATGTCTTTTAGAATCACTTTACTGCCCATCTTTCTGTCTGTCAGAGGGATTATATTGAAATGCTTTTCAGTTACATAATTTACACTGACACTGAGTTATTCGTAATTACAAAGGTTATAAGTACATCTTCATGTAGGCAATATATAAAGATCTTTACAGATTGAAAATGTTGTCATGAAGATGTTGTTATACAACAAAACCTAGGTCGCGGTTAAGAATTTAAATAAAGTAGAAATTATACTATTCCTCATTTAGTTGTGAATAAAAATTAAGGCATAATGAATTTCTACAAAATTAACACCAAATATATTCAATTCAATGGAATTAATATGTATATTTTTTGTAAACTTTATGTAGTTTGGTGATTCTAAACGTTGTTGCTGGAAACCAATTGTAAATAACATAATTAATACAGGAATTTATTTATAGCATGCATGGAAAATTTCAAACCTACTTTTCACCCTATTTATATATAGACTAATGAATCTATATTAATTCTTTCTCAACAAATTGTCTGTAAGTTACAGAATATAGATATTTCCGGGTAAATACTGAGACTAAAGTATAAATATAGGTTTTTTGTGTACACAAATGTAAACAGGAACTCGGATTTTGGCACGAAAATTTGTTTATGATAAAATAAAATACGTGAACAAGATAGTTTGAATTTGAAATTCGTGTGTTCAGTAATTTACTTTCACGGTTCTTCTGAATCTTTTATTGTATAAAAAGTACTATCTGCCTGTATAAGTACTCTGTTAAAATACTCATTTTCTTTGATAAATTTGTTTTATTACATTTATGTCAGATGTCACAAATGGCGCACCATCTCTGATACGTGATGAGAAAATGACATTTTTATATTTGTTTATACTTATTCATTCTAAAAAAACTTTTCCAATTTGAAAAATTATTGGAATTTAAAATTAATTAACTGGCATTTCTTACTTATATATTTATATCGCCGCGTGTTTTCTTTTAGAACCAAATAAAAACAATAAATCATTGAAGCTTTAGTAGCAGACATGACAAGTTTATTTATCGATGTTTGTGTTGTTGTGATATATATATATATATATATATATATATATATATATATATATATATATATATATATATACACACACACACACACACACACACACATATATATATATATATATATATATATATATACCCACGGGATGATCAGACACAATGTTTTTATTTCTGAGAAAAAAAATGACTTTTTAAATATTTACTGTTTAAAGCTCAAGCTTCATCATTTTATTATATGTACAGATTGCCGCTTCAGTTTATATGCATAAAATATTACCCATTAATTATAGTATTTACAGGTTAACTAGTGAATTCAATTAATGGCAGAGCTACAAACGAATACATAATTAATTGAAATATTCCATGATATATGCTCACTACATTAAATGTGAGTTTTTCGCGAAAAGCAAAGGATACACTTTAATAATTTATCATGTGTAATTCCATTTTGTTTAATTGTCCTTCTGATACGTCCGTATTTCACTCTTCTCTTCAATTATCGCCAATTTACATTTCGTTTATGATTATTGCATTAAGTTTTTGTATATTTTTATGGCGTATTAAGTTGATATATGTATTACACGCTTAATACAACAGTTTTCCGACATCGCAATATCACTTATGTACGATGTAGTGTTACATATAATTTATTCGTAAAATGTAAAGTGCCTTAAATGTAAAACAAATATCGGTCATCTTTTACAACTTTCCGCATAAATTATTCAAAATCATACATGGAGTTATAAATTATATAAACCTAAATGGAAAAGTTTCGCCGTGTACGCTATTCGCAAGAGGTGTAGGTAATACTACCTTGCTACGTTGGTTATAAACGTAACACCTAAGTAATATATTATGTAAGTACATAATTCACGTTCAGTCGCCTTTATCAGAACTGAATGTTTTTAAGATTAAACAATTCAATAAATTTGTCGATCCGTCCATCTATCCTGAAGTTTATACTATAATTGTATTGTATAAAAATATTTTTATTTAAAAAAAAAATTAAAGGTAATAGGGAACGATAGGAATCCATTTTATTTTTATCTCGTTAGTATTTAATAGTATTTGTTAATATTTCTTGTGTCAAAATGATTAATGAGTGTTCAAGTTTAGCCCTAAACATTTTCACGAAATCCCTTTTAAAGCTTAAATAATTTTTTTAAAGCTTTTTTATCCTGGCTGCAGTGGAATTTGATAAAATGTAACTAAAAAAATTATGATAAAAACTAGGTTTTTTAAAATTAATTGTTTGAAGGCGATTACCTCGGGAATGGTTAGGTTTTTCCACATTCTCTGATTAAGAGTTCCTGTGAATTTTACGTTCAAAATGATGAGAGAAGTTAGTCGTACGTAAAAGTATGTCAAAAGATCATTAGAAAAAAAAATTGTCATTCCACCATTTAAAAAAAAAAAGGAAAGCGACCTAAACTATATTTTAAAATATATACTCCATGTTAATTACGGCATTTCCATAAAATTATCTTTCAATTTGATAAATATTTCCTTGAGAAAGATTGATGTTATTTAATTGTTTATAAGATTTGTAATCATAGGTAGGTACGCCATCTAACCGCGCATCTAAATTACGCCATAAATAATGGGATAATTTTTTAATCCTTATCTGGATACCCAGGTAACGCCGTGAAACTAAATTAAGCACCAATCGAATCTATACGAAAATGAAAAGTAGTTTTATTGATAACGTAAATCCATTTGTTGTATTAATCTCTCGTGCGCGTTTTTCTTCTCATTATACTTTCATTAACATAAAACGGGTTAAGTTCGTTTTGACTGAACTTTCCATAAGCGATATTTTCATTATTATTATCTGTCTATGTACTGATAATATTAGTTTATAACGTCTTCTGTCAAAACCATTTAAAATTATATGTAAATTTTTGTAGAAGTAATTGCGGACTATTCAAAAACCTCAAGTACGGGTGGAACTCCCACTACGAGGGTTTCGTACACATTTAGGCTTTTATAAACACTTATATTAATATTATGTACCATACATAATATTCCTATTAAACTATTCACAAACTTTAAATATATCGCGTATTATATCTTTCACAGGCGCACCTTTAAAAAATATTTTTTTTTGTGATATAACTATAAATTAACGATTTTTGGATTTTTTCCTTTACTTGTGCCGACTTTACTTCATAAGAAATTTCATGATTCTAGGTTAACGTGAAGTACCTTATAGGTTTTGATCAATTTGCGAGTGTCAAAATATGCGGCATAAACGGCCGTATTTTTTCATTGCGTTGAATTAGAAATTTGATTTTTACAGCACCAAGGGACTTATAAGAAAACGCTCAAATCATTACGAGAAGATTATCTTAGAAATTATATGCCATGTACTATTTTCATTTTTGGTCTAGTATTGGACACGCCAAGAAAATCCCTTGACCGTATATAGCGAGAAGGAGGGAGATGCGAAATTATTAAATACTGATTTATCCGAATTTACCCAGCGCCCGCAATTCCCCCACACTCCTCTATTCACAGTGGATATGAAAAGTGGATATTAAAAGTGGACATTACGTCCATAGTAGGAAATTAAGTATTTTTTTCTCCAGTTCGATTGTTGAATTCTTTTGTCATAGACCTTATCATACCATATAATGTCATTTGAGTGAATGCGAAGGTAAAGTGCACTTTACTTCCGGTTGAAAGTCACAGTTTTCAATTTCCTGTTTTGTAAGGCACGGCGACGTGTTACATCGAAGCCAGGTTGCAAAACGGTGCCAATGTGGGCGTGTCGGCGACTATTGAAATATTATATTGAAATTTTGAAGGCGCGGATTTCGATATTTTGGGTAAACTTATTTTTCAGACGCCTTGTGTCATTTGTCGACGTGATATTTGGCACGTCCTGTTGCTAAATCAAGTTTGAAAATGTCACGTGTGTTGTGCGAAAATAATATATATGAAAAAGTTATCCTTAAGTTATAAGGCTGCCTTATATGAAAACATTGACTTCACATTTAAATATCTACTTTTCTACTCGCAAAAAGGTTTTCTTTCTGCTTGTAAAAAGGTTTGGACGAGAAAAGAAAAAAGAAACATTAAACATTCGGAAAAAGTAATAATTTTCGCAAAAATAAATTTTATTTTGTATTCCAAAAAATCTGCTCATTCAAATGTATCAATTTTGACATTAAAATTTTATATCTGAACTTGGAGTTACATTAGTGACTTTTTAAAAATATCACATTTCCAAACAATTTTGTTTGACAGTAAGTTCATGGATAGAGCTTAAGATTATTATGTAACACTTGAATATTTTGTAGCTTTATGTCGGATTAGTTTTTCATTGTGGCCAGTGACACGTGATAATTGCTTCTCACCCTAATCGTGTCCTTTTCGAGTTACGAAAATGTTGTTTCTTCTGACCATATTTGAACGCGTGAATTGACCATGGTTACTTGATATCAATTTATTCCATAGTCTGGCAGCATGAATGGAGAAGGAAGATACAAAATAAAGTCCAAGGCCGTATTAAGATTGGAAATCTAGACCTATGATAACTCAGTCTACTAGAATACTTCAAATCTTTGAAGAGCAGGGAGAGAATGTGCAGATAGTGCCAACAGTGAACTTCTATCTAGTTAAGCTACGCCCCGCAATCGGAAATATGTTCAAATTTCCTGAAGTCAATCTTCGTTAAGCGCAAGACAGCAGTAAATCTTTATAGATAAGAAAAGGCAGTGAAAAAGTTATTATTTAACTAGAAAAATAATAATTGTTTCAACTAACTTTGTTTTAGATTTAGTTATTTATAAACGTATTTCTAATTTAGCGGTTTTACCATAAGTTATTTATATAAATTTCCTTTACATTTTTTGTTTCTGAAATATAATTTTGACTGGCTATATCTACTTCTCATCAATAAATTGTTGCACACTTTGCCTCAAGTTGCATTCCAGCTTTTATTTCTTTTGAAGTTTCTATTTTTATATTTTTGGTATTTTCTTGCAAATCCATTTTATATTTTATAAATGGAAATCAAATGTAGTTGAAATACAAATAAATAAAATTATTTACACTTCAGTTAGTCACTGCACTTCGACCCGTGTTTGGCTGATTATTCTCTTAATCATTTTGCAGTATAACCTCCTCTTGGTTAATTACCAGGAATTTCATTAGCAAGTGCTTGTAAAACGGGATTTGAAGCAAACGCTGTGATGATTAATTCGAAATGTTTCACCAAAAATAGCTCCTATACAAACTACTACTTTCTCCATGACACCTGATTATACAAATAGCTAATGCTTTTACGTTCACTATAGTAATTAGCATCATAATGATTATCTCCCCTATTTTAATGACTATTACATGTTCTTTAAAGGGAAAAGTATTTATTATCTTTTTGTCATAATTAGCTTCTTCGAAAAAGTTCACACTGTCATTTTTGTTGAAAGTCTTTAAGTAAATTTTATAATTAGTTCACTTACAATAATTAGTTCACTTACAATAGTTCACTGGTTCCTTGAAAGTATATACATTTTTACAATATTGTAAATTTATCGTAATTGTAATTATTTGAAAGAGAACTTTTCATTTATATAATTTTGTTTATTGAATTTATCATTTATATCCATGCTTTATGTACATTATTATTTTTCCCTTTTTTGGTATCTCTGCATACCATATTTTGTATCCATATTTTTGTACCATATTTTGCAACAAATATTTGGTATCCCTGTATATCATAAGAAAAGAATAATTCGCGGGAGCGTGAAGCGAAGAAAGAGCTGGTTTATCGTAACGGAATTATTTATTCGATAGTTTAATGTCCTCCATAAACTGCCCTCGATCGTGAAATGTAAAGATGATGTATGTTTATATCATTTCAGTGTGCATTGAGACGGAAAATCGAAATGAAGGGCTTCTTTGAGCACGTGGAAAATTACTGTAATCTGACATAATGTTTTTAGGGTTCAATATATCAATAGAAGAAGGGTTTAGGGTTCAATATATCAATAGAACTGAAGCTTTTTTACGTTTATACGTCTGTCCGTTCGTTTATCCATCAGTCACTGCCGTTTTTTCAGGTTAAATTTTAGAAAAAATATAAAGAATATTGCGGATGCCTTTACGTGCATTAATAACAAATGGGAATTTTAGTGCGGACAAATATTAGATTCAATTTTCTTAAATATCGTGTATCGTGTGGTATATCAACCCAATAAGTGACCTAATAAAAAAATAAAAATAAATTCCCTATCCATATGCCAAGCCATGACAAACAAACAAAGTTTTCCTCCTAACAAAATCCTCTAATATTTGTAAGTAGTTTAATTAAATAATATTGACTTACATGTAAATATATGTCTAACTATGTACGAAGCCCGAGTACTAATTGTATTTAACAGTTTTTTCACAGTAAAAAATATTACATTAAAGTCCCTGAATTTGAATTGCTTAAAATTATTCTGTAAATTATGTATCCACATAATTATTTTTACATTTAAAATAAAAATCTATCGTAACAAAGCCTATGCCACTTACAATAACGTAGGTACGGATCTATTGCCGAGAAATCTTGGCTTGCAATTGGCGCGTTTTTATGACTACTTTAAAATATAATGCCAACAACGTATAATTAAATTATGCACGAAAAAGAGGAAACGCATTACAACTCCGGTAGATTTTGTTATTTAACTCAGGTTGCGGTGCGGGACTGGAAAGGAGGCGCTATAGCATTTCTGCATATTATGCTGTTTGATTTACGACTACAGAGTTACGATGGTGGAGAGTTTTTATGTTCCATGGCCCACTCACGATTTGTAGCTTATCCTTGCTCTTTTTCTGGTATCAGGTGTATATGGCTTTGTTTCTGTTACCCAACTCCATACAAATACAGTTTTTGTATATACATAATATATATACATGTATGTATGTATGTATATATATATATATATATATATATATATATATATAATACCTACGTGTGTGCGTATCTACAATATCTCGTAATTGTTGGGTGAATTTGAATAATTAAGATATCAAACAATTCGTTCTGATCTTGTACATGAAAAATTAAAAAATTGGAAAACCGTAATTAAGTTTTTGTAATAATGTTTAGAAAAAAAGGATTTCATGCAGAATTGTCGAATTATTATTAAATTATCATGGTAGTTATATTAAGAGTTATCGAAATAAACAAGGGAAATACAGTATATTTTTCAAATTGTGTTCACGACTTATAACGAATTCAGGAGAAAGGAGTACAAGGGTGCTAGGTCGATTTTGATTTCAACTTTAACCTGTTATAACCACTTAGAAGAATGCAAAAAGTGTTGTTGACAATATAAAAATGTAGAAGAAAAGTTTCAGAATGGCTAGTTGTTATGTATACATTGTCCGTTATACACGTTTTGTGCTAAGAGACTAGGCTCTGCAGTTCTGTGCTCAGCTAAAGAACCAAAAATATAGATGGAATGTGATTAATAAATTAATCGTAAATAGTTATTATATAAAAAGCGATTAAAACAAAATACAGTCGTGGCTGTTTTTTTGGCCGAAGCAAAACTGGAATGTGCAGGTAATAACAGATATCAGTTTTGAATATGTTTTCCAATGTTTTTGTTAATGTAATTGGCTTTTCCTGTTGAGAGACTAACCTTGCTTTTCGCTTTAATTTTTCTTTGCATTTTATGGGAGTTATTTGATTATTGTTTATTTAGTGGTGTATATATATTTTAGGAAAACGTTTTTAACATTCTAACGATTAGTTAAAACAAAACATTATTTGGAAAAGTGTACTTAGTATTTGACTACAATTACATAGGAGGAAAACGTCGGCATACCCTAAAACATTTTTTAATAAAAAAATCGTCTTTACAGAGGTGTAAGTGTTTTAAAAAAATATATTTGCTCATGACTTCAATATTGAAGTGTATAATAGAGACAATAGTATAATATATAATATAATAGTAGTTCCAATGAAAACTTAATATTTGCTTGCCATATTTATTGGTTTATTTGAGTCAATACTAATAAGGATTAGTGGATGATCATATAATTAAATATAATGAAAAGAACTCAAAAATGTCTCTTGTTGATCCAAAAAAGTTTAAAAAAAGATGTAATGCAATCTCAATAGACAGAAAATTAGACAATTCGAGTGAGTTTGCACATTTGACGCGCCGTTCTATCTATTAGTCATGGGAAGCTGGTCATTGTGAAAACAGAGAAAGTGAATAAACTGGAGAAATATATCGAACCAATAGATTTAATAGATTAGACTATCTATTCAGTCTTTCCGTACCGGTGATAAAGCACGAAAGGAATATTATGAAAAAAATAAAGTATGCTGACCACTTAGCTCTAAGACTTAGAACTATTTGCCTCCTTTGAAATGTGGTAATAACTCCATTTTTATTTATTAAGTGATATGTATTACAATTTGTCATCACAAATCGGTAAGCGGCGTTTCAAAACAAGCTGTTAGTGACGTAATAAAAGAGATATATATCCAGGAAGCGTGCCTGTCCGAACAATGTAGTTCTGCATTCGCAGTAAAGCTTGTATCAGATCGGTGATTAAAATGATATAAATTATAATTTTCGAAGAAAAAAAAACTATGTGTAATTTTTGTATGATCGTGAAGTAACGTGATCATACGGAAGTATTTTTGGCGGTGATTTAAAACGATAGAGGAAATGGAGCAAATGTAATGAAAACGAGCGCAAGGAAAACTTTTTCATTCAATCACGAAAACTTAACAGCAGCGTGCTTAGACAAATTATTATTAACATTTAGTGCTTGGAAAAGTTATTAAAAAATCGCTTTATTTTGCTTGTCTTGGAGAAGAATTTTTAGATTTCTTTTTGAGAAGAATTTTTCTTACATCATTGACTGTAAGACGATGTTTCACGAGGACGATTTTGTGTACGTATTGAATAAATGTGAGTGGCAAAATTAGGAGCCAATTTTTTTACTTGTACCAAAAAAGCTTAGTGTTATATGTTCCTGTACCTAATTTAGACGACCGAAAGCTAAATAATTACTTTTTATTTGGCTTATATATAAATTATGATGTATTTTTTATTTAACCTAACTTGTAATACTTTTGTTTTCATTTATTTGACGTTGATTATTGCATGTAACTTTGGCAATATGCATATTTTTTTTAAAAAGCACAGTAGTTTCCTACTTATTTAAGGAAAAATGCTAAATATTATATCTCACGGGATTAAGGGCACAGAAAGTTTTATTAAAATTCACATAAAATTATTACGTTATTTTCGTTTTTCGTTTCGTCAACATATTTTTACAACCTTTAATATTTAATAAAACCTATTTTATTATTCTTAATTTAAACTCGAAACTGAAAATTTGTATTATAAACATATTGCGTGGTGAATATTATAATAGTCTAGATTGCTCTAGTATGGACGTTTTATTATATTTTTACTACTTTTGCAGTTTAAAATAATAAAGAACCACAAATAATATAATTGCTGATGTTCTTAATTATTAAGATGACAGATAAAATAACAAAATAATTAATATTGTAAAGCAGATATACACTTTTCATTAATACTAAAGCGTCCAGTGGAATAATTTTTAGGGTGTTGATTTTGATATGGTAATTAGATCAATTTACAAATATTGTACTAAATATTTATTTGTGCAATATATATAACGCAATATTGTACTAAAGTGATTAACAACCAGTCTAAAGTTGTTATATAAATATTCATAAGTACTAGTTACTGAGATACGCACGGGTTAATATGCTTTCTCACTATGCCAAATTTTAAGTTTCTGCTTTATATGGTTTTTAAGAAAAACAGTTCTGACAGGGACCATTTTTTTCTTTTGAGCTGCGCAATCCCTTAATATTATGTGTGGTAACGATCCATACCTATCAAATGATACTTTTTTATATGTTTTATAATAATGAGCTTTTATTTTGGTTTTAACTAACTTTTTTTATTAGAATGAGTGCATTAAAAATAGTGTAAATATTGGTGCATTTTTTCTTGTTTACATGTTTAATAATATATCTATAAATATAAACAAAATATTTTAAAAGCATTTTGTCTTTTAAAATTTTTTTCTAATTTATTTCTTCACAAATTGGTTTAGAATACGATCTAACGTTTCACAATAGTGTTATTAACGATATTTAACGTTTACACTTATTTTATTTATATACCGCGCATTAACGAACCGCATTGGTTAGACAACGGCTTTATATTTAATTGGCGGGACCGTCGCATGCAACTGTCGCGACTGAGTTTCCGGAGCGTATGATTTCGCTTCGTCCATAATAAAATTAATCTCTTCCTGTTTTTGAAGTTTAACAAAATTCATTTGAACTGACAATGTCGAATTCCGGTATTTCATCTTATCTTAATAAATCAGTTCTGCTAAACACACTACTCGTGTTAAAACAGTGGAATGGTAATTATATTCTAGAAATTTATATTTCTTTGAAAATCCCGATTAATTTTTTCTTAAAGCAAAAACCTTTTTGTACGTTCAACGTGTTAATTTCATAGATTTATTAGATTTGAAAAAATAAATCATCGAGTTATGCGTTACAAATATTTTCTTCAATAATGTATTCAATCATATATTTGCAACAAATCAAGGATTTAATAAATGTGAATTTACGATTTGATGTAGATTTATTAGAAAGAAAAAAAGAGGAAGATATTTTAGGATACTAATAAAAAAGGAAAATCGCGCGATAACAAATTTAGTCAAACAATTTTATTTCTGTCTTTAATATTTAAAAAAAACATTGGAAAAAACCAACAACATCATTTTGGAACTTTAAATTATACTCGGACCAAATATATATATATATATATATATATATATATATATATATATATATATATATATATATATATACATAGTTTTAGGACATTATTTATGTACTTTAATGTGTACAATTGATACATATGGTACATTTACTGCTACGTGAGTAATCCCTTATAGCCAATCAGCGTCCATCGACGAGGTGGTAATCGAACCCAGATCCCTGTAGTGTGCCACGCCATTAAAGGCCGCATACCCTGTGATCAATCCAATAAACCTCGGCACAATTGTTAGATATTCATTAAGTTAACAACGATAAAACTCTTCGTAAATATTAGTAAAAATAAACAAATATTTAAATTGCATAATACTTATTGTCTAATTTTTTAATAACACTTTCTTAATAACTATGTTGTCTAAGTTCTCTAACTCCGTAGTTACTAATTTCTTTAATAGTTTATTAGAACTATGATACAAGATGTTTATTAATTTCGCTTTACCACATGTATTGCATATATACCTGCTGTAGTTATTACTATATCTGTAAAAACTAACTACCTAAAAATCTACGACAAACAGAGGTCTGAAATTCTATGTAAACTTGTGAATTTGCAGACATACGTAAATCAATTTTTTAGGAAAATTTCTTTCCAGGGTCGCTTTACAGAAGAAAAGATTATTCTGAAATTTTAATGCCACCATAAATAAATTTCCTCAAAAGCTAGGGTTGAAATTTACCATTCAGTTTAATTCAGACTTAATCTATTAAAGTGTAAAGAAATTTATAACCATGCTATTTGCAAGTATTAAGGGAAAAGACCTAAGTTCAAAACCATTGATTAAATTAAGTTGGATTAAGGAAATTCTCATAAAATGCTTGTATAATTTAATTAAAATGCGGCATATAATCAAGATAAGGACCTGAGATCTTCTCTCAGATCTAATTTTGAAGCATAAATTGTTTGGTAGCGAGAAAGATTTGCAGTTAGTATTTCCCGCCGAACGTAATAATTAAGAATTAAATTCCGAGCGGGCTTCTCAGAATTGCATTCAACTGACGTTTTGGCTCGAGTTGCGCGTATAATTTAGCCGGAATACGTTTTGAGTTGCTCATGGAAGCCGGAAATGAGAGATGCATCCACTGTGCACGTAACTAGATTCATTAAAACAAATGGAAATTTACAGTTCGGTCGAATTAAATTTCTTCGTTAGTTCAGGTTAATAATTATGCAGTGTTATTTGCATATCATTGTACAATTATTATTAATGATGTGATATTTATGAATTTTGAACGAGTTTGGTATTATACTGGAGTTGTAATACAAATGTATGTACTCGTACATTTATAAATTGATTTAATGTGACTACCTCTTAGAACTCTTAACACCGTTTTAATTATTCCATTTAATTTACATAGTATAGGTAAGGAAGTTACAAATAAATTTCCAAATATTCACAAATTTTAAAGAGAAAATGTTTAAAAACAAACGTGAGATTGATTAGGGTAACATTATAATTTAATTGTAGAAACATTATTGGCCAGCTTTGGGCTCGCGACGTCGCTCGTTAAACTTGAATGTTTATTTATTGATTGATATATGATCCCTCGATGCAACCATGTCAAAAGTGCTGAAATGCATTTTTTATATGACGACCATTTGAAAGTTTCAAACTAGGTAAAGTGACAGACATTTATAATTCAAAAATTTTGCAATAATTTAAGAGCATCATAAGAAGTAGACTTGTGACCTGCAGATTTACGACAGTAAAGACAGACACATATTGCGCATATTATGTGATATATTATTATCATTTCAAGTTTTTTTCATTGTGAGAATATTTAGTTAATGTGTAATCGTACAAGAAAATGAAGTAACTGAGATATTCGTACGCAGGTAGATAAGTAAATACACGTATAAAAAAATGGATGACATGACTAAAGATAATTACATAGGAAGGTAGATCAATATATATACAGCTAGATATATAGCAATTAGAACATAAGCAGGCAAGTATACAGTACACACAGGTGTACACAGGCTAGAATCACTGACTATGATGAAGTTAATAGTAGGAATGTAATTTATATGTCCGCATGTATTTATATACGTGTGTGTCCATGATGTAAATATATACATATATATATATATATATATATAATATATATATATATATATATATATATATATATATACATATATGTAGATAAAAATGAATATACTTAGATTCATTGAACTCTGCAAACGTCCATCCCTATTTCAATAAATGATATTTAATATTGATATTGAATTTGTCGAATGTACGTGATTCTGAGTGATATAGGCACTAAAAAAAGGAAAATAAAACTTTTTTGCAATAAATTTAACCGACATCAAATAATCACCGAAAAAGGAGCATAATAAACAGTATAAAATGAAGAAAACACGAGTAAGTAGATGGAAGTTTTGCGGTACAATAGCGTTTCCGAATATAAATAAACTTGCAAAATACTGCTACTAGTAACGATTTTTGGAGTCGGTGCCATGTGAAATGTAGCACTCATCTTTGTACTCAAGTTTGCATGTGGGAGGAGAGAAACGTATACTTGGCATCGATTTAAAAAATCAAAACATCCAACTAAATACATTCACTATTTTATATTTTTCAGCGCGCTTCTTATTCGCCGGTTATTTGAAGTCCGTTAAATTTTTTGGAAAAGTTTTATTTATACATAAATTGTAGGGTTGGCTCGAAAGTAGAGTGAGAAGGGGGTGTGTGGGGAAAGAGGGAAGAATTGAGTGAATTTTCGGAAATCATCTCTTTCCTGCTCTGATTGCTTTGGACCATTTTTTTTAATGCTGCTCACCGAGCATTAAAAATAATGGTCTAAATGCTTTAAAATAGGTTTATCTTGATTGAGATTGTTAGTGTGTTCATTACAAGTATAAAACCAAATTGGCGTCGCGGGCGGAGGTCCGCGTCAGAATTTATGTACATCTATATATCGAGAACAGCCCCTTCGTAGGGGCAGTCCCTTCGTAGGGACAACCCCTACGAAGAAAATACAAAAATTTAACAAAAATGTTTTAAATGAAAATGGGAGATAATTTTTGCTCCAATGTACGTTTCCTTAGAAAGTTCAAAGGACTAACCCAATTCGTTCTTTATTATATAAATTGACCCACGAGAAAAACTAGTAAGATAATGTTAGTTGTCTAATTTTCAGCAAAATACATTCCTAAACTACCTTAAAAATGAAACTAATTAGAACTAATACACAATAATTAATTGAATAAATAATTAATTACAACTTATTATCTTTATTACATGACTAACTGCTGCGGTCTTCTACTCAGTCTAATTCTCAACAGATAGTATTTTATTTGGTTGGAAGAAGCTGTATTTAGATTAAAATTATTAAAGATTATTTTCGTTATAGTGTGTTATCTTTTTGGTTTCTTCGTTTCTTCACTTCTAGACGTCTGGAAAAAACTCGATAAATTCATAATCTATATTATATGAGTGTCACTAAAATTGGGTATTCCAAAAATGTTGATATATATTAAAAACCACTTATAAACCCAAGTTTATTTAATAAAGTTATTTTTCATAATAGTAATTTATTTTAGTTTTTTTTTATAATACTATCATATTTTTAATAATAATTCAACAAACTTTATAAAACCAAGTTTAGTATATTTAACAAAGTTATTTTTCATAATAGTATATTATCTCTTTTATATCTTTCTTCATTCTTCACGGCTTCTTCTAAGTTAATTATTGATAAATTCAACTGTGTTACACAAAGGTTAGTAAAAGTTGGTACATAAGAATTTTGGTAAGCCATAATGACGAATAGAAAATTAAGTTTAAAATAATATAAATTTTATTATAGTGACAGCGTGTTATCTCCTTTATTCCTTCGCACATTCTCGACGTCTGGACCAACTTCGACAAATGAGTCATTAATAGATTCGTATGTGTTACACGAATGTCTATAAAACTATGTATCTGAAAATTTGATTGCAATTAAAATGTCATTTAAAAGTAAAATTGGTTTTCAATTTTCTTTTGCATAAATGTTCCAAGTTAAAGTGAACTTTTGTATGCTCATGCGAATATTTACTCGCTCCAAACCATTTTTTCAAAACATTTTACAAATCGGTTTATTAAAAAAGTTGTTTGAATATTTGTGTAATAAATAGCGACTTTTAAGTTACAGACGTGGATGGATTCGTGCACCCCTCCTCTGGCCACCATAAGGTACGTCACATATTGCTAAAGTTTTCCTCGTGTGGAAAATGCTTTGTAAACAAATATGGAGTTGGGAGACAAACGTTTGAATTTTTTTAATTCCTCGACAGTGGTCGACGTTATTGATATTAATTTGCTGTAGAAGTTTTATATGAAATAAGATTTGTTTACAATTTAATTTAGTTACAACTTAACTAAATTAAATTTTGATTTGTAATAATTAAAATTTGAGCAAAAATGAGATGACTTAAATTGGAATATGACGGGCTGAGTTCAGTAAACTTGTTCATGTTTAATGTAAAGAAGGAATATAGGAATATAAATATTTGCGATTTTGAATATTCTGAGTAAAGTAATAGAAACTCTAAAGACATTTCAGAAAATTTCTTTTTGTTACTACGAATAGAAATATTGAGTACTAACCTGTCATAATTTGGTGATAACTTTGATGATAACGAAACTTTGTTAAAGTTTCTTTACTGACACTTCAAAATAATGACTTTATACTTAATACGAGGGAAAATAAAAATTGAGCGATGTCTTAGACATCTAGCTTAAATTGAATAATGCGTAATCGAATTTGTGTGAGATGAAGGTAAATATTCAGTAAAATTGGTACAATTTAAAATTCGACACATATCAAGTTGCGAATAAGACTTAAATTTTATCTAACTTTTTTAACAGGTCTTTAATATACTTAGGCATTTACGTCACATCTTGACTGGCCAGAGCTTGTTTCGCGAGAAGACTAAAATCTATTGGAATACATCAGTATTAAATTTACGATGAATTGCGTCTGGAAATGATTTGAAGAGAACATTTACACGTGTAGTAGTATTGTCATTTTTTATATTTCAACCTCGTAACTCATGGCGGTTATTATTTACAATACAACAAAACAATTACAAATAAACAGAGAGAAAAGTAAGAAAAATGAAAAGTTTACTTGATTTTTTCGCTTTATTGATTTTTTCAGATTATATTAAAATATAAACAATCAAACATATGTACGTCGGACCAAGCAATGGGTTTAATTTTTGTTAGACTTGCTGTAATGGCAGTCTTATAGTGTTCGTGGTGAACTGGATACGAGTGATTGATTTTCTATATCCAATTTGATGAACAGACATGTACCTAATATTTATTCTGTTATATAATTTTGCGGGTAATATTAACCAAAACTGTAGGATTTTAGGGCCCTGTGCCCAAATGGCGAAAACGGAATACTTATAAATTCTTCATGTTCGTCTGTCCGTCCGCGTATCACAGTATCATAGATCATTTAATTTAGGAACTATAGTAAAAAAGTTTACTAGAATACGTGATTAAATACGCGAATACATGGTGTTAAAAAATTTTTAAAAATTTAAAATGCTTTTATTTTCAAGGATCTACCCATACATATGATTTGAGTGATAAATGTTTTTCTCAAGCGTGTAACTGAGAGGAGTATTGTTGAAGGGGGCTTTTGAAATATATTTAGCGCGTCTCCATTAATCTAAAATCATTAAAGATAAAGATATACAGTACACCTCGCTATAAACTTGCGTTAATCAATTATAGAGACCTAGGCATGAAATTATGTCCTAATGCCTGTGAAATGTAACACAAGGTAATTTATTTATGTTAATAGCTGTACCCGCGATTCGTTGATATTCAGAAAATTTTTTAATGTTAACTGTAAGACTTATATACGTAACTAACTGTTATAATAACTGTGAAAGCTAACCAGCCGAGGAAACAGAGTGAGTTCATAACGTATATATGCAGTATTGAAAAATGTTGCTTGCGAAAGGCATTATATGCCGTCAGATGTGTGCCCGTATTCGTATTACTTACTCAAGCACGTACTACTCCCGCATCGCTTCACACATCACCCCTGGCTATGCCCTTTTCGCTAATATATATTTGGGATGAAAATGTCATTGCGCGATTTATGATATCATCTATTGCGTATACTTAATATTTGTGCTTCTTCATTTTTGTCGTACTCATGCAAGGCAAATAAATTTTTCAAAATAATTAATTGGCATATCTGTTGATTGAGTTAAACGATTTAGATAAAATTATAAAAAACTAAATATTACGTCAAATCAATCGATATATTTAAAAAAAAACTCCATCTGAACTCCATCTGCTTTTCGTAATGCGTGATTAAAGAAACTAACAAACAGAAAAAACAGACAAAAGTTTCAAAAATAATATGTTCGTATTCTAATAATTTTATTACGACCTAAATATTTTTTTTCCTAAATATCTTCAATATGCAGACTGTGAAAATCAACATTAAGATATCAAAGTAGTTACATATATATATTAATTACCCTTGTACGTTTAAACTGTCAAACATGATCGAGCATATCGAGCGAGTACATCGAGCATCGAGCGAGAAGTATATCTAGCGAGTACAGAACACTCGTAACGCGAGTTTCACTCGTACTTGACAAGTTTATTTCTTGAAATCAGCTATTATCTAAATAAGAATATTATATATCTCGCGCATATTAGCGGTGGTTACTATACGTAAACTCGTAAAAGTATAGGAATACTCATTATATGCTTATCTAATAAAGGGCCCTGGCTCCCGGAATAAAATTAATTGGACACGACTGAAACTGAATGTCATTTTAAACCTTAAAACGATTGTAATCATATTTAATAAATATTTCATTTTTAACGAGCGAGGTATTTTAAATATTGCCAAAAATTAATCGAATTTATTCTGATTAGGCCCCTCTAGCGCAATCTTTCAACTTTCGGTGGCTCTACTTTACTATTGTATTTTTTATTAAACAGTTTCACGGACAAAAGATTTTGACTGGACAAAAAAAGATGTCATAGTATTCTAAGATGTTTATTGCTTATTCATATGAAACACAACAATATATATGTACGAGTATAACAATCCCCAGTCAAGAGATGGCCTTAATCGACGACGGGTCCATATTATTTTTGGCTCGCATACAGCGTAAATGTTTGTAATTATTTCGATAAGAATTTGAGAATAATTAGTTATTATTTGTTTAATATTGCAATAAATGTTTAAGAGTGAAGATTTAAATATTTAATATTACTTTTCCTGTTACATCTTTTGGTCTACGGTTTTGATTATTTTTAAAATCATATTGCGTAGAAACGACGTATTCGATCAGAGTGGTGTGGCCCCGTTTACTAAATTAAGAGATTGGCGTTCTCGTCTTGAATTTTCCTTATATTATATTTCCTTATATTATATTTTCGATATTCTATGTCAGTTAGATCGCATTGCTTTTGGTCAATGCAACATTTAAATATGTTCCCGCCAATACTCCCTGGCAATCGAAGAATATATCGACAAAAGAGTAATTAAAATCAATCAAGCAGTTATTTATCATAGATTAGGATCTATGCACAGAATTAAAAAATAATGAAGTAATTACGTACATGTGTTAGTATATAAAGAAATAGATATGATTATGTGGTGATAACCTATTGTTAACGCTATTCGTAATTTCGTACGCGACAAAAGTTTCTTAGGTACTATAAACTTGTGAGACTGCTCATAAACTTTGTTTGTCGCAGTAAATTTCACTGCATTTTGAATTGCATTAATTGCATTCGAGCTCATTGTTTCAGGAATACCTTTGAATACATTCCCTGCAAGCTATCGAGCAGTTCAAATTTAGGTTAATCATATAATTGTAACGTCGCTGTTAGTTAACTACATGTAGGCCGAAGAATTGAGGTACACGATTTGATTATAAGGCTTTTATTAAATTAATTAGGTACGAAACACTTTTTGCGCAAGTGAGTTTCTGTGTTTAAAAGCAAATTAGTTTTAAGATGAATACGGCGTCTTACGGCGTTATACTGGACTTATAGACTAGAGACTAGAGAATTATAATTAATCAAACTGAGGATGCAATATACAAGAAAAAACTCAGGTTCTTTTAAAGAATATTTTTCCTCTTGCACTTATATCTTCAAAGAATTGCTCTTGACTAAGTATTGTCATTAACGCTTATGAAGAAACCCCTTAATGTGTTTGATTAATATTATAAATGTGTTTGATAATAAAGGATATAGAAAATCAATCACTCGTATGAAGATGTGTTAAATGGGTTTATTTTCATATTACAGCATTGTTTGTGTATTTTATTCGTGTGACAAGAAATTCTTTGTTCTATGTGATGCAAGCGGAAATTTTGCATTATGCTGATTCCTTTGGTTATTTGGAAACTTTTTTAGATATTGAATAGTATTTATGTACCCTAAGACTATTTTTAGCAATGCGATTGTAAGTTTTTGTATGGAACATTTATTATGGGTAAAACTGTATGTGATTTAATAGATGTTTCATATCAAAACATAGCGAAATTTTGAAGTGGAGAAAAAGTCCCAATAAACTTTTTTTTTGTTTAGAAAATTTCTAAACTATTCAATATTATTTATGTCCGCGATTTCGTTCGTGTGTGGATCTTCAGAAAATGTTATTAAGTTGGCTTTAAGACTAATAGTCATAAAACCATATATTCTAATATATAGAAACGTTATTATTGTTTAAGTATGTACACTTTGTATTGAAACTCCAATTTGCCATAGCTTCTTTTCCATGCTTCATTCCGTATCACTTTATATTCACTGCTGGCTGGAATTTTCCACATTAGCACAATGGACTTGCTATTGTGCTAATGTGAAAAATTCCATTACGTGTTTTAAAATACATATACGCGGCGCTACCTATCGTTATCGATAGACATATTTTATATTTGCGTAATTACTACGCGTCGAGCAGCTAGGTACTTCCGTTGTCGTTGTACTAATGAAATATAAATGAATTTTGGAAAATACTTTTAATTTTACTTAGTCAAAGCCATCATCAGCATAAGAAAAACGTATAAATTACGAATAAATCTAGATCTAGTCTAAATCTAAAAAGAATAAAGTCATTTTCTGCTTCACCATTTATAGCAATGTACAGAAAGCATGGTTGATGTTAAATTAATTTCAAAATGTAGATTTGTTTAATAGTTATTTGAGTTTTCTAGAACCAGCGGGATAATAATACTTATAATTTTTTTTAAGTTATAAAGAGTATCGATTATGAAAAACTATGAATTTCACCTTTTCGATTAATCACTGCCATTGGTTTTATTGTGTTAAAATTCTATCGCAAGTTTCTGCTTCTTCTTGTTTTTCACTACATTTTTTATTTACGATGGGTTAATTTTTTCCCATGTAGACTTCATTACGCACACATTTGACTTTTCTTGCTCTTACTGTACGAATGTAGATATTGGATAACGGATTTTATGCATTTGTTTAAAAGAAAGTTCTGTTACGAAAATTTGGGCCTTATAAAACTACCCGTTAGTTGTTGTTTCGAAAGTTTACTTCAAGCCCATGTTCGGTTTAATAATGTTTTCACTGTACCAAATATTAACTGATTCATTTAATTTATATAAAAAAAACAACACTATAGGTAGGTAGGTAGAGATTTCATTTCATGGGCGCTCTATTTCTCCAATTGAATCACCGAGTACTAATGAATAGGAAATTAAATGAAAATAACGTTTGGGAATCTCGTTAGTGGTTTTCTTTTTTCATAGAATTTACAATAAAATTTGTGGTCAATACATCATCAGCGCGTTTTAAAAAAAGACTGTCAGGTTTATCTGAGTTTTTGCAATGAAAGGAAATGACTAGGGCAAATCTCTGATTGGCCAACTTCTGTTGCTTAATTCAACAAATATGGTAATACATAGGCTTGTTAACTACAAGCATATGAATTTCATTAATGACTAAAAAGTTAGTTGTAATTGATTATAATAATATGTAAATTGTATTTAAATTTGTGGTAACTTTGTACAGAAAGGCCGCTTTTTACAAAAATGTAATCAAAGTAACTTTTTTCATTACGACTTTTTCAAATTTGTTTTTTTTAATAAAACATTTTGGATTTTGATGTAAAACATATACCTATTCGAATCAAACCTTTTACAAAATGCTTTCGGATCGTATCATGGGATTTGATTCGATAATTGCTGCAATGTTTGTTACAGATAACAAGCGGTGGATGTTACATTACTTTTTACAATTTACAATTGAAAAAGTGAAACACTAAATGTTGTACACAATCAAATCACATTAGCATTTTAATCAATTGTGATTGCCTTCTAATCATGTCAAGTTTACAAATCACTATGAATAATTTAATAAAACATGCGATAATAAAGATTATTTTTAGGGTTTTTCACCTCAAAAGGAAAAACTGATTTCTTATAAGATTAGTCACGTGTCTTCTATTTAGTCTTTTTCTCAGAAATCGCTTAAAGTACGTAGACTTGAAATTTAGCATAGCATTAAAATATATTATCGCGCCTATATATGTCAATAAGTAACCGTCAAAAACATTTATATGGAAATTTTGGGGAGGACAAATTAAGCAGCCGAATTTTCTTTTTAAATTCAGTATATAGTGTGGAATACATTTTGAAAGGGCTAATAGTAAGGGTCTTCAAATATTTTTTTCATAAAATTAGGTATATATCTTCAGAGGTATATTGAAGAACATGCAACAAATGTTATAAATATAAGGTTTATACAAGCTCACGCAAAAGGTTGTGGGAAAACTCTAGCTATCATCCTGGTTTACGGGTATGGAAAATATAATAAATAGTAATTTTACGTTGTGAAAATTTTGTACTTGTAAATAGTTTAACAAAAATACTATGCACACTTAAATATTTATAAGTGCTTAAATAAGTACGAAATTCTCGAAGCGCGAATTCTACTCGTATTTCAAGGTTTTAATTTCGTCGCTCAGTTTTTTAAACATCACGTTTTCTTTCTATTTAATTATAAGAAATGTCATTTCTATAATATAAACTTTTCTCTTATCGCATTTTAATTTTAATTTGTGTTTTTCCGAATTTATGATTTATAACATAAATAATAAATTTGTCATGAAATTATAACTTTATTGTTTTTTAAATATTAGTAAACAAGAGTTATTACGTCAGAGGAAACGTCTCTTTCCCGTCTCTCAATTTCACTATATTATGAAAGGACGTAGAAATAATTTACAGCCATCTATAAAAGAAATTTGAACAAAGATTAGTTGTGATAAAATACATCTACGAATTTATCCTTTAGTAAAATGTATGGGGAAGAAATTACATTAAAAACGTTTTTATAAATATAAAATAAAATTCATCCCTCTATTACGGGCGAACAGAGGACTTCAAATAAATTACGAAACTTTTCCTTGTAGTTACCACTGTGGAAAATTTATTCCCTGTATAGAGAAGATTTTAATCGTTTTATATGAGAAGGGAGATATGATTATTAAATTATGTATCTCTCTTTGGGTTTTTCATAATCCCTATGGGAGGAAGGACTTTTGAAATAAATACTGTAACAAAAACTAAAGAAACATTAATTGTTATTTCAAAAATTTTCATTTCACATATTCTAAACCTTAGTAGTTATGGAAAATGATAAGTGAATTGCTACAGTTTGTGTAGCGAAATCGGAATAACTGACTCAGAGTTAAATAAAGTCATTGTGTGTAACTTAGATTTCAAAAGAATTATTTTTAAACAAAATACAGAAGGCCGCATTTTGTGTACAAGAAATTTGTTTGTTATCTACCGTAGATGATAATTTAATCTGATTTTCCCAAAGTTACAGGGTCTTGTATTTTTATTAGTATTTAATTTTGTTAATTTATTCTTGGAGTATTGTAACTTGATATCACATTGACGTATTTCTGAGATGTTTTGAAGAATTTATTGAAAAAATTATAATAATGTGTTTATTACATTTCCTTTTCAATTACATATAAATGTAGCAAGTGCAGTTTTCCAGAATTTCCACGTCACACGTCCGTATCTATGTTGAGAGTAGTTAAAAACAGTTTATCTCACTGAATAGGGATGTAGTGGACTGCAAACACCGCTAGGTTGTGGGATGGTGGGTACGAAGAACTCCGAGTTTCATTTTAGATCTGTTAAAATTAATTAAAATAGCTGTGGTTATTAATTTGAGAATGAGTTTTTACCCTTACCATGAGATAGTAGATTTAATTTAAATATTATGTAATATATCTTACCGTATCAAATTTTGAAGTTTGTTTTTTGAACTTCTAGACTATTTTTTGTTTTCAATAAAGTGTAACCAGCATGTATTATAAATTTTGCTGGATGCACCATCATTTGGTAAAGCCCAAAAAATAGCTAATTAAATAACCAGATGAAAAGACATTCTTGACATATTTTCGATGAGAATATTTTTTTTGTAAATAGAACTGGATAATGTTTTCTTGATAATATAGTATAAATAAACAGAGTAAAGAATGTATCCATTCATTTATTCTATCTTCTAATGAAATATTTAGTATAACGACAGTAAATAAAGACACTGTTTCTTGCGAAGTATATAATGGGACGGCTTCGATAGAAGTTGTGTCAATTTAATCAAAAATAATTCTACTTTAAGAAGATGGAGTGCGGGTCGTATTGGCATCTAAATAATTTGGAATTATATTTATCTGCCTTATCTAGATTAGAGATAATCTAAAGATATAGAAGGAAAATAAGATAAACTTTGACGAGAACAGAATCGAAGAAAAATATTATTTCTGAAAATAGAGATAATTACTTAAGAAAAAGAGAAAAGTCTGCTAAAGTAAGTTTTACTTACAACTCTTATAATTTCATAATGTCAGCCCGTCGGTCTGTCTGTCAGAGATTTACAGTTTTACAACTTACATACTTGCATGAAATTTGACAAGCAGATGTTAGAGATAAACATACTAATTTATATGCGAATAGCAAAATGTATATCGCTATAAACGCAAAGCGGGACCGATATTGTTTCATTTATATTTTTTTCTTTACATTTTACAAATGGGGTTTCCATTTGTAAAATATTTTACTCCAAATTGAACTGTATTCATGTTCCTCTGCTTATATTTTAAAAAGGGTTTTTAAAAATATAAAAGATATTCCATGTACTAACTTATGATTAGAAATTTAATTGAAATTGTTTCGGTTAACTCATATTATCAACTCCAAAAGAAACGGACAACGAAAAACTCAGATGAATGTGATGTTACGAGAACTTCAGATGAAATACGTCTGGAGATGTGTTAAAACAAACACAACATAGAAATCATTTATACAAAGTAAATATAAGGATATTATGCTGTGACGTTCAGCTGTAGAAGGATCGAAGTAATATTTTAGGGGTAGCAGAAACTGACCAGTATAGTCATTGCTACGCTTATACTTACATTGATTATTTGAAAAAATATATTCGGTAGAGTTGATACAGTAATGGCTGACAACATAAACTCAATGATATAGATTTTTTATATTTTCATTTTAAAATAATGGTATTATAATGGAACTAAATTTTTTATTGAAAATGAATATTTAACCATTAAATACTTATAAAGTCTCTTAATAAGAATTTATGGCACATAAAGTATTATTATGGACAATGCAGCATTCACAGTAGCGTGGATTATTTCCTGGTCAAGAGCGTCGTGCACGGCACTAAGAAAGAACACTGTAGTCTACGTTTGAATAGAGTGTAAGGTCCATAAAGTTCGGTTCCTTCCATTTGGATAACTTATAACCGAAAAGTCATATCAATAACCATGAAAAGTTATTTGTTATATGTTAATAAGAAATTTGTGTTTATGTTACAGGAGCAATGGGGCCGTTGGGCTGTCGTAACCTTTGCTCGAGACGACTACATCTATGTAGAAGAGGCTGAAGAAGTGACTATCAAAATGTGATTTGTTACATTGGATACGTTTCTATCACTGACTCCTTACTTCTGATTCTTGATTTGGATCTTTAAATTAAGGTTAAGAATTATTTAATTTGCGGTAAACTTATTACGATATATGAGATTTTTGTTTGTGTGTAGTAGCATATAGGGATTATGTCTCTAGTACCAGTAAATTTAAATAAATTAAATTAATTACCTACATAGTCTACAAATAAACTAAAATGAAAACGTAGCCATGTCTGTGTGCGCATCACGGAAAAATCACAGGATGTATGTTAATGAAAATTTCAGTCTCGATCAATATCTTAAATGAAAATCTTTATTATATGGTTATATGTATTTGATTTTTAATGAATATGTTTAATATATGTATTTATATTTACATATTGGTAACTATCGTATCATTACTATAAGACTATGAGTATTTGCTTTTTAATATATATTTTTAATGTATTTATATTTAAATATTGGTAACTACTGTATCATCTCTACATGGCTGCACGTATTTGTTTTTTAATGAATATTTATATTTACATGTTGGTTACTATCGTATCATTACTATAAGACTATGAGTATTTGCTTTTTAATATATGTTTTTAATGTATTTATATTTAAATATTGGTAACTACTGTATCATTTCTACATGACTGCACGTATTTGTTTTTTTAATGAATATTTATATTTACATGTTGGTTTCCTACTACTGTATCACTACACCAATTGAGTATTCTACTACTTAGATGCGTGCTAGAGGGTAACAGTTTAGGAATATAGAAATGTGTAAAATATCGTAAAGTTTTTTTCAGTACAAAAGTGAACACTAATGCTACCTCAATAAACGTTTAAATTTTTTTTCGAAAACTAATGGATTTCAATATTATAAGAAAAGCGGTATAATCAACAACGTTTAAACGATCTTTATCGTTTAAACATTGTTGGTTATATAGTTGGTTATATTTCACGTAAATTCCTTAGAAGTAAATTATCTTTCATGTACGTCAAAGCTACATTCACTTTGAAACTCTTTCCCAATATTCGCTTGACTTTATCGTATGAAGAGTTTTTTCCTAGCTTTCCGTTACTACATAATATCGTCATAAGTTTAAAATACGTGAAAATTCTTATACAGACAATGTTCTGTCTATATTGCGTATACACCTATGTGTATATTATTTACACTGGAAGATTCTGATCTCGGTTTATATTAGCGGGATGCTGTTAAAATACAACCGAGAGGTAAGAAGTAGGGAGGTGTGATTTGAGTTGCATTACGATGTAATTTTTACATTAGGTCAGTGGAAGAAAGATATATTCTTAATTTTTAATGTATTGTGTGTTTTACATGTATGAGTGTGTGAGAGAGACAGAGGGAGAACGAGAATAATTAAATTAATTAATTTCTTTACAGCCTTGCAGCCAGCTGCATCATCAAGTACCGGAGGCTGAATCCTCTATTCGAACACCATTGCAGCTAACTCGATAATCTAATAGCTCAGCTCGAGCGTATACTGAAAAGTTTTAAGAATTTTTATTATATGAAGGGGCGAATATAATTTATTGTATATACATACGAAGTTTTCTATACAAATAAGGTTTAAGAAAATACTATATACTTAATAATCCAGATCTATTTATGATCATAGATTCGTCTAGTGTTTCTATTCGATATGGATGTCACTGAATACTGGCACTGATATTACTTGAAATAGGCTATTTCTTTATGTACATCGTCTGATGTAGATAAAGAAATATTATATATATATATATATATATATATATATATATATATATATATATATATGTATATATATATATATATGTATATATATATATATATATATATATATATATATAATTTTTAATATGTACTTTACAAAATAAAGTATATATGAACGGACTGACAAGTTTACTGAATTTTTTAAATGTTTTACGTATTTTACTTACCTTAAAAAACTCAACTGTGATAACCTTGTAAGAACGTGAGATCGTGAATGAAGTACTTACAGAATATATTACTTTGGTGCCACGTTTATAACGAATTGAGTAAAGTAGTGTCACGTATTACATATATTACATACGCAACTTGTAAAGTAGCGTATACGGCGAAACTTTGGCTTTTAAGTGTTTCATAATTTATAACTCGATGAATGATCTTGAATATTTTATGTGGAAAATTGTAAGATGACATGCACATATTTCAAATATACGGCACTTTAATCTAGCAAATAAGTAATATTTTATTGTATGCAAGTGATCCCGCGATATCGGAAAAACTGTTGAATTGAATTGAGTGTAATGCATACATCAACTTGATGTGTAATCAAAGTATTCAAAATGCATGTGATCATAAGTGGAACATAAATCGGGAAGAATTGAAACGAGGGATACTGTTACGAGAAAGAGAAAAATGGTACGTAAAGTGTTTATGTTGCTTTTCTTGGAAAACTCGACTTAATGTGATGGGCGTGTGATAGATATGATGAATTCTGAATTCATTAATTATTAATTTTTAAGAATTTCATCAATCGAATTCGATAATGAACCTGCAAGTGCTATAATCAGTGGGCAATATTTTAGGCACAACAAATGAAGCTGTAATTTATAAACACAATGGAATTTTTGCGGACTTTTTTTTTTTTTGAATTTTTTTGGACGATACACCATTTCAGATATCCAGGAATAGAATTAAATGTCGTAGCGAACCAGAGCATCCAAAAATTTTGATAAAAAAATTTAAAATCAGAAAATTAAAAATAAATTTTATTAAGTAATAAAATTTAATTTGAAATCTAATTTAATTAAATTCAATTTCAGATTTAATTAAATCATTTAATAATAATATTAATAATATAATAATAATAAAAATTTTACAAATGTGTGGTCCACCACTTTACTTTTCTGCTGGTTTCCTATTGTAAGGCAAGCATCTGCCAGACCTTTTTTATATTAAATTGAATGCTGACTATTAATATACATTTTTAAGATATTTAATTTTAAAATTAATTTAAATTTAATTTAATTACTTTTCAATTTACTTTAAAGTAATTAAAATAAAAACAATCTTAAATTTAAATTTTGGTATCACCTTTTATTTGCATCGAGAAAAGTTTGTTCATATATTAACTGATACCAAAATTAAACCATGTTAACGTCTTACGCAACTTTTGTTTAATTAAAAGGTGTTGCTCGAATTGCTTCATGGCTATTATTATGTTTTCATATCTTACAATTAACAATGTATTGTAATGCTGAAATAATTGTATTCCTGTAGATAATGTATATTTTATACATAATATATATCGAAAGGAACTTCGTTTCATCCATGTGCCCTACAACATCTCTCTTTCTTTTTTGTTTTAAGTTGGTTCATTTTTTTTTCTAATAATATTTTATTTTATTTGCCCTTAACGTCATTGAGTCGTTAATCAGAACCATTTAAATAATAAATAATTTTTGGTACTGTTCGTAATTATGAACTTAATACCCTCGAGGTAATTGTAGTCTTATTAAAAAACTATGTCCTCAGTATTTTTACTTATTCGAAGTATCGGCATTATGATTTTTAAGTCTAATACTTGTATTTGTGTCTTATGTTTGTTCAATTGTACAGGAAATTACAAAAATTGTATTAAAAGCTCAAATAACTATAGGAAGATTTACTTTAGAGGCAATTTGCGTTCTACTGTTTTAATTTTTAGTTTAGCGTTGGACGCCCCGAGTATATATGCCCCGTGTATCACGTAACCGTATATAGCGAGAGGGAGTGAAATTTTGAAATATTAATTTATCTGACTACATCCAGCGTTCGTATTTCCCATAGTCTTCACTGGTGATTATAATTATAAAATATATTAAAACTGTAACATTCATAACACGAATGTAAGTACAGGTTTCTCATAGAATAAACCATCTCTTATATGAATTTGTAGGTCTTTTCTTCGTCAGTTTTGTTCCTGAGTTCTTTTGTCATCTATCATATTGTATATTTATTCAATTGGCACTACACAAGTGTCATTTCAGTAGACGCACTAAGCTTGCATTCCACTTTACTTCTGGTGGAAAGTCACAGTTTTCAATTTCCTGTTCTGTAAGGTACGTTGACATGTTACGTTCCAGTCGGGTTGCGGAACGGTGTTCCGGAAGAACGTGTCGGCGGATATTGTATTGAAATTTTAAACGCTTGCATTTTGATATTTTCGGAAAACATATTGTTCGCCCATATTGTGCTGTTTGTTGGTGTGATATTTGGCATAGTCTGTTGTTAAATCAAATTTGAAAATGGCTTTTCTGTTGGGCAAAAATAAACATGTGGGAGAGTTTTTTAAGTTATGAGGTTGCCCTATTTGAATATTTGAACTTCGATGAACATCACATTTGACTTTAACTGTATATTTTTCTGCTTACCGAAAGGTTTCTTTTGAGGAAAGAAGTAACAAAAAAAATCTTTATATTAATAAATTTGACAATATGAATATATACAGTATATTTTTATAATACACAGTATATATATATATATATATATATATATATATATATATATATATATATATATATATATATATACACAGTATATGTGATATATAAAGTATATTTTGATAATTACTTTATTTTGTTAATCTGGTTCGTTGTGACTGTTAACCGGTAAAGATATTTTGCTAGTCACTGAATTGAATATTGTTCCAATGCGGTGAATACATCCCAATGTTATTTCACTGTATTTTTTTTACTTTGGTTAATTACACTGGGATATACTGCCGCAACCTGCAAAACAGTGGCTCTGTACCTGATGTTGATATTTTATGAAGCATTTACAATTTCATCAATGTGAATTTGTATGGATAGAATTAATATAACACAAGAAAAATACTTACATCAGTCCCAAAGTATCTCAATGTTCAAGTATAAGAGCGAAGAGAGTTTTACAAAACGTCACATATCATGACCGAAACGGTTTTGTTTGATAGTAAATACGCGGATTCAGCTTAAGATTATAGTTACTAAATAATACTCAAATGTCTCACGGCTTTACGTTAGATTAGTTTTTGAACGTGACAGGTGACACGTGATAATTGCTTCTCACTCTAATCGTATCCTTGTCTGAAGCGCTCGTTAAGCTGGCCATTGACCGGCTTCGATTCTTTAAATCGTATATTTTTGAATAGATGCTTTTAGTGGAGTTGATAGATAGCGTCTAATTTGAATTGTGTGAAAAGGGTGATGAAGGAAGAAATAGGTTAAATTTAATGGTAGTTATTACAAAATTTAAAAAAAATTATTTGTCTCAAGTAAATAAATACATTTGACGGACTTGCTGTAGGAGCAATCTCTACCAGTCAACCAAAGTGCCGAGTAAACATTATATTACGTGTTTCTAAAGGACAGCAACGGATTGTGTATGCAATTGCAAAAAAAGCAAATAAAATAGCAAGCTAAGAAAAGACTAAAAGACAACAAACAGTTAATAATAATATATCGACAGGAAAAAAGAAATTGCAAGAATTTAGAAGGGAAAACCAGGAAGGGACCACGGAAAATTATCAACAGTGCGTGAATTGGGAATGCACTTCAGATATAAGAGTGCAGCTTATTTTTGTTGTTGTTTGGGAACTTGAAGTGTGAGGGAATATTCATCAGGAGGTATTGTAAATTTGAGGATAAGTAAAGAAAGAGCTAAGTCCTAGGCCTGCGCATCTAAGGCTGAGAACCTAGACCTAAGATCCCGGCTATGGAATACTCCAACAGATTAAAGAGAAGGTACATAATGTGCGGAATGCGCCAGCAGTTTACCTAATCCCCGATAAGATCCAGATAACATAAAAAAAGACAAAAAGAAAAAAGTTAAAATATTTTGGGAACAATTATCGTGTATTGTGATATATCGGTTGAAAAAGTGATTTATAAAGATTCTGATAAGTGCTATAATAATTATTTCTAAATTATGTGCAAGATACATCCATAGATATTATTGAAAATGTCTACGAAATTTTCTAAGAAACTTTTTGACGTAGAACTGCATACTAACCAGCATATATTTCAATTAAGTTAGTACTCAAAAATATTCACATTCCATATTCGAAAGGAGGCAATTAAAGTAAACTATTTTTTTTTTCGTTTATGTATTTCTACGAAATTTTCTCAGAAACTCTTTGACGTAGAACTGCATACTAACAAGCATATACTTCAATCAAGTTAATACACAAAAATATTCATATTCCCTATTCGTGAGAAGGTAAATAAAGTCAACGATTTTTTAATTTCATGTATCGTTTGGGTATCGATTAAGATTGACTTGCGTGGATTTCAAAACTATTTATTTTAGAATTTTTTGTGAGTTTTTTCTATGAGTATTGTTGAAATTATTCACAAAAATTGTCTCAGGGACCGTTTAACATAATGACGCGAAATTTTGCATAGCGATAAAGCATATTTACTCGAATATACCTCATGAGTTATTACTCAAAAAATTAGGGAGGGGGGATGTGGTAAATGAAGCATTCATTTTTTTTTTAATTTCGTGTATCGCGTAACACTCATTGGAAGAGCAAATTATATGGATTCTAAAACTGCTTTTTATTATTTTTTTTTCACATCATGATTACCTTTGAAATTGTGGAATTCAAAATTACGAATAAAAAGCGTACCTAGAAGTTTACCTAAAGTTTACTGGGAAACTCTAGCCGCTATTAGAAATCTCAAAATTTTTGATGAAGTTACATTTATTTTTAGATTTGCGTCATTATATACTTCTTATTATTTTAGGTATACTATCTGTGGATATCCATTGTAGAATTGTTTATATTAAGGTTTCATTATGCACAAGTATTTCATACTACGTCAATTATGGTTGTTAGCGTATGTCATGTAAGGAAGTGATTTTCCTGTCGATCACTTAAAATATGGTGTGTTTGCATTACTGGTCCACAATAAGATCATCACACTCACGTATGACATGCACATACAATTTGTTAGCTTTTCGCCTCTTTGAGATGTAAGACTAATATCTCTCCCTAATTATGTAAATTAAAAATTTTTTTTACATAAAAATATATGTAAGTCTAAAGTTTTCACAGGCGTCTTGAGTCAAAGAATTAAACAGTCGATCCTTCTAAGCGTTCCTTGAAGAGCGACTTCGAAGCTGCTCTTGTAAATCATTATTGATGAAAGAGAGAAGGGAATACGACTGAACTAATGTTAGGATTTATCTTCTTTTGGGGTTGTTAGAAGTTGATACCGGAGAATTTGAGTCTAGCAGATTATCATTTACAGGTTAAACGGTATTTGCTACAAAGCGGGACATTTTTCAAAGATCTTTCTTACGACATTCATTATCTTCAATGAAATTTCTGATTTTGATTTATTATTATCTTTATTTTAATTTTATAAAATATTTCAGAAGTTGTAATATTATTTAGGTATCTGTTATTCTCTAGTTCGTTTGTCGTTTTTTTCTGAGATTGGTCGCATTACAGATTATTTTATGTGAAAGTACATTTTGCTTTTCTTCATTACAAACACATACACACACCACAATTTTCCATTTCCTGTTCCTGAAGCTACTTTGGCGTGCATTGCCGTCGTCGGATTGCCGAAAGATTTCGTGCGAGCGTTTAACTGTATTTATTAATAATTCGTTTGAACGTATTGCTATAAATGTTTGGGGGAAAAGTATTTTCTTATCTAGATCTTGTGCACTTTATGACTTTTTAAGTTCATAAATTGATCTCGCTTTGCTGTGAACTGAACATTCATAACTATTATCATTGATTGTAAATTAATGTTATTAAAATGAGCAAATTATTAATAAGAAGATGGATTATATATATATATATATATATATATATATATATATATATATATATATATATATGTATATTTATTTATAGCAATCCGGAAGAACCGATGGCTGATACTGAAAGATGTCTTACAAGGTTCGTATACTTCTAATACATCTAAAATATTTTTCTATTGAGTCACGGAACCTTGATTAAGATAAACGCTTTTGCGCTTTACGAAAGTCATTTTCAATAATACCTCATAAACATTTGACATTGATGGGAGCATTTTAGTATTAAACGATATAACAATTTAAAACAGATTTTTTAGTTCTGAATGAACTTTTTTCCGTTTGAAAATACATATTCACAGACAGCGTAGAAACAATGAAATGATTACGTGCGGACACTTTAAATGGGAAAGACCGATTTGGAGAGAAATGAGTTTGCAAGATAAAATGGTTTAAGAAGAAGAAATAAATTCATCCTTCTTAATGATAGACAGATTGGCTGATCAATGAAACATCGCATTGCACGAACCTTTTACGCTTCGCATACTTTTTTGCTGATTTAAAAACTTTTTTACCTAATTCTGTCCCTAATCAAAATCCTTAAACTTAAATTATACTACCCTTCTTCGGAAAATAATTACACCGTTCATAACATATTATATATATATATATATATATATATATATATATATATATATATATATATGTATATATATATATATATACACAAACACACACACACACATATATATATATATATACATATATATTTTTTTTTATCACGTGAGTTTAAAGGATTGCTTCCCTAAAGTATAAAACACTTGAATTACTTTTTAAAATTTTGTATATTGTATGGGTATTAATTTAGGTACATTTATTGATATATTATTGGTAATCTATTCGCAACGATAAGAAATTAGTGTTTTAAAAATTAAAACTACAGAAGTTATATATTAAAACTAATATAAAACACACAACAACTACAAAATATAACGAGGACACATTTCGCAAAATTTACTTTCACTCATTGTGAACAAATTATAGTTTAGTGCGGCCGATATCAGATGGTTGAGCAGTTGAATATCACGAGCAACTAGAGAGTTCCGACGTAGTTCGGCTCTAGAGGGTGGTATAACAAACAGGTGATGCTTACGTGAGCGCAGAAAATTGTCCGGTATGAAGAACGAAAGTTTACTCAATAATACAGGGCATAGATTTTTTTATTTTAATAGCTGGAAGATAAATTTCATATGCGCAACGACTCTTCTGAGTTGCATGGAATGTATATCTAGAATACCCAAAAGGAAATTGGTAGGAAATATGTGGGCTCTAAATAATGGAGCTAGATTCTAATCGGCTCTGCACTGATGAAGTGTAGAGCAGGCGAATTGATGACATGGAATGAAAATCCTTTGAAATGAGTTGAAAGAAGGAGTTGTAGGGATTTTAATACTTTTTTAAATGTTACATGTAAGGTAGTTGTAGAGAAATAGTTGATGTAAAAATTATTTCAAAAACAATCTTATTAAAAGTTTATCAGAAAACTATATTTGTGATTTTAAATCTCAGAATTTTCAAGAAATTCATTCGATTTTACATGGCGGAAAATAACATTAATGTTCGTTAATGGCAATACTATTTACTCTTATTATTACGTGATTAAGTACGTACGGAACTCTGGTAGTGCGAGTTCTACTCGTATTTAATAGTTTTTTGCCGTCGAAATAACTTAGTATGTGAAACGCTCGTAAAGTTGCATTGCTAAACATATAATATAAATTTTGTATTTATAAAACAATTTTCAAATTTAAAAATATATACCTATCGTATCAAAACGTATTCAACTTTACATAACCTAGGTACGGAACTATTGCAGCGCAAGCCAAACTTGCAATTGGCCCGTTTTTATCGCTGCGTAAAAAGGCAATGGCTATAACACATATTTACTTTATGCTCTAATAAGAGAAAATGTATTGTGAATTGAATCGCATACGATGCGAAGTTTAATTGGGATTTCCGTTAGTTTGTATTATTTAACTCAGGTGGAGGCGTGGGGGTGGTACAGAGGGAGGAGGCACTACCGCATTTCTGCATGTTATGCTGTTTGATTTACGTCTACAGAGTTACGATGGTGGAGAGTTTTTATGTTCCGTATCCCATTCACGATTTGTAGCTTATACGTGCTCTTTTTCACGTGTTTGCTCTATATGGTTTCTTTTTTGCTAGCCAAATGTGTACAGAAAGAGACTACGTACGTGTGGACATGTTTTTAATCTCTTAATGTTTGAATAGTTGTGTTGATTTGAATAAGTTAGGTTTGATCTCATACAAGAAAATTTTGAAAAACCATAATAATGGCTACTTTGCACATTTGATGTGGCATCGTGTTTGATAGTCATAGGAAATTGATCATTGCGAAAAAGAAAGAGAAGAAAGAACAGAGAAGGCGAATGCACGCGAAGCAGAATATCGAAACGATGAATCGAACAGATTAGAGGACCTATCCAGTTTAAGTTGGAAAAAATAGTTATTTAGTACTAATAAAGCATGAAAGAAGCAGGTCGCGATAAATTTAAGGTATGCTAATCACGACATTTAGCGCTGAGAGATGGATCATTAAGAAGCCGATAGTTATTTGCTTCATTTAAAATATGGTAATAATTCCATTTTAGTTTATTAAATGACGCGTACTGTAGTTTCTCGTTGTAAATCCGTATCGGCGACCTTTTATAAACGCAGTCGGTGACGTAATCAGAGAGGCGGATTCCAAGGAAGTATTGTCTATCCAAACAGTGCATTTCTACATCCGCAGTAAGGCTCGTGTCGGATCGGTGGTTACGGTTAAATAAATCATAATTTTCAAACTTGATTGTAAAAATGAAACGATATATTTGTAATTTTTGTGTGATCGTAAAATGATAAAAAAGATTGTGAGCCGTCATCAGAAGCTTGGCAGATGTGAAACATCAAAATTTTTTTATATTCAAATGTAGAAATATTTTTATTTGAACGAATTGAAAACGAAAAAACAAATATTCAGATAGTTTGGTAATTATTAATAAAATATTAATTTTATTTTATTATCATATTTTTAGGAAATAATCTATCATAGAAATATTTCATAACAATCTACTGAAAATATATTTTTAATGTTATAATACCGTAATCGACAAGACGCGAGGCTGGCCTCATGGTACGTTGCGACGTGCCATCAGAACATTTTAACTCTCGTTCAAACGCGTCATTAGATGTTTTACAACAATAAAAATGTATTCTTTGGTGGTGATTTAAAATGGTAGGGAAAATGGAGCAAATATAACGAAAATTCCACGAATTTAAGTTTACTTAACAGTTTAACAGAACGCGTCTATTCAGTACTTTTTTCTTGGATTTTTGAAAAAAACAATTCTCACAGATATATATATATATATATATATATATATATACACATGTATATATATATATATATATATATATATATATATATATACAGGCTGTCCAGTGGCAGATTTCAAAGTTTGAACAAACATAGTTTCTGAACGCAACACATAAGAGGGGCGCGGGGGGTAGTTAGAAGCGCAAGCAGTGCGGATGTTTTAGTAGCCATGGAACAGTGGAGTGGAGAGACAAATGCATCAGTAAGACAAATGCATCAAGAGCCTTTACATAAGCCTAAAGTAACAGTCTGGTGTGCCATGTCTGCATCTGCAATCGTAGGGCCTTATTTCTTTGAAAATCAACGTGGCCAAACTGTAACTGTGAATTCGGAGAGATATGTCCAGATGTTAAATGACTTTTTCAGAGTAGAACTACAGAATAGTCCATCCTTCAACCAAAACACATGGTTCTAGCAGGACGGGGCCACAGCTCACACTGCTAAAGTGTCCATGAATGCAGAGCGGCAGTTATTTCCAGAAAAAAACATATCCCGAAACGATACCGTACCGTGGCCACCTAGGTCACCCGATTTAAGCCCATGTGACTTTTTCTTATGGGGATACTTAAAATCCGTTGTTTACAAAACAAATCCGAGCACTGTGATACAACTTAAAGAAAATATTCGAGCCGAAGTCAGTAGGATACTCCAGTTTCTCTGCAAAGGAGTTTTTGAAAACATGCGTGCTAGACTCGAAGAGTGTGTCAGACTCGATGGCCGCCATTTGGAAAATGTGGTTTTTAAAAAATGAAATCCGCATTTGTTGTTGTAAAGTTAAAATAAACCTACTTTGTATTAGTATTGCTTTACAGAAGAAAAGGTTATTACGCAATATTAAATGGTACCCGCAGACAATATTAAGAGTTTCGTAAAAAAAATTGTCGGAAAAAAAGAGGTGAAAAATCACTCTCCACTTTAATTTAGATGAAATATCACTAATGGTGTATGTTTTTTATATATTACAATTTAAGAAAAGACAATAATGCCATTAGTGAGTATAAAATTCTTACATAATTTAATTAAAATTTGGCATATAGTGTGGATAAGAACCTGAGAGAGAGAATTTTGAAGGAAAGCTATTACGTTTTCACGTCCAACACAATAATTAAGATTTATATTCTGGGCGGGCTTATCAAAATTGCATTCGGTTGCTGTTTTATTTCGAGTTGCGCGTACGATTTAGCCGGAATACGTTTTGAGATGCTTAAGAAAGCCGGAAATGAGGGATGCATCCACTGTGCACTTAAGTGGAATCATTAAAGAAAATGAAAATGGAAATTTACGCTTAGGTCGATTTAAGTTTCTTTTTTACTTCAGATTAATGATTATGCAGCAAATATGCGGCATTTTTTTAATATTCAAGAAACGAAAAATAAGTTGGTTTAAATTGCAGTAATCATTTTTGGAAGTATCATTCATTTTTTTAAAGGAATGTTAGTTTTTTTAAGACTGTTGGCAAATGGTAATTGGAATTTAAATTAAGCGTCCTGTGTGAATAATTTTATGATATGATACTTATTCACTTGGAGCAAGTGTGATATTCTACTGGAGCTGCTTTATATAAACAGTTATGCGTATAAATTTATTTAATGAATTTAATTCTCTGAATTCTTTAAACTGTTTTAATTTTATTTTAAAGTACGTATAGTCGTATGAGGGAAATCACAACGCAATTCCAACAATTTAAAAGATATAAAAAGAAAATGTTTAACAGCAAAATACAATTAGTTTTAATACATATATATATATATATATATATATATATACACATACACACACACACATCATATCCGGTGCAACATCACAACGGCTGTAATGTATTTTTGACATGAAAACCGTCCAAAGAGAACTTAATAAAGTGACATATATTTATGATCTAATAATTTAAAGTACTATATTAGCATCATAAGAAGCAGATTTGTGGTATTGCTGCATATTTACGATATTGCATAATTCCTGTCATATTTGCGTGGGTGTTTCGGTATAGCAAAGGCATATCACGCATTTTTTAACACAAAAATAATACATTTATGTAACACAAAAAATGCGTAATATGCCTTTGCTATACCGAAACACCCGCGCAAGTATGACAGGAATTATGATATTTGTCTTTGATATTTCTGTGTTGTTAATGTTTTTCTAATGTTTCTGTTATTTCAAAAGATACCGATTAACACAACTGTGAAAATAAATATACTAAGTAATCTTAATGTGAATGTGTAGAAACAAACAGGTAAACATATACATATACAGGCCCACATACCTATACATACATAATGATTCCAAAGACTAATGCGTTTTATTATATAGCATATTTATAGCTCTTAAACTAATTTACTTTCTGCTTTTTGCTTTGACTATTATACGGCCCGCCGTTGTTATCGACCGCGCGTTACAATCGAGTTTCGACGATCAAAGTAATTATAACTCAACTCGACTCGGGTAATTTGCACATTTTTTTTTCTGTAGAAATGATCGGGTAATTTTAGAAATAGTCTACTTTTAATCCTTTAAGAAAAGAAAGGATTTTCTTTTAAAAGGTAATACAAATTTTTAGAAATGTTTATTATAATCTAAATTTGTCTTTGAAAAATGACATGCGTCTCTGTAGGTTTATCTGTACCTACCTATGGATACGGTGCGCATATTCTTATGAGGACACTCTACTTGTGGCAAATCTTTAACGATTTTGGTGATACTTTTATTATATTCGTTTAGAAAAAAGAAGATTTTCCTACAAAAGATTATATACATTTTTAAAAATATTTACCATGATCTAAATTCACCTTTGAAAAATGATATGCGTCTCTGCAGGTTGATCTGTACCTACCTACGGATACGGTACGCATATTCTTATGAGGACACTCTATATGTCGCAATTCTTGATCGATTTTGGTGATACTTTAATTCGTGTAGTTTTATAAGTAGGCAACGTTTAATTCGTTCAGAAAAGAGAAGATTTTCCTATGAAAAATGATACTAATTTTTAAAAATATTTATCGTGATTTAATGCGCCTTTGAAAAATGACGTGCGTCTCCGCAGATTGATTTGTGCTTACCTACCGATACGGTATTCTTATGAGGACACTCTACATGTCGCAATTCTTGATCGATATTAGTGATACTTTTTTGTCGATTAGTTAACTATGAGAATATTAGCCTATTGATTTTCGTAGTTATTTGCCAAATAGTTTAGTTTTCATAAACAAATTTCTACAAAATCCCTCTTTTTTCGTAACCTGCGACTGGTTTAGTTCTCCGTTTTGCGCGCCTTCTCGCTGCTTCTAGCATCCTCTCTCTGCTTCTAGCTATTTTAATATTTTATTATTTTTTTTGCAATAGACAACACAAAACCATGGTAACACGAAAACGCCCCGTTTTCGCGTTACCATCGGCTTTATTTTTAGCGCATTTTTTTCTGGTTTTGGATGTTTCACATCTTCTAGTTCTTTTCTGAAAAAAAAAACAATTTGTATTTTTATGTGTGTACCTAAAAACATGACAATCGAAATACGATTGAATTGTTTACTTCTTATAAATATTATATTTTCACATATCATACACATTTCATTCCCCAATTAAATTCAATTGAAGGTAGGCGATAAGCTCTCCGCCTCCAGTGAGGAATAATTGGGTCGGTTATGATAAGGTAAAATACACAATAAGGCTAAGGATAAGATAATACAAGATAATTCATTAATGATTTCAGCATTCATCCGTGCATAATGATCTTCTCGAGTACAAACTTCCAGGTAGTCAAGTGGTTTGAATTCCCATATAAATCTTGACAGTTAGCGAGCAGAAGACTATTTATATATAAATTGGGACAGTAATAATGCCTTATTCTCATTTAGATGGTATATGGGAAATAATAATAACTGGATTGGTCTAGTAATTGGATTTAATTAAGGTAATCATTACGAGTGAAAGTTATTGTAAATTTATGAATTTATTTTCACGTTATTTCGAAGATTTAAATTATTTTTACACAAAAAAATAAATTAAAGGGTAAGTTTATAAGTACAGCGATGGGCAGAGGGGAGTGGGGGGAACGGTACGCAAAGCAATTTATTGAAATATGTTTCTTTTGCGCTTTCACTGCAACTCTACAACTCTAGCAACTTCTTGGCAAATGTTTTTTTGCGTAAGTCTTGAGAACGGCTGGTCGTGTGAGGAAATCTTAACGCATCTTTCTTGTGGAGAAAATAATGACCTTTCATCTTTAGGCGAAATATTTTTTTTTAAAAATCAACATTTTCACAGAAATTGCGCAACGAATGGTTTACTTTTCTTTTGAAAGAAATTACTCACACAATATTGAGTTCATAAAAGACGTTTTGAATGATAATGAAAGATTATTCTTTTGCGTCTTATTTTTCTTAAAGAGTACCAAAACTAATCCAATTTTGTTTTATTTTCATTATTAACATACTAATAAATCCCAATCAAAAAAACCTTTTATCCAAAAAAAAACTATTCACAGACTAGATTACATCACAGCTAAAGGCTTTTAGGGTGTTATCTTTCTGGTTTCTTCGTAGATTTTGAATGTTTGGATTGAAATCAATAAATTGATCATTGATAATCTGTATTGTATGAGTGTTATTAAAACTAAGTACGTTGAAGTTTTGAAAAACTACAAAAATGACTTGAAAATTAAGTATAGATTAATTAACCAATTTATTTATTATTATCGTCTGTTATAATTTCCTTTATTTCCTTTGTAGATTCTCAATGGCTGGATCAAAATTAACAAATGATTCTTTAATAGATTCATCCGTGTTATACGAGTGTCACTAATACTGTGTATGTGAAAATGTTTCGTTAAGATGTGATTCAGAAACAAAATTTGTTTTCAATTTTATTTTGTATACGTCATAGGCCCATGCTAATATTTACTCACTCAAACCATTTTTTGACAAACTTTTACAAATCAATTTATTAGAAAAGTTGGTCAAATATATTTTAATAAATAGAGACTTTTACCTTATATACGAAGATGGATTCTTTCAACCATCCCCTGGCCACTGAATTAGGTACGTCAATATTGCTAAAGTTTCCGCGAGTCGAAAATCCTTTGTAAACAAATGTGGAGTTAGGAGACGAGCGCTCGATTTTTTTCATTCCTCATCAGTGGTCGACGTTATTGATACTAGTGTTCTGTAAAACTTTTAATCGAAATATTTGAGGGTTGTTTAGAATTTAATATATCTAAGTGGAATTGAACAAAAATGAGATGATTTAAATTGGAACGAGACAGATTAAGATCAGTAATCATGTCTATGTTCGACTGAAAGTATTTGCGATTTTGAGTATTTTGAGTTAAGTAATTTAAATCATAAAAACCTATCAGTAAATTTCTCTATCGCAGTTTGATAAAAATAGCTGATTAGACTTTCTTTATTTTAATTAAATGTACTTTACTATAAAGTTAGGTTACTCGAGTTTAATGTTTGTTTAAAAACATTAAATTAGTGTACGGGTAAATTTAAAATTTAGCAATATTTTCACATTTTTAGAATAATTTGAGTGACATCTTTAATTGAATTTGTAAATATTCAGCAGAATCGGTTACGATATAGTAATAAATTCGATATGAACTCATACGCAGTCGTAAAAAATGCACTTATGTTTAATGTTGACTGGCCAACACTACTAGTTTTACACATAGCGTGTTTTATTTAATAAAAATATGCTATATTTTTTCAAATACTGTTACGTTTACGATATTTGATTTAAGATTACTTGTCTCATATTGCACATAAGATAAGTAATATTGATTAATTTTGAAATGGTATGAAAAGTTGAGCGCGGCCTCAAATTGTTTCATCTATCGGCATAAGTTATAGCTCAAAAAAGAACTGCAGAATCTGATCAGAGATCCTTCGGTATATACATAAGAAATGTAAATGTTTGTTTGTCAAACTTTCCACGAACGATGAATTTTCTGTTCATACATTTCCAAACGGTATTACATAAAAATATTTAAAAAAACATTGGACTTAAAAAAACATTGGATTAACTTTTGGAGATAATTATTTACTAATATCATGTTACAAAGTTGATTTTAAAATTTTAATCAATTATTTAAAGTTAATTCCTTTTATCACAAAAGTAAGATATGTGTGTCGCCTGGCCTTGCTATGAGATCTCACTGGTGAAAATGTAATTATTTTTTTTTATTTCTGATCTGAGAATGGTAACTGTTTTTTTATTTCCGATTTGAACCTGAAATTTTTCCAGAGCCGGAAACGTAGGGAGCATGTCATGAGAGAATAGCATTATTTAACTTATTTCATTATATCGAGATTGTACTAAAGTAACAAAAAGTTCACGGCGACTACACATGCTCTTTATAATCGTTCAACGAAACTGTAAAATGAAAAAGAAGAAAAGTTAATTTTGCACAAAAGGATTGTACTCAAGCAAGATAAAAATATAAAGTTATGTTGATCGGGAAACTGAAAATGGATACATTTTCCTAGTTTTGACACAAAAGTTAATATAATCATTAAGACTGAATGCTGTCATGTTTGTTTTTTTTTGTAATGAAACACACTTTTTATAATTACATAGTTTATCTTTCGAAATATTGTCTGAATTAATAGCAAAAGAAATAAGTTTAAAATTCAAACTTTATTTCTAAACTCATGTATACAAGGAGATAATATAATAAATAGTAATTTCACGTAACAAAATACCCAATACGAAACTAATTATTTGTTTTCAATTGGGCTTTTTGTTATTGAAAATAACAGCCCAATTGAAAAAAAAAATTATATATATAGTTATATATATATATATATATATATAGTTACAAAGTGTTTCCAATTCTGGAAACACTTTGTAACGATATAATTATTTCAGTTTTGGTGAAATTATACAAATTATTTTTCACTTGACTGTGGAGAAAACACACTTTTAAATTCGATTACTAATTTGAAAGGGCTTCTGTTCTAAATGTACCCAACTAATCAGAACAAATGTCTGCCAATAATGATGTTCATCTCGGAGCGATCCACCTTAATGGCCATATTTAACAATGCATTCCTTTTGCTTTACGCATTTTCCTTGTTTTTATTTGATGACTACTGTTATTGATAACGCAATGTCTGGTATGCCAATGTATAAAGCAAAATTTCGCTTTTGCAATCCTTTTATTATAATTCTTCTTTAATTGTCATTATCTTTAACAAAATTGTTAAATGGGTTGAGCTAATTTTGTTAAATAAGCAATCAAATTTAACAAGCGCTAAGTTAGTGATAAAATATAAGTGTAGTGTAGTATTGACACTTAATTTTGTAAAACCTAAGTTCCTATTGTGGGTTTTAGTTAAATTTAAAAGACTTTGTTCAGGTTCGACGAACAGGAATAAATTAATTGTACATGCTTTCCACACGGAAGTGAAGTGCAGAAGTGATCATTATTGGTTCGAGGGGACACACTTTCTTCGAAATTTCGTTTGATGGTTTCAACTTGCTTTAATTTTTCAATTCAACCCTCTATTATTTAAACAGCATATTAATTGCTTAGTATTATTATCCTTAAGTCACATTTTGGAGGTTATTTTTTGGAAAATATTTTATTTTATACTACCCCTACGTCTTGTTTTGGCAGGTAAAATTTTCCAAATTGTTTTTCACATCGTATTGTATTCAAATCTGTATTACTTAGAATATGAAGAAGATATTTTTATAGATATATTTATAATCTATTCTATTCCATAGTATATTTCACTTGTGACCGAACGAAATAAAAACAAAGTGTTTGATATTATGAGTAGGTCTTTTATTTATCTGGAATGAAATTTTACCCATTGTTGTACGAAAAAAATTAGTTTGGTCCCTATTTTGTAAGCATTACGTTAATAAGTATAAATAAATGGGAGAAAATATGTAATTAGTAAGTACGCCTATATTTGTTATTTATATAGCGGTGCGACATTTCGTAAAGAACATACGTTAATAAGTTTCCTTTTTCTTTCCATTGGGTACATTTGGGTTTTACTCGACAATTCCTTTCATTTGACACTCATATCAGGAAAGGTCAGAATAAAAAAAAGATAATTATCTGCCATCTTGGAGAATTCACCGTATATAATTAATTTATGCTGTATATTAGAAGTCATTCTCTGAGTATCGGGGTATATCTCTGCGAAATTTTAATCAGTCAGTCAGTTTAGTCGTGAAAACGCAATAAACAGACAGATACACTCACTTTCGTATGGATTATATTATAGTTGATTTTACATCGCTGTCTGTTTATAATTAGTTTTGCTTTATCGTAATTTCTCTTGTACTGAAAATTATTTTAGTTCACCACATGAGTCTATTGCCTTAGTCTTTTAGGTTCATCAAAAGAACTAAAGAAATGATGTAGTGACCTAAATAAATAAAACATATGTGGTAAAATAGATTCGACGAGTAATAAGAATCAGGATATAGAAAATTTATTGATCCCTATAATACTCTAAGTTCATATAGAAAAAGCAAATATAATTATAGTAAACAGTCGTATGTCACCCGTCGTGCCAAGTTATCAATGATGATGCTTTCATTTCTGGAGCTTCATAGCTTTGGTCGTCGAACAATTTCAAAATTGTTTTTTTTTAAATTACTTTTCTCGTTTCACTATTGCTTAGTCATTCCATTTTAATAAGCTATGTAGACACTAAAATAAATTAAGATCGTACATAATAAAACGTTAGGGCAAATATATACCAGAGAATTTGAAGTCCAATCTGTTCCAATTTCATTATACAATCAGTTTTTGAATAAAAAATAAAGGAAAAGAGGGTTTGAAATTGAGGAAATGCAATACAACCATCTTTTTAACGTCTACAATACAGTCTCTGCAATACAACGATCTTTTTAACGTCTACAATACAGTCTCTGCAATACAACGATCTTTTTAATGTCTACAATACAGTCTCTGCAATACAACGATCTTTTTAACATCTACAATACAGTCTCTGCAATACAACGATATTTTTAACATCTACCATACAGTCTCTGCAATACAACGATCTTTTTAACGTCTACAATACAGTTTCTGCAATACAACGATCTTTTTAATGTCTACAATACAGTCTCTGCAATACAACGATCTTTTTAACATCTACAATACAGTCTCTGCAATACAACGATCTTTTTAACGTCTTATAAAGAAGAAGATTCCTTAGAAAATTGGATTTAATTAAATTTATGAGAAATATCGATCTCAAACAGTATCTACATGAGAGATAAATGCTATGTCATGTCATTGATAAATCATATATTCCATTTTAGAAAAGTTTTTTTGATTTGAATATAATTATTATCCAAAATATGTAAATTTAAGATTAGGCGGGTGCTTCATAAGTTTGTAGATTAAAACAGAAGAAATGTCAAAATAAAAATTTAGATTCAAATTGCTTGCTTTTTATTATAAATAGGATTGCATAATGCCTCGAATACATTGTTACTTGTTTTCCCTTAAAAATAATTATAAATAACTCTTTTTTTCTGAAGGAATATATATGCATATATATATATATATATATATATATATATATATATATATATATACATATTCACCAAGTTGTATGAACACATGTAAACTCTAGATAAAAATTTACGTCTGTAAGTTGATTCCATAGAATAATCAACCAAGAAGTTTGCTTTAGAAGTCAGCTCTTCGTGGAAACTCATTCAAAAATATCTTAGATAAATTTCCCAATAAAACTGGACCAGATCTTCCAATAAAATTTCTTAAGAAAAGATAATGTGGATAAAAATACAATAAAAATAGCATTGAATCATTTCCAGATCGAACCTCGCAGACCGCACAGAGAGAGAAAATTGGAAACTATTGGAATATATCAGCAATATATTTTCTATGAACTACGTCTGGAGATGACTTGGAATGAACATTCGCAGGATAAGTATAGTATTGATAGTTATTTCAATACCATAAATCTTGGCGATTTTTGTTCACGAAACATTCAAGGAAACAATCAAAGTTTATTCTATTTTTCGCCTTATTATTCTTATTGAATTATATTGCAATTAAAACTTATAACTAGCTGCACTATTATTATTGTTTAGTTAAACTTGCTACACTGAGTGGCGTATTAGCTGTAGTATCGTATTAACCGTGAGTTTCTGGTGAATTTTGAATACGCTTAATTGAATTATATATTTAATGGGTTGAATGAAAATGTACTTAATATATAATCTCTTATATAATTCTGGTGACATTATAATTAACAAAAACTGTAGTCTTTTTAGGGATCGATGTCCGAATGAAAAGAAATATACATATAATCTCGTGACATCAGTTTGTTCGTCTGCATATCAAAGTGCCACATGACTTACAGCTTAGGATGGATCGTGACAAAAAATTATAAGAATACATGCTTAAATTACACGAGTATGTGGAAATATCTAAAAACATACTTTTATTTTTCCCATATACCTGAAAGGAGATGAATTTTTTTCTGGCGAACCCCATCGTTTGAGATATCGTTCAAAAGGTCTTTTAAAATGCGATTATAAATTTCTTGCAATTGTTCGCGAAGTACAAAACTTTTAGCAGCGTCCATCCGTCCTCTTTAATTATTTACCCACGATATATAAAAACAGGTTAAAGGCATTTGGTAAATATGTCGATTAAATTTACGTTAATCAATTAAAACGATGTGGGCAACCAAATCATTTTCTTATATTTGCTGAAGAATATACCGTGCACTACATTAACAATATGTGTTTTTATTTTGAGTTACACCCCTACTTAACAGGTCTATTTGCAGCTACTCTATAAATACGAAGTTTGCTGCCCTTAACCTAATTAATATTATAAATACGAAGATGTATTTGTTCGTTTATTTGTTTGTCTCAGATGCATGCTAAACTGCTCAACAGATCTTCATGGATTACGGATACCAAAAGAAAGTAATAAACATCGATTATTTTTATCTCAGTACAGAATTAATTTCTTCAAAAATCACTTGGAGATATTTATGTACGTGTTATGTATATGATATTTATATGGTATGTTGTTAATTTCCTCTAACTCTGACATATAATCATCTTGGTTTTAAATATATTTAATTTTTATTTTTTTCTTTTACCACGAGAGTGAAACTGCGGCTCAAAGCTGTCATTCATTTACAATTTTAAGAATGTGTGATTTCGTTGACATTTTACTTTGGGGTTGTTATTTTATTTTAATTTCTCAAATTAAATGTCCATTTAAAGCTTAAAAAATTATTTACGATTAGAAGACATGTTTAATAATCAGAATATTTAATAGCTTCGTTAGTTTTATGACGATTATGCTAATAAAGAAACAGTTTCAAAATATATGTTTTTGTTTTTAAGGAAATACCAATTTACACAGCTAGCAAACTTGCTTAATTAAACCTAGTATTAATAAATAATGGACCTCATTATCATAGTTAATAACCAAGCGTTTTCATTATTGCATAATATCCTTTTCGAAATACAGATGCCAACGCCTTTTCCTATAAACAGGTAGAAAGAAAAGATTCTAGGACTTGTCCGAGGCTCATTAATTGAACGAAATTTCCGCAGTATATCTCTGATAATTCAGCTTTTACTTTCGCCTTGACCACTTCTTGAGTAGAATAGACTTTAACTGTAAGTTTAACTGCGTAAGTACTTATATAAGACGATATTCCCACCTGTATCTAAATTACGAATTTGATTTGCTTAATTCTTAACTAAAACGAACTTTCTAGAGCAATAAATATTCAATAATATCTAAAATAGTCAAATAAGGGGAAAATATATAATATATAGTTAAGCAGATGGCGCTGCTTACAATATAAACACCTTTGAGAAATAATATACAGAGATCATCGCAAAGGTGTCTATAATATTGCTGTATGTGAAAGATGATATCTAGTTGTAGGAATTAATTGGGGTCGCATTATTCAAAATTGTTTCAAGGGATTCGAAATTAACATTGTAATTGCCAAAAAATGTGATATTTAAATGTGTAACAAGTTTAATCTTATGTGTAAACAAATAGGTACGATTAATTAATTTTTTGGGGAAAACAATCGCGGTTTTAGTTCCTTATTTCGTATATTTATTACGTCGGGAATGTGTTATAAAGGCCTCGTTAATTGCTTTCGTAATTCCGTTAGTCCAAAGTTGTTTGTACTACCACTATATTGAAAATGTCAATGCTGCACCGAAACTTTGTATAAAATACGAATTCATAATTGTTATGATGAATGTAGAAATTTATAGTATATATATTAAAATATTTTTAAAAATATTACAATTTTATTTATTTATTTATGTACTTTGATAGATCTAATTGATACATATAGTGGACTTATTGCGAAGAGAGCAATCTGTTACAGCCAACCAGTCCAGCAATCTGTTACAGCAACACCAGCCCAGACTTGCACGACAAGCGGCCGGGAATACAACACAGGTCCCCACGGTGCGCCACGACGTCAAAGGCCGTATGCCTTGTGATCAAACCAATACACCACGGCGACAACACTTTTGTAAGCGGGCTTAAAAACATGTAATATTCTGGTACTAACTAGGGCTTATCATTAGTTTTTTTTAAATAAAATACTCCTAAAACACAACATATTCTTCATACATTGTAAAATACTACATATGCTTTACGAAATTGTAACAGGAAAAAACGGAACCTTTATAACCTGAAAATAAAACCCTCTTAATGCGTGATGACGATCCATCCTTTCTTTTTCCACATCTTATGGAAATCTTTCTGTTTATGACCAATAGACGTGAATCATGTGAATCAATAGAAATCAAGTAAATATTTTAGATTTGTTTTGAAGTAGCTACCGATACTTAGAGTTAAATATATTTAAACATTTTTTTTCAGATGCCTCATTGAGTAGTGTTTAATTGGGGAATTATTAAATATTAATGAATAGTTTCAAGCGTTTAAATTTTATATGCATATATCTAAGTGCTCATGAAACCGTCCTAATGCGAGTAATATATTTGTTTGTAGAAATACTTAAGAGTTTAATACCTCTCCTACATTATATTCTCGTATCTTTTACAGTTTGCGAAATATATGATACTAGCTGTGACTATGATTTAGTTCGTGTGTAATTAGAAAAAAAATTGTTTTTTTTATGTTGCTCCTGGGTCCCATTCTAAATATCATCAAAATCGGTCCAGTAGATTTTGCATGATACCCGTTCAAATTAACATGCAGACAAACATTCTAAAAAAAATCAATGTACTCTTAATCAATCACTTTTTTTAATAATTTCAATACAGAGAATTCAGTCTGTTACAATTTTATTATGTGTACAGATTTGCAAACATAATTAAAAGAGTTAATGGACGTCGCGTTTATTTTAGTTAAATGCACTTTATATTGTTTCCGTTGATATGCCCGGAAAACCAAAATTAAAAATAAGTCTCTTGAAAAAACGTCTCTAAAGGTTTAGTTAAAATCTATCTAGTAGTTAAATATAATAGATTTATATCTATGTATAAAATAAACTAATATGATACAAGCTGCTATTAAATTAGTGTTGTAAGACTGACTGGGTTTCTGAGGGCAAAATAACACGATTTTAATCAATATGTTTTTTAATATCTCCCCCGTTCTCAAAATACACTATTTAAACTATAACGGAAGGATAACTTTTAATATTCTTAAGTATTTATACAAATAATTCCGTTACTCGCATTACGACGCGTTACTCGCGTTCCATACACACATACACACACACACACACACACACACACATATATATATATATATATATATATATATATATATATATATATATATATATATGGACATATAAAGTTTAAACACTTGAGATTAAATATTATTTACATAATATTAAACTATTCATAACTATTTAGAACTCTACAATGAACACTACTCAATGAGGCATCTGAAAAAAAATTGAAATGTATTTGACTGCAAGTTGTTGGTAGCTACTTCAAAGCAAACTAAAATTTTGTCATTTCTATTGGTTTACATAATTCACGTCCATTGGTCATAAATTGAAAGAGTTCTTCTCTAACACATGAACAAACAAAAGCATAGATCATCATTACGAATTCACAGAGGTTTTCAAATTTTATGGTTATAAAGGTTCTGTTTTTTTACGGTAAAATCTTGTAAACAATACAATACAAGTATCTTATTAAAAAACTAAGGATAGCGCTAATTAGTACGAGAACATTACATTTTTTAATCACGCTTACAAAATTGTAATATTTTTACATATATGTATTGTTAATTTCTACATACATTATGAAAATAATAAATCCATGTTTTATACAAAGTTTCGGTAGAAAAATGATAGTTTTAATATGGTGGTAGTAAAAACAACTTTGGTATAACGGAATTACGGAAGGAAATAACGGGGCCTTTCACATTCCCGATGTAATCGAGATTCGAAATACGCAATTACAACCGCGATCGTTTTATATTAAAAACTAAATTATTTGTACCTATTTGTCTACAGATAAGATTAAACTTGTTATGCATTTAAATATCTAAATTGTTTTTGCAATTAGAATACTTATATATATATATTTTGAATCTCTTGAAATAATTTTTAATAACCCAACGACTAGATATCTGTAACATACAGCAATGTTATAGACACTTTGGGGTCATCTCTATATATTATTTTTCAAAGGTGTTTTCGTCGGTACGCCCTATCTCCCTTAATATTTCATCAAAAGCAATGATGAAGCTTTGAAGATTACCTTTAACGCTAATGATGAAAATCTATTACTAGTGATTAAAAATTAATTTTTTAATAAATTATTTAATGTCTCAAGTCTGTATCTTATTTCACAAAGATGTTTATATCGTGAATAGCGCCATATATTGACAATTTGATTAACTAAATATTATATATTTCTCCCTTACTTAATTCTATTAGATATTTTTAAATATTTGTGGCACTAGAAAGTTTATTAGTAATTATTTACAGCAAATAAAACTATTTTACTTAAAAGGGGCACGGAACTCTAGATGAAGGAGTTTATTATATATAAAATGTTTAGCTAATTTAAATACCTCTCGCTTATTTTCATATTATATTACCATTTGGTACCTTGCGAATTATTCGCACGGGCCAACTAGTATTTATCATATTTGGTATCGTAAATCAAACTAAGGTACCCCGAGTGGCAGCGGTATTCACCAACCCTAAACTCATACTAAGCAACAAAGTTTACAAATTCTGGACATACCAGGTCTTAATCTTAGCTATCAAGTTTGTAATATAGATACAGATGGAAATATAGCCTTAAATATGTACTTACACAGTCAGAAATACACAGTGTGTCCTACTCAAGTGGTCAAGGCGGAAGTGAAAACTAAATTATCAGATTTATCCTGCAGAAATTTCCTTCAATTAATGAGCCTAGAACAGGTCCTAGAGTCTTTTATTTCTACTTATCTATCGAATAAAGCGCCGGCGTAATACGGATCTAAATTCAACTTCATTTTGAAAAGCATATCGTTCCGCAATTACAAATCTTGGTTATTACCATTTTTATGTAAGAGTAATTATTTATTAATACTTACTTTATTTGCTGTGTAAATTGATGTTTGCTTAAAAACAAAAATATATATTTTGAAACTGTTTCCTTGTTGGCATAATCATCATAATGCTAACGAAGTTATCAAAACATTGTGGTTATTAAAAACATTTTTTGATAGGAAAGATTTTTTTTTAAATTTTTATTGCGCATTTAAATTTGACAAATTTAAATAAAATAACAAATCCAAGGTAACATGGCGACGATATCACATACTTCTTATATATAAATAATGACTTGAGAACTGGCTTTGAGCCGAGGCTTCACTCTTGTAGTAAAAGACAAAAAAATGAAAGGATATGTGTAAAATCAACATAATTATTTGTCAGATTTAAAGGATATTAACAACGTATTATATAAATATCCAAAAATTAATTATGTTCACTGTCTTATCTCTAACTAGGTATATTTTCCGATAATATACTTTGGACTCAGATAAAAATAACTCATAATTATTACCTTTGTTTTGGTATCCATAATACATGAAGATCTGTTGAACAATTTAAGCACGCATATGAGACAAACAAATAAACGAACAAATACATCATTATTTATAATATTAATTATGTTAAGGGCAGTAAACTTCGTATTTATAAGTAGCTGCAAATAGACCTGTTAACAGGGAGCGTAACTCAAAATAAAAATACATATTGTAAATGTATTGCACAGTATATCTTTTATCAAATATAACAAAATTATTTGGTTGCCTATATTTTTTCAATTGATGAACGCAAATTTTATCGACGTATTTACCAAATGCTGTTGACCTGTATTTTCTATATACGTGGATAAATAGTTATCTGCTCAAAGTTTCAGAGACCTTATATTTCGCTAGCAATTGCAAGAAATTTACGATCGCATTTTAGAAGATCTCTTGAACGATGCCTGAATTGATGGGGTCAGCCAAAAAAAAAAATTCATTCACTTTCAGATGTATGGGAAAAATAAAATTTTTTTTTCAATATTTCCACACATTCGCGTAATTTAAGCACGTATTGTAAAATTTTGTCACGATCTATCCTAAATTGAAGACCTGTAGCAATGTGATATGCAAAAGAAAAAAATGAATGTGACGAGATCATAAGTATTCCTTTTCGCCACTTTTTGATAAAAAGACTACAGTTTTTGCTAATTATAATGTCACCAGAATTATATGAGAGATTATATATTACGTACATTTTCATTCATCCCATTAAATATATAATTCAATTAAAAGTATCCTAAATTTACCAGAAAATCACGGTTAATACGACGACACTACTACAATTAGTAGAGCAAGTCTAACGAAACAATAATAATAGAGTAGCCAGCACAACAAGGTTTAATGGTTAATATTTTAATATAATTAAATAAAAGTAATAAGGCAAAAAAATCAAATAAAGTTTGAATATTTCCTTGAAATATTTTTAAGTGTTTACTGAAATTGTATTTTGTAAACAACAATCGCCAGTATTTATGGGGCAGAAATAAATAACAATACTATACTTATCCTGCGAATGTTCATTCCAAGTCATCTCCAGACGTAGTTCATTGAAAATATATTGCTGATATATTCCAATAGTTTCCAGTTTTCTCTCTCCTTGCGGTCCGCGAGGTTCGATCTGGAAATGATTCAATGCTATTGTTATAGTGGTTTTATGCACGTTATATTTCTTAAGAAATTTTATTGGAAGTTCTGGTCCAGCTTTATTGGGGAATTTATCTAAAATCGATACATATTTTTGGATGAGTTTCCATGAAGAGCTGACATCTCAAGTGAACTTCTTGTTGATTCTTTTGTGGAATCAAGGTAGAGCCATAAATTTTTATATAGAATTAAAAGTATATATATATACATATAAATATGTAATAAAATAGATTAGAAACTTTTCTATATAAAATAGGTTGGCCCTATTTCTCTGCACTCTAAGTAATACACGAAATTTGAGTACAATTCGGTTTAAAAAAAAATTTGGAAAAATTTTACCTACTAATGCGAGAAATAAGGATAATTAAAATATATTCCAGGAACACATTACTCTGAAATTCATAAGACGAGTAAATAAGGATGGCTTGATATTTATAGTATATTTTTTATTAAGTAAGAATTGGAAAATAAAAACAGGCTGAAACCATAAAACGGAATTTCGAAGAGAGTTTGTCCGCTCGAACCAACAATAATTACTTGCGCGTTTTACTTTCGTGAGGAAAGCATATTCAATTAATTTATTCCTGTCTGTCGAAGCCTGTAAAAAATGTTGACAAACACTTGCTGTGGCACAGCGATTTGATGAAGAAAGTTATTTTCTTAATTTAACTAAAACCTAAGCACAACAGGAACTTATATTTTACTAAATTAAGTCCATTTACTTCACTTATATTTTATCCCTAACTTTTCTTAAATTTAAATGCATATTTGACGCCTCAACCCACCTTTTATTACCTCAACCCATTTAACAATGTAGTTGAAGATAATGTTAATAAAAAGAAGAACTGTAATAAAAGGATTGCAAAACGAAATTTTGCTCTGTATATTGGCATACCAGACTAAGAAGAGATTAAGATTCGACGTCAAATAACAATAAGAGAATACGAAATGAACATCTCTTAATTGCTGTAGACGGCCGTGTATTCTAAAGTATATCTGTTATTTTACTTGCTTCGTTATATGTTATTTAGTCTCCCTTTTAAACTAGTAATCAAATTTAAAAGTGTATTCTCTACATTATAATGTAAAATGAATTCTATTATTTCATCAGAGAAAATATTCTTGAATCATGCTTTTGCAATGACGCATTTCCTCAATTCTAGAAACACATCATAACTTTATACTTTTTTTTGTAACTTTATAATTTTTTAACTTTGTAATTTTTTAACTAATTTTTTAACTTTATAATTTTTTAACTTTTTTTAATTTTTTTAGCTTTATACTTTTTTTAACATTTTGTTACGTGAAATTATAATCGATTTATTATCTCCATGTATATTTAAGTTCAGAAATAAAGTTTGAATTATTAAATTTATTATTTTTGCGATTAATTCAGGCAATATTTCGAAAGGTATACTGTACGGTTAAAAAGAGTGTACTTTATTACTAAAAAAAATAGACAACAACTTTCATTCTCAATGGTTATTTTATCTTTTGTGTCAAAAGTCAATTTCTCGATAAACATAACTTTATATTCTTACTTTGCCTGATCCCAACAATTTTGTGAAAAGTTATCTTTTCTTCTCTTATATTTTATCATATCGATGAAAAATTGTAAAGAGCACGTGTAGTTTCCGTGAATTTTTAGTGACTTCAGTATACTTCCAAAATAATGAAAGAAGTTAAATAATGCTGTTCTTTTATAAAATTCTCTCTACATCACCGCAGCTGGGAAAATTACAGGTTCAAATTGGAAATACAAAAAACAATTGTCATTCTCTGACCGGAAGTAAAAAAAATAATTATGTTATCATCAGTGAGTGAGAAAATCTTGCTTTTGTGATAAATGGGCTTCATTTTAATGAATTGGTTAAAATTTTAAAATCAAATTGAAATTTGTAACATGAAATTAGCAAATATTGTCTCCAAAAGTTAACGAAAGGCATACGGTCTAACGTTTTTAAAGTATTTTATATACCATTTGGAAATGTATGCAAAGACAATTTCATCATTTCGTGGAAAGTTTGACAAACAAACATTTACCTTTCTTATGTATCTACCGTAGGAAGATGATCAATAATTCTTATCACATGTTATCCGTATCTAGGACCTAATTCTGTCTGATTAGGTTTTGCAGTTTTTTTATTAATGCCGATAGAGAACGCTTTACGAGGCAATTTGTGGCCGCGACCAATTTTTCATCGCATTTGAAAATTAATCAAGATTATTTATTTTATATGCAACATATGGCAAGTAGTCACAAAACAAATGTCGCAAATATAAGACAATGTTTGAAATTAAATATAGTGCATTTTTTATTAAATAAGCTGCTCGGTTATGAGCAAAATTAGCAGTGCTAACCTACAATTATATTATAAATGTATTTTTCGCAACTGCGTATGAGTACATATTGAATTTGGTGCTATGTCGTAATCAATTCTGCACACTAAAATTAAATTCAAGATATAACTAAGTTAATTCTAGTAAAAATCACTATTAATTAAATAAATTTTTGATCAAAATTTTTAATAAATTGATGTGGAAAAGGTTTCTAAAAGATCGTTTGGAGCGAGTAAATATCGTATGATATAAATGCTTTATTTTATAGCCTACATTCAAAATAAAAATGAAAAGAAATTTGCTTTTAAATGACATTTCAACGAAAAAAAATTTTCAATGCACACAGTCTTAACAATAAGCACATAACATGGATGAACCTATCGAAAACTCATTTGTACATTTTGGTCCAAACACTGAGAATTTACGAAGGAACCAAAGAGATAATACCCTAAAACGAAAATAAGATTTAATAATTTTTAAAGAAAATTCCTTCCAAGTGATTACGAAACTTTATAATGAGAACTAGATTAGATAGAGGACCACAATGAGTAGTATAATAAAATTAACAAATTCATAAGACATTTAAACTAATAAATTCATTATTATTTAATAGTTTTAATTGAATTAAATTCGTTAGGCAATTTAAGAATGTATTTTCTGAAAATTCGACGACAATAATTATTTCCTTTGGTAGCGATGTGGTCTAAATTGTATATACTTTGTCATTATCTATGCTTTCGAATCTGTGTCTCAGTTCTGTCTTTAAAGTGTGTCTCATTTCGACTACGTTAGAACAAACTTCAGAAATTGAAGAAAATATGGAAGTGGCGATCTTTTTATCTCATAGAAGGTAGATTAAATTTTTGGTTGAATAATTGTAACAAGGTCATAATCTCTTTCAAAATTATTCATAAATTCGTTTTTTGACGGTTGTCGAAAATATAAAATGACACGGATTTTTAGTTTTTGAAGGCGTTTGCATATGTAAAATGTATTAGAGTTTATGTTTTATCAAATTGGGCTCACTCTGAATTTGAGTAAACTTTTCTTGAGCCTGAGTGGAGAGTTTTAGGTGAATTCGGATGTTGACTGTTGTGTGCTGTCCAGTAATATGTTTCATTTGGTGAATACTGCGTTGAACGGAAAGTTCTTCATCAAGCCAGTGAGCAGCAACACTCAAAAAGCTAATTAAATAGTTCCCACAAGTCCACATGTCATGGTTATTGATATTGTTTTAATAGTAGCAAGTTTAGATTTAATAATCTTCTTCAATTGTTTATAAAGGTGATGTAAAATGATTTCACACATGTTTTTTGGTGTGCAATAAATTAATCAGTCTATTAAATCCAGTTTCCTCCGGTATGGATACTGATAATCTGATGCGATAATTTGATCTCGAGTTTTTGATCTCCCATTCCTTGGTAAATGCATCCTCTAGGGTTTGCCGTAAACTTGATATCGGTTTTTGTTGTAGGCTTAGGGAAAGGTGTGTGGAAGGCTGATAGCTAGAATGACTTAACCATTCATGATGAATGTGGTTCGGTTTTAAATGGTTTATCAAAGCTGATGTTGCTCTGTCCTGTCACGTGAGATATGATCCATCTTAATCGGGTTGATATCTTGAATAAGAAGTATTTTGGAAATGATTACATTTTAAACGAATATTCAAATTGTAAAACTACATATGTTTAGGTTTTTTTGAAATGTTAATGTCATTTAGCAGTTTTATTAAAATTTGTGAAAATAAAAAATTATTTTTCAATGTACTTTATAGGTTTATAATAAATTATTAAATAAATGCAAATTAAATATTGTATTATAAAGCCATCTGTAGATCCCGATGCTCCCTACATATCGCCATGTATAACCTAGGTGCTGATAACGGCTACGAGCGCCGTCTTGTGCTTTCGTTGCTTGCTGTCCGTACAAAATACTACCCTTTTATATAGAGGTGGACGAAAACTGCCCTATCTTTTTATTTTTAATCTATGGAAACTGGTAAATGCCGGTACTCGTCGAGCATTTTGCGGGCCTTTTTTAATCTATTACTTTAAAAAAATCGCGCCAAAATAGAACCGGTTAATTCGGCAGAATATTCGGTTCGGTACATCTTAAACCCAATCTTAGCCGAATATAGTATTCGGCAAACTCTAAATTCGGCCCATCTCTATATAAAACCTAATAAAAATATTCTGTTTATTTTTTTCCTAATAAATCTAGAAGGAATTGTAAACTTCACCCTCCTTCAGGGTTTACATTGAGTTTTCGTCAGCTGAAAATATTTCTAATATATAACTCGGTAATTTATATTTTTAAATCTGATAAAAGTAATCAATAAAAGTTTTGACAATAAAAATGATTATAAGGAATTATGAAAGAATGAAACATAATAAAACCTGTACTGCGATGATGTCACAGACAACAAGTTGGCGGGCAACATATGTAACATTTTTGGCTTTCTTTGTTTAAAAATAGGTAGTTCTATAAAGACAAAAGGGGAGCATAATTAAAATCCTCTGATAGCTTGTGTTTACTGACGCGACATTAAAACCTAAAAAACATGAAACTATCATTACTTGCTCGAATTTTGTGATTTACGTGGTAAAATTTGCAAATGTTTTGTGACTGTCAAAACGTTAAAATGTCTTATTTAAAAGAAGATCACAGATTACAGAAAAAGCTAACAATGTGAAGAGGTTCTGAATTTCACCAGCCTAAAACTATCTCTGCATAGCAAATGAAGAAACTTAGGTGTACTACCATATTGTCGAGAGAAGTGTTTTGGAGTGGATTTGGTCAGCATTATCCAGTAGCGTGTCTATGAACTTTTGTGTGATTCACTATGGATTAAGTATTCTGTACCAGAATTGAATATACATAGGACGAAGCCAAATTCTGTTCATCGCAATATATGGAAAATATACATGTATGTCGTAAAATTCCTTTTAAAAATTTAATTTTTTTATATCAATTTGAGTTTTCCAAAACTTGCAAGTTACCGTTACTCATCGTTATTTTTCTTTATAGTATAAACAGTTTAGGTTATCAAAAACTCTATAAATTTCGTTTTCGAGTAGCACCTGCCATCGATTTCATTGTGTTATAAACATTTTTGCAAATTTTTTATTTTATTTTAAACTTTTCTTTACAGGACGGAAATCTGAAAAAAAAGGTTTTATAGGCATTGGAATAATCGAGAACATTTGTAAGCACATTGCGGAGTACTGGCAGGTAAGATAAAACGTTCTAAATTTGAAATTTTAAAATTCAAATTTAGTCGCAAATATCAACCTTGCAATGCGGCATGGGTACCGAATTGCTCGGTTGATATTTGCCCAAAATTTTAATCTAACGAAGTTTTTCGAAAAATGCTAATTTCACCACATAAGCATTTGGAAGAGCATTTAACTAAGAACACTAACGAAGTTGTTCGGAAAATGTTAATTTTACCATGTAAATATTTGGTATAATTAACATTTTCCGAACAATTTCGTACGGTGTCTTTCTCAAAAATGTCTTACGTAGGAAGTTGTAATAAGGTTATAACATTTTTCACGACCTGTAATAAAAAAAATATAAATAAGAATATAATTTTGAATAAATAAGTTAAATATGTAAGAGGAAAAAGGTAAATAATCAAAGTAAACTATTTTTAAATACTTAATAATATTTTTGCGACTGTGAATGATGTACTCGGCTATATATTTATATGACAAAATAATATAATATTTACACAGTTTAATAAAGATATTACGGATCCTTTAATGTTTCTACGTAACTTAGTATGTATAGAACCATCGTATAGCGAGTTTGACTGGTACTTGACAGGGACGTTGTTTAATAATATTATTTATAATTCATCTCTCAGTTTTTATACACCATATTTTCTTTATTCTCTAATACTTAGAATGTCGTTTCTACATTTATTTTCTTATAGCGTTTCTACATTTATTTTATTGTAGCTTCTTCTTATAGCGTTTTTGTATAATCCATTCTTTTTAAAAACGTTTTCTTTTCTTTTGATAAGAATTTTGTCTTTTGCAATCACATATTTATTGTTTTTTTTTAATATTTGGTAAACTAGATTTATTATGTGAGACGAACTGTTTTCTTGGGTCCATCTCATATTAATTTTATTACATATAGAGAAATCTTTTAAAGCAAAGAATTTCTTTTCTAGCAAAGAATTCGTTATGCCAATCTAGACTAATTCATCTTAATTTTTATAAAAGAAATTGTATTAAAGATATTTATATCAAAATAAAAATAAACAATAATTCTCATATCAAGGCTGAATAAATATTAAAACAAATCATGAAACGGTTACTTACAACTGTAGACAATTTATTCCTTTTAAAGAAAGGATTTTGATTAATTTATACAACAGGATGACACTAATATTCAAATATATATTTATCTTTCGATTTTGCATAGTCTGTATGGGAGGTAGATATTTTGAAACAAATTTCCAGGTTTGGAAACATTAGTTGTTATTTTATAAATTTTCACTTCACATATTCCAAACTTTAGGAATTTCGAAAAATGCCAGATGAGAATTCTGCCGCTTATATAGCAAAATCAGAATAACTCTAAGTGCTTAATAAATTCATTGAATCTGACTTAGATTTCAAATGGATTATTTTTAAACAAAACACACAAGTTTTCTTTTCTTGTACAAGAAATTTAAGTTTGTTATCTGCCGTAGATAAGAATGTAATCTTATTTTTCCAAAGTTACAGCGTCCCGTATTTTAATTAATATTTGCCTTTGCTAACTTTATTCTTGGAGTATTGTAATTTGATATCACAGATACGCATTTTGGAGACGTTTTATAGAATTTACTGAAAATGTTTCATAAATGTGTTTATTAAATTTTTTTTGTGAATGCAAGTGTAGTATTCCAGTATTTTTATGTCATACGTCGGTAGCCAGGTCGGTAGTAGTTAAAAAGTAAAAGTTAAGTGGTGTGTTACGTAGCCCACTAGTTTGCGGAAAACGGTAGGTACGAAGTATTCAGATGTTTATTGTAGATTTGGAAATTAAAGGAAAAATATCTTTGGATATTTAAGCCGTGAATGATTTTAAATTATAATTAAAATTCAATCCACTTGCTATCGCAGTTCAAGAATAATAAATTAATTTAAAGTGTTATGTAATGATACCTTATTGTATCTACTTATGAAAATTCTTTTGACTTATGAAATTTCTCAAAGTATAGGACTATCCTGTAATTTACATTAAGCACAATCAGCATGTATTAAATATTATGTTAGATTTGTTATTATTATTTTTAATGATAAAAAATTCCTTAATTGAGTAAAATGATGGTAATATATTCTTAACATATTTTCGATGAGAATTTTAGTTTTGAATCAAAACTTTTTTAGTGACATCTGGGTCATTTTGTCGCGCTAAAGTTATCTAATGCTTGGAAATGGTGAAGGCATACTACCATCGGCGGAGGCGGCCAAGCTCTAACAATGGGGCGATCGGGTATGTTGAAAAGTTTATTCAAATGCTAAGCCTCCCGACTTTGGTTATCATTTATCTGTTAACTTCGAGAAAACAATTATTAAATGTATCAGAATAACGAAAAAAAGGATGGATTTCTAGATGTCTAATGATTTTTATAAATGATTAACAAAGAGGCACGGTTAAAGAAGTTTCACTTCATCCATAAGCTTATGTGGCTGAAGTTCTTGCCTTTTTTTAAATAGAACTGGATGCTATTTTCTTCATCATTTAGTATCAGCAGAATCATACAGAAAATATACCTATTCGTATTTTTATGCCTTCTATTGAAAACGATAATATTTGTAACGTTATATTTGTCATCAAATATTTAAGTATAGTAGGCGTGTTACTTTCTTCTACAGAAATGCTGTCAAGTTAAACAAAATTGATTCTACTTCATCTTTATTGGTATCTAAATTATCGAGAATTATCGCTATCTGTCGAAATAGAAGGGACATAAAATAAACTTAAACATAAAATAAAATAAACGTATCAAACGAAATAGAAGGGACATAAAATAAACTTTAAAAGAACAGAAATGAAGGAAAATATTATTTTTAAATATATAGAAAAAAAAGAGATAATTACACAAGCAAAAAAGAGAAAGAAAACATTAAAATAATATGTAAATGTGTAACAGGGAATTCTTATCATTCCGTCATGTCCCTTGTCTGTCGGTCTGTTCGTCACAGCTCTAGGGTTATAAACCTACGTAGATGAAATTTTCGGCATACATGCCTCATTTAAAAATCTTGATAAGTATAGAACAAAATGTATATATTTTTTAACAAATCTTCCCATAAATCTCGTATATTTATAAAATGTTGTTGAAATTGCTTTAATGTGTTTTACATTGAATGGTTTAATTTCCTTTTAGTTTGATAAAGAGGTTTTTATTTGTGAAAATTAAGCATTGAAATATTAAAATTGGCTTGCCATATGTTTATTTCCTTATTTTATAACTATGGGTTTGAAAAATCTGAAAAAATCTAAGCACTTGCATTTTATTACAACTTTCATTTATATTTGTTTACGCTAACCCAAGTTAAAAATTATAAGCTGTTTCTTAAAAAAACTTGGCCTAATTTAATTATACTTATATTAGGTAATATTTCTTAAAATAGTAAAAATTTTCAGCTTTTGAGAACTTTCAATGAAAAGCGTCAAGAGTGTGTTAAAATGAAAATATTCGACTGTAGGAGGAGTTGTAATAATATTCTGGGGCTAGTGAAAACTGATCAGAACGGTCATTATTACTCTTGGAATTACATTTCTGGCTTGAAAGAAAGTATATGTGGTAATAAAGATGACGTGGTATTAACTGATAACGTAACTCGATTGAATGTACTTTTTATAATTGTCATCGCCGTGGTATGTTGAATTGATCACAAGGCATACGGCCTTTGATGGCACCGTGCACCCCAAGGACCCGGGTTCCATTTGCGGCCGAGTGGGTCTAGTGGTCGAGTGGGGCTGGACAGGTGTTCCGTTTGGCTTTAAGGGATTGCTCTCGTGGCGATAAGTCCACTATATATATATATATCAACTGTATAGATTAAAGTATATAAATAAATAAATTTGTAAATCGAAGGCATTACAGATGAAATAAATTTCAATATGCAAACAGTTTTTCATTAAATAATTATAAAATCCATACATGTAACCAAATTGTAGCAAAGTTAATTTTGTACATTGATAATATTTTGAAAAAAGTGATTGATTTAACGTGTAGAACGTTCATAGAAGCCAGAACAACTTTTTTTAGAATTTTTGTCTGTCTGTACGTTAATTTGAGCGCATATCACGCAAAATCTACTGGACGGATTTTTATGAAATTTGGTACGGTAATAGTATATGCTCAGGAGCAACAAATAAGAAACAATATTTTCTTTTCTTAATTACGTGCGAACAAACTCATAAGCACACTTAGTGTTTAGTTAAATCTATGATGAAGTATTTTTATGGAAAAAGTCACATTCGTACTATGGATCATTTTTTGATTACGAGCGTCGTGTGCCGCACCGAGAAAAGAAACTGTAGTCTACATTGGAGTAGAGGATATGAGCCATAAACTTTTTATTCTATTCGTTCGGGTAAGTTGTAACCGAAGTCATATCTATAACCACGAAAAGGTTATTTGCTAATAAAGAACTTGTATTTATGTTATAGGAGCGATGGGCTCGTTCCGCAGTCGTAACGTTTGCTTGAGACAAATACACATACAGCATCTATGTAGTAGTACGTTTCTTTCGCGGAGTCCTTGCTTCTGATTCTTGATTTAGATCGATAAATCTTAGGTTTAGAACTATTTTATGTGCGATAATCTTATTACTTCAGGATAAAACGATAGATATGATTTTTTTGCTTGAATATCGATATTATGTCCATAAAGGTAGTAAATTAAACAATATATGTTTTAATTATTGTAATTATTCATATGATCTATAAAGAAATTGAAATAATGCATGATGTCTCTGATGGCCTCTGTGCGCAACACGCAAGAATCACTGGGTAGATTTTAGAGAAATTGCACTTTTATATTTCAGAATTCTAATTAATATGTGATAGCGATATGTGCTTAACTTTTAATGAATAATTAAGTAATTTCAGTATTATCACTGTGAATCCATTCAAGAATGGCATCCCGCGTGATAGATGCATACTACAGAGAATAAGTTTTAAGATCTAGAAATGTGTATCATAGGACCATTAACGAGAACGATAAAGAAGTAGCCAAGTTTTTGCGGAATTTTCATATAGAAGTGTAGATGGTTGAGTTAGAACTTTGCATCTGGATTTATAGAATATAAATAACTGTGATACAATTGAACTCTCCCCAGTTAATTCTTATTTCTCTATTCGTTTATTGTATCATAAGATCTATAAAAATATTAGTATTTACTCTTTAGATAATGACGGTGATCAAAGCGATAAATATCTGAAAATTAAACATTATTTCAAATATATTTACGAGTGGTAAAAAAGAGGATTGGTAGTTTATTAAAAAAATATTTTCTAATTAATATAATTTATGTACTTTTCACACAAAATTAATTTTTCAAAATGAAACCACCACCATTTCAAAACTAATGAACCCATATACTCCATCTACGAATTTAACTTAGACCTTGACGTAAGCTATTTTCGTACTCCGTTATTTTCCTTTTCCTTGCAGGCCGTAATTTTATTTCATTTTTAAAGAAATAAAATTATGAAATGTATAAAGAAATGCTTCAGTACATTAATTTTATAATAAACAAGAGTATTCGACAAATAGTTACGTTCACCATTTTTTTGAAGAAAAAGGTTGTGCTGTGTCCGAGATTTACTGCTATATGCCGTTGAGAAAAAAAAATGTTTAGAAAAATTTGTATTCACAAGTTGAAATAGATTTTCGGCCGATCGACCACCATTTTTGGAAAAAAGAAAAGTTTTTGTTGTGAAGATTTTTGGAGAGGAAAAAAATATTTTAAAAATTTCTATTGTTGATGGGCTAATTTTTCACGAGTTAACATCGTTTTATTGCTTGTTTTATTATAGAAATATACCATAGTATGTTCGGAGTGTATATAAACGTTTCAAAAGTTACATACTAATTTTCCACGAGATGTTAACATCGCCTTGATATAAAGTTTATTCCGCAACACGCTCGACAAGATCTGTCAAGTGCTATGGAGAGGAACAAATTATTGTGTATATTTTAATTGTTATGGAATTAAACCCGCCATTGTTTCCCGGAAAGATTGTGTGTTGTTATGTGTTATAAAAAATAATAATTTTACGTGACCTATAAAATAATGACCTATAAATAAAGTTGTGTCTATTTTTTTCCGGTACGATATACGACACAGCAAAAAGACGTAGTCAACTTCATAAATTTCATATATTTATTAAATTATTATTCCATACGGGACGAAAACGTATTGACTCTTCTTTTGAATCGCAGAAGTGTCACAAGTGATAACTCTTTTTAGAGACGCGTAGCTAAATTTTGAAAATATTTATCATATGCGTCTATCCACATTTTGCAACGACATAGCTCTTTTTGTTTAAAACCAATCATGACGAAATGTCATAAGAAGTCTTAGTTAAATTATGTGAACAGAAATGTGAACAGAACAGAAATGGGGAAGAAATACTTTTTAAATTCTTGTTACGACACAACGTCTGAAGGGGATCCTTTCAGACGTTGTGTCATTTAGGGAAAAAAAAAAAAAAGAAAGAGGTTCTTTTTAAAATGAAACTGTGAGTTTTTTTAGAATGTAATGCGAAGGTTTTCTAAACGAAAATGCGTAATAATTTTTTTAGACGAACGTTTCCTTCGTATTAAATAGAAATTATACTGTTTTCCCAAAAAGAATAGCGAGCAAAATTTGATAAGATATTTTCAAATGAGAAAGCAATATAGATTAGAACTATCAAAAATTTCAAACTTTTTCTCTTTTTTTTCTACAGCAAAAGTTTCGATTTCAAGGAATAAACTTGGTGGAACTAACTTATGGAAAATTAGTCCATAACTATGGAAAATATTTATGTTTCTGCATGTGCTGCAACACATGAACAGAACACATATAGAAAGTAGCGGGTTTGAAGAGTGGATGATTGGGCTATTAGAAATTAAAATTTTTAACTTTTTTATGGTGCATGATGGAATAAACCGAGCACATTACAGTATACCTTGTTTCATAAATGGCGGGGTTAACTAGATTCTGAAAATGCATGTAAAATTATTGAAATATTTTTTTCTGAATATTTCATTTCTCTTTACGACACACGTGTGAACACTAGAAAAAAAGGCGGAACGAAATGACAAATTTTCGCCATAGGTCGTCCATTTTTCGTCCACGGGAAAACCCCCCGTGGATCTTAGATGGTGGGTTCTTAGAAAAGTCAGATCATTATTCGGTATAGCCATGGGAGTTCCCCTTCTCGTGAATCTCGAAAACTGTAAAATTTACTACCCGATGCTAGTTCCCTAATTCATAACCGTACTTTATGAATTAGGGATGTTTAGGGTGGGGGTGTTTAGTTTGTTTTGACCTAAGAATATTAAGAATACAAAGGTAGAGTTAAATTATAAAATATAGACAAAGAGTTAAATTATAAAAATTAAAAACTGCTTGAACTAGAAAGTTGACAGCAAGCCAAACTCTAAGACTGTCAAAAGTTGGGTAAGAATTTTTGTCTCGCCCTCTTGAAACTTTGATTCTAATTAATAAATTTAACACATCGTTGAAGCCCTGTACTAGTAATATACTTATTAAATTTGTTTCAAAATTAAAATTTCTTAGATATTGAATATATTTGGCGTTAATTTTATAGACATTCATTATTCGCAACTAAATGAAACTATGTGATGAGTATTATTTCTACTTTCTCTAAGTTCTTTGCCACGACCTAGGTTTCGTTGTATTACAACATCTTTAGGTGGGTTATTAGCAAAGATCTTAATAGCAAAGATCTATTGGCAATAATCTTTGCTAATAGCCCACCTGAAGATGTAATACAACGAAACCTTGGTGGTGGTAAGGAACTTAAAGAAAGTAGAATAATACTACATTAAGTAGTTTTTTAGACATTATAATTATATCACAAACTTTAGGATAGGTGGACGAATTAACGAGTTTATTGAGTTTTTTAATGGTAAAAACTCAATTACTATGGATACTATAGAAGTGTCACAATTTTGGTGTCACGTATATAACGCATTAAACAAAGCAGTAAATAGCGTATACTCTTGTAAATAGCGTGCACATACACATATATTATAATTTATACCTCGATGAATAATCTTGAACGTTTTATATTGAAAATCGTAAACGATGATAGACATATGTTTCAAATATAAAATACTTCAATCTAACAAGTAAGCTATATGTACCATCTTGTCGTATGTAAGTAACGTTGCGATGTCAGAGAAACTGTTGAATCCAATTGAATCTGTAATACATACATCAACTTGATTGAACTGAATTGAATGTGTAATACACACGTAACCAAAATATTCAAAAGTGAAATGCAATAACCATAAGCGGAATGTAAACTGGCGAGAATCGAAGCGAGGGATTTTGTTATGAGGAGACGAGTGAAATACGTGCCAGAAGCATAATAAGAAAAAATGGAATTAATCATGAGATTTTGCGAAAGTGTTTCAATTGCTTTTTTTCTCGGTAAATTCGCATTGAATGTAGTTAGCGTGTGATATCTCGGAATATTTAAAATAATTAATGATGACTTGTAATAGAGAATAAAGGGTAATTGGTTTCGTAGTATTAATAAAGAAAATGTTAGAAAAATATGTTTTGTCACAAAAAAAGACTTTTTTTCTGACCATCTGTTTGTTTACATTTTAACGAAACATTCATGAATTTTTCATACAATATATATACTACACTACACTACGTGTGCTATTTAGATTTTTTAAATAATTTTCCTGATGATTTTCGTTTTCCACATATTAGTCGGCAGCTGACTGACTTCAGTTAATACATTTGTGTTAAGAAATAAAATTGAGTTACAGTTAAAGAACTAAATTGAATATGTTGATAGAAATAGTCTAGATGGCAGAGATTCCAATTAGTTTTTAAAGGAAATTAGAATTCAAGAACATTATTCTATTCCTGTTTAATTAAAAGAAAATATTGCTGAAATTAAGTTTATGAGTGGTAATTCCAAATACCTACAAATTTATAGCAGCACTTTCTCCATAAACTCGAGTTTATATGCTGCACACTTAGTCGATCAGTAAACTATTGTTAATCACAAACACCATCATTGTGATCTCCTATTTAGAATCGCATTAGAATTCAGGTTTAAATGGCCAGTGTAGTAAATTAGCGCAGTTATTTTATTGTTTGTGATAATTTAGTTCAATAGTTCTATTTGGTCCATATAAGAAGAAGCGACATTGTCCAGTTTGGTACGAAATTTGGTAGTTTCTGATATGAATAACGGTTATTTATGAAGTAACTGAAGTCTATTGCCGTATCTATTTAGAGTGATCGGTTCGTACCCAATATATATATATATATATATATATATATATATATATATATATATATATATATATCTTTATACATTTACATATAAATGTCCTATTAATCAAGGATAATCTGACAAACATTTGACCTTATTCTTCTGAGTCTTATTTTTCGACACATAGATACTTTTTAAAATTCGTGAAAGTCGCTAGTTTGGGTCGATATTTTGGGTGTCATGACTACAAATTAGGTCTGATTGTTAATATTTGATTTTTTGTTTTTAAATATAGCAGAGTAATAGGTCTTTTGAATTAATTAAAATTTAAAATTGCGGTTTTTAGGATTTCGTAGTTTTCGTCTTCCAAAATTTACTGTTACTGCTGTGAAAAAAATGTAATATAGGAATCATAATGATAAAAAAGTTCCTACCTTTAAGTCTAAAAAAAAGATAATGCTGCTTCACCACTAAATGCACTCATTTAAACGAAAAAAATACCTTATGGTTGAGTTTTCACGTATTTAATTATTTTATTTTTTTCTTAACTGTAAAATACCCTAATAAAAGCAATAAGTTTAATTTAAGATTGCAAAAAAAATAATTATGGTTAGAAATAATAAAACAATCAGCAAAAAATATTTATTTTAACATCTTTATTTTTATTATACTTTTAAATCCCTTCTCGATAGATGCAAATGTAAGACGAACAGAATGTAAATAGATGTAACACGTCATTACAGCCAATATTGCAATGGCAAGTAGTTTGAATATTAGTTGTAATATTTTTTAAAGAAATCATTTAATTTTTTCTAATCTATATTAGCTTTTTGGTTTGACTAGGAGTATTTAATAACATCCATGAAAAAAATGTAAAATTAATACATTTACATCAAAATTGAAGCATATTTAGGACGTATGTATTCTGTGGTTAAGTGGTAATACTTTTTACAGATGAAGGTAGTAAGTTTATTATTATTATGATTATTAAGTTTATTATCATTAAGTTGGTAGTTTTGGTCAGTACATTCTTTATAGTACAAGTTTATTTTGTAAATGATAAAATGTTTTTGCTGCTTCAGAGCGGTGTAGGGTCAAATATAATTTGCGAATAATGCTAACCAGAAAGATTATTGTAAGTCTTTTAAAGAATCTTGAGGAATGTGACTCCTTTAAGAATAAAACGGTGGAACAACTTAGTTTTTTTGACGGAAATATGGAGATTACAGTTTTGATACTCCTAGATGCTTTTTCTGGCATATTTTCATAATATCGGAAAAGTAAAATTTATAAATAAGAGAGTGGCGATAAATTAAATACAAATTTTTATTATATTTATCTTTCGTACAAGTTTTCTTCTTCTTTTATTTTCATTAACACGAAGTTTACTTTTCCATCCGTCATTTGCCATTGGGGTTAGTTTAATTAATATAATGGAATTACATGTTATTAACGTTAGTTAATAATATCTTTAATCAGAACTATTTGAATTATAAATAATTTTCTATTTTCAAATTTGGAATCCTTAATACTCGTTATTATGAAGTAAAGCTGCTGGGGTAATTGCGCACGATTTAAAAAAAAAAATCCTTAAACACCTTCATTTATCTGAATTAACGGCGATATTATTAATAAGTAATAATACTAGAATTAGCTTGAATAAATTTCGAATTTGTATATGTTTGATCAAATGGGGAGATTATGGGAAATTAAATGTAAAGATTGCATCATAAATGTTATATGAAAAGGCTCAAATAACTGTGGTATCATATAATATAAGGACGAAACGTGATCTCCTGTTTTGATTTTTACTTCGGCATTGGAAGTGTCAAATACAATTATGTGACCTTATAAAGAAAGAGAAAGGGAGGTGCAATATAATAATATACTGATTCTAAGAATTTAATTCGCGCGAATTCCCCACTCTTCTCTGTCCAAGACGATTATAAAGCGTAAAGTTCATAATACGAAAGTATTGGTTTGTTACAGAATAAACCGACTTTTATATAAGTTCTATTGTCAGGGACCTTATTGTATTATATAAAGCTTTATTGAGTAGACGCACTAGGCTTGCATTCCACTTTACTTCCGGTCGAAAGTCACAGTTTTCAATTTCCCTTTCGATAAGGTACGTTGACGTGTTACGTCGCAGTCGTTTTGCGGAACGGTGTTCAGGCGAGCGTGTCGCCGGGTATTATATTGAAATTTTGAACGTGTGGATTTCGATATTTTCGGAAAACTTATTGTTCAGCCGCGTTGTGTTATTTGTTGACGTGATATTTGGCATAGCTTATTTTCAAATCGAGTCTGAAAATGGCTTTCGTGTTGCGGAAAAAAATATATGTAGCTGGGATTTTTTTTAAGTTATAAGGCTAACCTATTTAGATATTTGAATTTCGATGAGTAATAATTTAACTGTATATTTTTCTGCGTATGGAAAGTATTATTTTGAAAGTTTCTTGTTTGTTTATTTGAAAGAAGTGACATAAAAAGTAATAACTTCTATAACATGAAACTTTATTTTGCACGCGGAGACATCTAGTGAACTGAGCATCGGTATATTGTACTAATATGAATTTCTCAATAGTCATTTTGTTGTTCACTACCTTTGCACTCATTCCTGTGGTAGAGTTGTTACAATAAGTTGCAACGGTTAAACCGTGGATTTGCACGAATCTACACTCATGATTTTGTAAAACATGGTTATCATATACTACCTATCGTTTCTACTTTGGCATTTTATATGAATTTCGTATTAAAAAACCTACTGCATAGACCTCGACCTTTGAATATTTATGTGTTTCACAATATTTACCGGACTACGGTATTCGTATTAAAAACCTACTGCATAGACCTCGACCTTTGAATTTTTATATGATCACAATATTTACCGGACTATGGTTGAGGAAATGTTATGAATTACACTGGTTATGTACATATGAGTTAGTTTGTGACCTCGTATAGACTAAACCACTAAAGTGATTTCAACAACTGAGGCGCGTTTAGATTCGTCTTGATCCAGAGAGTATCCGAGGGTATATACAATATTATAAATTTACAAGGATATGTATGTGTGGATGTGAGTAGGTAAGTCTGTTTTTTTCGTACTAATTAAAGTGATTTCAATAAATTGACTGAGGAGATCTCGTCTTTTGAATTTTTATGTGATTTCAATATATATAATCGACTGCGACACAGGAAGGGTTATGAATTTCATAGGCTAAATACATATATGTATGTATGTATGTAAGAGTATTTAAGTTAGTTTGTTCTCTCGTACAGACTAAACTGCTAAAGTGATTTCGATAAATGTATGTTCTTATAATTATCTTGATCCAGAGAGGTATATAACGTTATGTATTTTATGCACAGGCTACGTATACATATATATATATATATATATATATATATATATATATATATATATGAATGTGAGTAAGTTTGTTGAGTAAGTGATTTCAACAAATGATGTGTACTTAGATTCGTCTTGATCCAAATAGTATAATGACGTATATTAAACGTTATAAATTTAACAGGCCATGAATGTATGTATGGATATGTGTAGGTAAATTTGTTGTCTCATACAGGGTAAAGTGATTTCAATAAACCTGCTGTAAACACCTCGATTTCTGAATTTCGATGTGATTTCACTATCTTTACCCGACTACGGTAGAGAAAGGGTTATGAATTTCATAGGCTACGTATGCATGTATGTACGAGCATGTGAGTTAGTTTGTTCCCTCGTACAGCCTAAACTACTAAAGTAATTTCAACAAATGAGATGTCTTTAGATTCGTCTTGGTCCAGAGAGGATCCTAGTGTATACACATTTATGAATTTAATAGGCTATTTATGTATGTATGTAAGTTTTTTTTCCTCGTACAGACTAAACTACTAAAGTAATTTCAACAAATGAGGTGTCCTTAGATTCGTCATGATACAAAGAGTGTTACATAATTTTCTGAATTTGACAATCTACGTGTGTATTTCGTGCTTTTCTGTAATTTTCTCCTTAGTCGAGTTTTAGTTTTTCTTCTTGTTATATCGATCGTAGGCTCATTCATTGAAGTCACGTAAACAATTTGTACGTCAATTGAAAAAAATACTGAGTAACTAAGTACAGTATACTAAAGTACATTTTATTTTACGCTTTACATTCGTATTTGCAACAATTTTTTAACAACAAAATATTTTGGTTGTAACCGTCAATCGTCATTTTGTCAGCCATTACATTGAAATTAGTTCTTTTTGCACCTCCAATGTTATCACAAAGTGTTTTTATAACACACGTTGATTAAACTTAGATATTCCCATTACTGCTACGTCATAAACGCAAACGCAACGCAACATGTCTTTAAGAATAAAGGCACTATGTTTGATGATGTTAACACAAAGAAATATATAATTATCAATCTGGTTCACCACTTTGAAACTGCATTATTTTACGACATGGAACATCTATAAATCCAAGGCTACAGAATACCATAATGAGAGTACTCGATATGCATTTGCCAATTTTGTAAAACTCGGTATGCCGCTGATTTATTTTACTTAAAAGTTTTTTTATTTTAAAAACCAATACTTTGGCTTTGAAATATTTTTTTCTTTACCAAGTAATCGAAAAATTTATGACATTGTATGGTTTAGTTTGATATGTCAAAATATTAATTTTGATATCAATGAACGGAATTCTCGCTTTATGAAACTAATTGGTTAATTTTAATACTATAAAACTAGCTCTGTATGATATTAAAATATATAGGTATCTACTGTAAAGCCAGGAAGAAACCGAGTTTTTAGATCATGATGATGGCCAGCTACAATGTAATTCGCCTACCAGGCAATAGTTGCTTTCATGCTATTCTTTGCTCTATACCCGGAACTACACATGCTATTATTTGCTCTATATATAATTTTCATGCTATTCTTTGCTCTATATCCGGATTAAACGTAGTGCAGCGTGTAAAATATCTTTGGCAAGAGCATGAGATTTACAATTATGATAACGCGGTTAAAATTATCTCAAAAAAAGTTAAAAACCGTGAATCGTAATGTGACCTTAGGCGTAAGCCATTTTTGTACTTTCCTGTATCTAGACTTAAGCTTTTTCGTAATAGGCCGATTTTCTTTTCGTTTGTAGTCCACCGATTTACGCTTTTCTCCTTTTTAAAGCATTTTATTTTTTTATAATAGATAACAGGTTGCCGTAGGAAGAAAAACAATATTTTGAGACTTACGGTAGTTTTACACCAATTTTTCAGAATTAGATAGCCTCCATATTTTATCAAAAAAAATGTACGTTTGTACTGTACAGTACTCTGTATTTGTTGTTACATTTGTACGGTAGAGAGAAAATATATATTTTGTAAGTTTTTTTAGTTATGGACGAATTTTCTACAAGATCCCGTCAATTTGTTTTTTTTAAACAATTTTAGGCTATAATATGCTCCACTAGTGTTTTTATGTGCCATGGAGTGATTTTTTTATATTAAAAAATTATGCTAATTTTCTACTGTTAACCCTGCCATTTTGTTCTATTGAAAAACATAAGTTTTAATTATAATTTTTTTTTAATATTTTGTAAAACCAAAATTCTTGACAAAAATCTGTTTCAATTTACAATAACAGATTTTTTTCACCTATTTTTCTCTTTACAACGAGCAAAGATTTTATATGGGATATTTGCTAATATCCCACCTGAAGATGTAATACAACGAAACCTAGGTCGTGGTAAAGAAATTAAAGAAAGTGGAAATAATACTACATCACGTAGTCTCATTTAATTGTGAATAATGAATTTCTACAAAATTAACGCCAAATATATTCAATATTTAAGTATTTTTATTAGTAACAGTGTAAGACTGTTAAAGGTTAGGTTATTATTTTTCTCGCTCTCTCTATACTGTATTACTAATTGACTGTAATGAGCATAGTCGCAGACCTGTAATAATGGCTGAGAAAAAATTTAAAGGCCTATTACATTTCCTTATTACCTTTATTCTCATTTTTAAAATAAAATATTTTTATACATTACAATTATAAACTCAAGATGAACAAAGTGACAAGTTTATTACATTTTTAATGATTTTTATAGTTTACTTACATTAAGAGAACTAAATTCTCATAACCACGATAAAACATGAGAACATGAATGAAGTTCGTGAATAATATATTACTTTGGTATTACAGCCATAACGAATTTTGCAAGACGAAATATATACATTTAACAAAACATACGCCTCTTGTAAAGTAATGTACACAGCAAAAATTTTGCTTTTAGGTTTTCTTAATTATAAATTTTTAATTATAAATGGTGTAACAATTTATAATTCAGTGAAGTTTTTAATATTTTATATAGACAAAATGTGACAGATGAGGGAGATATGTTTCAAATATGAGGTCTTTAATCTAACAAGTGAGCTATGTAACATTTCATTTTATACACCCGATGCCTCGATGTCGGGGAAACTGTCGAATTGCATTGAATGTTTATTAAAAAGCTAAATGCAATAATCTTAAGCGGAATGTGAATTTTAAGCTATGCATTTTGTTACGAGAAGAAGATTGAAATGATACGTGTCAGAAAATTAGTAAGATAAAATGGGATTAGTCATGATACACTGCAAACGTCTTTCCTATGCTTTTTTCTCTTTACTGTCACACTCGAGTAGAACTCGCAAACATTCAGAAACTTGACATTTAATGATACGTAATAGTTCTATTAAATTATTTACAAAACTGTAGTTTTTTAGAAAGTTAGTATATTGCCTATTATATCTTTCACAGGCGCAGACTACAAACAAAATTATAATCCCACATAGAATTAGAAATAATAGGTTTATGGATTTTTTCCTTTTTCCTTGGCTATAAGATCTACTATCACGCTGAATTTCAAGACTGCAAGTTGACGGGAAGTACCCCATAGGTTTGATGGCGTTAAAAATAACAAGAAATACGAATAAGGGTCTCTTTTTGTTGCGTAAAAAAAAACTTTAAATTGTTACAATGTAAGGCCATAAACTACAGTATACGATATTAATTTGATATCTTAAGGCGTTTCTCCGAAAAATGGCTTTGACAGACACTCTGATAAAAGTCATCCTATGACGGTCCCATTTTTGTTCGCTTTGAGGAACGTAACCCTAAAAACGGTTTATTGTCAAAAATAAAGACATTCTATCTAAGCGTATGTTTTAAATATATGTATTTAGCATACGTTTTATTAAAACTTCCATAAATTTATGTATAATATAAAAATCCAGATTTTGTTTATTTTGTTTTTGTTCTTGTTCTTCACCAATATATAGTTTGATATCACCCCTGGATGGCTTCAATTTATACATTTTACTAAAGAAATAAACTGGTGTTATCATTAAAGGACTGTATTATCTACGTTGATAGAAATGGCCTGCATTGCAGAGGTAACAATTAGTTTTTAAATAAGGTAGAATAAAGAAACATAACGCTATTGTTAGAAACGTGTAGATAATTTATTAAAATTCTGTTTAATTAAAAGAAAATATTGTTGAAGATGTAGTATATTCCTAGAATTATGAGTTTAATTAACGTAAGTAATAAAAAAGACAGTGTTTAAGAATCTAGTACACAATGAAAGCAAGCTTAACGCAATGGAACAGAATTCAATGCAATGACATGCAAAATATTGCTACGAGTTCATTCGTAGCGATATTTTGCCTCGGATAACTAAAACAAATTCGAAATAACTAAAACACTAAAGCACACCTCCATAAATTCGAATCGAGGCGCCGCCAGCTTAGTTTATCACAGTAAAACGTTGTACTGAGAAAAACCGTACTACTGAGATGTTCTATTTAGAATGGTACTCAAGTTCACATTTGAGCAGTTAATTTTATGTTTGAGTTGAAAGTTTACTATTTGTTTAGAATTTAGTTCAATTTGGCGCATTAACGATTAGGTGACATTGTCTAATTTGGTACCAATCTGATTAATAACATGAATAAAATTTACGTTAGTTAGTTTATCATTCTTTTACCTAGAAGTGGCTGAAGTTTAGCGAATCAATTACCATATCTACGTAGCACACTTAACTAACTTAGGATTTTACGCAAATTTAAGATTCATATAAAATAAAAAATGCAATTGAATTAGAAATTAGTGTATTTCGTATCGATGGAATTTTTTTTCTTACTCTTTCATAATATTCAATATTCGTTTAGGAGACAGTTTTTAACTTTATTTCCTGAAACTTTTATCGTAAAAGAAAATAATCTATGCTTGTGCAATTATTTTGTTAAATTTTCAAATAATCGTTTTTGTCATTCAAATAGTTGTATTATAATTTCATTATATTTCTGTCAGATATTCGTTTGTGTTATATGCTAGACAAATGACTTTTCATATTGTTTTATACTTGTTTATTTTCTGCAAATATTTCCAACACAAAAAATAATGTTCCCAATTTGAAAAAATTCTAGTAATCGAAAATTTTTTGACCAGTGTTTCTTACTTATATATTTATGTAACCGCTTATTTGCTTCTGTGGGAATGTAGTGATTTGAATTTTTTGGTTAAAGTTTAAAAAAAATTGTTCAGAATTAATCTTAAAAGAAAAAAATAAAAACAATACATAGTTAAGAATTTCCAAAAACTTTTTTAATATTTTATCGGAAAAAATGAAAAACAATAAAATAATTTAAAATATTTTATTTTTTTGATTGCACAAAGCCTCCGCCGTAAATAGTTCTCTATATATTTTTCTAAATATTTTTTTAATAAATTTCCATTTGAGTCAATATTTTAAACTTATTTATAGGCAAAGGTTTTGCTAATTAATTAATAATTATCTCACGTGGCATAGAAAGGCGTCGTCTAATACAATATCATACAACCATTAATCATATTTCTGAGAGAAATCAAATAGATTGACAATGTTATAATTATGTTAAATAATTATTAATGTTAAAAAAATATTGTTACGAATTTTTTCCGCAAATAAGAGGGAATAACTGAACAATGGATTTTTGGACTTGAATGCCAAATATTTCTTTTTTATGGATCTTTTATAGTATAAACTTTACAGTACAAATGGTATTCTATAAACTTTTCGAAATAGGTTACAATACAAACGTTATATTTTTGCAGAATAACGATTAAAAAATACACGAAATTCATCTTTCGACTACCGCCTATCATCGAGTTTAATGAGATGTTGGTTTTCATAACGGTTGGCTTGTTTTTCTTTGTGGGTGATGTTCAACCATGTCTTAATTTGTTTGGTGATATATTTTTTTTAATACGAGTTTATCGTCAGTTGTATCTTTATTAATGTTACTAAAAAATATGAGATGTCCGATGTAAAATACTACACATATATTATTATGTATATGTATATAAGCAAACAATTTATGTTATAAATAATTTTTGGTCAATAAATTCTGTTTTATTATGCCTTTCGTATTTGGAATTCTGTAATAAACTTATTTCTTTACATTTTCGAGAATAAGGTGAAAGATCACACATATAATGGAATTTATTGGAATAACATAACATTGGAAAACGTTGCTCATTTATATTTCAAAAAATACGCATATGATTTTGAGAAATGATATATATTTCTTTGAGAAATTGTAAATCTGACGCTCGTTCGGCGTAGCTTAATACACTATCTAAAGGTTTCAGTTAAAAATAAAGTAATATATGCCTACAAATACCGAACAACGCCATGCATTATTTTAATATAGTTTGGTTTCGTTGTAGTAATGTTAACAATTAAATAAATATTTACGTCGATAGAAATTTAAACTGAGTAATTAATTGCAGTGTACAAAAGTATGTTTCATTCTATGTTTCATACTTGTATTCGACACAATTTTTTTCATCAACAAAATTTATTCGGCTGTGATTGTTAACTCGTACCGATATTTTGCCAGTAATATCATTGAATTCTGTTCCATTACGTTGAGCTTGCTCTCATTGTGTACTAGACTCTTAAACACTGTCTTTTTTATTACTTACGTTAATTAAACTGAGAGATTCTTACTAGTGTAATGTCACAACCGCAGATGGTATATAAAGTCTTAACCGCGTGCTGCGAAACACAGGCTCTGTTTCTGACGAAGTTACTTTAAGGATTATTTACCAAATAGTCAATGTGAATAGGTGTAGACAGAATTAACGTAACATCTAGAAAATGCTTTTATCAACCCTGACATATCTGACATTCTGGTAGAAGAACGTAAGGAGTTTAACAAAACGTCACCTGTCATGTCGTAACGGTTTTCTTCGTAGAAAATTTGTGGTTAGAGTTCAAGTTTATATCTATTAGACATATTAATGCTTGCATGCCTTACTGCCTTACGTCGGATTAGTTTGTAAATGTGACAAGGCACGTGTCAGGTGTCAACCTGATAATGTTTCTCACTCTAATTGTGTCCTTGACCCAAGCGTTCGTTGAGCCGGCCAGCCAGTTAGGCCTGTTTAAGTCGCGCACTTTTAAATAAATGTTTATTATAGGAGAAACGAATATAAAAGATATGGATATCGAAGAAAGTAACAGGTTAAGTTTGTTTGTCTTTAATGTATAAATACTTAAGGATTTATTATTAGAGGAATCTTTTTTGTGTTGTGAAATCAATACAAATATATTGGCAAGAATAAAGGAAAGGGACAGAACTTAGGAGGGTGAACCAGCGAAGGGCCAGCCAGGGAGATATGAAAGAAATTTTCTTTGATATGAACTTTAAATGCGTGAATTGATGACGTGTGTTGTGTGTAGGTTCCAATTTAGCCACAGTTTGGCAGCATGAAGATTGAAGGAATATTCATAGAAGAAGGTTTCGTGTTTGGGGATAAGTAAAGCAAAGAAATTTCCAGACCGAACTTCAAAGCACTGTGTGCAGATTATACTGAAACTCTAACCAGTTAAAAACATCCTGAAAACATGGTCAAATTTCTTGAGGTCTATATAGCAGCGATTGCATTACTTTTGAAGTCATTTTAATTTATTTATTCGATTCTCCGTAAGATACGGGTCACATAAATATCCATAATAATGTAAACGCAGCAAAAATATTATTACTTGACGGAAACAATTACAATTGTTCAAATAGAATAAAAAATATCATTTTAGGTATTTTTAATTCACGACTTGATTTACATGCTTTGTACTCGATACGAAACTTCAACTTCTATTTATTTCTTGTCATCAAAAACTTATTCTACATTTGAGACATTGATTGAAATGCCCATAAATTTTTTTTTAGAAAGCGTTTGACGTAGAAACTTGTAATTTACAATATCGATGAAGCTTCTAACAACATATGTATTAAACATCTGTAAATGAATTAACGAAGTATGTGCATTAAAAGAGGCGAATAAAATACCTGAAATTATTTTGTCTAGTTAATTAAATTTCTAATAATTAATTAAGTAAATTATTTTGCACGGTATGTGATATTAATTGAAAGAGTTTTATTTAAGATTTTTTTAATATATTTTTGTAAGATAGTCTTAAAGGTATTGTTAAGAACATCTTCGAATTGTTCTCTTCTCATTTATACAACCAATAAAGTTATTTTGAAAAAATATTTTTAAAAGATTGTTTCGGGAGTTTTTGTACAATACATGTATTGACGTTAAATGTACACAAAAGATATGTGTCTCCATTCCTTTTTTCTAGAAGATAGATTTACTAGAAATTTATTTAAAGTTTACGGAAAAATAATAATTTCACGCAAATGATTTATTTAGAATAATTTTACACAAAAGATATATTAGGCAATATAGTAGGTAATATCAACATTTGTAAATAGTCTAATAGACATTCTATATATCCTTAAATATTTATATAATAATAAGGGTGTATCGAACCCAAATAACGCGAGTTCTACTCGTATTTAACAAGTTTATTTAGTGTGATCTTTTGATGATTCTGAATGTGATTAAAATGCAATATAACTTATTCATAAATTATATGAAAGAAAAAGTAAATGGTAACTTTCTCAAAAACTAATATATTTTGTAATATAAATTAAATGATTGTTGGTTGTTTCCGTAAAACTTTTGTATATGATTGAAATATCAGTGTTAAATAGATGACGTTGCTGTGATAAGATGACTGACATTTATTTTACCGATGAAAATTTCAGTATTTTCCATCGTCGCAGGTTGAGCAGTAATAACGGAACGCTAAATTGGGCGGCTTCAAATGAACACTTCTGTAGATTAAATGTTTTAAACGCTGGTTTATTCGAGCCTCGTACGCCAAATTGAAAAAAAACGGAATTATTTTAGTGCCACTTATATGTGCATTCATCTATCCAACTATTACTATCGTTTTATGAAAACTGTTTAGAGAAGAAACTGAAATTTTGCCAAAAAAAAAAAAAAAATTATATATATATATATATATATATATATATATATATATATATATATATATATGTATATATCTATATATATATATATATGTATATATATATGTGTGTGTGTACATATATATATAATATCCTGATTTAATCCAGAATTAAAATTAGTTTAAGGTGAAGATATTATCGAAAGAATTATTGTGTAAACTTTAATGTATTTTTCTTAATTAGTGTCCTGTAGTTTCAAAAGGAAAAATACTCTATAGATATCTCAATAAAAAACGTTCTGAGAACCTTTATAAAATGACTCACTAGTCTGTCTCCCTGTCTGTCACAGCCGTTTATTTTAGAAACCGATTGATGTAGAAACTATATGGTGGCACTGTGACACAACATATTAACTCCCATATATCTCAAAGGCCAACAGCTAAAATATTTACATGAGTATTGTCTAAATGGTTAAAACTAAAAAAAGTTTACATATGAACAAAAGGACAGATAAAGTACTTGAATTTTTTTCATTTTCTTGTGTTGTGTGGATATTAGTTGGAAGCGCAACTTTTTTCTAGAATGTCATGTAAGTTATTCTATAGATTTTATAAGGTATTTCTAGCGATTTAATTTCAGTACAGTTTCTTAGGAGATTACAACAATGAAGCTAAATTTTAAAATGTTTAAGAAATACACGATATTTTTATGTTTCTGAAAGATATGCTAGGTAAGATGTTTACACGTTGGAGAATAATATTAATATTTGGAACCAAAATAATATTTATTCTCTTATGTTATCTCTGTTATCTCTATGTTATTCTGTGCGAGTTCTAGTCGCAATTTTATTACGATAAAAATAAATATACAAAAATACCATAAAGTTGCATTGCTAAGAAGTATAGTGTAATTTTGATATCCGCATCACGCTTTTTATGTTTAAAACTATATTTATCTACTGAATCAAAGTAGAAATTATTTCAAATAACGTAGTTACGGAACCATAGCAGAGCACTTAGCAGCTTTAGTACTTTGCACGTTTATCGCTGCATTAAAGCGTAACGACAATAATGTGTAATTACTTTATGCACGAGTGAGAGGAAATGCATTATTGTTTAAAATTCATACGGAGAAAATTCTGGTAGTATGTCCCATTTAACTTAGGTGGCGGTGCGGGGGTGGAATGGGCTGCATTTCTGCATGTTATGCCGTTTGATTTACGACTAGAGAGTTGCGATGGTGGAGTGTTTTTATATCCGCGGTCCACTCACGATTTGTAGCTTATACGTGCTCTTTTTCCCTGTGTCAGCTGTAGGGTTTTGTTTCTGTTAGGCAACTGTACACAGAAGGAGGCCATACATAGGGTATATGTCTTTAATATTGCGCAGATATTAGAAGACTTTAATGTCTTCTAATATCTGCGCAATTCATAAATAAATTATAATTTCGCAGATATTAGAAGACTTTAATGTAATATTAGAAGACGTAAAATTTTGGAAAACCACAATGAAGATTATAAAATAGAATGAAAAATAAAAATTTCTTAGATTTCGTAATTTATTCTTAAAATGAATATGGGTTAGGTCTTTAGAAATTTGTTGTTTGCTATGTCTGAATACAATAATTATTTAAGCACGCAATAATAAAAAAATAATAGCGACTTTCTCAGAAAAACCGAATTCATGTTGAATTATGATATCAGTTTTACGAAGAGGAAGGTTTTGTTTATTTTTAGGGTTTGCAATATTGATATGAAATCTTCCCATTTGTATTTACTGTTTATGATGTCTAAATAGGTAAAGGTTTTTTAACATATTTTTAAAACGCGCGAGTAATGACCAATAATGATTTAAGTGAAGGGTGCAAAAGCTGTGTACATTCCTCATTTCAACTATATTAAGAGGAAAAATATTGTAGACAAAACACAAATCTTTAAAAAACTCTGGCTAATATAGATTGTATGCCATAGACCTTTTTTTGTTATAATATTGTGTCGTACAATTCTGTATTCAAATAAGTTATAGTGGTGTGGTTATTTATACTACAAGGTTAATAAATTAAATGTAAATTGTCATTACATGACAAAGTGATTAAAATAATAGGTAGTCATGGTCTTTTTACCCGGACAAAGCTGGGACAGCCAGTAGAAGATATGAGTTTCGGATTTGTTTCTCAATATTTTTTACAACAGAATTGTCTTTTACTATTAACGAACAAAACTTACTTTGCACTTTAATTTGTTTTTATATTTCATATGTGTCATTTCTTAATTACATGTGTATTTGGATGATTTGTTATTATTTTTAAATGTATTGTCATTCATAAGCTTAGTAAATATTTTCTTGTAAAATATATGAACGAGTAACAGAATTTACTTTTTTATATTTATGTGTGGATGAGCTTTTCTTGAAAGAGTCAAATTTTTATTATTATTGAGGATATCTTTCTAGCTAGTTCATTAAGTACTTACTTAGTATTTATTTCTATCCCATTATGTATTTGTTCTTTTACGGGAGTTAATATTAACAAAAATTAGTGGAAATTTAGTAATAATTAAATTAAATAAAAAGAAAATTTCTTAAAATAAAATTTTAAAAAATTAAATAGAAATTTGTGAAAAAAAATTGATGAAAACTATATGGATGGAAATTTGGACCATACTTTAGACATCTGATAGTCATAAGAAGTTAATCCTAGTGGAAGTTGCATTAGATCAGATTGCAAATGCACTCGGAGCAGCATATGGGACCGATGAAGCGACTAGATTAGAGAATCTGTTCAGAGTAATTTGAAAAAGAAAACTGTTTTTGGTACTGCTGGCAGAACACGATAGAATGTCAGGTCGTAAGAATATTAAGCTAACCACAATATTTTGCGCTAAGAGATGGATTATTAAAAGAGGCCGACTTTTATTTGCTTTATTTAAAATAGGATAACAACTTAATTTATTTCAGTTTCTCATCACATATCGGCAAGCTGCCTTACATAAATGCAGTTAGTGACTTAATGAAAGACGCAGATTCCAAGGAAGCATTTCTATCCAAATATTGTAATTTTGAATCTGCAGTAAGGCTCGTGTCGGATCGGTGATTACATTTAAATAATGTATAATTTTTGAGTAATCGTGAGGTAACGTGATCGTAAAAATATAATTTTCCACAAAAATCTAATAAAAATTCGACGCACGCATTGTTTTCATTCGATCATTAACAACATAGCACCAATTTAGCACTTGAATGGATAAAAAATTTTACTTCGTTTTATTTGTTTCGTAGATACATTTTTCATCGCATTATAATGTACGGTAAGATGAAGATTTTTGAGGGCTAAAGTGATCTAAATGTTCATGCGTATTGCCGAAATATTATGTGAAACATCTAAAGGCGCGTTTGGATGGCAGTTAAAAAGTCCTAATGGTATGTCGCACCGCGTCAGCTACGCGTCTTGTCCAACTGAATTCGGCCAGTTTCGCGTCTTGTCAGCGCACATATCGGTGTATTGCATAAAAATGTCTTAAAACGGTTATTAATTTAAAACAAGACTTACAGTAATATTGAATATAATAAAGTGATACTGAAAATATATTTTCAATAGATTGTTAAGAAACATTTTTGTTACAAAATTATTTCATAAAAATATAATAATAAAATCAAATTAATATTTTATTATTTAAAAGCATCTAAATATTCGTTTCCTTCTTTCGTCGCTACTTCGTTAAAATAAAAATAATTCGACATGAAAATGTAAAAAAAATATGTGCTTCACATCTGCTAGGCGTTCCATCAGGCTTCACATTTTTTATTTGATTTTGTCTTTTGCACCTAATTTATAAGACAGAGAGCTAAATAATTGCTTCATCAGTTTGATTGAAACTTTTTAAAGTTGAAATTGTGAAAGACATTAAGGTAAGGTGTATATTATAAATAACTTAAATTATAATATTTTTTTATATTCATTGGATATTAACGGTTGTCTTTAACCTCACCGGTACGGATATCTTAAACGAAGCCGAGTAGTTTGAACTTATTCCTAAATGTTAATAAACGTTCTATTTCCCAGAATTAAGAGCAAATAAATTTTCATTAAAATCAATATAAAGTTATTATGATACTTTGGCTTTTCATATCGTCAGTATATATTTACCCTTCTATTTGACAAAATTGTTAACTACTTTGTCTTTACGTCATGTAAATTGTTGAAAATATCTTTGTAATTTTCTGATAAGACTCTATATACTTCAAAATGTATACATATTTATATATATATATATATATATATATATATATATACACATATATATATATATATATATGTACATATATATATATATATATATATACATATATATGTACATATATATATATATATATATATATTAATATGACACGGATGCTTTATTGTATTTAATTATTATTATAGTTTAGAATAAAAAAAGAACAAAAATAGTTAGAGATTTAATGGCTTTATTTGGAATTATGGTTTTGGAGTTTTAATAAAATAAAAATACTGGTAACATTCTACTAGAGGGTTAACAACTGAAAAGGATTGCGCTTTTCTGCCTTCTAAAATGTCCATATAAATGTATTTTACTGTTAGAAATAGAAATACATGTGGATCAGTACGCATTGCCACTATGCAAATTAAATATTAAACGGTTTTTTTTTATCAAGAAACGGCTCCGGCAGGCGGATGGCTATTTTATAAGGATTCCGTTCTTTTTTTTATTTAAGGTATCTCTTCGTCCTATACAGTGGCGCTCAATATCAATCAAACCATCTCTTTCTAAAACTTGGGTTAGGTTTCTTTTTGGTATTGACAAATTATGTTTTTGAATAAGCGCTTTATAAATAGTATAATTATTTAGTCAATTATTGTTGTTTATGTCAATAAAGAGGGCATGTTGTGTTTGAAATTAATTGTTCGATTTAATTTCCCATTTTCTGAATTAATTTACAATGTCATTAAATATTTGAAACGAGTGTTATTAACAATGTTGAAATGTTTTCATCTATTTTCTTTAAAGCACGTTAACGAGCCGCTTTTAAAAGACATTTGTTTGACACCAGCTTTATACTTAATTGGTGGAACCATCGTGTGCAACTGTTGCGATTGATTTTACTGAGCTTAAGATTTCTCTTCGTCTTTAATAACTTTGATATCTCTTTGTTTATGAAGTTAAAACAAACTTGTTTGAACTGTCAATACCGACTTCCGGTGCTTTTGAATTTGTGTATGACATTAAATTTACAAATGAATTAAAGACCTGAAGGAGTTTTAAATAACGTACAGTTACCAAGACACAATATTCTGCGTTTTTTTGCTTGCTTTTTTATATTTATTTGATCTTATTTTTATAAACAAGTTCTGCTAAATACTCCACCATTATTAAAGCGCGAGTCTTAATCTTATTACCGAAATTTAGATTTGTTTAAAATTCCCCATTAAATTTTCCTTAACATCGTACTTTGTTTTTGTTTAATACGCTTATTTAGTAGTTTTATAAATATAATTTACCGATCTATACATTAGAAATATTTTCATGTTTATGCTCAATGTATTGGTGTTAATTCAAGGGTTTATGGTAGGCAAAGCATGTATTTCGTTGTCCAAACTTGTGAATCCACCAAAACGCAAAAATACATTTTGAATAGAAATTTATTTTCAAGATGGTTTTACAGAGGAAAAGTTAATGTGCAATTTTTAATGACATCTGCGGATAATTTTAAACATTATAGTTTATAAAAAGTGACTAGAAGACCAAGGTTTAAAAATACCCTACTAATTTAATATTGGCAAAACCTATTAAAATTTTATAAAAAAATATGATGTTCCCATTAGAGAGCATTAGAAAAGAGAAGTATTAACTAAAATTATTAATCAAATTAAGCAGAATCAAGGAAATTGTGATCAAATTCTCACGTAGTTTAATTAAAATGTGGCATCTAATTCAGACGAGGGCGACAGAGAAGGAAATTTGAAGCATTAATGGTAAAGTAGCAAGGTATGCTAGTGCCGCCTTGCAATTACGTTTTCCCGTCGAACATAATAATTAAGCACAATCAAAGAATCTTTGCTAACAGCCCACCTGAAGATGTAATACAACGAAACCTAGGTCGTGGAAAAAAAAGTAGAAATAATACTACATCACGTAGTTTCATTTAATTGTAAATATTGAATTTCCACAAAATTAACGCCTAATATATTTAATAATAATTATGAATTAAATTCCGAGCCGACTTGTGAAAATTGCATTTAATATTTTGGCTTGAGTCGCGTGCATTTTTTTAGCTATATTTCATTTTGATCATATAAGAATTCGGAAATGAGGAACGCATCCACGGTGCACATAACTGGATTCATTAACGCAAAATGAGAATTTAAATTTGCGGTTATGTCGAAACAATTTTTTTCATTATTTTAAGTTATAATTATGTAGTAATTACGCGACATTATTTTTTTTTTGGAAGAATGTTTGTTTTGAAGGCCGTTGGCAAATAATCATTATAAATTGAAATTCATCGCCCTGTGTGAATAAATTTTACTTTACTTCTAAAAAGGGTAATTCGTGTTTCGTACAGTTAACGAAAAACGTTATAATAATAAAATGAAATGGTTAATAATTTTAATATTATTTCTCCACAAATCTCAAACATTTTCTTCCGATGAAATTCACTGAATTGAATTCAATTCAGTAAATCCAATTTAATTCACTGAATTTTCCTCCGGTGGAATTAACTAAATTGAATTCCTACAATTAAATTCAGTAAATCCAAATTTTTTTATTGAATTTTCCTCTGATGGAATTCACTGAATTGAATATTTGAACATCCTTTAATTGAATATCTCATTCTCACTATTTATTTATCTACCCCAGTAAGGATTAATTAAATCGGTTGCGGTAACACAAAATACATAATAAACTTAAGGATAAGATAATATGAAATATAGGTACGATAACTCAAATCGATAGCTCAAATTCGCGCATAACGATCCTTCCGAGAAGAAACTTTCAGGAAGTCAATTGGTTTGTACAGTAATCCGACATTAAGCGGGGTGAAGAGCTATTTCCATGTAAATTCTTCCAATACAAACAAGTTTATGATACGGCAAGGCCAAATAACCAGGAGGTATAATAATAGTGATTGTCTTATTAAAATAATTTGTTTTAGTAACAATTAAATGAAACTACGTGATGTAGTATTATTTCTAGTTTCTTTAATTTCTTTACCACGACCTAGGTTTCGTTGTGTTACAACATCTTCAGGTGGGCTATTAGCAAATATATTGTTATTGTAATACAACGAAACCTAGGTCGTGGTAAAGAACTTAAAGAAAGTAGAAATAATACTACATCACGTAGTTTCATTGAATTGTGAATAATGAATTTTTACAAAATCAACACCAAATATATTTAATAATTGTTTTAGTAAGGTAATAACCACGTGTAAGAGTTACTGCAAATTTAAGAATTGGTCTTCTTTTCACTTTCAAGAGTTAATCTAGCTTTTATACACTAAATAAAATGTAGGATTGTTTCAAAAATGCGAATCCGAGTATTGTGGGGAGAAAAGAGGCCTATGTACATCTCACAATAACAAATTCTAGAACTTTCTAAATTATTCTAGAAAAACTCGTGGCTCAAAATGTAGTAGCCGACACAATAATACAAAACATACAAGGTAAATAATAATAAATTTTACTGGTTTTATAAATAATCTTAATTGCGTTGCAATTAATTAATAATTAAAATATCAATGAATTCGGCGTAACAATAAAATAATAAGGTGTAATAATGAAATAATTTCATAAATAATCATTCTACGGCGAATATGCTGTCGCTCGTTGCTTTTGATTACCAAGTCAAAGAACGCAATGAAAGACTTTTAATTAGGAATCATTTACTTCTTACATATCCAAAAAAACAATATATAGATTAGATATTTTCTCACGATAAGCAAAGTTTGCTAACAGGTACCATCAGTATGAAGGCTTTGTCTATAAAATGATAATTATATCAAGATCTCGAGCCTTTTATTGTCCGAAATTGAAATCGATGCAGTGATTTAAAAAAGTGATTTAAAATGAAATGGTTAATAATTTTAATATTATTTCTCCACAAATCTCAAACAATTCCTTCCGATGAAATTTACTGAATTGAATTCCTTTAATACATTTCATTGAATTCAATTCAGTAAATTCAATTTAATTCAATGAATATTATAATAATTAATATGCATGATATAAAACTTATACATAATCATATTACTTTTACCTATATTTTTGGTGAAAATATTTATAAAATTATTATTACGCACAGCATAGACAGAGCTTAAATAATTAACATGATATAATAAATAAAAGCCCTATAAAAAATTGAAGGACGAACTCATAAGGTTTACGAATAACTACTGGATAAGAATAGCCAAAGACAAGAAAAGAAATGGAGAGACATAGGGGAGGCCTGCACTCGTAGAGAGGTCCTTAAAGCATAATTTTCAACATAAAATAGTATTAAGTATTAAGGAAATAAAAGGCTATAATAATAATAATAAATAATTAACATGTAATCGATCAAAACAGGTGGAAAAAGTAAAAGCACTGTTTCCAAAATTGTAACTAGACTCTAGTTTTGATCAAACGGCGGAAAAGTATAATTAAAAAAAAACAGAAATTACAAGGTAAATTATTGTATGATATTTAACATAAAATATATGCAAGAATATATTTTTATAATTTGAAGTCTTTCAATGCTGGTTAGGAAATTTATGATGCTTTCCACATCATCTAATGCTGGAATGTTTTGAGATTGTAGTTTTTAACATTTTATATAAAAGGTAATGATTTTTTTCCTATTTACTTTGTTCATTTTTTCATTTAGTTTATTTCCATTGTTTGATAAATCTGTTAAGTATGGGTAGAATAAGGGTATTGTACAAGTTTAGGTACTTATAAATATTTTAAGTGCATAGTATTTATAATTAAATTATTTAGAGTTATTAATTTTTGATTACGTAAATATATTGCCTTTTATATCTTTCACAGACTTAAAAATAAACTACATATAAAAATACATAATTTAACATCGATTTAGAAATCATTGATTATTGTATTTTTCTCTTTACTTGTGCTGTAACATCTCACATTAAGGCGACATTCAAGATTATATGTCGCCCGGATGTACCCTATAGGTTTTTATGATAAGTGAGTTGGAATGTTTATTGTACAATTTAAAAAATATGCTTTAAATGGCCTTGTATTTTTGTTGTGAGAACCAAACTATTTGAGATTACAGCAATGTAAGGCTGTAGGTCTCAGCACACGATATTAATTTCAACTTGATTTCTCAAGCTGTTTATGAGAAAAAAGGTATTGACTCACAGAGGGACGATCCTATGGGGGTTCCGTTTTTTCCATTTTGAGGGATGGAACTCTAAAAATGAGTTTTGAACTTCTGAAGTTAAAGAAACCTTTACGACTTTTTTTGGTTACAAGCGCTTTAGTTGAATTCACCGAGACCAATAATATTTTTTTGACAATGGCGATGTAGTATCTATACAAAATTCAGACAAAAACTTAGGATTTTGTTGTTTTACATATAAGTAAATTCGTTATTTGTGCTACTTGTTGTGTGCATCATTACAGTTAATGTAAAGCTATCTACTGTTGGAAGTTGGCTTTACATTAACTATTTACATGAAGAATGAGATGTATCTCTTCATTAAGCAGGTATTTGGAATTTAAATAATTTTTCGACATTTTTACAACATTTGCTTGGTTTGAATTATGAAAGAAGTAAAACTTATTTAAATTTGGTCATAGGTTTGCTTTGATTTGGTCTTTATTTTTTCTTTTACTTCTTAGGAGTCAATGTTAAGAATAGATTTCTATATAGAGAAAAAAAATGGAATATTTTGCTAACATTACTGTATGGCGATAAGCAATGACTCTTTATTTCAATACCTATTACATCTGGGGCATAATTAAATAAATTAGTAAATTATTTAGTCATTATTTTGGTTTTATCTTTTCTTTTACTTATTAGCAGTCAATGTTTAAAAAAAATGTCTATTCATCAGGATTGAGAGAAAAACCTCGACCCTCTTTTACAATACGTATATTTGAGGCATAATTAAATGAATTAGTAAATTATTTGGTTTTTATTTTATCTTTTACTTCCTAGCAGTCAATATTGAAAAAATATTTCTATCCATCAGAAATGAGAGAAAAAACCGGAATATTTTGCTTACATTATGGTATGGCGACTAGTAACAACCTCTATTACAATATTAAACCAGATTCTTGTATCCTATAGAAAATAAAATTGCTTGATGTAACTACTCAGTTTATTCAAGTTATAGCTTGCCAATAGAGTATTTAACTATATCCTTTAACTAAAATAGCAATAATAATATATAACACATTATTAACGGTTAAAAGGAATATATCGTACCTAGGACTTTTTATTACAAAGTTGTAACGACTTAGAAACTGGCGATTTGCGCGAAAACGCCCCATACAAAACACAACTGGATTATGACGTCACTGGCCCGTATTTAGAATTCATTTAGGGAGTTTATTAAATATATTTTGTATCTCGTTAAATATTTGCGTTTAAGTTATATATTGCATATTATAATTTTCTCATTTTTTTTGTGTGGAAACTGAATTCATAATAACTTTTTCTATTTAATGAAAAAAATTGACACTTTTTTAAATTGACAGTTTTAAATCATTTTTGCAAAAAATATTGACAACCCTATTTCTAAATACCGACAAATATCCTATTTCAGTTTTTTGTAAGTTTAGCGTAGTCTAACTTAATAAATATTCCTTTATCAAACGGAATTGTTTTGTCTGTATTACAGTGTCTGTCGGAAAAGTAAGTGAAAAAGTAGTGTTCCTAAAATAAATTGATTAAAAACGAAATCTCACTTGAAGACGAATAAAACCTCACTTGAAGAGAAACGTTAATTTATTAATAATTTATTTCCATTTCTCTCGCACAAGCTGCATATATATTTTTGTTAAATCTTGCTATATAATGTTTAACATTAACCGATGAAATTTACTGAATTGAATTCCTTTAATACATTTCATTGAATTCAATTCAGTAAATTCAATTTAATTCACTGAATTTTATAATAATTAATATGCATGATATAAAACTTATACATAATCATATAACTTTAACCTATATTTTTGGTGAAAATATTTATAAAATTATTATTACGCACAGCATAGACAGAGCTTAAATAATTAACATGATATAATAAATAAAAGCCCTTTAAAAATGGAAGGACGAACTCATAAGGTTTACGAATAACTACTGGATAAGAACAGCCAAAGACAAGAAAAGATGGAGAGACATGGGGGAGGCCTGCACTTGTAGAGAGGACCTTAAAGCATAATTTTCAACATAAAATAATATTAAGTATTAAGGAAATAAAAGGCTATAATAATAATAATAAATAATTAACATGTAATCGATCAAAACAGGTGGAAAAAGTAAAAGCACTGTTTCCAAAATTGTAACTATACTCTAGTTTTGATCAAACGGCGGAAAAGTATAATTAAAAAAAAAACAGAAATTACAAGGTAAATTATTGTATGATATTTAACATAAAATATATGCAAGAATATATTTTTATAATTTGAAGTCTTTCAATGCTGGTTAGGAAATTTATGATGCTTTCCACATCATCTAATGCTGGAAGGTTTTGAGATTGTAGTTTTTAACATTTTATATAAAAGGTAATGATTTTTTTCCTATTTACTTTGTTCATTTTTTCATTTAGTTTATTTCCATTGTTTGATAAATCTGTTAAGTATGGGTAGAATGAGGGTACTGTACATGTTTAGGCACTTATAAATATTTTAAGTGCATAGTATTTCTAATTAAATTATTTGGAGTTATTAATTTTTGATTACGTAAATATATTGCCTATTATATCTTTTACAGACTTAAAAATAAACTATATATAAAAATATATAATTCCACATAGATTTAGAAATCATTGATTATTGTATTTTTCTCTTTACTTGTGCTGTAACATCTCACATTAAGGCGACTTTCAAGATTATAGGTCGTCCGGATGTACCCTATAGGTTTTGATGATAAGTGAGTTGGAATGTTTATTTTATAATTTAAAAAGTACGCTTTAAATGGCCATATATTTTTGTTGTGAGAAGCAAACTATTTGAGATTACAGCAATGTAAGGCTGTAGGTCTCAGCACACGATATTAATTTCAACTTGATTTCTCAAGCTGTTTATGAGAAAAAAGGTTTTGACTCACAGAGGGACGATCCTATGGGGGTTCCGTTTTTTCCATTTTGAGGGATGGAACTCTAAAAATGAGTTTTGAACTTCTGAAGTTAAAGAAACCTTTACGACTTTTTTTGGTTACAAGTGATTTAGTTGAATTCACCGAGACCAATAATATTTTTTTGGTAATGGCGATGTAGTATCTACACAAAATACAGACAAAAACTTAGGATTTTGTTGTTTTACATATAAAGTTGTAAATTCGTTATTTGTGCTACTTGTTGTGTGCATCATTACAGTTAATGTAAAGCTATCTACTGTTGGCTTTACATTAACTATTTACATGAAGAATGAGATGTATCTCTTCATTAAGCAGGTATTTGGAATTTAAATAATTTTTCGACATTTTTACAACATTTGCTTGGTTTGAATTATGAAAGAAGTAAAACTTATTTAAATTTGGTCATAGGTTTGCTTTGATTTGGTCTTTATTTTTTCTTTTACTTCTTAGGAGTCAATGTTAAGAATAGATTTCTATATAGAGAAAAAAAATGGAATATTTTGCTAACATTACTGTATGGCGATAAGCAATGACTCTTTATTTCAATACCTATTACATCTGGGGCATAATTAAATAAATTAGTAAATTATTTAGTCATTATTTTGGTTTTATCTTTTCTTTTACTTATTAGCAGTCAATGTTTAAAAAAAATGTCTATTCATCAGGATTGAGAGAAAAACCTCGACCCTCTTTTACAATACGTATATTTGAGGCATAATTAAATGAATTAGTAAATTATTTGGTTTTTATTTTATCTTTTACTTCCTAGCAGTCAATATTGAAAAAATATTTCTATCCATCAGAAATGAGAGAAAAAACCGGAATATAATGTAAATTTTATTGATAGGCCTATTTTATTCTTATTATTTTGTTTGCCACACTGTGGTGAGGGTTATTTTGTTTGCCACACTTAAATAAATGTAAAGATTATTTATATTAAATGTCCAATAAACATGTCAAGTACGAGCAGAATTCTGACTACGAGGATTCCGTATACATTTACGTATATATACTAAATTTAATCACTTTAGAGTGGAGAGTATTTAAATTAAATTATTGCAAATATTAAAGTGGCTTTTATTACGAAAATATATTGGGTAATATGTCTTATAAATGTTTGAAATTTGTTTTCTCTTCCTTTGTTTTTTTCCTTTTCCTTCTCTTGACTGTTTAATATTTTATATTCTGCTCTCCTTGTTGTTTTGTTGTTTAATAAAGATTCCAAAAATATTACAATTAATTTACAGCTTCGTAATGGAGTATTTCCGACAAACCTGGTAACAAAATTGGTATAAAAATGGCATATTTGATGGTGCACAAAATCGTTCTTTGTTAGTTAAGGAAATTAAAAATCAAATTTCTATTTTACTTAAAGAAGTTTTGAAGTGATACTCCATATGCTTATGTGGACGAAATATTTTTTCAGAATACATGTTTGGGAAATCACCAAAATAAAATTCATTCTTAGTTTTTATTACATATTTCATCTGAATTTCATCATTATATATTAATATGTTTGCAAGTTAAAAGCCTTTGACATTGCCACAATAACAGTCGTCCATTCGTTCAATACGAAGCAGTAATAATAAACATTTATTATATCGGAACAACTGTTCTGAAATGTTTTTCTTAGGTTATAAAAACAACGAATAACGACATTAACTGAAATAAATGTTTAAAATTTGTTGTCAGCAGTTTCAATTTTAACATTTGGTTCAGTGGATATTACGGCTAGCATTACAGAAATACTTCAATGAAAAACTGATAGGTGGAGTTACTAAAGTATTACATGTGGGTGGAATTACATATGGTGGTTACTAAAGTATTACATGTGGGTGGAATTACATATGGTGGTTACTAAAGTATTACATATGGGTGGAATTACATATGGTGGTTACTAAAGTATTACATACGCTATGGAATTACGCTTTAGAGTTTCATCTATCCAAACAAAATGAGTTTCACTCAAACACGAAGATGACTTTTACTTCAATAGGTAAACACACTTCTAACTAAACAGTCTCTAGACCGTTTAGTTATAAGTATTTTTTTTAAATGTAACAGGGTAGATATAGACGATACCGCAGTATTAATATCGTCCCCGTAAATATTTTAAAAAAGTATAAATCACTTTCCTTCTGGCCATAATAAATAAATTTGTCTGCGCAAAAGCTTTTTCCTAATTAGAGCATTTCCTGTTGTTTCCAAACAAAAATGACAGTCTGCATGTCGTTCATCGGAAGAAAGGCTTAAGCCTAAACAATTGAAATTATACAGTTGATAATTGTAGAAGACCATGTCAAAAAAGTGAAAACAATGGACCGGTTTAGAATTTGATGTTGGTATGCATTTCGTATTATTTCTTAGTATTACAAATGTTTCTAAGAACATTAATTTTTTTTCTTCATAACTTATTTAAATAGTTTGCTTATAGTTAATATTTTTTGCATAATATTCAACATTAAATGACATTTTATTTGTTTATGAAGTGTTCTGGTAATATAAATGCAGATAAATAAATCACAAAAATATTAAATTTAAAAAGAAAACTAATTTTTGCTAAAAACATCGTGAACGAAAACGTTTGAAACGCCCAATCATTTTAGCAAATCCGGTGGCGAATTGTTTTTCCCTATTTCTCAATTCAATCATCGACTTAAGATTTTAAATTAATTGAAACTTTTGTATAAAATACTCGCTTGAGATGATTTTAAGTGAATTGTGCCCATATTTAATGTGAATTTAAAATAGTAAACGAATTTAAGTTTATTTCACTAGATTTACGGTAGAGAGGCTTTCAAAGATATGAAAAGACAGAAGAATAAATAAAACGACCAAGGTTAATTTGATGAAATACCTTATTTTCCCAATCGTTTCCGTATCGTTTATTATTTGAAAATTTCGCGCTGCTTTCGTATGAATACAAAGGTTTAAGGTATTAACTGTGAGGGACTTTGCCATTGGAAGTGAGCGTTTAATCACACAGTCGCTTAAGGACGTCTGTACAAAATGTGTCTGCCTGTGAATGGGTATTTTCTAGCCGTAAATCCTCTCTAATTCAAGCATAGCAACGCCTTTTCTTGATGTGCTACGATTTTAAATACAAAGCGCTTAATCTAGATTTGTTACATAATCCGACTTAAATGGAAAAATACACATTTCATATTTTTTGGTAACCCGTTTTATTTATTTTGTATTATAAAATTAGGTAGAGTTAACAATTATAAATATTATAGAATAATTAACTTTACATTCTATTCTTATCCATTAACTGAGCCAGCTGCTAGAACAGCTTTATGCAATGATTTTCCATACGTGCGCTCGACACAGTGTCTCAGCCCAGAATGTCGGCCCAAAAATGACGCATTTCTTAAATGTTATTTTGCTGCCTACAAAGCATATGGGATAAGTAGTTTTTTTTTGTAATTTTTGAGTAATTTTTTTACAACAAATAAAACCAGGGATAAGTCAAGGCTTCGCACGTGTCAATTTGTTAAAGCCAGCACGTATAATTTTGCTTACATAAAAGCATTGAAATTTTTTTTAAATATTAGAAAAATGCAATATGGAAAGAAAATTTTATTATATATGAGTTGAGAAAGATTATTATAAAATTTAGTTTGATAAGGATTAAGACAGTATCGGATAATGAGTTCTAGAAACTTTAGACGAAAAATTGTTTATTTTAAGACAGTAAAATGTTTATTATGGATTTCATGTAATTTATGTACATATGAGACTGCAGATTTTATTGTAGGGCTTATTGGAAAGAATAGTATTGTCGTACATCGTATCCATGTATTTTTAACGATTTAAGTAAGGCACGCCAACATTCCTCTACGGTAAATTATTTTTTTCCGATTTCGTTGACATTCATCTCCGCAATTTTCAAAAAATATTCATAAATTACATACTTAAATCTTAGTCGCGAATTATTATATCCACTATAGAAAATCTAAATAAAATCTATTCAGCAATATTGAGAAAATCGCATACATATATAATATAGGAGCGGTTGTAGATTTTGTTTTAGGATATGCATTAATTTTTTATGTAAGTTACATAAATTAGCAGGATTTAGCGTATATAAATTATCTATAAAAAATTACATCCATCAAAGAGTCTAAATCGAACTACGACCATTTAAAGATAAGCAGAAATTCTATCAGGAAAATACATAAATTGCAACCTTCGAATAGGTTGAACTTGATTTTTTCGACCTCGGTTACATGACTTCTCGTATTAAGGGATTTCTTCAAGCGGGCCAAGTTTAATTAAAACGGGAGCGAGACTTTTAGTTATATCTCCACGTCGCCCGGGATGCTGACTCGATCTGTGGCCTTCTGCTTTTGCAGCGTTGGAAGATATTAAAAAAGATGTTTGTTTTATTTTACAGTTCTTTAGGAGCAGAAGACAATCTTAGTTTAGAGTTTTTCTGTGGGAAACGGGAACCGATATCTCAAATGGACTATGTTCGGTTAGATTATTTAGTAATATAATTTAAGAAGTTAAACACGTTATTAGATAGTTATAAAATATGTAATTCTAAGGAAAATTTGTACTATATAATAATATGATACTGCCAAGTAATAAAATTTATGAGTTGTACTGATGAATTTTAAGTGAACAAAAGATGTACATGAAATAAAAACGAAATCAAATTAGGATTTTGCAGTTGTCTATGTCTCTTGAAACGGTTGAATATTTAAATTATTAATTATATCGTAATATGTAGAATGTTTCTAGGTTTTTTAAACTCAAGACTATCATTTTGTACCTTAACATGTTTAAACGAGGCTCATAAATATTGAATAGTAAACCCTAATTTTGTTTTCTTTTACCTGTCCAATTAGTCCCACTTAAAAAAAGATGCACGAAAAAGAAATTAGCCTCCATTTAACATGTCAAAATATATTTCCATAAAAAAAAGATTTGCAAAATTTGATTTCACAATAAAATATCTTTTATAAAACCGACTTCAAAAAAGGTAGATACCAAAAAGTAAAAAATAATTAACTCAAAATAGGTACCTACTTATTTGCAAGAAATAAATAAGTTACTTATTTTTGAAGTCGATGCCAGCACTGTCGACCAACTAAGGAGTTCCGCCGTTCGTTTCCGGACATTTGACATTTTTTAATTTTTTGGTTTGAATGATAATTGTAAACACGCGACTTCCCACATTTGTACTTGATGTTAGAGGAAAGCTCTGACCGTGTTATAATGATACAAAAAGTTTTTCAGCCAGCTTCAGGATAATTGTTTTCCTGATTTTGTTAATTTTGAATGCTTCGTATAATAATTGTAAACATGTGACTTGCAAGACTTGTATGTGATGAGAGAGTGAAGCACCGACTTTGTTAGATATTTGTATGTGATGACAGAATAAAGCTTAGATTTTATTATAATGTTACGTTGTATTGGCCCTCAAATTCAAGTATATAACTTTTTTTAGAAATTACAACATATCAATATTATCAGAAAGAATTTGGTTTGTGATTAATATGGCCTTAAAGAAAAAGAAATTCAAGTAGGTTATTACTGTCTTGGAAAGTCAATTATCAATGTAATCAAAGAAAAAGAACATTGAACTTGATGTAAACGGATAGTGAAAGATTTGGAAAAATTCTCATTTTATTTTATAATCTATTTGAGATATGTCAAACATTATGTGTTTTTGAAGCACTCGAGCAAGAGTTTGTTCCTTCATAAAGCTCTCTTACGTCGCCATAATTTCAAATTAGTGTAGCACCATTCAAAACTGGTACTCAACGCCAGCTCGGGTTAATCGAGAAGCTGAATTTCAAATTGGTAATGCCAGAGCTTAGTCGTGACGTACAGCCAGCCGTTAGATTTATGAGCCTTGAACATTGGCCAACTAATGGACGGTCGACGGAGTATGGTTGGCGTAAAACTGCTCACAAGATCTTTAAAGTAGCGACGGCCACTTGCTACTTGCAAAGTAATTTCATAGTGTTGCGCTGAGTCGGCGTTTTGTAGAATGGGGGTGGGGGTGGGGGGGGAATAATGTTTTTTTATAGTAAATATACGTGTGAGTTGTTTAGTTATGGTTTTAGACTCGTTATAGTAACATTAGATTTAAGCTGTGTAAATTAAAATTAAATTACCTTCTCTATTGTAGGTTTTCATTTGCTTGTGTTTTAAAATATTAGGCTGGCAACTTATAAACCCACCATCTCTGTACACAAACTTTTCAAATTTGTATATGTAGTCAATAGAATCAATCGTTAATTATATAAGCACCATCGATTTTGATATGACTTTCGTCTTTAAATTTTTTATCATGTTAATTATTAGACAGAGAGCGAAACAGATGGTAATTAGATGGCAAAAGATCTGGAGAGTACGGTGGGTGAATTATCTAAGTGAAAGTAGTTTTTTACGCCATACTTTTCTACGTGGGGTTGGGCATTGTCATGTAAAAAGTAAACTTTACTTTCATTTGAAGACTGCTTAGCCCTAATTTTGCTCTATTTTCCGTAATAAATCTGGCTGTAATTGTACTGTTAGCTTGAAAGTTCCTGATGAATAAATCCATTTACACCCTACCATGCACTTAAATGAATCTTTTGTCCAATATTTTATTTTGGTCTTGGTATACCTTTTTTTCCAGCTCCTAGTGTTTACGCTAAAAATTAACATAAGCCGCCTACTTTTCATATTCTTTAACCAGATACGTTAGCCTCTCGTTGGTACGATGGGAATTCAGTAACTCCAATCACGTATTAGATCACCTCTGTAATCAAGTTAAAAGGATGTTAGCTCATGTGGTAGCCAAACGGAGTATTTCCGCTTCTTTCTCAAAGCATGAAATTGTTTTTCCATTGCAGTATTAGAACATGAAAATAGCTTTACCAAACAATGCGAACTTAATCTGGTATCTGTTTCAGTAAGGTCTTCAAATTTTTCTAAATCTATTGTAGGAGATCGCTTTGGATGAGGTTTATCGGATAGGTCAAAATTCCTTTCTTTGAATCTTTGGAATCTTTATCAGCGACATTCACGAATAAGGGTCCTCTAAGTTCTACTTCCATTTTTAATTTATTCTTTATACTCGCCGATTACTTAATTGCTAAAGGTAAAGCTGAACAGAAGTTTGAATGCCGCTCTTTTTATATATCCTACAAAAATATTGTAGAAGCTTCTATAACATTCCATAAATCGGTCGAAAAAAGTGGGGTTTATAAGTTGCCAACCTAATAAACGTTCCATACATTATTATAGATGCTATTATGAATTCTTCTGCTATTTTTTCGTGCCAAATTGATGTATGACTCGGCGCTGTACTTTGTTATGGTGCAGATCTTGCAAATCTTGCAAGCTATTCGTAGTCCATGAGTGGTAATAATTGAATTACATAGAGTTTGGCTGTAATTTTGATACTAGTATTCACTTTCTGCATTTTAGCCATGTTTTAGCTTTTTTCCTATCAAATTAAAGAAAAGAACTTTATTAAATAAAATCTGGACAGTTGATTGAAATGCAAATAGTAATTTAATATATTTAAAAAAAATTATTGTAATATTTAGATTCATATAATTGTGAATGAATTCAAAATTATATGAATAGTTTGAATTATTATGAATTCGTAGTTTAGGCATTCAGGCAAAAGTTAAAAGTTTTAGTTTCATATGAAGGGAAAATTCGTCGTTCGTCGATCACCACAAGGGAATTGGAAAAATGGGCCATCATTATACGATACATCACGTTGAAGTTGCTACCATCCCTTACCACGTTTGCACGTTGTTTACGATTCGAAAAAAATCACAACGTTATATTTTGGAATTATATACTAGCTGAAATCGATAATGTCGGATAATTGATAATAAAGTACTAAATAAAAAAAGTTGTGTACAGAAACGAAGTAAGGAGTCAACATACCGGGCAAAAGATCTATCAAGTATCAACTAAAACTGCTTACAAATGTTTCTGGCCTTTGTCATAATTTTGATATGCCATATGGTAGTGGAAACCGACTAAAACGTTGGAACACTCACCGAATTGGTTAGTTTAAGCAAAAATATGTAGCAGCGTGAGAAAGGAGATCTTTTGAAGAATGTTAATGGCGCAATCCTGGTTTATATCGTTACTAAATGTTAAAAAAATATTCCCTACAATTCTAATCACAGCTAGTTATATCGAACTTGATTGTATAAGTAGTAGTGCTATGAGTGAAAATCCTATAAAATAATTTAGTATAGCAATTAGATATCCTAATATGGTTCCAGTCAAAATAATTTTTTTTGCCTCTCATATGTTGCTCTGAGGTACCATACCAAATTTCTTCAAAATTCGTTCAGTAAATTTCGTCTAATTGACGAACATATTAACATACAGATAAAAATTCTAAAAACAGGTTTTCTGGCTTCTGTTATCATTCTTTATGTTAAATCCATTACTCTTTTTGAAACATTTTCCATTTATAGTGGTCATTCTGTTACAATTTTATATAAATAGAGATAAACATAAGAGATTTATATCATCGCACATTTTACACACTAGTAGACAGCGATGTGACGGTCAATTACATTTTGGTGTTGAAAAGAATTCAATATTACTGTAAAGTTGAAAATAATGCAATGTTGGTTACTTTACAAAATAAAACTGACCAGTTACGTGTAGGAATACGTATAAGGTAGAGGTTCATGGTAGTCTATGTTTCCAGAAGTGGTTAACTATCTTTTGCTCCATATTTGTTGAGGATTATATGATTGCAAAATTTCATTCACCTAGGCGTAAAATGGCAGAAATCGTGAGGCTGTGATAGACAGAAGAACAGAGAAGATAAAATTAGGAGGTTTATTTATACTGTTGAAAGGTTAGAAAGTCTCCGGAAATACATCGACACTGATGCGAATGGCTACAAGGCGTACACAAATCTCGTGGGAATATTTTTTATTCATTATCACCATAACAATATCTGTTGTTATTGTTTAAATTGAAACAAATATTAGTCTATTTTAATGTCCAGTAATCTATACCTTTCACTCAATTTTTTGTATTCCTTATGTCTGGTAAAATATGGGAAAGTTTTTGAATCTGGCGTATGTCTTCCAGATGAGCATTGACATTTAGAGTAGCGTTCGTGATAGAAATTGCAATATACCGTATAAAAAGCATCAGAAAGTGTAAGAAATTGCAATCTATCGTATAACAATAATGTATTTATATATCTTTCATGAGGAAATCATCACTTTCTCAAATCATTTCCTAAAAAAATAAATAAATAGCTTGCACAGAAATTCTATTACAGAACTATACAGTCTCCACTACAGACTGTTAAACAGCCCTAGCGTTGAATGCATTCACGTCGCCGGGCGAACTAAATTGCACTTAGCAAGATGAAATATTGCCTAGGCGTGAGTTGGCTGCCGTGCAAAGTGTTTCGATAAAAATCAGCCGAATTCATCTTTGCACCGAAGCTGTTTAAGTTTCGGTGAAATTTAAGATTTCAAGCTGACTGTTTAACCGAAAATTCATTTGAAAATGAATTTTTACCCGTAGTCCGTAAAACATTATGGATGGCTAGATTGGATGCTGTGCTAGATTTAGCTAGGCGACGAACGTTTTATTCATCTCACTTTATTATATGTCTAGGAGTTTGTATATTTGTAAAAAAATGTAGCTTCAAAAAAAGTTAACTATGTGAGTTTGAAACCTTTTAAAAATCTTAAAATTTTAATATTATTATGAGTAGATGCCATTAATTCTGTAAGGACATTTTTAAGGCATGGGGTGAGAGTTATAAAGGTAGGGCATAAACGTTTGCGATATTTACATCGGGTAAATATTAATCTAATAAGCAAAGAAATTTGTGTAAGTCTACAAGCGGTTAAAATTATAGATAATACAGGTTTTTGTTTAATGCGGCAAGTTATAAGATAAGCTGTAACTTGCAACAAAATATCAAGATGTATTTTGATTTTTTTACAATAAATTTAACTGTTTCTTAGGGCCTCGCTCTTCACCGTCTGTCTATTTTTTTCTGTCATTTTTATTTCCATCTTCCTTTCGTTGAAAGTAGTGAAAGCTTAAAATTTAGCAGTTACGGAACTATTGAACTGTATATTTCGTAATAGTCAGGTTGTAAAATATATTCGCTTGACAATTTCGGAGATGCCTAATATTGTATAATTTTTTTGCTTAATTTTTTTTTTAATTTAATGCTTTCAGTCTTCTTGAAAATTATTTCCGGGGCCAGTTCTAAGCATTTCAGAACTATTTTTTTATTTTTATGTAAGATATTTTTTAACATTTTCAACAATTTTTCAAGATTTTGTTGAAAATATTTACGGAAACGTTATTCAAAACTTAAATAAAAAAAAATCACTAGAAAACTGGGGAGTCGCTACCAGATCTTTTATGTTTTGAGAAATTCGTGATAATTCGACTTCTGTAAACTATATAATTTTATTTTTTTTTAGGACTTTGAGAAATGATTAGTATTTGTATATAGTTTAATAGAAACACTCTTGATGCTTAAATAAGATATACCCGTGTATACCATGCATGTATACACACATATATACCCATCTACATTTTTGTGCGAGATTTATTCTTGTTTGATAGATTTCTTCGCGCACCACTATCTTTTTGACATCAACCATGAGATAAGAAAAGTTGATGTTTGATCGACGTAAACAAATGATTTTGGCGTAAATGCTTAAACGACAATTACTTGACTTTCAGTCTTCTGAATTAAATTGAAAGAACTGTTTTCTTTATCTCATTGATGGCACCAGTCGTGTAAACAGAGATTATAAACGGTAAAAATTTCGGCTTATTAAGGGCTAGATTAAAATTTATTATGGGCATTAAATTGCTTCATGTTGTTCACTATCTTCTTTTCTGTATCCTGGTCTTTACAGAATTTTTGAATTTCTATATCATTATTCAATAGGCCGTGCTAGGACGATAATGGATGCTGTCCCTCGATAAATCTAACATAGTATTTCACAAAAATTTTATTATTGAAATAGAATAAGTGGTAACATTAAAAATGGTTAAAATAAATATATCGTAACTAGGACTCTTCATTACAAAGTTATCAATTAGCATTAATTATATGAAAGTTTATTAAATATTTTTAATATCTCGTTAAATATTGCGTTTAAGTTCAATATTGCATATTATAATTTTCTCATTTTTTTGTGTGAAGTTTTATAACATTTTTCAAAAATATCGACATCAGTCAAATACCTATTACTTTTTTAAACGCTTACGCACTGGTGGAGAGCTTTCTTAAAATGTGGTTTACATGGTGTTCCCATGTGGTGAAATATTTTTATTTGGAATTATTTGGAATCACCTCAGAAATGTATGTAATTTCAGAGAAATATTTTTTGAACTCTGAGTAGATGGCGCCATAAATATAAATAACCACTTAGTTAAAGTGGATATTTACATATTGAATATATTTGGCGTTAATTTTGTAGAAATTCATTACTCACAAGTAAATGAAACTACGTGATGTAGTATTATTTCTACTTTCTTTAAGTTCTTTACCACGACCTAGGTTTCGTTGTATTACAACATCTTCAGGTGGGCTGTTAGCAAAGATTAACTCTTAGAAACATTCAACAGCATTTATATGTTTCCAACACAATAGCGGAAGCCGGATTTGTGTGGGTTTTCCCACTGCTTCTTAGTGAGTTTATTGTAAGGAAGCGGTGTAGGTTTTATTATATTTCCGAGTTATACGATATATCAGTATTTTAGTGAGGATAATAAATTTAATTGATGTTATTATATGAGGTTGTACAATTTTATTACATACACCGGAATATTTGCATTGTACAACCTCATATAATAACAACCATTGAATTTATTACCTTCACTAAAATACCGGTATATCGTATAACTCTCGGAAATATAATAAAACCTATATTTCTAAAAATTAGGGTTACATTTTAACATTAATTTTTTTTAATCATTCCATTTTATTACGATGATCATTACTTTCAGACCTATAAGGAAATATTGTCTTGTTATAAGCTTTTGGTTTTATTATTGTTCCGTGGCAAAATAGCCAAAATAGAATGCTAATGCAATTACTTCGGTGGTCGTCATCCGCCCGTCAGTAATAGGTGAATTCTTCGGAAATTTATCAACGTAAAAATTTCAGACCCAATCATATAATAAACGTGACTTACAAAAAGTCTAATTTTGATTCTAGGATTAATTTTTGGGGAATAAAAACATTCTTTCAAGTTTTGTGCAGGGTGTCAAATGATAACTTATTGAAGAACGAATTCAAGAATATATATGATGTATAATTTTTATGAATTTACATATTGTTAAACATATTTCGAGAAAAATGCTTAAAACACTTATCACCAAAAGGATCTCTCAGAAAAATGTGGAAAAAATCATAACATCAGGGTTGAAAATTAAATATGGACTGGACCAAAATTATTAAGTTTCAAAAATAAAAGAGAAATTAATTATTATTAACAATTAATTTAATTTTTTATTTCCTTAAAGCTGCTTAGAGAAAATGTTTTCCCTCAAGAAATATTTCTCACGCTGGAAGAAACAACTTTTGTCCTTACACGTTTTTCAAAATGTATATTTTAGCTTAGTCGAAACGCTTTCCACTCAGCCCCGCCCCTGCGTGATGTGATACGATATTGGAGAGGTCGGCTGATGGAACGAAACACTAATTGTCGGAGTATAACTTGCAATTAATCGATATTTTTTAAACATCTTTGATTAAATGTGACGAGAGGTCGTATTATATTAAATACTGGCGCTATACTTCAAGGTGAATATAATTATCTCTAGCGAGACGTCACTATATAAAAGGTAAATATGACAGCCAGTTATTTATAATTGAACATCGCTTTGTTATGTCAATCTATATTTATGTACAGAAAACTATTTAATGTTAGGTATAAATACTCAATATCAAAGAAACTGCTTGTTGGCAACGCAAAGGTCGTGTCGTCTGGATACTGTTTAACGAAGCAGAAGTGTTCTGAGAAGCGATAACGAATAGAACTATTTTTCGATATCAGCACAACATTTTGCAGGTATTAAATTATATTTATGTGATGTAAAAGCAATAGAATATATCTTGACAAACATATGATATTATTTGCTCCATACGTGGGCCGGTTCTGAGAAATATTTGTGAGCTGCCACGGCAATTATTATTGGCCTTCAATTTGTTTTTGTAAACTGATAAAAATGGAAACCTTTTGCAAAAATAATATTATTTTTAGCGTGGTGTCGCGTCTTTTGCAGCTGTGGTGTGTTAGGTTGATCACAAGGCATACGGTCTTTGACGATGCGGCGTACCGCGGGGACCCAGTTTCGATTCCTGGCAGTTCGTCGAACGAGGCTGAACTGGTGTTATGGTTGGCTGTAAGATATTGCTCTCGTAGCAATAAGTTTGCCATATGTATTAATTAGATACATTAAAATAGATAGATGAGCGTAAAATGCCACAAAAGTAGGTTATATTTTGAGCCTATAAAACTTTGGAGCAACATAAATAATATTGTTAGAAAATGGGTAAAATTTATTTTGTAATCAAGTTTAATCCTCCGCTTATTAACTTTTCTAATATATAATAACTAGAATATAATTCTATGTTCTCATGCTACCCACAAACTTATTGGCAAGAAACTAATACCTTCAATCTGATATTGTGCGCGCTACATTCTATTATGAAAAAGAACACTGTTAGAAAATTAAAAAAATCTTTCCCTAATTTAACTGACACTATATAATTAAAAAAATATCTAAAAACGTTCGGTTATACAAATTTAAAAATTTTCTCGAAAATGAATTGAATAGTATTCTTATAAAAAAATTCGGAAGGTTGAAGCTATATTTAAAAGAAATAAATAAACAAAATTAATAATTTACACTCTTCTTTTTCAAAACATATGTATCTGAATATACTAAATTTTATTCTTTATTTACTTGAGTAGTTGAAATTATTTTTAAGCTACATAAATATGACCTAATTATACATACTTTTTGATTTCCTTTTCGGAATGATAATATTTTGATCGGCGCAGAAGTTAAAGCCCAAAAACGTCGTCCACAATAGTGATTTTAGAATAAAATATTACCTATTGAAATGAATCGCAATACACTTCATCAAAGGAAAATAACATATGAGGTCACTAAAGAATATATCTGTTAAAGCTGCTTTAATGGGACAAAAAACAATGATGAGAAACGAAAAGAAGGTGAAGAGGCGCCAAGAGCTTAAAAAGTGGGAAACAACAAGTCTGTAACAAGTGAATTACGCCCATAAAGAGAGCAACTGACAATTATGAAGACTGCCCTAGACGACCATAAAATAATATAGTTAATCATAAAGTTTAGCTGGGAGACATCATAATGTCATAGACACGCTCAAGAAAGAAATAATCTACCCACCTTACTTTCTACTACCATACACGACTCGATTGTCCAATCTCCCGCCCGCCCAACAATATTTACTTGCTATTTAGATAATAAAAACAAGCAAAGCCAATACTCCAGCCGCGGCGCGACCATTCGCTGCTGATAATATATTCAGGAGACAGCGGGGGCGAGTAGCGGGTAGACGAGGGAACCAAGTAAGGGGGCGGTATTAAATGAAAACAAGATATGAAAGTAGTGACGATATTATGGCTGGGAGGGAAACGTTCATAGCGAGTTGAATACTTTCGAGATAAGTTGATTTTGCTGGAAGCTATGTTGCCGCTATTTGTTGGCGAGCGAGTGGGAAGTCAGCTTAATTACTTGCCTTAAATTTAGAAGAATAGCAACAAAAAGTAATTGAAAATATTATTGTTAAATCATACTTGAAAACGTAGTCATGGTCTCGTAACGAGGTAATTGATATGGACATATCTTCTATGACTAGTTTGCACTTATAGGTTTATATTATTTTAGTGCCGAAGGGTGTGAATAGAACCCTTTTGTTGTGACAAAGTTATTTATCCGTCAATCAATCAGTTTACCAGGGTTTTTAACTTCTGAAGAAAACAAGATAGGGACTATTTTTTTTCTGTGCAATTTCTTAGTTTAAAAGTGGAAATGGTTAAAATGACTTGGAATTAAATTTCGAGGGGTACATTAAAAGGGTGTTGAAAAAAATTGTTTTTTTATATAAGCATGTGGGGTATCGTTAAAAAGAGGATATTAAGTAGAGCACAAATTTGTACCTTTTTTTACAAAAAAAACCATGATTGAGTCTATAAACACATCTGAAGTTTTTAGATTCATTTTCTTGATAGACCAATATCAAAAACTCTATTACATGAGAAGCTGTAATTCAGCTCTAATATTTCTTATATGCTGTAATTAAAAAGTATTATTATTGCTAGGTAATTACACAACAATAGAAATAAAAATAAAAAAAAATCACGTGGCTCTCAGTGCACGTGACAGAAGTGAAACTGCTTTGTCGATCTAAACCTCAATTTCTAGGGGTAAAACGGCAGAGAGTTTTTGTTTTCTTTTTGATCAACGTTTTGACAGTTTACTTTCACATATAATGTACAAACCAGCTGATAGCCAGTAGTGAGTGCCATTTTTGTTTGTTTTCGTGCATGCGTATATGTACTTCTTTTCTTATTCTCTCGTGTTCATTTATCGCTCTCGTTTGTTAGCTACGTACCTATTTTCTGTCCTTCTTGCGATAGATTCGTTATATTCTGACGTCACGAATCTTTAAAATTTTAATCTCATCGCGCCCAAAGTAGATCCACTTCAAAAAGTTATTAGTAATTCAAAGTATTTTGAGAAATTGATAGCACTTTTATGTCTGCGAAAGATAAAATAGGCAATATATCTAAAAACATATGTGAAAAATAACATTAATATTAAATTATAATATAAAATAATTACAAATCATTTTAATATATGTGCTAAATGATCTTAAAATACGTTTATATTTATTTATAATAATCCCTATTTAAAATACGTTTTTTTTATTTAAACGTGTAGTGAGTCGAACTTGAAAGGTATATTTCATTTGTGGCCATTGTAAATATGTGCGAGAACGATGCATATATGGTGTATTTTGTTATAAATATGGGCGACAACGATGTAACTAGAATTTTATTGTAAATTTTGAGTGAGAACGATGGAAATATGTCTAGTTTTGTTGCAATTATAGGCGAGAACGAAGCGTACATGGTTTAATTGATTCAAAATATGGGAGAGAACGATTAAAATACAAAATAATTTGTATAGTTTTGTTTAAGAGCTTCCAGCGAAGTTAAATCGTTAATTAAGAAAAAAAATTAATTGCCAACGGAAGTCAATATACGATAATAAAAAAAATTTGAAGTAACAATTTCTAGGTTTTAAATTTTAACATATTGAATGATGCTCATTATTCACACTTGTTTTTTCTAAAAAAATATTTGCGAAAATATTTTCCTTCTTTAAATTTAGTTGACAATAAAAAATTTAAAACAATAGACTCCAAATATTGTTATTTGTAATTTATGTTGTTTGTGTGAGGTTTTACACAAAGTCACAAGTATATTTTTTTATATAATTTTGAGCGACCCTAGGTTTGATGGCGTTTACCTTCCGTTTACGTTCCATGAGAGAACAAAGTGATTGTTCCAAGTACTTGGGCATTTAAATTGATGAACGTGGTGTTATCGGACGCATTCAGTTTTAATATTTTTCTGTTTCATTGTCCACTTTGATAGTGCAATTATGGAGTTGTTTAATGGTTCACGATCGACTATCATTTGGAATTATCTAAATTAAAATAGTTCTATTTTTATGTTAAACTTTTTCATATTTAAAAACTATTTCTTTTTTATTTATTTTCATATGTTTAATGCTCTATGTCAACATTTGGGCTATAAGCTGCACTCTGGTAAGAAAAATACTCAAGTATTAGCAATAGATAAATAAGTGGATGAATAAATAATTATTCTCGAAATTGGGATTATTGCACTGCCCGTAACGAATTTATATAGAAATGAACTTTTGGAAATCGGTTAAAAAACTGAAACAAAATGGTGAAGTACCAGGACACGAGTGGTGTTGCCACATAAAATAAAGCATAGATATATCGCAATTACTCTCGTGAGAAAATATGTAGTCTACGCTTTGCGTTTATTAAGTGTGAAAAGAAATTAATACAAGAAAATGTTACGTAGGACGAAAGTTATGAGGAAAAAGAAGAGGACGGAAATGATATTAAAATAATATTTATTTAAGGAAAAAAGTTGATATGGGAATTGAAACACAGTCTGAGGGAAAAGGAATCTGTATTTTTAAATAAATTTTTGAAATACTCACTTCATGGAACAAATATATGCGTATAAAAATAAACTTTAATTCACCAACATTTAACTACAAATCTTCTGAAATCATTGTACCTTCTGAAATTACTGAATCTTAAAAAAAACTGTTTGTTCATGAAATTTGGACAGTAAATTTATTTCATGTCATACAACTATTCAGCTAAAAAACCTGTCAAGTACGGGTAGTACCCTAAATATGTAAATGTGCCTACCTAATTTGGACGCATTACGAGGTTTGCAAATCACGTTGGTGCATTTGCAGCATATTTGCAGTGCATATTTAAGGGTACAAAATATTTCTATTAAATTAGTTACAAATATTATTAATTTCAACATGAATATATAATACTTGTTTTAACTTTTACAATTGTAATAGTACTGTGAATATCTCCAAGATTATGAAATTCGGAATCATCCCAATAACTTTCTGGTAAACTTTAGGTAAATTTAAATGACGATGTTTTGTTTCATAATTGCCACTTTAGTAATTTCGGAGATAAAGGGAGGACCCTATCCATTTTTATCACAAACTAAGATATTTTTGTGGATGTTCTCTAGGACTATCTTAAATTAAATTCTGAAAAATAAACAATTTTGGAATTCTTTTAACTGTCTTGAAGTATTTTAGGTTTAATACATAGCATTTTAATCCATATGTTAAATTTCACGTTTGTATGCCAAATGGTTTTGATAAATATTTTGTCGATATTTTCAGCTATATTTTCCGGAAATTTCTTAAATTATATTTTAAAGTTAGTTGTTTTGGTATCGTTGTAAGTCGCATTTTAAATGATATCTCATGCAAATTTTCCTTTCAAAGTATGGAATCATGGATATCTAAATAGATAATATTTGTTTTAGTGTATTAAACTTCGGTAAGATATCGATAGGAGTTTTATGTATAATGAGTAGCTTCGAAAGCGTTTTTAACCAATGTTTTTTTTAAATTGCTCTCACAAAAATATTGTCTTTATTACTTATTATAAATGACGATAGGTCCTGAAAATGTTGTTATATAAGTTCTTCTCGCTGTTACTTCTTCAATTTCTAACATAGATATTTCTTTAACTTGAGCAGCATATGAGGTAAAACAAGTCGGGACAGTAAATCTTTTCCCAGTTGTTTAAATTTTATCCTGATTGCTTTGGCTTGTTCTGACATAAGCACTTACTTTCATTAAAAGGTGTATAAATAGTTATATGTAAATATATACTTTCATACACACACACACACACATATATCTATATATATATATATATATATATATATATATGTATATATATGCAGTCTTCAGAATAAAATTATTTTCTTTTAATTAACATATTTTTTTTTCACACGGCAATTGTTTTGGTGTTAATAGAAACATCTCTTGCTATAATTGCATTCACATGAAATGGACTGGTGGAGACGTGAAAATAATGTACGTGATGCCAAACTAATATTTGAGACTTAACTGAAAATATTTACATACAAACAGCAGATATAAGAAGTGAAATTTTTAAACACCTTAAAATATCAAAACATTCAATTTAAATATTAAGGATAGATGATTTTTTTGTAGAAAGTAAGAAGACATTTTAACTGCAGCTGACATTTAAAAAAAAATGCTCTGACTTGATTTGAATGTTTGTCCATTGTTTTGCTCATCTTTACGACTGTATTTGTCACCTATCTTCAAACTGATGAAATAAGCTAAAAGACAACGAAGTTATCATCTTAAATTTGTTGTGAATGACGTATAGATACAGACGCACAAAATAGAGATTTATTCGGTAGTATGAATTTATTCCATTCATCCTAGAAATAGATTTTACCTGATAATGGTAAGTATTAGTTGGTGTCTATCCATGTAGGCCGTAAAATTTCTATGATGTAGTTAGTACTTGAAGTCAACTATAAGTTATATTATTACTTTTTACTAAATTCTTCCATTCCATCGTAATATTTTAAATTGCTTGAAAAATGTTTACAAAAAATGTATTTTTGGAGAAATTTCCATCAGGTTCCACGGCAACAACGGGAATAAGTGTTCCAATTTCGACGAGTACCAGGTCGATACTTTTTAATATACTTATAAGTAAACTTTTTCATTTATAAATATTTGTTAAGACTCTGGGTTGATTTCAATTTACCTCATGTTAACATAATTTTCCTCATTTGAAATGTATCTCAAAATGCCACTTATTTAGAATATATCAATTTATTCCTAACGAATTATCAATATATTATACAAAATTCATAAATATTTCATAAATACTTGTAATAGATTCGATGATGAATCGAGCACTTTGCATATATTTAGACAAAGAGACCTTCGCAACAAAATCTCAAATTATTTTATGATTGATTTACTTTAAGTGCTGTTATTACTAACTGCGAAATATTTTATTCATCATAACTTAAATTATTTTGAAACTAACCAGTGTCTTGGTTCACAAGCACTATTGATGATTTACCGACTACTATATATTTAGTCTATAAATATTAAGGCTGGTTATAATAAAAATAAACATACTTTACCAATAAACATCTTATTCAATATCATGATGGAAAATGTACGTTTTGCAGAAAATCTGTTTAAATTAATCAAAGTTATTTATTTCGTTTTCCAGTTACGCCTAAAAACAGACTAATTATAAACTTGAAATTAACCATTTCGTGGTGTAATTTATGAAGGATAATATAAACAAGGGAAACTTTGGAGCTTTTAGTTTATACCCGAAAAATTTACCATTTGAAGAAAAATAAATAAATTGATATTTAAAACATGTTGGCGGTTTTTAACCGCAATGAAGCTTTTATCAGCGTAAATATAGTGCGGTCAAATACTTTTTCTGAGCAATAAAGTTTCAGCTCCATTTAAAGGACACCAAGGGTAATAACTTCACATTCTAAATTAAAATTCTTGCGATATAAGTTCAGTATAGTGAGAAGCGTATTTAGCAGTGAAGAGCATTATGTATAAAAATATTATGTGAATTGAAAGAGCGCCTGAATGAATATTTGTATGTGTCATGATGGTCTGAAATATATTGAAAGGGGCTCTAAAATAAATAAATAATATTTTAATGTCTTTCTGCAATAGACTAAATTGGTATTATAGTGGCTTAAAACGTAAATAGTTTAATAAACCGTTTTTAGTTCAAATCTATCATGAAATTATATGTTAATTATTCATAAAATTATGCGTAATTGTTCATAAATTTATTCATATTTTGTATAGAGTTACGTATTAAAATGCAATTATATATTACTTATTTACGATATTGGCGATCGATAAACTTTATACATAAGAGTACCTTTGATTACAGTTTTAGACATGGCTTTAAACGAAGTTAAACGAAACCGAGTTTGACTGTAAAAGAAGTAAGTAAAAAAAGAAATTAAATTAAAGACTATTGTTTAAAAAAACAAGGTTCTTATAGAAGTACTGATTTTTAACAATGTAATTAACAATATGAGAAAATTATAAAAAATATTCCAACAAACTTCGAGACGTTATTAATGTTAGTCTCTTTAATGAGAAAGATTTCCAATTCTTTTGAGGGCCAATCTTAAAAGGAGGGCTTTCCAATTCTTAAAAGGACCTGAAGTAACGTTTTTTCGTTTAATTGAAATCAACTGACAAAAAAAGCAGAAATTGCAAAATTGTTTTTTGTTTAATTGCAATAAACCCATAATAAAAGCAGAAATTGTAATTTGTTTCATTGCAATCAATCTACAAGAAAAGCAGAAACTGTAATTTGTTTGTTTCATTGCAATCAATCCACAAGAAAAGCAAAAATTAAAATTTGTTTGGTCATAAATTGGGTGGTAATATACTGTTTGGATTGAAAATATATAATTTGCCTAAAAAAAGTACATAATATTTTATTTTCGAATTACAGAATTTTAGTAATGCTTTTAAATAATTGTTCCCGATCATTTATTGTTCAAAGTGTAAGTAATATTCACTATTGATGAGTGTATTTACTTTTCAACTTTTGATTATACTTTCAGAAATATTGAAAGTGTACTTATTTTTCAACAGTAATTGTTCACTGTTGATGAGTGTACTGTTGTAGAGTTACTTTTCAACAGTGAACACAACAGTTTTGTGAATGTTGTCGAGTGAGAGAGTTATTGTTGCAGAGTGAGTACACTGTCAGCAATATTGAAAGTGTACTTATTTTTAAATAGTAATTGTGACTGTTGTCGTGTGAGAGAGTTATTGTCGCAGAGTGAGTACACTTTCAGCAATACTGAAAGTGTACTAATTTTTCAACAGTAATTGTGACTGTTGTCGAGTGAGTGTGTTTTAGTTGCAGTGTGAGTAAAATCGCATGTGGGCTCACTCTTCAACTGTCACTACGAAGAAGTCAGTTCTGTTCTAATAATATACCACAGGGTGGGATTTTTTCCGATTGTTCTTTTTTATATTTATTAATTTTGTAACCTATTAAATTCTTTCAAACTATAATTTATATTCTGCATAATCGCCGATTTGACTCATTCTATTATAATACTAATCAAACGCTATCCTTTATGAACACAATAAATGGACCTGTAAATTTGATTGACTAGTAGTACCAATCTAAATAATTGTAATTCTGTCAAATTTCAAGCTTTTATTATTACTGTCGAAAAATTCTATCAAAAATATACCACTTCTATTTTCAAAGAGCTCAGTCTTTTCATTGATCGACATCTTATCTGCTATTCTGAAATAAACGTCTTTTGTTGTTTTTTTATAAAGTGAAATACTTTGTAGAAAAACGACTGGTGTCGTTTATTAATAAAGTATTTAAAATTACTCCCACTTAAAATTTATACTCATAATATTAACTCTGCTTTTACCAATCGAATTGTATGATTTGGCAGTAGTTTAAAATATCTTCACTAATATTTAATCCAGCTAATTATATAACTTACCTCACATATAGGTTCTCTATGTTTACGTTTGGAATCTATACAACGTTATTTTTTCATTTTAATTTATTAACAATAGAAAATTGTTTTGAAATCAAACCTACTATAGATTACTAGATTAATTTTTTGCCATCATTATTATCGGTTTAACTAGCTCTTAATACCAGCATGCTGCTATCCTTTCCAAGTTTCCATTATTTAATCTCTTTTTTATTTAAGACTTGCTATGTCTGACGGTTTAATTTGCGTGAAATTCAGAATAAGGAAAATGATTAGATTTTGGATTCTCTCGGATATTGCTCTTTGTTATAAACCAAATTTCATCAAAATCCGTTCTATAGATTTTGTGTCATTGACGAACAAATTAACAAACAGACAGGCAGACAAAAATTGTAAAGACAAGTTTTCTGGCTTTTATTATCATTCTTTACGTTAAATCAATAACTCTGTTTAAAGTATTTTCCATGTGCAGAATTTACTCTGTTACAATTATATTAATAGTATAGATTTAATCAAGTTCCGATCAGTAGATTTCGCGTGATTAACGAATAAATTAAAATACAGAGAGACGAAAATTCTAAAAACTGTTTTTATGGCTTGTATTATCGTATTTTATGCTAAATTAATCACTCTTTTTAAAATATTTTCCATGTACACAATTCACTCTGTTACAATTTTATTATATGTATAGATTACAATAGAGCCTGTAACGGCCATACGACACTATTGTGACGCGACAGTGATATGAGAAATACAGCGGATATTACGAGTCTTAAAAATTTCATATTCTTAAAAAAGCGGTGTGACTAAGCCAAGATTATGGCCGGACTGGCCGATGGCGAGTAAACATGAAAGTTATCCAATAAGTTTGGCATGCAGCTGCCACTCGAAGCGGGTTGGGTGGCCACTTTATTTGAACAAGATTCCTACCCGAGTGTCATTATAATAATATTAAATTATAACTAGATAATATAATTAGAATGCTATATGGCGTTCTGGTGGGTCCCGCATACGACCTGTCACTTTGGTCGCTATGAAGTCCGATACAACCTATTTCGGATATTCTATTCCATTTGCTTTATTGACATTAATTATATAAAGTTGTGCGGTCAATATGTTATCATTTATTACACATAAAATAACTGATAATTGGCACGAATACGAGTGCTTAAACAAAGCAGTTAGCCTGTTACTAATAACTAGTTTCTTGGCTATATCAAATGTAACTTTAAAAAAAAGAGGTTTTTAAAAGATTTTTAAATAGGTAATAGGAAAATAGGAACAAAAATATATAAAAAAAAATTTTAATATGTATTCAGCAGATGGTAAGAAATATTATAGAATAATAAAAAGTAATCAAAGGAGAAAATCAATAAAATCGAGGAAAAGTCTATAATAGTCATAAATGAAATCAGTTTTCCTTTTGAGTGAGAGGCAGATATATAAAATTATTAACTAGTTTTCCGTTTTGCGTGTTACGTTACTTTTTTGATGAAGATATTTTGAAGGCTATTTACAGAATGTTAGACAAACGGGAATTTAGTGAAGTGTACTTAAGAATGTATAATTTAGAAGATATATATTAGGCACGTCTTTTCCAAGCATGTTTCATGTACATATTGAAAAAAAATAAAGATGCTGCTCAAATATAAATCTTTATACATATGTACTCTTAATTTATGTGCCTTTGTAATCTCTTCTCACTCATTCGAAACATTTACTTTTATATTACAATAAACGGTGGTAATAAAAGTATAATATATAAAATATTACATAAAAAAAGTGCTCGTAATAAAAAATGCCGGAACATTAGTTAGTTTCTCAAAAGATACGTTAATTAAGTAATAGTAACAAAAAAAACTTCATCTTTTTGTGTATGGTGTAATAAAAAAAAACAAATAATTTTATTATAATTTTGGAAAACTCCTACAAGGATAAACTTAAATTATAAATCCATATTTAGTCGAAGCATCCCTTCAGAAGTGAACATTTCAATCAATTTTGAAATCGATTAAAAAGGAAATGACATGTAATGAATTCTATGTAATAAGTTAAGATTAAGTATATTTTCTTTTGAAAATAGAAAGGTTTGATATTTCGTCAAAGACGGAGTGTACTTCACATCTTTGCTTTCAAACATATTACTAGCGCACGTACAAACGCGATAACTTCGATAAATATGCCAATAGCGCATCGTCGAGGGAATAGTAGGAAATATTACAGCTAAATGTTACACAATGGGTTCAAACAGAAACCTCCCCAATGCCGACATAAAGGACGGTATTGCTTGCTGTACGTGGAACTGTATTGTTTGCTGTAAGAACGAACGATCGTAATGTCCCTCGCAGTGACCCTTGCGCACAAGGCTGCCGTAAAGACGGTCGTAGAATCAATCGAAATGCAAGATGCAGCTTCGTAAAGGAGCGGTACAAAGCCATCTAAGGAATAATGAATTCAAAGGTGTGTGTTTTTAAAGAGTAATTGCATATTTAAATTAAAAAAATTATATGTCATTCACATTTTTTGCCTAGTCTCCCAATGGTTCCAAAAAAATTCTTGAAGCAAGTACTAAACAACTTTAATCTGTATATTTTTTCGTTTTTCTACGGTTCATATATGCTCAATGTCAACCGGAGCTATGTAGCATGCAAACCCTAAACCTGCCTGGAATTGACTTTGCTAGAAAACGGTTTTCGCTTGAGAAACTTTATTATACTCTGAGTAAAATATTTTCGATTTTTGATAAAATTTTAATGTACTTCTTTATAAAGATTAACTGAGACCACTTTCTTCTCATCTATCCTTTTCGGTGAGTTTTTATTAAATAAATCATTTTCGGAATAGGGTTTTTATTATAATTAGAAAGCCGAATTTGGACAGCGTCTAATGGTGATTTTTATAGCTTCCATCACTTGTTAGCTGGTGTAAATCATTTCACTCTCCCATACATCACAAATATTTTAAACAAAACTAAAAGACAATAAAACAATTTGAAATACCTTATCCGATTGCGCTACTTCATGCGCAAGCCGTTGACTTCCAAATGCATTTCCGTTCCGGCGCTCCGCCCCTCGACCGGATATGCTAAATCGTCCATAAAGGGCGATACTCATGCAAAGGATAATAAGAGGAAGAGGCTTATGAAATTTGGCCAAGTAAAATTACTTTTACAGATGAAAAAATTTAATACTCATCCCGTTTTTGGGGCGGATTCCAGTGTGGGGACGGTGGAATTTATTACATGGCTGGGATTGGCCTGGTTAAATTGCGTCATATATGGTTTTATGTTGATATACGGTAGTCATGGAAGGCATAAACAGTGCTGAGAGAACGCATTGCAATTTGCTGTAAAACGTTACTCTCGAGTTTCGGTGCTGTCGGGCACGGATAAATGCATACGTACGCTTCTTTCTGAGTGAGGCAGACAGAAAATAATATAACGTGTAATGAAAATATAAAAGCTTATATAAGGCCATCGTAGGTCCTTTTAAATAATGTGTTAATCTTACCTTCATTTCTTTTTTGCACTTCTCATCAACAATGAAGGAATATTTTATTGATTTACTGAGATATATACGAAAAGTCGCTGAAAGTTCCCACATATACTCTTCTGTTTGTATTATTTTAAATTATAGACGATAAGTAGCTTGTAAGGAAACATAATATGATCTTTTCATATAGATTAATGTTTTTTGCTCCGTTTCATGTGGGTAGATAAATAATGTAATTAATTATTTACCTAATTTGTTTTGCAAATTTTTCATAAAATTGTCGAATCACTCACTTTTAAAGTTAGTTAATATCACGTGAAAACATTTTTTACCTTCGATCAGTACGAATTTCTTTTTCAATAAATGTACTTCAATAAATAATTGTGGTTAAAAATTCTGGTTACCTCCAGTGAACATATATTTGGGTTTTAGTAAAGTAAAATAAGGAAATTTAATATTTTGAAAAATATAATTAAATCTATGCTCTCTGTTTTGATTTAACATGACAATTTAAGTAAAATAACCTTTGGTATTGTTTAAAAATTTTTTTTGGTTTTTCTGTACATTTATTATGTTGTTACGATATATTTTGATGACACATCATTAATTTGTAATTTTCTTTTGAATAATCTTTTCAGTACACGTTGATTTCACTCAATCATTGAGGTTAAGCAACACACACCGGTCGATAATTGGAATGATTGGATGATCATCAAACGCACATCTTAATAACATCTTTATGAGCTCCTTCGTGTTTCGACAATTACGTTTAGCCGTTACCTCCGGCTATTGGCATTAGGTGACAATATTACAAATCTAGCTCTTGTTACTCCTATGGTTTGCAAAGGTCAGATGGCAATTGCTTCGTATAGAAATCAGCACACCAACAAAATCCCTTGGGTTAGATAGTGAACCACAGATAGAGTCCATTAAGAGGATACAGGATAACGCTAAGTCGAATTAAGTACTTTGAATAATAATATTAATTTTATTCGGCAGTCGGCAACATAAGTTTCAGGGGGATTGAAAAATGAAATTTCAGATTTTGGCTTTCCATAATTACTGGAAGTCTGATGATGAAAAAATTACATAGCTTGTTTCGGGTCTAAATTCGTCGCACTTAAGCTTAAGAAGTTATGGCCGCCATTTTATTTTACATCAAATAAAGCCACATAGAAGACAGAGACATAGAGACATAAAATACAGCTCTGTATTACGATTAGCCACGTAGAGACATAAAATAAAGCTCTGTATTACGATTATTAAATAAAGTATTATTTGTAGTACGTTAGTAGTTCGGATAGTATTACCACTTAAAGTTGGGCAGAGTGTCACATAAGTCACTGATCTTTGTTACAGAAACGTACGGTTTACATAGTACGTTGAGCTAAAGACTATTTTACAATTATGGCTTCACATATTCAAACAATTCTAAATGATTATTTACAACATTTTTGTTAATCTTGTGAAAATAGGCTTTTGTTTCCGGGTGGAATCTGTATATTATGGATTTATACTGATTTATTATTTACATGTATTAAGTTGGATAAATATTTTAACAGAAAATTTCTCATCGTCGTTGCACCAAAAAAAAAAGAAGAAAAATGAATACATTCTCAATTTACCTACTTCGTTTACGCTTGTTTTCATTTATAAACTGATAACTATGGAAATAATAATTATTTAAAATTTTTCTCGTATTCATCGACGTTACACTCAATAACATATTACATTCATATGAAACGAACAAAAAAAATGGTCCTAATTAGCGCAATGCTCAAATCATATGAAAGAAATAGAGACTCTATGAAAAAAACATAAATAAAGGAGACAACTGTATTGAAATTGAGATAAATTACTTAACTTTTGAAGACCATTTCCAGAGCGCTAATGATCTGTCTGTATATGTAGCTTCATTGTCGGCAATCCATTTAATTTCCGTCAATATCTGTAATTCCGTTGTCTCAATGAGTGTAGATACGTATGAATTCATGGTTTACTTTGGTATGAAAGCATCTTGTCTCCTTTAAAAACGCCCCGTATGCAACATGGATAGTTACGCAAAGGCGGTGACGAGTGCATTGCGATATTTTAAAATTGGAAGTATTTAATATAGAAGGTATACATTCGCAATAAAAATCAATGCATAGTCAAAATCTAAATTTTTTAATTAAATATAATATATTGACGCATTATTACGTATCAAGTAGTTAGAATATCTATGCGACAGAAGTTTTATCACGGGTGAAACTGTTTATAAAAACAAAATGTTTATGAAACTGTTGCAAAAAAAATATTTCTTTTTAAAACGAAGGCAGTTTTGTTTTTATTTTAAATTGTTGTTATTAATAAAACAGTTTTCAAATATTGAATATATTTGGCGTTAATTTTGTAGAAATTCATTATTCTAAAAAAAAACTACGTGATGTAGTATTATTTCTACTTTGTTTAATTTCTTTACCACGACCTAGGTTTCGTTGTATTACATCTTCAGGTGGGTTATTATGGTAAAGAACTAAAAGAAATGATCATGGTAAAGAACTAAAAGAAAGTAGAAACAATACTACATCACGTAGCTTCATTTAATTGTGAATAAAATAGTTATTCAGTATAATCATATCAGTTATAATCAAGGAATATGAAAATTTATAGCCACCGTACTTGAAAGAACGTCACGGGGTGGCAATTTTTTTTACTTTTCTAAAATACCTAGGTAAAATATCAAAAGTACACTACCTAGATTTTTTTTATTTTTTCAAGAAATGTTATAATCTGCCCTAACGCTGTTTTAAGCTTGACGTTTAATTTTGGAACTACTTATATATATATATATATATATATATATATATATATATATATATATATATATATATATATATACACGCACATGTAAGAGTTGACATATGACAACTAGTACTGACTGGGTTTTCATTTAATGTCGAAAGATCAAATCCACATTTTATACACCTTCGATATTTAAGGAATCTCCAAAAAATGTCATTTCATTTTGACAGATATTTCTTTGAGATGTAGTACATTTGATTCTATATTTTATAACATTTATTACCAAAAATTTACCTATTAATAAATACATTTTTTTTTCATATGGCGCAGGCAGAATCGCCATCTAAACTAAATATATAGAAAATATCGTAGAACAAAATAAAAGCTAATCTATAAAATAATTAAAAGTTTCTGCTAGAAGATGGTGCTATGTTATTTATATAAGAAAATTTAATTGTAACTTTATTACAAAAACTATTTAATTCCTACCAGAATCAATTATATGGCGCTGTATTATTTCATAGAAATTATTTACTAAAATATATTTGTCTTTCGTTATTATTTTTTCCCTAGCAATATAAATAACATAAGTAATAAAAACATCTACCAAATTCACTGTTCTAACAGGCACTTTACTTTCAATAAACGCCTCATCAATTTAAAAATTGCTGTAATATTTGATATTAATGAAATTTTTATAAATTCTATAAGGATTTTTTGATTTAAATGAATAAGTTTAACATCGATATAACAAAACAAAATAAAACGCTTATTCGATAAGAAAATTTATAGAAATACGTATTTTTTACTTTGTCGCAGAAGGTGATGAAATTTCACAAATTTTTATGAAAACATTTTTGTGAAACTATTTTTATAATTTGACGTACGTTTTGTGTGAAATAGTAAAATTTAAAAACAAAAGTTCCTATTTTTGTTTAATTTTTACTTATAAGTATTTCATTTATAGTTGCAATTGGCAAAAAAATGCAATTGGTTTGTTGGAAATTTTTACAAAATATTGCATATAAAATTTTTACATACATAGTGAGAAAATTAGTACAAATATTTAAATTTAATAAATATGTTCTTTTATAGGAACCTTTAAAATGTATTTACTTTTACGGGGTTCTTTATATACTTACTTACGCAGTTTAAACGCCAATAAATACTTTTATATCGCAGAATTTATCTTCGGAAAAAGAATAATAACACATATGCGCCATATATATCACATTACGCATGTAAATATAGGAAAAAAATAACTTAATTAATTTGAAGATACAATTGTTTTATCGTTATTTAAAATTAACTGGTAACATAAACTTAACTAATCAATCATTTTAATTAAATCCTCTCCCCTTTGTTGCGTTCATATCTATTTCCCAATGCTCTCGGGACATTTAATATTCGTTACCTGACACGAAAGCACTATTCAAATCACATACAGTAACTAGTATTATCATTGCGACATATTGCCATTAGCATTTTGGCAGAATTCAGTTATAATTGGTTTACTATTCGAAATAATAGTTTAATTTGTCCCAGTCAGAAGCTCGTGACAGAATGTGGAAATTGCAAAATGTTCGGCAATGTTCATTATAAAAATATTTTATTTAAGTTTCTTTATATGTTTGATAATTATAAAAAAGATTATTATGGGACTTTTGATTATAAGCCCAATATTATGGGGTATTTCCTAAACTTCAATTAATTTTTTCTCGGAAACAGAATTTGACATTGCTCTGATGTGATGCATGTTTACGTGGTCTTGTTTCAATGGGACATAATGTGCAAAGCGACCAGTCATTCCACTTTCGTAAATATAGGAATAATAACATCAATTGTACCTATAATATATTAGAAACAATGGGTATTTAATCGCAATTAGTTTTGTGTAAAGTCTATTTCAAAATTTCATCACTACCCTCGGGTATATTATATCTTTGCTTAAACTTAATTCTTTAAATTATCATCCCGTGAAACAAATTTTTAACACTGGCTTATACTTGAAAGTATTCAAGTTCCTTTAAAACTTTTCTCAATTTGTACAAATATATTTTCTATTGTGTTGTGATCGAGCTTTACTGCTAATTGCTGAGCAATCAGTCGAGGATGTTCTTTACTTAGGTATCGTGATTATACATCTGATTAAAAAGAGTGTCCAGAACATGGTTCCTCTTCAAGAACACAGTCATTGCTCTTGAATTTCCCAAATTAATCTGGCACCCCGTGGGATATCTTTGACTCGTCCATCGTACGGCATATCCTATTTGTGAATTGGGCGGAACTTGTCAAATAACACAGTCCAATTATTTATATTTCAAAACTTGGTGCTAACGCATCATCGTATATTGATCTATTTATACCTCATAATCAAATATTGTGGAGCTTTTGGCAGCGTTTCTAGAAAATGCCTAATTATGGCCAAAACTTATTAGTTAATCCGATGCATCCATAAAAACATCATCGCACTCCTCTGTCATCTAATTCTGGTGCAGCATTTATTCTTAACGTTTGCGACTTTTACGTCTATGAGATATCATTTAACCATTGATGGTTTAGTAGAGGATATTTGTCATCATATTTTCATTGTTGAGCATTAGTGCTATTCAAAATGGCTGTAAAACAATAATGTTTTTCACCATTAAATGAAACTACGTGATGTAGTATTATTTCTACTTTCTTTAAGTTCTTTACCACGACCTAGATTTCGTTATAATACTATATAATATAATACTAATACTATATCACGTAGTTTCATTTAATGGTGAATAATGAATTTCTTAACGTCAAATGTGTTCAATAATAATATTTTTAAAATTCATGATTGGTGCCTACGGTTGATTTTCGAATATTAATTTTTCTAATTTTAGGATTATAAGAGTATGATTTTATTTTCGTAGGACAGTGACTTTTCTAAATGATTGCAGGTACTGTGTTGATATTTACAAGTTAGCTAAACATTTTCTTGATTTCTTTACGTACATGAATATATAGCAAGACGACAGGTATGTCAATAACAAAAAAAAACAGATATATTAATAATAAAACAGGAAGACATAGTAAAAAAGGAGTACATAGTAAAATTAATGAAAAAACCGGTATGAATCACGAGATAAAAATATATTCACCGATTTGATAGAAATCAATTGGTCCTTTCACTTATATGAACTTCTATTTACGGCTGTGACGCGATTAGAACTTTCGTTTCCGGTCCAGTATGTTGCTTGGTGTTTTTACAGTGCTGGGACATATTAGTTTGGAGAAAAATGACACTAAATAATTTTAATTTTTTGTTAATTATATATGATCGTTTTTATCAAAACGTTTATTTTCCTAAGTTAAATTTTTGAACTCTATTATTTTTTAACTTTTGTCTATTTCTTAATCCATCATCCGATTTTTTTGCTGTTATTTCATAACTATGTACATAACTATATAATTTATTTAACTATGTACATAATATATAATTTAACATATATAATTTAACTATGTACATAACTATATACTAATATTTCATAACTATGTACATAACTACATAACTATATAATGTGTATGTACATAACTGATTTAACTCTGTTTTTATCACTTCTATGAACTTTTTAAATGTTGTACTGCATCTAAATATTTATTGGGAAAAATATTGTTGTCAAATAAAGGCTCAATTATAACTTTCTTTACGGTATTCTTTTATACACTTTTGTTATTACAGCTGTCTAATAGTTTCTTTTAAATTTCAAAATAAGCTATTGAAATGCTTCATTAAGCTCTTTGTCTCACACAGTCCCAAAGTTACAAAATTTTTATTAAATATTAAAAATAAGAAACCTTTTTTTGCATCTCGTATAGCTGTTTAACAAACGATATTAATAATACCTGAACTTGAGAATACTACATTTTAATGTCACTTTATGAAGATTGATACTGATTGGAGAGTAGTCTTAGCATAGAGCTTATATTAGAAATGGTACCAGAATTAGCTGAATTTTTCCATAGTTTTGCATATTTCATGCTTCCATCGCGTAAAAATGTTGCTGTGAAATTATGGGTTTATTTTTCATTAAACTAAAATCATCACCTCAGTGAAATTTGAGAGATATTTGACGGAGATCATGTATCACCGTGGTGTGTTGGGTCGTGACCGTGGTGTGTTGGGTTGATCACGAGGCATACGGTGTTTGACTGCGAGGTGCCGTGGGGACTCGGGTTCAATTTCCGGCCGCTCGTCGTGCGGGGCTGGACTGGTGTTCTGGTTGGCTGTAAGAGATTGCTCGTGTAGCAATAAGTCCGCCATATGTATTAATTATATACATTGAAGTACAGAAATAAATAAATATATATTCGTACTACCTCTGAAAAGTTGAAACACATTTTATACCATATTACGCGAACGCGAGTTACGACGCGTTAGTGAGAAGGAATACTGTTGAAGGATAATCATTGCTGTCTCGTTTGCTTTGGTTGAAAGTGCCATAATTATTCGGGGTTATAAACTAATTTATTTCCGCTTTTCTATTCCTTTGATGAAAAATAATAAATAAATATTTTTTGTATAAAACATCTGTAAAACATTGATGTTTACATAAAATAAATAAAATATCAGTATTTAATAATATTTTAAATAAATATGGCAAACTGCTTTGTAAAAATAGCATCCTCCAGTACGAAGTATGAAAGTTATAGATAAAAATAACAAAACGCTGACTCGGTTGAATTGAATTTATCACTCCACTCGTGCGAGCTTCCGTCCAAGTTAACATGCTAACCATAACTTCTATTCTTCGTGATTTTATCTTGGTTAGAATGTCGTTTTCCGGTTAAGGATGTATATATACAAACCTTCGAAGTATTTACATATGAAATTAATTAAGGAAAATGTATAGAAACTTAGTTTATATTAAACGGATATTATATTAAAAACATTAATCTTACCTTCATAAGTGAACAAATCAATATCGTTTTCTTCAACGAAATCTTTTGATGGATGATTCGCATCGATTTGGAGAAGATTAATTATACATCGTAAAAAAAGTATCTTTCATCTCAAACTGACTGTAATCGAATTTCTACATGAGTTCCTATTGAAACAAGGCATTGTTATTCACATACACAGTCAGAATTGTTCAATTTACTTTTTGTTACTATACAATGTTAACAGTCAATTCATTGCTTTTATAGATTACTTTATAATTTGTTAATATGAGTAAATTGGCGACTTTGTATGTATCCTTTCTCAATATTTGATCGCTGAGTGTCCTTTCAATATTTAACTGAAGGATTACCATTTATCGGGATTTTTTTCAACATATTATAAACTATGGATTTTGTTTACACGCATCTAGATTTCCATTTCAATGTTTCAAACCACTTAGTTCAATTACATATAACGATTACATCGATGAATGTTATTAATTCACTTCACAAGTCTTGAAAATTATAAAGCTTTCTTTTTTCGTGTACCAGGTTAAAATAGTTTTCTTTGATTTTTCTGTATCAATTTCAATTTTATATTAGTAGATGAAGTACCAAGGGATACTTCTGAATATCTTAGTTCAACTGATGAAAGGTATTTATAAGATTCTACTTAATAATTAATAAATAAAAAAAACAATGATTGCAATTATTGGTTTAATATTTAAGCAATAAATTTAAACTTAATAAAAATATTAAAGCAATAATTGCAATTATCTCTCTTACTCATGAGCAAACTTAAACTAAGCTTTGAAGTTTTTGGCGTACAGTGCATTTACCAAGTACGATTATTTCCAAGCACCGACGGCACTATTTTTAAATTATTTGTAGTAACATATTATAAAATATTTGTAGTAACAAATATTTTTGAAATATTTTCGGTATTTTACTTCCATAGTCGAACTCATTTCAAGAAATAATATGAGTTTTCTATAGTGTCATCATGCAATGAAATTTAGGGAAAATAAAAAAGAAAAGGAGAAAAATTTATTATCTGGAAAACTAAACTGATTCTAATATTGGAGAACGAAATAACATCAACTTAAAGCAGAATATAATAGTTCTTCATTATGAAGTGTTTAATTCAAAATCGGTGATTTCGTCAGTAAAATCAATATACAGATTTATGACAGGACAAACATATTGTAGTATTCGACCGATATTTAAAATTCACATGCTCATTAAATTTTATTTTTGAAAACATAGAAAATATACATTTTTTTATTTTTTTACTATGTAGGAATCGCATGAAGCTTAAAAGAGAATAAACTTTTCAAAAATATTCAATTTTTACACAATTTTAGGTCTTGTAACTAATGGAATTATCGAAAAGAGATCATAAAATTAGTTTCTTAGCATCAATTCGGGGTTTGTTTGGCCGGAATTTTTTAAAATGTTTGTGAAAATATTTCTGACAAAACCTGAAAAAAAATTCTAGTTTATTCAAGACTTCTATTAATAATATTTAAACCTAACAATTGAAATGAAGTGGATGCTTAAAATATGTGCAAGGAATTATTTATGGTATCGTAGGTCATTCGGCAAATAATTTGAAAAGCTTTGCAAACTTTAATTTGAGTAAAGTAATGGACTTAGGTCTAGCTGTGTAAAATAATTGAAAAAGCTCACTTTAAAGGAAATATATTAGAAGAAAAGTTACCACATTTCAAAACAAGGGAACGCATTAGTTGTATTTTATTAAAAGTAATTTCTGTTAAATGAGTATTATTTTGAAATTATTTAAACAGAATGTTCCTTAAACAAACTTTATAAATGTTTTCTGTTCCTAATATTATCTATTCATTTTTGTTATCCGAGTGACAGATCCATCCATCTTATTGCTTTTTAATTATACATAAAGAATTTATGTTTCCATAGTAACACTTATTGAATTGTTTAGAGTTTCACTATTTCTGAAAAAAATGTGGTTGCCATGTTAACCTCAGTAATAGGTAATACTTAATAATGCTCTGGCTATTTATATTAATACATATTAATTTATATATTTTTATACTTCAAGAATTTCTCTCATCTGATCAGCTTTTATTAATCGGCTATGTGGAAAGGTTGTTGTAAATTTTAACGCAAAACTAGCACTTAAGGTTTAACCGATAGAAATATTTTCGATTTTTCCACATTAATAATTAATTTGAACCTTTAAAAGTCATATTTTATTTGCGTAAATCTAACAAAGAGAAATATTTTTTTCCACCTGAATAATTTTATGTATTCAGCTCTTTCGTAGAGACGTAAGGTGAAAATGGTGAAATATTTCTGTACTGAAAGATATTTTCCCGTTACTTACTGTCGATCTTTCATTAGCTTTCCGTCGTTATGTTCTGTCTTAACTTTTAAGTTTACTTTATTTTTCATTTTTATTGTTATTAAATTTTTACATTCTGTACATCATAAATGAAAGAATATTTTACAAAGTTTTCATTATGTTCATAAACATGATGTCTGAAATATTCTTAATGCTAATTATAACTTAAATGTTTCTTCCGTTATAACTCCGTAAACCATTATTCGAAAACTTTTACACACGTCTTTCTTTTGTAATACTTTCCATTTGCTTTACTTCTTAATTTTTAGGATACATAAAATTTCGTTATTTTATATCGGATTTTATTCTGATTTCTCTGCATGTTGGATTATAAGTATGATTATAATGTTTGTAATAATTACTGTTATAAAACTGAAGTACCCCAAGGAACTTAAGTATACCTCGTAGTGACTATAGACGGGTTAAAGAGGGAATGTAAAATAATAAGATTTTGTGGGATAAAGTTGTGAAGGTTTGAATTAAAGTGTATGTCAATATTATTTTTATTTTACATCATTTTAACAAAATACTTTTTTTAGTATCTCATTAAAACATCTGTTAGGTTTGCCTTATTTTGAATATTTTTTAAATAATTTAATTTAAATTTAATTAAGTACGGTTTCACGATCCATAAATCAAGGGCGAACTTAGATAATTAATAAAAATATGAAATGGGACCAAATTATTACTGTAAACTTTTTAGATTGTAGTCTTTTAGTGTATATTGTAGGACTTGAATACTTACTCGAATACTTTTTATATATCTTTGTGCCAAGGAATTTGTTGAACTTTTAACTTAGTAATGTATTCCTAATTTACCTACAGCATTTTATCAGATTACAAATAAACCATTTATTAAACAGTGGTAAAATTTATTTCGACGTGCATGTTTGTTTCCTTCGTCTCGTCGTGGATAATAGTAAGGAAAGTTAGGTACTATATATATATATATATATATATATATATATATATATATATATATACACATATATATACATATATATATATATATATATATATATATATATATATATATATATCTATCTGGTTACATCATTGTACAAAACTGGATGAACCATAATCCGCCTCCAATTACATTTTTTACGACATTGAAATTACTTAACAGACATTCTGACAAAAATAACGATATACATTAATAACCGTCAATAACTACTGACTATATGTAAATTGACAGTTAAATTTTGTAATTTATTATGACTCAGTATGGGTCAATACTGTTTATTTTCAATTGTAATTAATGTAATGTCAAATTTTAATCAATGAATTTGAAAGCTACCTACAATACTATTCCTATAATACTAATCTTCTGCTGTGACTACGTCTGTATTTTACACCTTGGTCACTCAAAGGACAAAGCGCCCACATGTAATGGTGCCGAGTTCAGCTTTAGCCGTGCTATTTATTCATTTGCCCGTAAATAGCAACTCGATATGTGTTTAGAACAGAGAGGTAAGGTTGTGGATATAGCGTTGTCATAAGATTTCTTGAGATATTTTTGTGAGAGGCATATATCGGAAATAAAGTGACAGTAACAGCGAAAAGTTTTCAATTAAAACTAATCGATCTATATGTAGATATTCATGCTATCTTTTTTTAGATATTTCTCAATTTGATAACCCCGTTCCTGACAAAAAATGTTATTGCATTCATTTAGATTAAAAAAAAAATTAAGGACAAAAAGCTGGTTTCTATATTTCTTTCTTGTCTAGAATCCCTCAAGATATTATTAGCTTTTTGATCAATTATTTAATTAAACTGTTTTCTTGCACTGTAATTTTTGCGACTGTTAGGTTAAATTTTCTACTTAAGTGAGTCTTAATACTAAAGATCAATGTAAAAAATTCTTATGTAGAAATATACTATATGTACCAAATCTGGCAATAAATCTCTTGTAAGTAAATCAAATTTTAAAAAAAAATAGTAGCCAAGCACAATTTAATAATAGAAAAAAAATTATGGTTAATACAAGTCTAATCTACGGCATGCTGCACCGGTATCCACTAAATTTAAATTTAATTTAAACTTAATTAAAAATGCAGATAACACGCTCTACTAGAACACAGTGGAGGAAAAGGCTAAGTGTCTGCTATTTGATGTCAGTCTACTAAAGCAAAAACAGTGGCAAAAGAAAGAAATGAAACCTTTCTGGCATCCCCTGTGAGGATACACTGTGTCCTGCTGAACGTAACAGAGTTTAAATGTAAGTCGTCTGCTCCCGTAATACGTCAGGGTCAAAACACATAGCCGTAGACTGTGAGTCTAATATGGAAGACACACTTCAATCGTCATCAAAATATCGAGTCAAAGCACATACTCACCAAATTTGAGTATAGAAACCCTTCGATTATAACATAAATACCAAGAAACAAACAAACAAGTTTTAAAATTAAAGAAGGAAATATTACAAACACTAGAACAAAATTTAATCTGGCTTCTTGAACTACCAAAGAAGCAATAAAGACAGCTGGTTCCGAGAGGCGGAAAAGGTTAAAAAAGTTAAGAGCGAAGGCATCGACTATGACTAAACATATTCTTCTAGTCAGGTAGGATTCTGTATACTTATTATGGTCTGTAGCCGCTCATGAAAATTTATAAATAATGGGATTTGACATCACCATAGTGTTCTCGTATGGTGACTTAAAGGAGGATTTATATTATATGGCATGTCAATTGAATAAATCAATACAGAGATTAAAACAAGCACATAGGAACAGGAATATAAAGTTTGATTTAGTTTTAAACAAATTCGATTTTAACAGAAATAAAGCTGATCAATATGTTTATACATGTCAGTGGAACCAAATGTTGTCTCTTTCCTTCCATCAGTTTAGTAACAATTGTAATTAATTTTATAACATTCTATTCTACTTTATAATTTCTGTTTCTCCTTTCCTGATCTTTTAACATTTTGTTGGATGTCACGTTTATTGACTGATATTAAAATGTGAAATCTACGCTACATAAACTTTTGAAAAATATTATGGTAAAGTCTTTCTTACATCGCCTGTGTTAATAAGTGTCAATGTGTAATGTTTTTCTATAAAGAGTTTACGGTGACATGACAATAATTAATTGTATTATTGTGAAGAGTTTAAGTGTAATGGCTTGGTTTGGTTAAAATTGGGACGATTAATATTTTGTTCTTTTTCTAATGATAGACCTGAAGATAACTGTTTCGTGAGAATAATATATACTGTCTTCATAATTTTTTCTGTTATTTATTTTCTTAGCATTGCCACAATAGATATACTCTACCGTGTTGAAGGTAGTTTAATTTTCAAACTAAATGTGTCAAGTATTAAAAATATCAAGAGAATAAGAAGAAAACGTGTTTGCATGTTGTGTAAGAAATATATATATGAATACTTTAAAATATCAAATACGTAGTTACGATTTTATTTTCTATTTGAAATGTGTCACCTGAACAATCCATTTTGTTTTAAAGTAAGATTCATAGCCACACTTGTTCATATATATACATTCAATTTTATAACTTCCTCTTACACTCTTTGCAGTCAATGTTATTCCCAATTAAATGAAACTACGTGATGTAGTATTATTTCTGCTTTCTTTAAGTTCTTTATCCCGACCTAGGTTTCGTTGTATTACAACATCTTCAGGTGGGTTATTAGCAAAGATTCAAGATGTTGTAATACAATGAAACCTAGGTCGTGGTAAAGAACTGAAGATGTTGTAATACAACGAAACCTAGGTCATGGTAAAGAAGTTAAAGAAAGTAGAAATAATACTACATCACATAGGTTCATTTAATTCGAAATAATGAATTTCTACAAAATTAACACCAAATATATTTAATAGCCAATGTTATTGTAATTATCCAAGAATTATTTTCATTGTATAAACTACCACCTTGTAGAGAAACTTCGAAACCAGTCTTTAATTTAATAATAACTAAGTCGTCTGAAAGAATTGTTATTTTATTAAATTACGTATTTTATGTTCTTCGATCTTCATCGATTTTCTTTTATACTTTAAATCTTCGTCGATATCTAATTCACCACTTGTCACTAATTTGATTCTTTATTATGTTAAAATACATTCTGTTGCTTTCCATGTACTTTCATCAGCGTTTTGTTAGTCCTTAATATAAATGTGGTATTTTGGTTGCTTGGAAGAAATACTTGTGTATTAAATCCGTAACAGATTTTTTTGTTACGCATTAATTAAGTTTTAATTTTTACTTTCCCTTTATTATTTAGAAAAAAACATCGAATCGCCCTATAATAGGGAATACTACACTTGTATATTCAAGTTTTCAATTTAAAGAACCAAGAGGCTCATAGGGGCTTTCCTTATGCCGTTAATGCATAACTGTGATTTTTTAGGTACACTTTATATTAAAGAAAAGAGGAGAGTTTAAACTTATTATATATCATACTTGTAAGTATAAGAATATTTAATATACTTGCGTATTAAAAAAACCTCGTTAGATATTAACGAATATAAATATATTTACGTTATCTACTATAGTATTTTTGTCGACTTACCTGCTAAGTTAGACTGTTGTAGTGGATTCGCAGACTTCTAATATGTGATCTGTATTTGTAGGGTACTATATATTACGGCATTTTCAAGAGAGCAAAGCGTTAAGAGAAACAGAGAACGTAAAACATATGTCTCAGACAGCGTTAAAAGAGGCTTAACAATATTATTTAACTCTGGTTACTATTTTATTGTGTCCGATTTCATGTTTGAAATAATTAATATGAATATGGTATATTGTTAGTAAGGTATAAAGAGAAAATAAATTTAGATATTTTATGCAATATTATTTTTACTTAATAGAGCATAAATATTTTAATAATAAATGTAGATAATTCAGAAGCAAAAGTTAGTCACGATTATGACATGTGGATTGTACTCTTATTTTATATATTAAATTAGTTGCCTAAATATATCTGAATAAAATGAAATTAATTCTATAAAATCTATTAATTCTATTATCTCTATTAAAAATTATAAGTGAGAAACGCAATTTGATTCGGAGCGTCATTTGTCAGCCGTTTCTTTTTGACGTGAATACGTCTTTAAATTTGCTACCATACGGGGGCAATCCAAAAAACCTAATGATAACAAAATCGGAGGATACAGATACTGCCTTGCAGTTTCGAATCTATCCTCTGCATCAAAAATTAAATTATACCACTGGATAGCTAATGGATTAAAAAATTAATTGCAAGAACAGTGACGCATCTCGCGCGGTGGAGGGGGAAGCGCCGCCATTTTGAGGTTATTTTGCTGCGTATCGAGATTTGCAATTAGTATAACTTTTGATTAGGAAAAGCTACGATGTTCGTCAGCTGTCGTCAAAATCTGTCGATTGTATATAAAACATTAGTTTAAAGTAGTGACAGTGAATATAATAAGGTGTTAGAATAAAAAAATATAATCAAAAATATATAATGTCCGCCTATACGCTATTGTAACACAATAATTATTTGTTTCCTTGCTTTTATCCAAAATACATAAATAAAAATATTTTATTTCAAAAATATAACCCGTTACATAGACGTATTCACGTACAAAATACGGCCGTGTCCATGACACAGCCACACCCAATGTTTCCTTTTGCCCTATTTTTAAATCGTCATAGTAAAATAATACTTTTTAATTATCGGAACTTTAATTACCCAGCGATTTCATTTGTTCTGTCTTTCATTTTTGTTTTCTTGTATAGAGTACAATATTTCGTTGATGTGTATTTTGTGAAGTTATTCGTACTAGTTATTTTATTCATATTTTGTCTTTAGTGAAGAAAATATTTTTTTATTTTCAAAATTTTATGGAACATATTTACATTTAAACGTTTCATTATCATAAACAACTTTTATGACAAAGATTTGAGAAAGACAACGCGCTGATAGCAATTTTTAATAATACTTGGGTTGCTCAATATTCAAAGTCGAATAAGCGTTTGTCGCGTCGCTTTCGTATCATTTCGTAATATCGCAAAGCGCCCGGTGGGCATGCACTGCATGATATTTTATCTTTGCATTATGGACGATAATTTAAAATGAATTAATAAAAATTACAATTACAAGGAAAATTACTTTTTTTCAATTCTTTTTTTTTCTTTTCAAGGATTTCAATATTATATTTTTATATATTTATATTATTGATCAGATAATTAAAAATTATCTTGACATCTCGAAATTTGTGAACCTACTTAAATCTTACTAATCCCTACTTAAATATTATTTAACAATTGTTTAATAATATTTAAGTAACGATTAGCATTTATAATGAATGTTTCGAACATGAGATTGCATATAATAGATTGAAAATAGAGAAAAGTTTGAGCTAACCAGATGGCATCGGTACATGCATTCGCAGCTTGATATGTATTTTATTTAGATTTTCTTGTAAAGGTTTTTTAAATTACGGTATAAGTGTAGCACAGATCATAAATTAGAAGTCTTTTAATATCCTTTAATAGTATAACTACTAAATTGACTAAAGTATTTCAGTTTAAGACAAAAATCGCAGTAGGAACTGTAAATATATTTGGCTCCCTTAATGTGAACATTACTGTTGTAAAAATCTAACTGTTGTCCAAGTGATAATAAGCTTTGATTCTCTTTTTTTATGTGAAACATTTAATGGCGTATTTGGTCGATAGTTAAAATGTTCCTATTTCAAGATGCGCCCTGCAATTAGGCCAGCTTCGGATATAGTCGGCTCTCTCCGACTAATTTCGGTGTACTACATCAAATTATCTTAAAACGTTATGTATATTTGTGTATATAAATATATATATATATATATATATATATATATATATATATACATATATATATCCATATGTCATTTAAAATTATAATAATACTGTTAATAATTAAATTTAGATATATGTATTTTAATAATAATTATTATTATTTACCCTAGTTGCTCACTTTTGTAGAATTAAATTTGATTTTTTCATTTTCACTATTTCTCTTTAAAAATTTTTGTTTCACAACTGCCAGGCCCATCCAGCGACGGACCCATTTTTTTTCTAAATTTACAATTGAAAAAATAATAAGGATGGTTCGAAAACACTTTCCTTTCTTTACATTGACTTGTTCCATTCAGGGTTCTAGCACAATATTTTCATCAGTTTGATGAAAGAACGAATATTGTTTATGTAAAAAGATAAACTGGATTCACAATTAAATGAAACTACGTGATGTAGTATTATTTCTAATTTCTATAATTTCTTTACCACGACCTAGGTTTCGTTGCATTACAACATGTTCAGGTGGCCAATTAGGTAAGAATTATTTGCTAATAGCCCACCTGAAGATGTAATACAACGAAACCTAGGTCGTGGTAAAAACTTAAAGAAAGTAGAAATAATACTACGTCACGTAGTTTCATTTAGTTGTCAATAATGAATTTCTACAAAATTAAATCCAATAAACTGGATTATTTGAAATCTCATGAAAATTTACATGAAATTTGAAAAAGCAGATAAGTACCAAATTGGGTACCAAATTTTCTTACCAACTCTTCATAGAGGAATATTTCTTTTATGCTATGTTTAATGGTTGTCTCTGCTATATCATTTATGAATGCTTACTTTTTTGGTGTCGCATCGCAACGATATTATCTATTATATCATCTAATAATTTATTCAACTTATCTTGAGTTTGATGTAGAAATAATTATTGCGGTTAAGATCTCTCTTACCGATAAGATTTTCTTTTGTTTTGAATATCTTAACTAATTCTTTTTAGTTTTATTAAAAATAGTTTTTTTTTGTTTTCCAAACTATTAATATACCATTATCTTAACAGTTTGCAAGGAAAAAAATAGTTATTGCGTCTTTTGTTTCATTTTTTTAAATATAATGAAGTGAGGTGAAAAACATACTTTTCCTGTATTGTTAATTGTGCAATTTTTGAGAACAATTTTTACAAAAGCTAAACCGTAAATAATTTTTAAATTTTAAAATAAGGTGGATATTTATAGTTTAAATAATATATCCAGAAATCAGTGAATTTATCGACAAAGCATTTTACACGACAAGCAACTTAATTATTAGCAAGTCGATCACTTATCGTTTGTTTTAATTAATTTTTTAAAATAGATAAACGCTTATCAAGCTTACATAGATTACCTAACACTTTTAATAAAACTTTTTAAATACCCATCAGAAGATAGAAAAAGCTACTGAATGTATCAGAACATAAAAAAAGCGATGCTAATAAATCTGCTCAAAATAAAATTATGCCCAAAAATACGGGGCACGAAGATAACGGATTGTCATTTACAACAGTGTGTAAATGCATAAATAAAGGATAAAACATACATAAATAATGTGCTTTACACAAACGTTCAGAGCAAGTTGAATCAGCAATTTGTTGTATTATCCTTAAAAACATTGTTGGTGCCGTAATTCTGACCATTACCATATGACAAATTACTTTTGCAGGTGGCAATAAAAATGAAAGCCACCCTCAAAATTGTAAATCAAGTATCAACAAAAGCGGCTTGGACGCGAAGTTTGATTCATGTTCGTTAGTTCTGTTTAAAACTAAAATTAAATAACTTTTTTTTCATTCGGCAAAGAGACCAAATATTGACAAAGCAAAATTTCTGGGGATTAAAAAAGAATTTAATTTCTGGTAAATGTATTATTCAATAGATTTTTTGGCTTAATTTGGGAAGATTTTTTTCCAAAGGTCAAATATTTACACTATGTATTATGCGTTTAGAAAAATCAATTTAAATTTACCTCGAAAACGCCCAAGACTGTCATGGCGTTTTGAATGACATCACTACTCATAACAAAAATCAAAACAATCAGGTCTGTTTATGATAGTTGCTGCTTTTGTTTCATTAAAAATTATTTCGTCTTGTTACAAGAACTGTGTAGTGCCCCAGTTGAAGAACAACTATTAAAAGGCCAAATAAATAATTTATATATGTTCTAAATAATAAAAAAGTACGGAAAAAAGTGGCTAAAACTTGCAACGAGCTCTCAGTTTATTTGCAGATTCAAGAATATATTTTTGTAGAGATGATTTTGATGTCAGTATTTATTTACAGTTTAAGTACCTATTCGATGAACTGTATTTTCACTACAAATCATCGTGACAGAGGTTTCGTCTTAAATAATGACTTGCAATTGTGTTTTCTATAGAAAAAAATTACAACGTCGCAGTTCTGAGCTAATACAGTTGATTATAAACGAACAAATTAATATGACAAACATAATCTATTTCTAAATTTAAAACAATACTGATGAATTTTGTAGTCACTATTTTTACAAGTTTATTGATAAAATAATAATGCAAGAATTGAGGTTCGCAAATCTAACGTCAAAAACAGTATTAATTACCTTACAATACGTGTGTAAAAACAAACGCTTACTGACTGAAGTTTTAATATTTCAGCTTCCAATACATATTTTGCACTTGTGTAATGAACAATGTAAGTAACATTGAAGTTTTAACATTCCTAAATTCTAATGAACAGAAGTCAATGTTTGACGCGAAAAATCTATCAAATGTCAATTTTCTAAAATTCTTTTGTTAAAACTTGATTTCATTGTGAATTTTACGTCTTTTAAGATGTAATTGAGGAAAACTGTATCAACTTTACAAAAAATGTTAAAAACGAAAAATTAATCAAATAAACTTTTCAGTTTACGAAAATGTCAAGACAATGGTTTTTTGTGACGTGTAATTTGAGGATTTTTACCTAATCGTTAGAAATTACAACCCACTGATTTACTCTTAGTGGAAACAAGCCTATTGTCGCATAATAGTGTTGAGTGGGCGTAGTCTCCACTTGAATGTTATGGTGCTTGTAAAATAAGTTGCAAAATAAGTAAGGTGAGGTTTTTATTAAGAAACATTTTATTGTAGATTGTCAAGCCTCCGTCGCTAATGGCGGATATGAGGTTCTTTGAAATACCATGAGTAACAAATAGTCTGATTTCAAACCAATAGGAAAATTAGGAGTTGATAAAGTTTTAAATAATGAAGAGAATGATAATGAATAATTTATTTTTATTGTACTTTGGCACAAAATCACAAATAAACTTCGGTAAATTATATTCATTCCAATGTATTTAATGTCATGTCAAGAAACCCAAATGACATGAAACTATTTACATCGGTAAAATACTTGAAAAATGTTCATTCTTTTAAGTAAGAGATTGGATTTACACGATTTTTCCTCAAATTTCTTTGAAATTTGATTTCTCTCAAATTTTAAACTTTTTCCATTGCTGGATAATCGGTTTCATTTTCTAATTTTTCCCCTATATAGTTTCTTTACTTGATGATTTTAATTCTTTCGAAACTTCTTTTATGTATGTAAAGCAATTCAATATGTTATAATATTTCTAATACTAGCTCAGATATGTTGGTCTATCTACGCGTTCCTTTAAAAGTAACGCGCGCGGGGTACGACCGCAATACGAGCGTGTGTGCAAATGAGAATGGGCATACACGTGTGTTAGCATTAGTACCATTATGGTTATTTACCAAATTTCCGAAATCATAACTGGCCAACACACAAAATTTTTAATAGAATATTCACTAATAGCAAGTTACTACATTCTGAAGCACATGTGGGGTTTTAAGTATAAATTGTACGTGATAGCTCTTGACGAGCTTTCGTAGCATGCTTCAATATCGATTACATGGCGTTAATTTTATAACCAGCTACTAAATTCAAAATGACTTGATATTATGTATTTTTTGTTCGAATATTTCTGAACCAATAACGGCTCAAACAGTTTAAATTCAAATCCGCTAACAGCAAGTAGTTATTATATACTGAAGCTCATGTGGGGCTTTAATTATTTTATATGCCTATTCTTGACGAGGTTTCGTAGCATGCTTCAATATCGATTACATGTCGTTAATTTTAAAATCAAATACTTACTTAAATATGACATGTGAATATAAATTTTATGTGAATAATTTTGACGAGTTTTCGTAGTAGGCTTCATTATCGATTACATGACCATAATTTTGAAAGTAGAAACTATATTCAAAATGACTTGATGCTATTCGTTTTTTGTTCGAATATTTCTGAACCCATGCGGACAAAACAATTTGAATCCAAACCGCTAACAGCAAGGAGTTACTATATTATATAGTTCATGTGGGATTTTAAGTGTAAATTTTATGTGACTTTTATTCACGAGCTTTCGTAGCATGCCTCAATATCGATTATATGACAATAATTTTGAAAGCAGAAATCAAATTTCAAAATAACTTTATGTTATGCGTAAAATAACGTTATGTTTGTTCGAATATTTCGGAACTCTGTGCGGACAAAATAGTTTAAATCCAAAAATTTTCCTAGTTATTTTAGCAGTGGATTTAATCACTTCTATGCACACTGTTTTGACCGGTAGATTAAGGAAACATATTTATTTCAGAACATGGAACTATTACGTACGAAAAATAATTTTTCATCCACCTCATCAAAAAACCTTTTTTTCAAGTTATACGTACTTGCTTCTATTTCATAAGGCGTTGGCAGACTTTTTCATCTAAATATATTAAACTAAAATTTTTCTTCCTCGTGTAAAAAGAATGTCTAAAAATATATCCTAATATATGTAACAGACGTCTTTCAACCTAATAATTATTTTAAGTGGGCAAAACATTGATTCTTCAAAATAACGAAGAGCTTATTATAAAATATATTTTATAATAAACTTTCAACTTTTACGAAGCTCTGGGAAAATGTACAATTATAAATTAAAGATGGAAAGCATCCATTTATATCATATTACTAAAGCGAATTTTTTTGCGAATGTAATACGATGTATATCTTTACATTAACACGTAACTTTTATAGAAAGTCCGTTTTTAACCAGAGCCTACTAAATACCAAAAACTTAATTTGGAGATAGTCGAGTTTTGTAATTGAGTAATTTTTTGGAGGACGAAATGAGAAAATAGTTATTATTAATATTTCTGTGGCCAAATAAATCTCACGGTTTATTTGTAAGCTTAAAAATGTAACCGAAACAAATAATATTAATTCTATTCACGAATAATCCTATTTTAATTATAAAAAAACATTAATTATAATGAAAATAAAGGCAAATATAATAAAATATAAATACTAAGGTAGTGTAATTCACATTAAATGAAGTTATATTACTAATCACGATCACTTTCAGATGGTTCATAGACTCTAGAATTAGAGCAATACATTTACTGGTTTCCACACTGCAGTCGGACCACTCAGATAGTTTCGTGCGAACAACTTTTTTAAAAATATCTTTCTTTTAGTTTACGTCATCGTTTAGTCTTATAACAGAAGTAAAAATGGAAATCGTATACGATCGTCATGTATCTGTCCATCTGCATTTTCGTCAAATAGAAATTAAAAATTTAATTTCCTAATATATCATATTAATCAGCGTACTTTGTAGTAATTAAAACATCTTAGATACATACCAGATATGCAAAAAAGTGCACTTCCTCTTTATTTCCCAAATGACTAAATCGATGATCATGAAAAACAGGATTGGTAGGATCTGATTAGAATATAACAGGAAAATTACAGAAATTATCCTTAGTCTTTCAGCTTTTGAGGAATTCGGTACATTTCTATACCTATGAAAAGTATACTAGGTGATTAAATAATAGGCTAAAAATTATACTACCAATTTTAAGAAGCGTAATAGAGAATTGTAGGGAATCCTCATATTGGGAATTTTACTCTTACTTGACTGATATTTTCATGATAGTATCTACTTTAAATATAATATTTAAGTTTTTGATCCACCACCACGTTACATTTTGTACTGTATGTTATAATCTTATGCAAATTGAATATACGTTGTTCTTTTCCATATCGTAAATTTTAAATTTTATAGGGTACGCTACGCATGCATTTGTTATTAATTATAAAATTTTTTTGTTATTTTAAATTAATAATGTTATTTTATTTTGTAAAATATACAAGCTATGCTAATTTCTTTTTTTGATCATGCTTTATTTATTAAGTCTAGGATGGAATAAACGTGTTTCTATTTAATTTGCTTCTTTTAACTACTGTGCAGGCTATTATATGTTCTTGATAATTATTTTCATTTACATATACGTTCGTGTTTTCGACTAAATAAAGGAAAAAAATTGCCGAACTACAACCCGATTTTGTTAATCCTATCAGTGGAATAATATGCTAAGGTTATATCGGAATATGACGGGGTTGTGTATACTAAGGTTATATTGGAAGTGGGCGGTGGAGCACAAGCAAAGGGGGTAGAGGTCTCTTAAAATGATAATTCTTTAGCTGTTCCGATCGTAAATGTTTAATCTACTGTTGTTACTGAAGCCTTTTCCTGGCCGAATGGGAATAGCTCAAAATTATATTATTTTACAATGATTCGCAGACGTTATTTATTTACCTGAGTGCGGTAAAGAATGAGGTAATACACAATAGATGAAAGAAATTGAAATCATTTTCACGTGTAAAATGGAAGGTTGTATATGGAAATGAGATAATACCTACACAAATAACATATCACATAAAATGGGCGTCAAAAGAAACATTTTAGGGAGTCAATGGCGTATCTATTTATAATAACGCCATTGAAGTTTAAATCAAATAGGAGGTTATGGTTTTAGAAGTCTCTGTAGCTAGAAGTACTAGCAGAAAGCATCTTGATTGCTTTGAAATCGAAGCTCGCTTCAGAAATTTCTTAACTTAAAGTTTTAAAGAAAATTATCCGATTTAAAGTAATTTATCAAATTGGTAAGTCATTTAACCTTTTCAATATAACCGATGTCGTAAAAGGTGATTATTACATTAAATTAACCCATTCAGTTAAGAGAAGCAATTAAATATCCGTCACTTATTCCAATATGAACCATTTTTCGTCAGTTGAATATTTAGGTATTTATTTATTGCAATATAATAAATGCTCTTTTATATGTATGACAAACGAAAGGAATTGGCAGGTAGAATACAGAAAACATATTATTTACTACAATAGATTTAAAAATATAACTTATCCATATGTATTTTTTAAAAAGATCTAGTGTAAATTGTCATATTGCTAAATAAATAACGAAAGAAAACGGTTACTAATTACATTTCATACGCCCTTCGTCTGTTACACTTTCTTGGACATATGCAGAGTAAGGGCAAATAAATAAATAATATTCAATAAAGTTTATATACTTCAATAACGCATAGTGTATCTAACAGTAAGTTCACACTGATGGGGTTGTGCATACTTATGTTATATCAGAAGCACGCGGTGAAGCACAGGTAGAGGTAGACATGTGGCCAGCTGAATCCACCCGAATGGGCACAAACATTTTTAAACGATAAATACGTTTAACAAAAATTTTCGCTTCGTCAAATATCTAATTGTTATTAACGGTTTAATAAAGTATAACCGTTGTGTTTTCACTGGACGATTCTAATTATTGCAACATTGTTTTCAAATGTAATTCAGCCATAATCAATTTTTAGGCAGACGAAATCGCTGATAATACACACGTAGAGTATTAAAGTGTAATCACAAAATATATTAATATTCTTTAAATCCCTTTATAGATGGAGCGAGTAATATATTTAATATATTTTATAAAGAAATGCAGCTGAAAGTGAATGACCAATGAATAAATTGAAAGTAGTAATAAGTTAATATAGTCTGCACATGTAGTTAATTTCAACCATTACACGCTCTACTTACAAAATCGCATGAACGATCAAACCTGATGACAGATCAAAAGCGATCGTTTCTCACAAGTGGGCAAATAGGCGCTAAATTATTACGGGCCCTTGACGGCGCATTACATAAAGCCGCGTACCGTTTCTATTTGTCCGCATATAGAAACGGCCTACGGCACCGTGAAACGTCACCATCAAGGGTAAGTATTCGAGTAAATATGACCGGCCTGATGGTAGGGGTGTAAGTAGAAAAAAAAAACGGTTTCTACTTAGATTCAAACCCTCTCGCCATTCATTATTTTGTTTCGATGAAGGTAAGGATAATGGTATAGAAGTGAGGTCTGGTAATGGAGGTAGCTATGAGGTCTGTTCAATAGGATAGCTGTAAAGTGTTGTTTCTAAACTTTCTGCCGTTATTTTCAAAGTAACGTCGGCTTTTGCGACATTTGCAAAGACGAAACTATTAATTAGGTTGGTTGAAAGTAAATGTTTAAAAAACGTGCAGCCTAAAATTTTGTCTTAAATGACGAATTTATTAATGATAATTCATTTAGAAGTTGCACGTTTACATATTATGCGCTCCACCATGAAACGGACGCTTCATTATTAAAATAAAATAAAGTTGATTTTTGTAAATACCGTAGTAAAATAGTTTTAAAACAAAATAAATTTATTGACTGAAATTATCAAAGAAAGATAAAAAATCAGACTGATTTCAAAATAATAATTTTGTCATAGCTCATTCGCATCAAAGCAGAAAGAAAATGTTTATGAAAGAGCTTTGTTGGATAGTATGGAAAAATCTGTTCCCAATACTATTTTTATGTAAAGAAAAGGCAAACGATTATGAAAAGTTTTTTAACTGAAATTGCATAGTCATAGATATTTTAATTACATTTATTGAAAAATTTACACATCAAGAAATTTCACAACTTAGGTGGTGAGTGATTTGTTTCCAATTGGCTTTTACAGCCATTGTTTTTTTATCATATATTTATAAAACAAAAGTAGTCAATTTAATTTAAAGTGAATCCTGAATTTTTTTATGTAATTATTAGCAGGTGGTAATTGGTATATTTTTCATAAAGAATTTACTTTATGTGAAATCGATATGTTTTCGACCTACTTCCGTGTTCTTCTCAAAATATTATTTCATTTCATAATAAGTTCTTAAAAGCCAGGCAAACAATGGCAGCTAAAGAAAGAAAATCAGTCAATTCTAAATTTCTTTTTTTCCTTTTATAGTATGTCCGAAATCTCCTACCACAATAAATACGCTAAGCAAACCTTTGCACGGAATATTCTTTTATTACTTATGAATATCATGCGACAGTCAGCCATTTCTTATTATGGGTATAAAGTTACCTACAATCGATAGGTTGTGACGGGCATAAACTTAGATCTCTGATGGGTATACCATTTTTTTGCCACCACAGGTTTTTGTAAGTGATAAAAACCTGCCCGTTGATCTTTGAAGGTATCGGAGTTTGTAGACTAGATACATGTCAAAATTGTAGATTAACAGGAGCTTTTCTCCTTTTAATATTGGTTTCGAGTAAAGATTATTAAACAAACACCATACGTTACTCTTTTAGTCTCATTGAGATTGATATTAGTTTATTTAGTGAGTCAAATCTCTATATTATGGAGATCTAGTGGAAACTTAAAGATAATCTTAAATCTCATAATTTTTGTGATATGCACCAGATTTTTACCACTGTGAAAAATATAGTAGGCAATATATTTACATCGGGAAAAATTAAAATTTGTAAATGATTTAATAGAATTTTAATAACATTTTAGGGGATGATAAAGTACGAGTAGAAAAGTTTTAGCAATTCTTGAAAGACGTCACTCCAAAGAATCTTTGTGAAATTTTTTTTAGTGTCATTATTAATTAAACTGTCAATGAAAGTAACTGATATATTTATTTCAATTAATATTACCCAGTTTTTATTCCATATGCTAAGTTAATAATAAAATGATTTTTTTAAATGTAATGGAAATGGAGAGAATTTTCATTACACTCTATTTCTTATTTCTTTACCTATGAGGTAATAGTGACATATATACAGGGCTTCCCACTAAGGATATATTGCTCATACTTGCTTGGCTATACCAGTCGATTTATAAGCCGAATGAAATTTCAGTACATAGTATTAATGCATAAGATTATTTTATTGACTATTCTTTTGTACGGAAGCCGCTTTTCAAATGTTTCCTATATGGTTCGGTGTTTATTTTTATTTATGATTCAACGATTATCCTTTTGTGTTAAAATACGCCTCCCAATTTGTAGAAAACTTGATAACAGTTTAAAAATTATAGAAATCAGTAGCCGTTATTGTTGCTATCTTTTTGATTAATTCAGAAATATTTAATCAAGATTTTTTAATAATCCGGATTCTTTTACATTGTATAGGTTGCTTTTTATGTAGTTTTGCATGGAAAATTGGAGGGAAATAAGTTAAAAATATCAGACGCCTATAAGGAATACATTTGTGTGAATATATATATTTGGGTTTTATATAAACAATATATTTTCGTGTATAAAACGGTGTATGAAGTTAAACGAGGCAGTGTGGACTCGTTTGACTTGTCTTGACATAATAAAGTAACTAAGTAAGTATTACACGAGTACGAAGAGACGAAGATATGTACAAAGGCTTCTTGCCATGTTTATAAACCGTTTTATTCCCATTTATTTACTTTCCCTATGCTGTTGTTTTGGTTCAAATCTCGCAATCGGTTTTCCAACTACTTTTACTTAACTGATTCCCATGAAAATATAACATTATTCAGAGGCTCTGTGATTGAATTTCAGGTTTCAACTCATGAATCCTGATGTTGCAGGAAGCTGTCAAAATCGCGTGACCTGAGGATCTGCTGGTTTTTAAGTTAGTATTGTGGCTCTCAAGCAGAGACTGTCATCGAACTTTGGCCTCCAACTTCTCAGTCCAGATACTGTAGGTATACGGCCTGCTTAAATTATAATACTTAACGATTTGCTGTTTTAAGTTAGTATTTAGGATCTTAAGCAGAGACCCTGTTATTGAACTTTACGCTCCAACTCCTCAGTCCTGATGTTGCGGAGCATAGTGTGTTTAAACTTGACGTTTGATAATATGTTATTTCTAAATTATCGTCGTGGCTCTAAAGCAGAAGACTCTGATACCTAACTCGGGATTTCTATTCTTCAGCCTGATAGTGCAGTGCAATTAACATATATCTTCGGCATTATTCAACCAATTTAAATTATTCTTTTTATAATGGAATTGCCCCCGTGTAATACCATAAAATATTGCTTAGAATTTCATCATGGATATTAGAGTACATCAGGGAATTTTTCAATAATGAAAATGTACGTACAGATTTAACGAACTATGACTTGCATCGTGACCAGGGAAAGATAATTTCTTGCTAACATGAAAATATAATAGTATCTATTGATCTTTTTAAATTATTTTGTATTTCTATGTCATTATGTCCCCAATTTGCAATAGGTGGTTGCCCCTCAATACAAAGGTTTAAAATTTTGCAGTTTTACTGTGAACGATAAATGTTTTTTTTGAAATTAGCTTATTTTTAACAGAATTTGTTAAGTTACCTGGAATCACCTTTATTTTATTTACAATATTCAGTTCCGAATAATAAACATTTTATTTCAAAATCCACCTTCTGATTAGCCACCAATACTAATCGTAAAAATTACTGTGAAAATTGCGTACACTAGATTTATCACGAACGCATAGTTTCAAAATAGGCTGCGATCTATCATTCTCAATTATAATATTTTTTTTATTGACAGCAGAGAGATAATTACAATAACACAATGATTCAGTGTTTGTGTGCGAATGCCATAAATACGAGATTACTTCAGACTGAATATTGCCGAAGTCTAGCAAGCTTCAGCATGCCTTTAGACTATGAACTGACACCCCGAAGTAAGGTAATCAATTCTAATTTCGTATGAACCATTTCTGATATATATATATATATATATATATATATATATATATATATATATATATATATATGTATATATATATATATATATATATATATATATATATGTATATATATATATATATATATATATATATATATATATATATATATATGTATATATGAATACGCTTAGTTTCCTTAAACGCCGCAAACGTTTATTACGATTTCAATAAATAACAGAGTATTGATATTAATTCATTGCAAGTTTGTGATATTCTTAGTAATATAGGGTATAGTAGGCATGCTAAATGGAAAAATTATAATTTTTTTTTTACAGAAATTGAACCAACCGCTAATAACCAACCAATGAAAGAGTGCGCTGGAAAATAAAAAAATTATGAAAATACGAGTACTTAGTTGAAACTTTTGCGGTACAATATCGTTTTCGAACATAAACAAATTTCCAAAATACAGATATTGTTATAGATTTTTAGAGTCGGTGCCAAGGGAAATGAAGCAATCATCGTTGTGTGTGGGTGTGCAAGTTCGCAAGAGAGTTGAAAAAGTGTAAAACATATGAGACTTATGAGATTTTAGAATAAAATCTAAGACGCCCGTAGGGTTTTAGAAGTGTTAATAAATAAATTTTCAATATTTAAATAGACTTGGCTTTATACTTGACGACTATGATTATTATTGTAGTATATATTAAAAAAAACAATCAAGCATTTATCTTCTTGTATTTAATATTTATAAGTTTCTAGACCAAAATACACGCATAAGGCCACCATATGGTTTTGGAAAAGTTGACGTTTTTTCCGTTGTTTAAATAGACGTCGCTTTGAATATGTGTTTAAGCAAAATGGAGAAAGAAATAGTTCTAGAATCTTCATAACTCGACCTGAATGAATCAAAATACTAGAAGATAAAAAAATATACTTAATTGGACCCCTGAAATATTTTCTTATATATATTTTTGAGTGTAATTTATGAGATATACGAGAATTAATGTATATTAAAACTATCAAAACTAAAATCTCTATATCGAGCAGTTTCCGAGAAAAACGGGTGTGGGAGACAGATGGCCGAATGATACGTGAGTGATTTCGTAATGTTTCTTTTCATTATAGACACAGACCCTTAAAAATAAAATGTATCCTGAATTAAATTATCTTCCCATGCAAACGAATTACGAAACAATTTAAAATTGCTCGATGAAGCAAATTGCGGTGAAGTATTTTTGGCGAAAAATTATTTTGTTCAAGTTGATAATCGAATGCATTAAATGCCATAGGACGGAAATCTTAAAACCGAAGATGGTGCTCTCGGTGTTCGATGAAATTGTGTGAATCTGACTAATGCCTAACTAATTTGCCAGTTTGATTATGCTAGGAAAATATTCATTCAAAAAAATTGCAGTTAAGTGATTTTAAGTTACAAGTTTTTGTAGTAAATACTCACTGAAATTTTAATTTTCATTTTAACAATATTCCATGGACGCTGAATGGATTTTAAAATTTTGTCCTGGGCGCTATGAAGGGATAAGTTAAATTCACTGTTAATTTCTGAAAAGTTTATATCACGGACATATTTTCTTATTATAAGATATGTTTATAACATGTAAAGCCGGAAATAAAATTAATATGTCTGTAAGTATTAAATGGCTTTTGGTTTATTATATATATATATATATATATATATATATATATATATATATATATATATATATATATATATATATATATAATGACTAAGATACAAAAAGCGAATATTTAAATAGAAGAAGTATCATACAGGGTCATTTAGCAGAAGTTTATAGCAGTTAAGTAACAAGCTTGGTTAGCGATTTTACATAAGCACAGCCGTGACAATATTAAACAGGAGTTTTTGTTGATTTTATAGATTGTCAGTTACGCTGTAAGTAGAAACAGACTTGACTACAAAATACGAAAATATAAAACAAGAAGAAAATAGTAGAAGAAAAGTCTTAATTTCACGCTATGGTAGGCATTTCGGGCAAGAATTACCACCAGAATCTCCGCCGCGTTGGGGAAATTTTGTCGCGGTGGCAATTGCAGTCACCCATGTTATTCTATCCTGGATTTAATAACATTCTTGACTTATTCAATTTTTTTTATTCTTAAGTCTACATATATTTGAAAATACTATTGTGTACCTAATACAATGTTATTTTTATTACTTATAATATATTTTCAAACTATATTAATATATTTTCAAACTCATCCTTATTAGAGGATTCGAAAAAAGAAATTAAAAAGAACTATGTTAGGTGTAATTGGAGTCCATAATTTATGTCACTCAAATAAATAATGAAAATAAACATTCCTATTAGTAAACATATTGTGCAAGTTTTCTTCAAATTATGACTAAAATATATAAACCACAGAGTGGGGTACGAGGAAGGGGCAATTGTTTAATCGCATCTTCCTCTTACCCCACATAACAGATAATCTTATAACAGTTAGACAATAATAAATTCCTACTGATTAGGAAGCATGAATGGTGGCTATGGAGCCAAGCATAATTTAACTCGGAACTTAACACCACTTAGTTATTCTAATCTTTACAGTCACTTTTTAATACCAAAATCGTTCCTGTAAAGAGTAGATGTTGGAAAGTCGGTGAAACTAATAGTTTAACCGATAGATAATATAGAACGCTAAACCGTAAATTTTACATCTCATGGATCCTTCCAGCTTACAAAAAGGCTGTCACGTTGATATAGTATTGTTAGAAAAGAGTTATATTCTTGAAAAAATGATTGATTTTCAGTTAAGCCTAAGTATTGTTTATTATGCAAATATTCGTTCCAAAAATTAAAATGTATTTTCTAAGAAAATCACCTTCAATAACGAGTAAAATTGTGAAAAATTGGGACAGGAAAAAGTATTTCGATCGTAGTCCATAATTTGGCAGCATAGTTGGAGAACGCATACTATTAGAGGGAAGAGTATGAGTTCTTCAACTATGCTACAAGTTACACAAAGTAATATGTTCTGCAACTACGCTGCCAAGCTACGGAAAGTACTATGTTCTGCAACTACGCTGCCAAGTTAAGGAAAGTAATATGTTCTCCAACCACGGTGTCAAGTTATGGAAAGTAATATGTTCTCCAACCACGGTGACAAGTTACGGAAAGTAATATATTCTTAATTAGAAGGGAGTAATACGTTTTTGAATGCAGAGAAATATATATATCTGTAGAAAAAAAAAGGAATTAAAATAATAGGATTTAAAAAAAAAGGTGTAGAGAAATGTATATATTAATTAGAGTTATTAAAACCTTGAACAAAAATCGATTGATAGAGAATTATTTATCATATATTAGCATTTTGGGAGGAGTCAGTGAAATATGAGAACATCGAGGATGGAAATCTCTCGCAGGCTATCTTAATTTATGTATACACACGGGAAATTGATGGGCGTTGTAGAATTTTTGTGTAAGTTGTATGTAATTGAGATAAAATGATGTTGCATTCTAGATAAAAGCTAAGTATTTTGGAAGCTTAAAGAAAAAAAGTTTACGCGGAAACAACTTAGGTTTAGGATAATATTTTCAAATACAAAATAGTTCAATACGCGTTTTATCGCTTATTTAAATGTTATGTTTTAGTCACAGTAGTGGTTGTATTTACCCCCACCACCTTTTGATTTAGTTTTGTATCTCTACAGCGTTTCTTTGGTTCCTTCATTTGTTGATTAATTTTATCGGATTTCTTAATATTGTAGTCAAATCGTTGGTTATAACATATAAAGCGCAAGTCAAATAACACATTCTTAAAATATGTTATTAAATTATCATTTATAAGCTCCAATAAAAGAAAGTTTCTTGCTTCATACGCCCAACGATTTATTTTTAGTGTCATGAAAGTCCAAACCAAAAAAATTTATTCAGTGATTGGAATCATACGTTACTAATTTAAAAATACCAGCGAATCATGAAATCTCATGATTTAGCCAGGCTGTACCACCGCAGTGTATGATACAGTGTACTGCTTGAACTTAAAATACTAATTTAAAAATAGCAGATACTCAAGTCTTACGGCTTAGTACATAGTGTCTCTGTAGCGTTAAGACTGAGTGGGATCTCAGAGTTCAATAACCGAGTCTCTGCTTCAGACGCATAAAACTAAGTTAAAAAAAGTAGATTCAAATTGCACGGTTCATCAGTAGGTTATGAAACCTCATGATTTAGTCGGGTTGTACTACCGCAGTATCAGGAATGAGAAGTTGGAATCCGGGATTCTTAGACAAAATCAATCAAGTCTTACAGCTCAGTAGTTAGTGTCTCTGGAGCGTTAAGACAGATGAGTGGCAATTCAGAGTACAATGACCGAGTTTCTGCATCTGGTGCATAAAACTAAGTTAAAAAAGTAGATTCAAATGTCACGGTTTAGGCAAGCAGTACATATGCAGAAACAGGATTTAAAAATAAAGAGTTGAAATCATAATGCTGTATCGCCATGAGGACTGAACACGCATGCTGTTTTATGAGAATCGGTTAATTGAAAGTAGTATAGCTAAACGAAACCATTTAAAATACTTTGTGTTTTTTAACTTACTCTATTTATGATCACAGATTTGGCAACTTTAGGGCGGAGCAAAAATTTTAAAATTTTGATCTATGAAAAGTCGATATGTTTTTAATAGTATTTATTAAGTCGCTTTCTATTTGATACAGTGTATTGAATTGAATGGTTAACTGGAAACAGTTAACTCGCAACTTGCAGTAGAGATAATGTACACATTATAAAAGCATGTAGACTATTATATATATATATATATATATATATATATATATATATATATATATATATATATTTATATATATATATATACATATATATATATATATATATATATATATACATATACACTAGTATATATGATGAATGCAGCTAAAATATCATAGACTTAATTTTTTTTTAAGCGTATTTCCCCACTCAACTCTTATGAGACGGAAAAACGTTGGTAGAGGTATGCAAATAAATCATAAATACACATGAAAATGAAATGAATAAAGTAAAAGAACATTCCTGACGTCTCCGTCAAGCTTCCGATTTAGTTTTATACCTGTTGAAGACAACAGAGTCACTGTTGTATTTATATATTATGATAATAGCGCTTCGAATACATCGGTATGCAAAATATGATAAAATTAGAATGAAAATTAAATAAAATGGTTGAGTTGTGTTTAACGGTATAAGACTATAAATAGTCAAATCGGTATTCTAAAATTTTAAGATCGAAGGAGATAAAATATGAGGTTATATCAAGGGGTTAATAAGTTATGGACAGGTTATCAAACATATTTTATATGTTTTAAATATTTAATTTAGATATATTTTATAAACAAAAGGGGTCGCGTTTTTTCAGAATTTAGGATGTTAATGTAGTAGTGAGATAGGGAATTTTGTGTGACCTTTACTAAAAGGATCTCGACAAAATATAATTATTTATAAAATAAATAATTGTGTAAATTTTTGTTAAAAAATATTTAAAAATTTTAAATAATATTTAATTGTTCATAGTTGAATACATATAATTTCATTTAAAGACGTAACTTGCTAGCGGAATATTTTTATCGACTTTCTTCAATAAATCGCTCACATTCCTAAATTTGTGAAAAAATGAGAAATGGGCCTATAAGTATTTAATATCTTCGGAGAAATATTCATTCATCCATCTTTACTGTTGAAACGATGAATAATTGTAATTAACAGGTTTAAATATTCAGAAGATAAGTGGTACAACTGCTGTTTAAATGTCTTAAAAAGAGACTGACGCTTATTTCTATGAATATTTTATATTACTCTAAGTTTATATCTACGAATATACTAAAACCGGACATTTAAGAGGCATTAAATTAAACGGACTTGCAAGACATCTCAATATCAGATAGAAAAATTTTATTTAAATTTCGCTGCGATAAAAAATTGTATTCCTGCAACTGTCGTTGATATAAATATGTACATATCTCCCATATATCTACCTTATTTGTCTGGTAGAGTACAAATGGTCTATTAAAAGAAGAAAAAAATGTAAACGGAATTATTTTTAAAAACACTTAATTACATTATTTTTGGCAAAATCCAATATTTTGAATCTAATATTATCTTTTTACTTAACAGTAACTCTCTGAACATATTTTTTAAAAAGGAATAAAATTGTGTAATACTTTAAAAATACCAAATTCGAAAATTTAAAATTTTATATATAACGAAGTAAACTTTTTCTCTACAGTTTTTAAAATAAGTTTGAATAAAATATACCCTTTTGATAAAGTTTTCTGCGGAGTTCTATTGTTGATAAGGCACGACATAAAATAACATCGTACATTTATATATATATATATATATATATATATATATATATATATACATATATATATTTATAGATATTTTAGCTGCATTCATCATATATACGAGTGTATATGTATATATATATATATATATATAATAGTCTACATTCTTTTTTAATGTTTACATTATTATTTTTTAAAAACACTTAATTGCATTATTTCTGGCAAAATCCAATATTTTGAATCTAATATTATCTTTTTACTTAACAGTAACTCTCTGAACATATTTTTTAAAAAGGAATAAAATTGTGTAATACTTTAAAAATACCAAATTCGAAAATTTAAAATTTTATATATAACGAATTAAAATTTTTCTCTACAGTTTTTAAAATAAGTTTGAATAAAATATACCCTTTTGATAAAATTTTCTGCGGAGTTCTATTGTTGATTAGGCACGACATAAAATAACATCGTACATTTATATATATATATATATATATATATATATATATATATATATATACATATATATATATATATTTACATGAGTAATGAATGCTTATTACATACATCATGTGTTTTAAAGTATATAAATATAAGCTGCTCTAGTATAAATTTAGCGAAGGTGAACTGTAAATTTAAAAACTCATTTACATTTCTTTCATTTATCACAAAATAACCATTTGTGAAATGTCACGAGTAAACAGCACTATTTCTTGTTGGTAATCAGTTAGAAATATTACGTCTCACGATATTTATAAATGATTCTCCAAATTACTTATCTTTTGGGAACATTAAAGTAAACATTTATAAATCGTACAAATGGCTGTAAATATTAGGATAATAGGATATAGGTTTAAGAATATATCGGAAAATATGTATCAGAAATATCAATATTTTTTTTATATTATAAAACAGATATTTTAATGCCACTGCACTGATAAAATAACAGTTAAAAATTGATGAATATAAAAAAAAATAAAAGAATTGACGGTAGATAGACGGTAGACAGCAGAGGAAATTTAGGCGAATAAATACCAAAACATTATCCTTAAGATATATTTTCGTTAAAAATGTATTTTAATGCTAAATAATAATATAATTCCAGTCAAAGTATTATATCCGCTTTGAAGTGAGTGAATTTTAGCAATCCATGGACAAACTATTAAACTACAACATCAAATTCAAAAAAAAAATTGCTAAGGGAAGCGTTTTGTCTTAGCTCGACTGACATTACAGTGCGTCTAGATGTGACGTGCGTTCATTTATAAAAAGTATGTCAAAAATTGACAAACCCTATGAAGGTATACCCACCTCTTAGATTTCTGTTCTTCTGTGTTTCTGTTTCATATCTTTATCCTAATTGAACATTATTAAGGTTATAACGTGATGTACTAATCTACATACCCAAAAAAAAAATACTTAAAACTCAAAAAAGTGAAAAAGATATTCGTTGTCAGTTTATGTTTAATTAGAGAATGGACGCAATTTAAACAAAAAGAACAATCGGCATTGATTGATTGTTTGCAATCATTTCTAAAAGTTATTAAGTATTCACAATGACGGTTCTTGATATATTAAAAATTTAATATATGCGCGTTTGTGAAGATGCCTTGCCTTTATTTTGTATCATTGTTACAAATTGTATTTTATTTTTCGTTCTTTCCTGCTTGTCAATAGTTGAATTGCCTACTTTTTTAAATTCTAAAAAATACTAGCATTTTAAAAAATTGCATCTTATTTTTAGAACCCTGAACGATTTTCGTCAATCTCTTTTTAATAGCATTATTTTAAGAAAACGAACCAGATAAAACCACGAGTACATAGTTAAAATAAGATGAAAACCGATAAGTTAATAATAATGCAGGTGTATATGGTAATTGAAACTAACCTGATTATGTAAACTTTCGTTGGTGACTGCGAGTTCAACTCCTTTAAAACTTTTGGTTTTAGTCTAGAATGTTGCTTCGTAATTTCTTAGCACCGTTATGTATTAAAGTTTAGAGAAAAATGGCATGAACATGATTTTTATTAACTTCATAATATTTTTTTACAACCCTTATATTAAGAAATTTATTTTTGGACTCCACACTAATTTTATTTTTTATTATTTCTTATTCCATCTTTCAATTTTATTTTCCTTGTACTTTATGAAGATATGAATTTACTAATTTAAATCTATTGTATTCCTTCCATGAACTTTTTAAACATTGTTTTGTATCTAAATATCTATCGACTATAAAAGCACCGGTAAATATAGGCCTAATAATAATATTTATTAAAGTGCTCTTTTTTACACTCTCGTCATCGCACCTACTTCATGGCCATTCTAAATTCTCAAACTACTTAAATATTTCTTTAACTCATTTATATTCACATTTTCTTATGAGGAATGGACGATCTTTAGATTTATGATACTAAATACTCTAAATATTAAACATGAAAAAAACACATTTGTTTATCTTCCAAATAGTTATTCAGCAAACGATATTAAAACGTACTCAAAACAAGCAGGTATGTTTAATATAGTCTAAGTCAATATATCACTTTAAATTATAAATGTCACACTTGAATAGCATTGTATAAAGGTAGTTACTGAATATCACTGTACAAAGGTAGTTATTGATTGGAGACTAATATTAGCACGATGATGCTGTGTTACGAGCTTATTGTCAATTAAATTACCATCTCTCTGATGTTTGGGAGATATTTATGTAGATTGCTTGTATTTTTCCTTCAATGGAAAACACATTCTCTACGGTACTATACGAAAACGAGTTACGACGCCATCAGTGAGAAGGAATGCTGTTTTATTGCTCTCCACTTTGCTTTGAAAAATGTGCACAGCCATTATAGTCGAATCGAGGTGGGTAGACAAAATAATTTATTTACCCTTCTTGGTACTTTTAGTGAAAACTAATAACTTAATATTTATCATGTAAAACGTGTGTAAAATGATGTTGGTAAAGTGAAGAAAATACTCTTGTCAACATCAGAAACTAAATAAAATAAGGATATTATTTAATATAGAAACAAATACTGCAAACCGCTTTGTAAAAATAACACTCTTTAGCACGAAGTTGGAAAGTAAAAATAATAAATTCGCTTATCCAATTCAATTGAATTTGTCACTTGACTCGTAAGAACTTCCGCCCAAGTTATCATCTGGCAGTATTTTGCAAATTTCTTCATGTTCGAAAAGATATTTTATCATAAAAGTTCCAACTAAGTACTTGTATTTTCATTATTTTATAGTTTTTAATCTCTTCTTATATGGTCTCTTATTTGAAATCGGTTCAGTATTTTTGTAAAAAACTACTATTTTCCCTTTGCGGAGTATATAATATCCTATATTACTCTGAATAGATGTTTACGGTGTTCGAAAAATATCATACATACATGCATATGTACATACGCACATACGTATATACATACATTCGGACATATAATAATTCAAATTTGCTCTTTTGTTTTCAGAGTAGTCGTTGCTTCACTGATATATACTTATACACATTAATTATTTGACTGCTAATATATATCTTTGTATATAATAACCAACCTATTTCCTTTCTTATTTTCTTGCCTATGTCAAGATAAGTGTAACGATCTCAAATTCGATGAGTTTACACCTCGTCAGCGAAGAGTTACTATCACCACCCTCCGGCTTCATCGATGTAATTTGATTTTTCTGAAAGAAAAATTTACTCCACTATGGATTAAAACTTTAGAGACTTTATTAGATTACCATCACAAAAATAATATAATCCAAGTTCGATCATGGCATTTGTGCTGTTCATTTGAAGCGTTGAAAAATTGTATAGTACAACTTTAATTTACAAGATCTAATTTTATCCAAATTTTTTATGACGACACTACACTGTGCCAATTCAAATAAAAAAATCATCCAAATTTATTGATTAATGTCGGATACAGGAAATAACAAACATAAAACAGGCCGTGCTCTGCAGAATCAGACTGCGGGGTTCATAAAGTCTGCATAAGACACAAAATTTCACTTTCAAGAAAGCAGATGCTTAAATCTAACGGTCTAGACAGTGCTCTCAGGACTGAGGATTTGGAATCCGGAGTTCAATGACAGTGATTTTTCTTCAAATCCATAACACTAATTTACAAACACTTAAAGTACCGCTACAGCGTCAAAACTGTTTTTTAAAGTCGATTAAAAAAGACCATATTACAAACTCAAAAAGCCACAAAAATAAGAAATGGAATTAAAATGTTAAGTACGTAGAAATTAAAGATGAATACACAAAAGTAAAAATAAATTATATTCGATCGTAGCAATAAAAACAAATCAAGCAAATCATTTTAATAGTTTGCATAGTCGCAACTTCGTCAACGTAATCTTTTAGTAAGTAATTCTGATTATATTGGAGATTATTTAATTCACGATTAGAAATATTCCGCTCTTTTATCTAAAACTTGCTAACCGACTTTCAATACGAGGTCCCATTGAGACAAGGTACTTTTCAGATGCATACTCATACCTTTTCCATTTACTTTCGTTTTTGCTGAGTAGAATTTTGTTTTTTTCCTAAGTTATAAGTTACCTTCAGGACGCGTATTCACATTTGGACATTTCTTATATTATATATGAGCGAGTGAGTCAAATTGACTTTGTTCCAGTTACGTAAGATAATTACAATGTTAAAAACGGCTTACTTTAACGCAAAAAAGTTTATACTTAATGTTAAAGTTCCCAAAATCGGAAGCTTACCCCGCTTCCGATTTACTATAAAAGAATTTTCCATAAATTGATAAATTCTTTTATAGTAAATAATTTCCGTCGTGAAAGCAAAAATTGGGTAGAAAGTTTCCTAATTTCGTCAAGGAAAAATCATTGGACGCTTGCTCCAAAGTGAGTGACAAGTGATTCGTTTTTCCTTTTATTTAGTGCCTCTATTTGTTAAACCGGATCGATACATAAAATTTTCCTAAAATCCCTCCTATGATTAGGTTTCATTGTTTTCACTTCCAAATATAATAGGCGATGTAGAAGGTTGTATTAAATTTTAATGAAAAACTAGCACTTAGGCTTAACCGACAGAAATATCTTCTTTTATTTCTACATTAATTATTAATTTAAAACTTGAAGTGCAAAGTTTTAATAATGTAAAGCTAACAACGAGAAAACTTTGTTTACACTTGGGTTATTTTATTTATTCGGCTTTTCCGTATAAACGTAAAGATGTTAATAAATAGTGAAAGAACATCAAATATTTATATCCTAAAAGTTTCTTTCTGTCTTTTTACATCATTTACTTTCCTTTTTTCGTTTGTTTTCTGCTGTCATGTTTTCTATCTTTATTTCAGGTTATTTTGGTTTTTCTTTTTGTAGATATTGTTAATATTTTCAAATATATTTCGATATATTTGTAAATTTTCTCCATTAGCCTACAACTATTCTTAATGCTAATTACAACTTATATTCGTTATGTTACAATTCAATCAATAGTGTTTCTTAAAATTTTATACATTTTTTGCAGTTATTTATTGCAGAAAATCAATAGTATTTTAAGAAATTTTATACATTTTTTGAAGAAATTTACTGCTTTTAATTAAATTTGAGGACACCGTAGGAATTGAAAGATACCTTACAGTGTGCATAAGGTTAACGAGGGGATGTAATAAAACCATATTAAGGAGGGGGGGGGAGCAAAATTTTGACGGTTGACGGGAATTTTGACGGTTTTAATTCAAATGTAGATCAAAATTATTTTTATTTTATACTATTTGAATTCTGTTGCTATTATATCTAACACTTAAATCTGTTATTTCTACCTTACAGATCTGTTACGAAATTTTAATTTAATAATAAATAATCATAGTTATCAATAAATTTATTTAAGAGGTTATTTCAGATTTTAAGGTAATTTATAAAATAATCCAGGATGCACTTGGTTATCTTGTATATATCTTTGTTTTAAGAAAATTGTCAAATTTTAAACTATGTACATTTTGATTCCACCTTCAGCATTTTATCCTTTTTCCGAAATCAAATAAACAAAGCAATTGACGTCATTTTACACAAGTATGTTGAGAAATTTGAAAAAAATATAAGCATTAGGTTATAATATTTTACAATCAATGTATTTATTTATATATTAAATAGGTATGTTTAAAAACTTCTTCTGTTTTTAATGTTTTATTAAAAAGAAAACATTTTATTAATATGTCCTATCGATTTACAAAGAGCTAAAATTTATTTTAAGGTTTTTTTCATTCGTTTCGTCGTGGATGTAAGTTACGAAAATAGGAGACTACTCCAATTATAGGATTTTAGGCAATTTACGATTTTGTAACACATAGCAGTCTAAGAATCTCTTTCTTCGTTCTTCTGGAGGGAATGCTACAAGTAGCTGTATGTTTCTTTAGTAAAAATTGGTATTGTTCTTATTTTTGCAATTTGAGAATAGTTACAAGATAACCTGGGTCTAATATAATAAAAGTCTTTTGAGAACGTTTATGTTACAAGATGTCCGTAAAAATTTTCGGCTTGGAAATCTTATCGGTATTAAATATATCTTTATCATAGTTTCTGCAGTTTCCACAAGGTTATTTTTCTATTGACAACAGACAATGTTTTATGGTTTTTGATGACATCTGTGTAATTTAACACAGAAACAAGGTGGCGATCGGTTAACAGTTATCTTTAATTTCTTTAAATAATGGCTACACGTTAAAAGAAACTTTAGGTCCATATTCGATACAGGATTAATTGTTTCTGTATCAGAGAAGATATGATGGCATATTGTCATTATTTGTATTACCGAATTCAAGTTTATTTGTTTACTTATTTCTGAACTTTAATGTATCTAATTGATAGATATGACTTATTGTTAGAAGAACAATCTGTTATAGCGGACAAGTTTAGATGTATTCAAGTTTATTAGACATAGAAAAAAATAAATATTGGGTATATGTAGAAAAAAGAGAGTAATTTTGTCAATGGTTTATAATAGTAGAGATAATCAATTTATTACATGCCAAAGATACTTGTTATAATGAGACTTAACAACACAACATTAATGTTAGTATTTGAAATTGATAACAAAAAATAAAATTACTACTTTCAACATATTGATATTAAACCCAAAAAATAAGAAGAAAACGGTAAAAAGACTGGATTGTTTTTAATTACAAGTCATACATGCATTAAAAACTTAAAAATAAAATTGCAATCCTATTTACTGGTAAATCGCTAAAAAAACTACTGAAAGTACTCTCTCTTAAATTTTAACCAAGTATGACGAGAAAGTAAAAAAAAACAGAATTTGATAAGTAAAATTATTTTTGACTGAAAAGATAACGTTGACAAAAAAGTAATATGTCTTAGGCCTGTCAAAGATATACTAGGTAATTTGTTACATAGTGAAAAATATCATGAATGTTCATGAAGAATTTAATAATAATAAGGCGTATCCTTTAATGTTTACGCTTCTATATCTACTTAAATGATTATGGAATGGAATCTTTATCTATATGTTTATAGAATGTCCAATTAAGTGTTTATGGATTCCAATTAAATATTTATGGAATATTCATTTAAGAATTTATAGAATATCTACATAAGTGTTTGGGGAAACGTAATGTTTATAGAGTGTGAGTTCTACTCATACTTTCCAGATTTATTCAAAAATTGCCATATTAAGATACCCTATCTGAGTTTCAAAGAGAGAACTTTTATTTGACGTCCAATTTAAAAGAGTGGACCGTTAAATAACCGTAAAAATACAAGTTAATTGAAGTTATGGGAAGATAATTGAATTACATAAAAAGCGAAAATGTAAACTTTTTAACCATCACTGTTGTCTCGTTGATTCATATGTCACTGGTCTGTAATTTTATTTGAAATGTTATTCAAAGTAATATTTTAAACTTACTAACAAACTTTGTATTATCAATTTGAAGTACTGAAATGTTTTAATGGATATCGTATAATAGAATCAATGAGATTAAGTAGTTGTGAATAGATTCATTGCGTCATTAAATTGAACTGACTGAGAAAATTGACTCAGTTGTTTCCATTGCATATCAATTTTTCGAAGTCGATCTTCAGAATATTGACTAATATTTTGTATATTTTTCCTATGTATATTAGGTTGAGTGCTACAAACTTGCAAAGAGCTTGTAATAATGCATCAAATAGATTTTGTTCAAAGTAGAGTCTGTGAAAATAGGAATTGAGGTAGTTTAAGATTTCAATTAATTTGTATTGCAGTAGAACAGAATTTGCCATCAAAAGCAAAGAATAGACAATTAGGCAGTCCTGTGAATATCTCCAATGGATCTTTTTTCAGACCCGTTCTGAACTGCCAAATATGAAAACGATTTTAATTAAATACTGTATATGCTATGTATTTATACTTAAACTCTGTAATAGCTGAGTACTATCTTGTATTTAAGTACTATGACACGACAGGTTACGTTTTTGCACGAAATGGCATGGATAATTATTATCTCTTTCTCGGTTTCTAACAACCATTCTTTATGATATTAACGTCTGAAATTAAGGCATGGATAATAATCAGTTTCTAACAACCTTTCTTTATGATAGTAAAGTCTGAAATTAAGTACTAACAATAAGGGAATTAGCAATTAGATTTTATAATTTCACATTACCTAATATGGTTTAATAGAGTTTGCTTTCAATAATAATGAATATGATCTTAAATTTCAATTAATTAACTTCAAAGTCTTGAACAATATTCTTCTTATAGTTCCTATTTTATGCTGTGATTACGTGTAGATCTAACACAGGGGGATACTTAAAGGACCCAATTAATTCACGAAGAGCCCATAACTTTTAATTATTTAAAGTTCAGCTCGAGCCATGCTGTCCGGTCGTTCGTAAATAGCAAATCGGTAACTCGATATGTGAATGGGGTCTTAATTACGTTGGGAATTAGTTCATAGCTTTAAACAAAAATATTCAGTAGGTAAGAAATAATTTACATTGCCTTTTAGAATGAATGGAATCTGAGGTTGAAAACTTTTATAACACTATAAAGGTTATGGATAAAGATTTATCGTAAGGTTTTTTTGAGGTACATTTTTTGAAAGGCTAATATACATCAAGAATAAAAATGACGGATATAAAATAATTTTTTCTTCAACAAAATTTAACCGATCTATTATCTAGATTTTCTTACTATATTTTTTCCTTTTCCATTTTCATATTAACTTTCCTATATTGATTAACTCAATCCTCACAATAGATTTCATTGTATATTTTCACTGAATATTTGTATATTTTCTCAGAAGATGAAGATGTGGTTTCTGATGCAACTGCAAGATGTTGGTTTTAGATGTTTAAAAATGGGAAACATTATTTAAAAGATTTTCCGATAGCGGACGACCGGTGGAAGTTAATATAGATCTTTAAAAAAATAATTGATAGCGATTCCCATCAACAGGCAATGCGACGTAAGTTGCCTGGTAGTAGAGTCCAGTTTCAGCCATGTGCAGGTATTGGAAAATTTGCATCAACTGGATAAAGTCTAAAAGCTAGGGCTATGGATAGCGAATACTATAACTGCCGTTCAGACCAATGTGCCAATATATGTATGAATCTACTTTCCTTGAGACCAATTGGTAATGGGGGAATAAAAGTGGATTCTGTACGTAAAGCATACGCGAAAGCGCCAAAGGCTAAGCTCTAAGTCGACAACGTCTTCATTTTTTTACCAAAATCTACGAGTCACGCCTGCAAATAAAATTATGCAAATATATACTTGCTGAGCATCAGGTTATTTCTATCATTTTGCATTAAAAAAAAGCCTAGAAAACCTTTTCGCCACCATGTGAACATGTAGTGATGGTAACTGATAAGTGCGCCGAAATGAAATTTCAAGCTTTTCAAATTAAACTTCAAGTTTTGTATAAAGCTCCTCAGCGTTTTATATCTAAGCAACCTGAAGTTATTACAGGTTGTTCTTCTGGTGGTAAATCATTCATTTTAATTAGTAGATGAAGTTGTATCGGAGTTACGGTCAAAGTCATCATCCACCACCTACAAATAAAAATTTCTGCACGTTTTTCTATTTTCTACCACTTGAACACTTCAATTACACGATGAAAGTGGTAATATTGCTGGTCAGAATCGTCATTCACTATGTACTGTCGATAAATAAAGTTTGTATTCTCCTAGGAAACCACATATTTTAGTTTCACAGTTGAAACTTATTATAAATCAGACTTATTATAAATTAAACATATTATAATCATATTTAATAATCTTACGTACTAAAATAACCTCATTAGATATTAAGGAACTCAAGTACATTTACAATATTTACTACTATCGAATTATTTAAATTGGCTTAATAGTTAAGACTGTCGAAGTAGATACAAAGACTTCTAATCTGTGATATGCACTTATGGCAGTTTCATGAGGGCGAAGCGAAAATATACGTAAAACAAATGTTTCAGATGGGTTGAAGAGAGGCTTAACAACTTTCTCTGATTACCTTAAACCTCTTTCTGATTACTGTTTTATTGTGTTCCATATTATGTTGAAGACACTTATTTTTAAGATGTACAGGATTAGTAAGATTTAAATGGCAAATTTCTTTGCATGAAGATAATTTTAAATATGTTATATGACATCATTTTAGGTAATAACGTATAAATATTTTAAAAATAAAGAAAAAGTAAATGTTAGTTTCGAATATAATACATGGTACTTACAATTTATATATTAAATATATTGTTTCAATTAATTTAAATGAAATGAAATTATTCGTATAAAAATAATTAGACAATAATAGGACAAATCGTAATTAAAAATTAAAGTACACAACACGGTTTTATCTGAATAGTCTGTTATAAGCTGTATCCATATTAGATATTCGAGTTTTATAATTATTTTCGCTATACACAATACTTTCTTAAATTTCTACAGGCCTAGACTGAACAACATTTAAACTCGTAGAAGTGTAATATATATATATATATATATATATATATATATATATATTTATATATATATATATATATATATATATTTATATATTTATATATATATATATATATATATATATATATATATATATATATTTACATTACATGAGAGAATTTTCTTTAAAATAACATTGTGTTCCTAATAATACAACTTTCTAAAGGCGAAGCAATAGAGAGTTCTTTTCTCTTGCTATAAAATTTCATCACGTGATAAGTCTTCGAAATTCCCAACCTCCTTTTTATCAAAGAATTCCTTTCCAGTCTCCCAGTAATACTCTCTTACTAACCTAATGTAGAGTTCGACAAAATGTAAAAATATGGCGTTAGGTCAGACGTAGTCTTAATGACACTATTCATCTGTGGTTAACGTCTTGACCGTCTGTTACACCGGTCTCGAACAAAGACTTTTTTACCGGTCCATATATTCAATATCAACTTCTCGCACAATGCGGACTTCTGCTTTAGAATATTAAATAAGACTTTATAGGTTCGGCTGTTTATTTGCAAAAGTTCGAAAATTTAAGGAGATATCAAATAGCGAGTGCGAGGTACTCTAACTTAGTATGTAAAGATGCTGAATTTTAATAAATGTGAATCTAGGTGAGAATGTTGTTCTCAATACAGGAGCAAATGACTGACCTTGGAATATGTCGAGAGAACAATAAGTTTGTTCAGAGTTTGCACATGCGACCGCATGAACGATCAAATCCGATGGCAGATCAGAAGCGGTCATTTCTCGTTGGTGGGTAAAGTCATGCTAAATTATTTCGAACCCTTGATAAAGACGCCAAATTGTAACTCATAGGTATTTTTTGTTTGGCTTCGGATCATTTATTAGTTTGATTCCATTAGTTTGGGTGGTAAAAATGAAACCATTAGTTTGGGTTGGATAAAAAACCATTTTTCAAAAGTGAAGAATCTAAAAATATTACTTAAATGACGATTTCGTTTTCTTTATTAATCGTCCATTAAGAGATTGTAGGTTTTGTATTTTGCTCTTTAGCCAACAATGGATGCTTGATTAATAAAATAAAAGTAGGTTATTTTACATAAGTACAACTTATATTTACGAAGCGTTCAAATGTAGCTATTTCGTATGTATAGCCAAAGTACAAACATAATTTAACACTACAATTAAGCATACTTACCGCCTTGCTTAGTAATAGCGATAGATATACTTTCATTAATAAATGGATGTGGGGTCGTCAGGAAAACAAGATTTTATATAAATATACAAAAGTAAGCATCATTTTGTACAGAGTATATTGAAAACATAAATTTATTGCTTGTCTATAACTTATAAAAAGAAGAGCATGTAATAACCACAAAAGAATTCCTCAATCATAGTGACATGATCGTCTTGCCGGTGTACAGCGGGCTTACTACGAGATAAAAATATTGCTAGCAGAGCAACTCGGAATGAAGATGAAGTTAGCAAAGAGCGGAAAAAATAATCTTCTATTTCACTCTCAGTCGTTATATTTGTACACGCGTGAATGAGAGAAAAACTGATACAAGCATTGTTTGTATCTTGAACTAAACGTCTTTGTAATTCGTATGGCGAAGTCACAAAAAGTATCACTTTCACTGCCCATCCTGATAGTCGCTTGCACTTCTGTATTAAAGGTAGATTTATAGTTCCATGATCGTTATAAAGAGATTTCTCTTTATTTGGATCGTATTCCTCGCTCTGCTTAGGCAGTTCAGATATTAATATTTAAAGTATTAAGTCTTTGAAAAATTTATCAAGTCGCTTTGACAATTTCGCGTAACGTTAAAAAATCCAAATTAATACTTTGGCGAAATTCAATTTATTTCTTGTAACTACAGTTGTTTATTTAATGGACTATTGATATTTAGACTAAAAATTAATTTTACTGGGTTTTGCAAGATATTTCGTCACATTTCCTCCCTTCTATTACTATTTACTTCTATTTACTATTTTTATTTACTCTCTAGCGGAGATGGAATATTTGCAAAAGGTCAAATCTTAAATACCTTTTCTGAACAATAAATTTTCCACGAAATTGTTGAAAAAAAATTCATTCGATTTAACTTAAACACTTCAGATAAGATATAAATTAAAACGTGTTGTCCATGAGCGGTAGTATTTGCAAGTATTATTATTTTTCATTTCATTAAACTTTTCTCAAAAACATTCTATAATGTTCCAATAAATTTTAGGTAACGCTTTAGTCACGTTGTTTTTTATAATTTGAACTTTAGGGATTGTTTGAGGGATTTTGAGGGATGGGTGTAATATAATGTTTTGTTTGATAATTTTTTTTTATATTTTTATTAATCGCTTTAAAACTTACATTACTTACTGAAAAAAAATCGATTTAGGATTCCTTTACCTGTCCGTCTTATAAATCTATAAGTCTGATGACATACTTAATTAAAAAAAGATGAAACTTTTTGATACTTACCAAATAACCACATAAGTAATATTGAGTGTAATTATTGAGATATGTTAATACATTTTAATAATTATGCTAAATTGAAAATTTTAACGTCGAACGGACGGGAACTTCTGACGAAAGCGGTTGATTTGGGTAACAGATGCACATGTGAGTGATTTTATAAAGATCCGATTTTTGTGTTTTGCTTGAGATACGTAACCATAAAAGTCAAATAAGTTCCACATTAAATTATATTTCTGCACAAATAAATTACGAATCTATGTAGGATCACAAAGAGTTATTTGTGTAGATCAAGATATCAAGTATTACCCTCATGGTGTTTTATGCCGTACTATTAAGTATTTTCTTGAACTTTGGACAGAATAAGGATAAGTGAATCAATAAGGAAAATACAAAAAACACATGGGAAAAATTGTAAAAAAATATTTTATTTCGCTCATTTCATTTCAAACAAATCGAGATAATAAGTTTTTACTTTACTACATATATTAACCAAGAATACATTCCACACAAAATGAGTGGCCTATAAATGAGCCCTACAGAACTTTCATCAAAATTGTATTTAGGGATATTTTAAATCTAAATTGAAATAAATATTAAATTTTTTTGATTAAAATAATTAGACTAATTTTTTCTTCATACACGTTAATAAAAACTTGTGCGTGACTACTACGAAATAACAATAATTCAGAAAAGACTCTAACCGTAGTATTCATTTAGAACGAATATTGTGGTTAAGGTCTTTGAAATAAATTATATAAACTCTTATTGTTATTATCATGTATTTAAAATGTAAAACTATAATTTAATTAGTATTAAGTAGATGGTTTATCGTTTCTTTTTCATATATTATCCGTTCTGTTTCAAAATAAAAACACGTTTATTATAATTATCATTTTAATGTCGCATTTCAAATATCCACCACCAACCAACAAAAGCGACTGGGTATATAAACGCATAAAGAGACCGATGCTAATAAATCTGTTCAAAATAAAATTAAACGCAAAAAGACGCGTGTAAAGATAATGAATGTGCACATTGTGTAAATGCATAAATAAAGGATAAAACATACATAAACAATGTGCTTTACACAAATGTTCAGAGCCAGTTGCGTCAGCAATTTGTTGTATGATCCATGAAAACATGTTGGTGTCGTAATTTTGACCATTACCATACGAAAAATCACTTTTTGTAGGTGGCAATAAAAGTGAAGCGTCTTTTGGTAGGGGGCAATAAAAGTGAAGCGTCTTTTTGTAGGTGGCAATAAAAGTGAAGCGTCTTTTTGTAGGTGGCAATAAAAGTGAAGCGTCTTTTTGTAGGTGGCAATAAAAGTGAAGCGTCTTTTTGTAGGTGGCAATAAAAGTGAAGCATCTTCCTCAACGTTGTAAATCTAGTTTTTACAAAGGGTTTCGAATGCGAAATATTATTTGTTTTCATTATTTCTATTTAAAAATATGTTTTTTTTTTCATTTGACAAAGAGTTAAAATAGTGGTAAGGTGTCTGATTGTTGGGGCTTAAAATACCATTTTATTCCTACATTTCTGTATTCCTGTTTAATTGTTGCGTAATAGAGCTCGATATGCGCAGCCTTCAGTTTCATGGATTGAATTTTATAATGCTATAGGATTATAAACTAAGTTATATAAATAAATACGTACATATATATATATATATATATATATATATATATATATATACATATATATACATACATATATACATATATACATATGTTGTTATGGCTTCCAGTTATAGCACAAATTGGTACCTTCTGAATAATTGGAACAAATTTTGAAAACAGTAACTTTTCAGTATTCGCGGAAATTAGCTTCCTTGAAATACCGTGAACAGCAAAACCGAGATTCTTGAATACCGAGATTCTCAACTAACAGGAAAATGCAGGGCTGTTTAAGTTTTTATTAATTATTGAATAATTACTTTTTTAATATTATTGTTTGCTGTTAAGAGAAACATTGAAATCATATATTGCTTTTTTCTCAAACTCCTCTTAACATTTTTTATCATAAGGTGATATTAAATATTCTAGTTCTTTTCAATTTCTAACTTGATTCCATCCTTTCTGTCCTTATTTTTTTAATAAAGCTTATTTATTGACTATTGTAAGTTTTCGGTAACTTCTGTTATGTTAGCTAAACAATATAATATATCGTAATTTTTCTAATATTGGCTCAGGTAAGTTGTTTTCTTCATGTATTTATTTAAAGCAAAGCGGGTGGAATGCGGCCACGTGCATGTGCGTGTGTGCGTGCGCAAACATTTTTGCAACTAACACAATTAAATTATGGGACACAAATAGAGCTTAGTAAATGGAATTTTTAAAACCACAACCCGAAAACACTCAACATTGTGAATACCAAATAGCAATGAATTACTATAATCTAAAGCTCATGCGAGCTTGAAGTATATATTTTATGCAGCTTATCTTAACGCGCTTTTGTGGGATATTTAAATTTCAATTAGGTGAGCGCAATGTTTAATTAAGAAAATAAATTTTTAGAAATATTTTTAGTAAATATTTCAGATTCCAAAACTGAAAAAAATAATTCATTCTCAATTTATTACAAAAAATTTAGAACATTTCAATTTATTTAATACGACGCTTTTCCAATTTATTTTAGCTGTGAATTTAATCATTTCACTGCATAAAATATTGGGATGAATTACGAAAATTTATTTATATTCTCTTTTTTCCCAAAATGGAACAATTTTTTATGAAAAACCATTTTCTATCCGCCCCCATCAAATTTCTTTTTGTTAATACTACACTTATTCAGATTTGTTTTATGAAGTTTCAGCAACGTGTTAGTTGATTTTTTTTCTAAATAAGTCAAAATTTTTTTCGTATACACTTGTAAAAAGACTTTTTAAAAAATTTATTTCAATATATGAAATGAACGCCCTTTGACCTAAAAATTGTATTAAATGGGCGAAACATAGGGTTATTGAAGATATTAACTACTACTACCTTCCTCTCCCGTACTACTTCACACTCACCTCTGGCCATGCCCAATTAGATTTAAGTTACACGTAGTGCAATCTGTTGATGTACATAGGATACACTATATATTTGTGTAATTACTACGCGTTCTTAACTTCCTTGCCTTAATTACTTAACTTCTTCGTCATCGTAATCTTCAAATTCGCAATGTAAATAGTTTTGAAAATATTAAATTTATATATGTTCTGATTGTTTGCAATGTTTCCGATGAAATAATAACAAAATGTTACATTTTGTTACTGTTAATGTTACATTAACCCCTATGTTCCTCAAAATACACTGTCTTAGATGAGTAAGTAGTTTTTACGTGATTAGTGTTCAAATAAAACCAGAAATATATAAAAATAGGCAAACTATTACTATTATCATGTGATCCTTAATATTTTTTTAGTAAATATATTTAATGTAGAGACACGCAAACTACAGTTTTGTATACAGATGCCTATGCTATCGTAGATTTTATTGCAGTATTTTTTGAGAAAAACTATGTTATCCTACATACCATTCCGAGGAGTGCTTTTTCCGATTTTATAGATATTTATAGCCACTTTTGGGGTAATTTCTGGAAATCTACCTGGTAAATCAGTCTATCCATTAATGAAAACGGAAACAACATTTTTTTTGCAGTTTTTGAGAAAATAGCATACATGTGGACAGACAGATGAGGTCGGGGATTTTATTTTATAATATGTATTGAAAATGTAAATCGATAACGAGTAATCTTTATTTAAAAACCACAAAAAAGTAACAACAATGAGCTTTTTTCTGTAAACTTTTTTCATTTTTGCAATAGTTAAAAATGCCATATTTTTACGTATTATGCTGTGTTTTACTTTGATCTGTAATTGAAATAAAATAAGCACACTTACATGTTACTAACAGACAAATTTTATAGATTAGTGAATATGTATCTTTTCCATTCACGTCATTTACATCAATCTAGTCAATTTTTGGTTACAGTTCATTTATTATTAAAAAGTTAATTTGGTGATAACTGACTTAATAAGAACATATTTGATTTTAATATTTTGAAGGTAAAAAAACCTTAAATGTTGTATGGAAACTTAAGAAAAATTATTTCCGCAAAATAAAAAAATGTCTCCTGTTTTCATTAATGATTCCCGTTTTCTTTTAATAAAAAGAGAAAATTACTCAATGAAAATACAGACAAAGTGAACGATTCTTAGTAACATTGAATGGAATTGAACTAATCTCTATCACTTACTGATTGCTTGTAGTGATTTGACACTATGTTAGTTTGGCTTCCACGTGGCAAGCTCTTTGATCAGTCGTGTATATACAGTACATCATAAATTATTCCATAAATCTATTTCTTTTTTTTATTTTCAAAATGCAAACAATTTTAAGTAGCTTTTTATGAGATGCATTTAAGAATACCTGACTAGATGAAAGTAATTAGTTTGTACGTCATCGTTTAGATATTAGTCTTAATCGATTTTCTGCGATGCAATTTGGGGTAAAAAATTGAAATTTGGCACAGTAATAGGTTGTATTAACACGCGTATTTTTTAGTACTTTAAAATATTTATATGGTAATTTAAGAGGGGAAAATTAAGAAAGAGATTTTTTTTATGTTTATGTATTGTTTGGAATCATTTTAAGGCCTAGTTATAGGGAATTTAAAAATTTGATTGGGTAATTTTTTGAACGGGGAGAATTATTTTCTTATTTGCAAAACTATTGAAGCGAAGGTCATTGACACCATGCTTCTAAAATGTGACCAGAAAATTACAAAAGAATTGAGGTAATTATACTAGGTTTTATAGTTTTTAATATATTCTCGATATTTTGAAACATGCGAGAGGTCTAGGTCATTAACAGGGAGAAAAATAACATCCATAAATAGTTTAATAGGAATATATTTAAACACCACAGACAATTCTTACACATTTAAAATTAAGAAGAATGACACCTTAAGTATACGCAAGATAAGATGAAGGACAAAGAAAGCACATGGACTATGTAAAAGAGACACTACCTTGTGAAAAACGGAAAAGTAATATACTTCGTAAAATGGGCGTCAAAGAGTCCATTGTTAAAGTGCTAATTATATATCTACATATTATAACGCCATTGGAGGATAACCAAGTGGGAGGTTATGATTTTGGAAGTCTCTGGAGGTAGAAATAGTAGTCTTGGTTATTTTAAAATCCGTAAATTATTTAAGAAGTTTCTTCACTGAAATTTTTCAAGGTTTATCCGCATTAAACGGGTTAATAATTTAACTCATTCAATGTGCAAAAAAATAAAATGCAAACATTTAATGGTTTAAACGACCTGCGCTTTAATGAATGTATAGTGTGTAGCACCACTAAGTTAGTAATTTAATTAGTAATTAAACGGGTTAATAATCTAATCCATTCAATGTGGCTGATATTTTAAAACAACATCGTTCATGAAATTTGCATCCAATTTATTTAATTTGTTTCAAATGAATAGTTTGTAGCAACACTAAGTTAGTAATTTAATACTTACACCAAACATTTTTAAACATCTGTACAAATTAAACTTCTGTCCCTCGTTCAAAGCTGAGACTTTTTTCGTGGGTTGAGGTATTTATTTAATATGATTTTTATAAATGTGATTACATATATTTTTTATAAATGTGAAAGTAAGTTCATTTATATATCTTTATGACTAAATTATCGAACTAATTTTAATATCACCTGACAAAGGATATTTGGTACATGTAGAAGGATATAAAATATGTGATGTCATCATGAATACTCTATGGCGATTTCTCTAAGACGGCTGATTCTTTTTTTATTTGAAACCTCTTTGTATGAGTTGAAAATAATTGTCGACTAGAATAACGAAAATAAAATTTATATGTCTACTAAAAAATATGATATATTAATACGTCTATATAAAAATATGATATATTAATACGTATTTTTTAAAAATATTCTGATGAGATACAAAGTACCCAAAGTATACCGCTAAATGAATAGCAAAATAAAAACGCACTTACAAATTGTGTCTTATTCGCCTTTCGTGTCTAATATTTGTCAATTGTGTCTTATAACCTTTCGCCTCTTTTACACACTTCACCATACATATTGTAAGTATAAATAAACAAATAACATTAAATGAAGTTCCACACATCATCCACGCACTTACAGCACAGTGAACTTAAGGGCAGGTTGACATTCATGGGATTGTGCATAAGGAGATTACATCAGCGACTTGTGGTGAAGTGCGAGGAGAGAAGGACACATCGCAAACTACGCTCATATAAATGCACACACACGTCGTTGACGAACGTCTGTGTTTACAAAAAAAATTCGCTTTGTTGAATATCCAACTCTTAACGTCGTTTTAATAACTATTTTAATTCTACTTTAACGTTTAAATAATTGCAAAATACCGCCTACAATGTTAAGTTCGGCCATAATCAATTTTTACGCTTACGAAGTCGCGGGTAACAAGTACATAGAGTACAAAAGAGTAATGACTTTCATTCCTTTTAAAGTTCCGTAAATTGCACATATGAATAGATTAAATGTAATAATAAATTAGTACATAGTTTGCACATACAGCTAATTGCGGTCAATGTCTTCGACGACGCGATCGCATGAACGATCAAAACCGATGGCAGATCATATAATAAAAAAGAGTAATGACAAATAAATTAACATTCTTTTATTCCTTTTAAAGTTCCGTAAATTGCACATATGAATAGATTGAATGTAATAATAAATTAGTACATAGTTTGCACTTATAGCTAATTGCGGTCAATGTCTTCGACGACGCGATCGCATGAACGATCAAAACCGATGGCAGATCATATAATAAAAAAGAGTAATGACAAATAAATTAACATTATTTCATTCCTTTTAAAGTTCCGTAAATTGCACATATGAATAGATTGAATGTAATAATAAATTAGTACATAGTTTGCACATACAGCTAATTGCGGTCAATGTCTTCGACGACGCGATCGCATGAACGATCAAAACCGATGGCAGATCATATAATAAAAAAGAGTAATGACAAATAAATTAACATTATTTCATTCCTTTTAAAGTTCCGTAAATTGCACATATGAATAGATTGAATGTAATAATAAATTAGTACATAGTTTGCACATACAGCTAATTGCGGTCAATGTCTTCGACGACGCGATCGCATGAACGATCAAAACTGATGGCAGATCAAACGCGATTCTCCGTCGTAGATGGACCAATGGTCGCTGAATTATTACAGACCCTTGATGGTGATTTTACACGGTGCCGCAGACCGTTTCCATTTCGACGCAAATGATTACTACTCACAATTACACCCTCAAACAGTTCTTTGCACTGATTCGATGAATGTATAGAAGTGAGCTCTGTGAAATAAGGGTATCAATTATTCTAAAAAAACGTTAAACGTATTCTAAAAAATGCGTCTAAGTGTTTCGAGAATTCCAATGTTTCTGTTGTATTTTAAGGCGGGTGTCATTTGCAAAGATGAATTTATTAAATTGAAATGGATAAAATTATGTTTTAAATGACGTATTATGATATTGATCTTGCACATGTGTATTAATCTTTACAGCAAAAAATATATTCTTTATTATTTAAATAAATAAAACTTTATTTCTGCTAATATTATGACGTGGTGGGTTTATTGCAAGATGAACGTTTAGGCTAGAATCACAAAAAGTTATTTATTTACATACATTTATCGATATTCAATTCATTAATTAACCCATTGGTTAACAAATTAAAATCACAAAAGATATATATTAAACATGAATACAAAATACACAAGAACTGTTAAATATAACGACGACATATTTCGACTAATTTACTTTCAATTATCATAAACCAATCACACTCTGATGCAATTGCGATCAGGTGATTGAACAGTTGAATACAGCAGGAAACTGCAACAGCAAACAGGGGAAGATTGTGTCAACGCAGGAAATTGTCAGGTATGAAGAATGAGTTTACTCAATATGCATAGAATTATGATACACAAGATAATGATGGCCCAGATTTTTGGAAGAATTACTTTATCAAAAGCAGAATAAATGTTTATGAAATAGTATAGTCATAAAAGTGTCATTTTAAACACGGAAAATAGGCAACATAAATTTATAACACACCGTAACGGTCCTGTAATTTTACTTGTTAGTTTGTACGATGATGCGTAAGACGTTTGCTAATTATACTTACACCTTACACAAAGAACAAGCCCATTCGAAAAGCAAGAGGATACAATAAACTACCCAAAATGTATGTTCCAATCATAGAGATTCAACTATTTCACTGACGTGGGCACACGGAAGGCTTACTGGAGATGCTATCGATGGTTATTAGTGTGTACCCACAGTGCGTTGGTAGCTCAGTGGAGTGAGAGCGGAAAAGTTAATAGTCTGTTTTGCTTTCGATGGTTTTCTTTTTACCTGCGTGAATTTAAGAAAAACTGACATAAGAATTATTTGAATTCCGAATTATTTGCATTTCGTATAGGGAAATGATAAAAAGTGTCACTTTCGGTACCCACCGTAAAATTCGCTTTGACTTCTCCTTTAGGGGTAGATGCCTATCTCCATGGTCTCAATAGTTAAGTTTTCTCTTTATTTATACCGTAACCGCCACTGCTTAGGTGATTGAAGTATTATATCTGCAACAGATTTATCAAGTCACTCTGGAACTACAAAAATCATTAAACAATTCAATTTAACACACACAAAATTCTATTTATTATAACATAATTTATTGATATTTGAACTAATAAGATAATTTTTTCGAATTATAAAAATGTATTTTCAGGTATAGTTCATTTGGCAGTCAAAAATAAAGTTAAATTTTAAGTTTATTTTATTATTTAATATTTCTATTTACTTTATAGAGCAATTGGATACTTATAAAATATAAATTCTTAAATATAATGTCGGAATAACAGATTCCGATTTCTGTTCGTTAAAAATAATTTCATTCGTGTTACAAATTAAAACCTTTCGAGTATATGCTATATACAACATACAAGTAGGACTATTTTTTACCCATCGAGACTTTTATTTTCATAGATGCAAAAATTTCCGGAAATTCCCCGAAACTGTGAGATTTAGAATCATTGGTGCAGTTTTCCCGTAAATTTTAAATGAACCTCTCGTAATGTTGTTTTTAAGGAAAGGGTGTTAGGGGGTGAGGTGTGACAATGAAATTTTAAAGAAGTTTTAAGTAATCTAGTTGGCTAAACAGCAGCTTGGTTACCTTGGTTGGCTATTTAAAATTGATACTTTAAACTATTAAAGAACCGAAACTTTTACAGATGAAGAAGAAATAATGACGACACGTTTGACAGTGGCTATGATAATTAAATCAAATTTAAAAATAATGATTTAACTTTACCAATAAGTAATGCAATGCACTGATTTTTAATTCACAGTTATATAAATAGATCAATTTTGAGTTCATTGATAAGTTGTTCGCTGAAACTTGATTATCCTTAAAGGTAACTAGCGTTGTTAACATTAACAACAGCAGGCAACTAGCGTTGTTAATGTTGCAAATATCTCGCCAAGGTAAGCAATTTTCCGTTGTCCTATTTTGACGGTCAAATTTTACGATATCCTTTTGTAAATATGAACCGTATCACCAAATTGATTACACGCTGGATTAATCAGCTATGCAAACAAACTGTCATAAAATATTAATAACATATCTCTCTCATCGTGAAAAATTAATCAAAGTTTATGATGAGACATTTTATACTTAGAAAAATATATTTGCTTTGTCCTTACATTGATGTTACGTATTCCTAAAAGAAAAAAAACCGAAGTTATCTCAAAACGAACGTGATTAAAATAAAGCAAGACAAGTGTGTACTAATTAGAATAACAAAAAAACACTTAACAAAAAAAAAACAATTTATTGTGAAATATTTTAAATACAATAGTATTTTGAATCAATTAATATACAGAAATGGAAAATTGTTGAGTGTAATATGATTTGTGTGTACTGACACGTAATTGACATATGGTAAATACACTTTCGTCTTAGTTCAATATGTTCACTGAGAAATTATTAAAGCCCTTAGTTGGATAAAATATTTACGCGAAATTCAAATTTATCTGCAGATGAACGTAATTACGATTGTTATTACATTAAATTGTGATACGTTAATAAAAAATAATAATTAAAAAGCAAAATGATAAAATCACGCAAACGTTTCTTTAAATATTTTTTTTTATCTCAAGAGTAAAAATTACGTCACATGGAAAATAAATTGCTATTTTAATTTCGGATGTACTTTGAAATAGGAAATTACACAAGCATCTCGAGAGAAACATAAAAAGGCCGCAATTTTCCATTTACACGTGGAAGGTTGTAAAACTTATCATACGTTTTTGGTAAAGGGGATATACATAAAATGAAGCTTTTCAAATTGTGCTTATTTACATATTATCATGTTTGAGCAGTAAAATACACGTGTTTTTCTTGTTTACTCTCCCAGCTTTTAATTTAGTTTTGAATTACTTCACTGTTTTCTGTTTCTTAATTTTTTGGGTAATAAGATCAAAACTACTGATATTTCTTTTTAAATTTGTTTAGCCATTTTATTTACAAACTTCCTTAAGGGCTTTTGGATCTCTTAATATGCTCTCATATACAGTCATACACGAAAAATCTAAATGTTAGGTATTGTGTACTGAATGGAAATTACGTACTTGTTGTACCTAGAAGAATTCGTAATAACCAAAATTATGTTTAATAATTGTAAACTTATAAGTATAAAATATAAATTTGTTTGAGTCGGCATTTCTAGCTTAGGATATTATTCTCATTTCTGGCAAGCAATCCACGGTCTAAGAGGATGTTGAATTTGCTCTGTGAAGTGTGATTCAAATGTAGATATATTTGAGAGTAAAATGATCGATCTATTTAGAAATAAGGCTATAAAAATAGAGAAAAAACATTTTTTGCGTTTAAATAATGTGTGGTGCGTGCGTTAATGTTTGTCTGTGTGCATGCGTGCAGGAGTGTGTTTCCTCCAGAGTAGAGGGCAATAGACTTGGAACATCCATTCCCTTCGAGTTTAGCTGCAGATGAACGTATTGTCGTGAAAATAGACTAACGTAAATATAATATATTCGTGAAGTTGTTGTGTATGTTTCAAAATTAGTGATATTTTTTCCTGATTTACATGTATCATTTAGTTATTTATAAAATTTCGTCACTCCGATTAATCCCGAGGCATTTTGCTAGTAAACGATGACGCGGATAATAAGTGTTTGTTTCTAACATCGAACGTCATTATTTTCGTAGATTAATTTATTTTGTTGTATATTTTTTTTTAATAATCAATCGTTGTTTTGTTGTCTCACTAACTGCTGAGTCTGATTTTATTTTATCATCAGTAATAAGAATGTCAGATGACCACGTTTCATTATCAGTCTCCAGTTTATGTGCGAGCGTTATAGGAGCAGATATATATTATTAAACAATCCAAAATTTAAAAAAAATGTTGTGACACGATCATTAAGAATAAACAAGTGTCGTGCATTTACTGAATGTGTATAGCGATCGTTATATATATTTGTTACGGAACAATAAATCAACTTATGAATGTGCCAATTTTTTGTATTGCTCGAATTTATGGTATCCTCGAGAGCAACATTCACATATGTTAGAGTTATTATTACTGTTTCCGTTGTAACTATTAATTAAATTGTGCTTATGCATATAAATTTATACAAAATTGCCCGTATTTTTGAGAGGAGCATTGCAAAATTCATGATTTTTACATTTAGGCCAGTCTACTTTTATGACAAGGCTGAAGGAGATGGGTGTTTCAAGAATCGTACCCAATCATATTAAAATTATTGCGAAGAATATCTATATTAATTAATTAATATATAAGATGGGACTAATAGCTAAAATATTGAATGGAAATATTTTTTAATATTATCATATTTGATAGTATGAAAATATAAATAAAAAAGCGAGTGAACATACGACAGAAGTTAAACTTCTCTCTCTCTCTTTTTTCTCTTTCTCACTCTCTCCGAAAGCTTCTTAACTTCCATCTCTCTCTCTTTTTGATACATAAACTGAAAGCTTCTTAAGGAATTCGTAAACTGGAATATTTTATTCATAAATCGGAAGTTGAAAAAAGCTTCGTTTTTGTTTCATCGCCGCGTTCGGAATTTCACTTTTTCTCACTTAGCTCTCAATTCCAAACCTCCGTTGAGAAGTTACCTTCAAAAAAAAAATTCTATACCAGTCTTCGGTAATCGTTGGAAATATTCCGCTGTATAGTTTTTACTCTTAGTCAAGCTTATGGTCTAGCTTAATACCTATTAAACACCTGTGCTGGCCTATTAAACGCCTCTGTTTTATTTTTATATTATGATAATTGTGCAACGAATTCATCAGAATACAGTGATTTTCTTTTGAAGAAAAATAATTAGACAATTAAAAAGTCGTGGTGTATTTAAAAAGTACTTTGGATGTGATGTTGACAGATTTGGATAGTAAATAGCCAAAATATCATTTTAAAATTTAAATACCTAAAAAAATAAATTTTAATATATATAATTTTAAATGACTATTTTTCCTAATTAAATTTTCTTAAAGTTATCATTTACATCCCGTTATAACATCGTACTCTTACACAAGATTTTGTCAAACTTAAGACTTCTTAATATTTAGGAAAATAAATTTCAGGTTATTTTCATACAAGTAGTTTATATCAAGATGGCAAGTATATACTTCCGATTATCTGAGAAGTTACGAAGGCAGTTCATTAAGAAGAAATTTGTAGATCGGAGTCAACTATCTCTTTGTCATAGTTCGCACCCATTATTTAAATAATGGAATTATAACTCTATCGAATTTTTGGCACCATTTTAAAATCGAGAAAAATTTGTTGAAAATGTAGAGAATTTGGAAATAGAGAATTTGGAAAAAAACAATTCAGAACTATGTTCAATATAGAAACTTTCTACAGAAAGTAATTTAAATAGCGTATGAAGGAATGTTTTCGTGTAAAATATTAAATGTGTGGTAATACGCTATATTCTGTCTAGCAATTTTACTAGATTGCCAACCATCTTGTTACACTAGGATTCTCTAGGTTTTGTCTCGCAATTTTGATATAATTTCGTATTAGATTTTTTTCTTCGCGCCTTTGAATGGTAGCACTCGCTTGTACGCATGAAATTATTAGTTGGGTTAAAAATGAATAAAAATTACAATATTCTAACTTCATAAATTAAGAAAATCAGCAATTATTTAACAAAATTATAAATCTTCCAATTTCCTCTAATTATCACGTAATAAATGTTTCCACGATACAGGACGAAACTGTGCAAGGATTATATGGCTTCTAAAAAGCGATATATATAAATATATATATATATATATATATATATATATATATATATATATACATATATATATATATATATATATATATATATATATATATATATATATATATATATATATCTAAATTTTTTTTTTCATTAATATGATTTAGTAACGGCTCTTTAATCGCTCCTTAAAACTCATAAAAATGCAATTTATAATATTTAGTTTTAATACATATATAATAGTTGGGCTATATTTCATCGTTTGCGGTCGTATGCCATGCGGTACTTTTTTCCATGACAGACAAGAATATTATCATTTGACCTATTTGTGTTGATTTACGCGTGCACTAACCAATTAGAGAAAGATCTAAGTTGCGAGTGTGAATGTTAGTTAACATAGAATAAAGTTTTGCATATTGTTAGCATAATAATTATAGTGTATGATACTCCGACGCTACAAATACTTAGAAAAAGGGAGAAAAAGAATTTTCCTTACCTATCAAGTCGGTGTTCTCTTAACAATAATTTCGTCGACAAAAACAGTAAATATGTCAGTCTTATTATGCACACTTACCGACGTAAGTGTGCTGATAAATGTTAACCATTTACTTGCTAGTACAAATATAATATAAAGTAAATAAGATATAAATATTTTGTTTAATTTTTCATTAATCAAAAAATAGCCATTTTACTAAATCTAATCTAAGGTGGTACATTTTGGTACATTTTATTGTATAATACATATTTGATGGTACATTTTATTCTTTTTCTAAAAAAAGTGTGAAATGTTCTAATATAATTCGTTGTATTAATCACTTACCACAATGGTATGAAAATCAATTGTGTACTTAGCTCGTATTTTTATTATTTTTACCCAAATTACTATTAATACTTTATCGATTAACTACATACATTAATTTAAGGATATATTTAAGTTGGAAAATGTTGTCTGTCCCTGAAATCACTAGAAAAGAAAGTTTAATAGCATAAATCGATAGTTAATATTAATACATCAAACAGCAAGTAGATATAAAAAAAGAATAAAATAAATTAAGAAATAATTTTAATAATATATATATGTATATTTATATATATATATATATATATATATATATATATATATATATATATATATAAATATTTTAAACTAGTCTTTACATTTAGTCTTTAAAATTTATATTTTTAATAAAACAAGTTAATCTATAGTGATAGAACTTTAATGTTTTATGTTTTATCTGCATAGTAAAATAATATAAGTAAAATAACAACAATTTTAAACTTGTGGACAGATATCACGAAACAACATTTATACTGTAGTTCTAATATTCAAATACGTATTATACAATATAATGTTATTCTTATACAATAATAATGGCAGAATATTGTGACTTAAAACCTTAAACCTTGTAAATTTTGATTTCATAATGTAGACTTCAATATAATTAAACGATTATTGCATACATTTATTCATGAAATATTTCTGTTTGGATGCCAGTTTTTAAAGAAAACTATCTGGAAAGGTAATAAATAACCTTAATTAGCCACGTAATACTTTCATTATTGGGAAATAAAACAGCTTAAGTATCTTCAATTTACAACATTTTTAACTCAACCAATAGTTTCTTGTATACGATGAGTACACTTTCCAGCAATAATTTTAATACTAATAGAACGCCTTGCGATTCTTAAAAAAAATTAAGTAATATTATTGTACATGTGGGGTTGAAATATTTAAAATCCGATTAAATTGTCAAAATGGTATTTCAATGTTTATATAAGTTCTAATTTTTAGTTTTATTTTCTTGAATAATATTTTAATATAACTGTTAAACAAAGTCCGTTATAGATCAATCTTTTCTAGGGACTTTCGGTTTTTTTGCATAACTGGGAGTTTGTAGTTATGTGCAAAAAGTTGCATAATGAATATTTATATTAATGAAAATGATGGCTTGTTAATATGTTAAAAAAAGAAGTTCAGGTTATTGTCACAAAGATAGTTTACATCAAGATGGCGAGTATATAGTTAGGAGAATGGAACAATATTTTGGTAGAAATTTTATTTTTTCTACGATCCTAAGTTATAAATAAGTAACTGTAGCATTTCTGAAAAGTCGATTAGGCAGTTTCTTGAAAGTTAAGAAGTGATACGTAAATTAGAGTCGATTATCTTTATACCACAGAACACATTCTGTATTTAAATAACGAGAGACGAAAATTTCATGTCGATTATTCGGAAAAAAGATCAAGGAAAGATATATTTGCATAAAAGTTTTTCTGCAAGTAACTTTGGTAGTGTATCAAGGTTTCTTTTTGCGTAAAACATTCAATGTTCAAAATAAATTATATTAGAAGGGTTGACAGAATTCTTCAGGTTTTAGTCTCTTAATTTTGATAACCTAACATCTTAACCTGCCATCTGTCATATATTTCCCACTTCTGTTGACTGCAATATTATCTATTGTATTCGATGCGCCATTATTTTGATATATAGACACACCAGAGGTGTTCGACCGGTAATAACCAGACACAGAGAGTACGGTAAATAGAGCTGATCATTGACAATTATTGTCGAAGAATGGTAATAATATATTTTTTTTTGTATTATAATACTATAAGGAAAGCATCCCGAAAGTTTGCTCATATAAGGCTCATATATATATATATATATATATATATATATATATATATATATATATATATATATATATATATATATATAAGGCACATTGAAACTCATTTCTTCTTTATTCATAGAACAGCAACAGTTCAAATACTCAGACAATATGAAAAAAAATAAACCTCTTGATTGATTTATTTAATTCGACAATTAGACCAGTGTGAAGTATTGGAATTTTTCTCAAAAGTTAGATTATTTTTCACAATATAGGAAAATGTTATTTCTACGGAAATCTGAACCGACAAAAGGAAACAAAGTACTTCGTTGTATCTTCCATAAACATATGTGACATAATATTATATAAAATAGCACGTCCCACGCGACAAGCTAACTTTTATTTATTATTAACGATTCTTGATATATTACAAATACATATGTACGTTTATGAAGATAGCTCTTTGATTTGTATTAGGCTTAAAAATTTGTTTCATTTATTTGCTTTTCCCCGTTGTAAATCATTGAATTGTTCCGTTTTTTATGTTCTAAAATATATTAGCTTTTTTAAAAATCATCTTCTATCTAATAGTCAGGGAAGGATAAATAAGAAAAACCTTCGAATTTTGCGACGCAAACGTGATAACATACATAAGTGATATAAGTGACAAAACGCCGACAGAAAAAGCTTCATTTTATGCTTTTTAGAGATATTTATTTTCCCATTTCAAAGTACATAAGGAAAGAATAGAGTAATGTATTTTTCTTTTAAGTTTTTTCTAACTAAAAAGCTTAAAACTACTCTTTAGTTTTGGAATATAGACATAACTGTATTTTATTTACACGAAAATAGTGCAATGGCACTTGTTCGAAATTTCCACTTTTCACGTTTACTTACATCAACTTAAAATGGTGTTATGTAATAAATATTTCTCAATCGATCGATCGGCCTTTTGTTTAGTGTGTCAACATTTCTAATCAGTACGTATTTTTCTCCATCGCTATACTTTTGGTCTCTTATTTTATTATATATATATATATATATATATATATATATATATATATATATATATATATATATATATATATATATATATAGCCGTATCCGACTACGCTGCCAAGTTGCCTAATAAACTTCCCCAAGAAAATCATCATCAATACTAAGTGTATTGATAAAATAAGACTTCCACTGATTTTGATTCACTTAGTCCTTCTCGATTTTTCTGCTTTAATTCTTATTCGAAGTTCCCATTGAAGTGTGAAATTAACATATTTTTCTGCTTTGTTTACCTTGACGATATTGTAGCGTTTTGTATTCTGAAACTCTGCTTATACTCATAGGATTGACAATATAGAAATACAATAACTTTATATAACTGGATTGAAGTAAACGTAAAATAAAAGATATATAAATAAAAGATATAGAATATATAAACGTAAAATAAAAGACATCTGACGTAACTCTATTCGGTTATTCGATAAGTATGCAGAAAAGAAAAAAAAACGAATTAATTTAAAAACGATTATGTGAACATTTTTCACTATCTAATGAATTGCCTTTACATCAGAAATACTCTTTTTATTATAATTATTACGAGCACCTAATTAGATATCGTGTTGTTTATTACAGAAACACGCGTATTACAGAATAACTATAAACTTAATATTAAAGATAAATAGTATTTTAAAATTATTGTAAGAATTCTGTAAATAAATTTATACTAAGTAAGAAGTCATAAACTTTGATTAATATTTTACGATGAAAGTAAATATGTGTTATTCATATTTACCAGGGTTTGTTTGCTTAGACGATTAACTCAGCGTGCAATCAATTTGGTATTACGGTTCTTGCTTACGAAAGGATATCGTAAAATTTAACCGTCGAATATTCACGACACTAATTACTTTTATGGAGAGCCAAATTTTAACGAATAACTTATCAATGAACTCAAAATTTATATAGCTATATAATTATAAATAAGCAGTCAGTGTATTTTGATATATATTGAGTATCTGAGTTTTCTTTTTGATATCAACCTAATTCTCATGAGTACGCTTAAGTATGTCATTATTACTTTTTCTTTAATTCTAAAATTCCGATCCTTTAATAAATAAAAAAATATTTTAATTCGTTAGCCAAGCTTTTATTTAGTTGAATAAATTATTTAAATATGTTCAATCTTTCATTGCATATAAACCATTGCCAAAAAATACCGCTATCTGCATTCTTCTATCTAAGTGTATTGTTGCATATATTTGGCGTTAATTTTGTAGAAATTCATTATTCACAATTAAATGAAACTAAGTTTTTTAAACCTAGGTGGTGGCTACATCACGTAGTTTCATTTAATTCTGTGTAAGTGTATTGTTTTTAGAGTATTGCGATAATTTATGTAATAGACTAAATCCTATTTTATGATGATTAAGAACGCAATTTGATTTCTCGATTTAAAAACTATAAATATACCTTAAGATATGAATACGTATACGTGATATAAGCATTGATTTTACTTATTAGAAATTTTGCGCCTGATTTAATTTACCTTCTTCGTAGTCCACGTAATAAAATTCTTAAACGCTTTTATCATCGAATGAATATGAACAAAATTCGTTTTAACATTTTAACGAGAATTTGTAGCGTTATCATTAAAATGTTAATGAGTATACTAAAATTAATTTCGATAATGTTCATTCGATGCCAAAAGCGTTTTAGTATTTTATTACGTGTGCTACGAAGGGGAAAAAGGTGCAAAATATCTAATAAGTATAATAATGTAACGAAGATATAAAATTTAAATTATCTCAATTACAATCATCTTAGGTGAACTTTTTCCAGGCACAATCAAAGGGTACCCCCTTGTAGTAGTTTTTAAAACGTTCAGTTCTGTTACCCTAAATGTACTCAGTTATTCATTTGCCTAGAATATTATTTCAAACATGTTCGCAACGATTTGTTTTATTGCCCGATTTTAAATTGTTTCGTAATTTGTACGTATAGAATGCAGGATAATGCAGGATACATTTGAATTTTAGGGTTCCGTATCTCAAGAGAAAGAAGTAAAATCTACTAACATGTCCGTCTACTTTCTGCTTCAGTCTCTTTTCTCAGAAGTCGTTCGACGTAGATATTTGCAATTTGGCATAATTTTTAAAATATATTACCCATTATATATTTCACTAGTTAACTCAAAAATATTTATGTGGAAATTTTGTAGGTGTCATATTAATTTTTTTTTCTAATTATCTGTTTCATTGGGCCTATTGGTTAATAAGACGGAGAGGTAAGCCTACGAATTTGAAAACTATATTTTTTTGGGGATTTAATGTAAGTTTTAATTGCAGATAATATTAAAAAAAAAGTTTATACACGTCCATCCCCTGAATTTCTCTCCTTAACACTTGACGTTTAAGTTAAGAAAAACAATGCTCCTAAAAGTTTATCTAAACTCTACAGCAATGATTCTAAATCTCATAGTTTTTGAGAAATTCACAAAATTTTTATTGAAGTGAAAAATAAAATGAGTAATTGTGAACAGCTCAGCTCGTAGAAAACAAGGGTTAATTTACACTTTATCTAAGCGAATTATTCTTAAAAAAAATAAGTAGAATTGTACTTTTTATAAATAATAAATTTGTTCAGAAAAGGGATTGAAGAATTTACGTTTTGAAAGTTTTCCACCTCTGCTATAGAGTAAATAAAATATTATATGGCAACATAAATTACTTTCGATCATCGAAGGAACGAAATTTGACTAACTATGTCGCAAAACGCAGTAAATTATATTATTAGTCTGAATTTCAATAACCAGAGTAATAACAATTGTAGTTACAAGGAATAAATTTAATTTCGCTGAAGTATTTATTTGGATTTTTAACAATTCACAAAAGTTTTAAAGCAACTTGATAATAATATAATATTTTAAATATTAATACTTCAACCGTCTGAGCAGAACGACTACTACCATCAAAATAAGAGAAATGGGGACCATAAAACTATGAATTTACCTCGAATGCAGCAATGAAAGCTGTCAGGGTGGACAGGGAAAGATTTTGCTATACAAATTACAAATACGAGTAGTTCAGAATACACAATTCTTGCATAAGTTTTTCTCTCATACACGCATGTATAAATGCAATGACCGAGAGTGAAATAGAAGGTTAACATTTCCGCTTTCTCTAAAAAACAATTATATCTCTATGATTGGGATATTTTTTTGGTGTTATTGCATGCTCTTACTTTTTATGAGTTATAGGCAAGTTAAAGGCGTAGAATAAATTTGTGTTCCCAATTTTCTCTGTACAAAATTATACTTACTTTTAAGTAAACCATGATGGAGAAATAGAATTACAAGAATTTTTGTCTATTTATATAAAGTTAAATCTCCCTGACGATCCCATCGTCGATCCCATCGACGATCCCATATCCATTTATTTATGAACGTATATTTATCGTTATTACTAAGTAAGACGATAAGTATGCTTAATTATTGTGTTAAATTATTACTTGTACTTTGATGGTTACACAAAATTGCTTCATTTGTAAGCTTCATAAATATAACTCGTCTGCTGAAGATTGAATACAATTTTAGAGAGCAAAAAACTTAAATAAGAAACTAAAAAAAACGAAATAGTATTTAGCATTATTAAGTTGGTTCTGAAAGACCGAGGGAATTTTGAATTCCAATTATTTGTTTTAGTTCCCGAATGTTGCATAAATAACTGGAAGGTCTGTATCTATTCGAAATAATTGAATAGAACCCCTCCCCTTCTGATCGTAAAACAATCAATACGCAGCAAGTGCGTACGATATTTGTTTGACATGAAAATTATAGACAGATATTTTTTTAATTTGTAATTTTTAAAAAGTTATTCAGAAAAATACATTAAAATAGTTAAAAATACTTTTATTTTCACGTATTGTTGAATATTGAAAAGGAAATTCAATATATTTTGCGGTCTACGATTATATTCATCTTATGGTGTAAAAATGCCTTTCCTAAGTTTCATATCAAGTTGCCTGAAAGTGATAAGTGTTTTAAAGAATACCCAGTATTTTGGAAAAATTTTGGAAATATTAAACGACCCAGTGAGACATAATATGCTATATAAGTGCACACCACGCTCTTCAACGTTATTTACAGTTTCACTATTGATGAGTTGTTGACTCAGGAAATACAGACGACATTAAATCTCACGTCCCTGCTTGCTCATTGAATTTCAATCTAGTCATTCTACAGCAGATGTCACATGCACCATATATCAGAAAGTAACTTCCTATGAACTATTACAAGACGATGCTTGTGTGATTAAAAGGATCAAACCAGATCTGGACGGTCAATTAATTTTAATACCAACAAATTAAACTTACTTTTTGGAGAGAATCCCAGACTTTCTGCTACTAAATATAAATGATGTCACGGTATAATAGAGAAATCTCTATAAGAATTACGCAGTTTCTAAATATAGTGTTTGGATACCTAAAAACTTGAATTAGGATTAATTTAATTGTAGTGCAAATGTTTCAACATTTTGGCGCACGTTCTACTTATTACCGAAGAAAAGGAATGTGTCGTGTATGTAAATCATAGCCAGTAGATGAGTTAAAACGAATCAATTAGTCAGATCTATTCCAAAAATGATCCCACCACAAAAAGGTAAAGTTTGTTTGATGGGTTATTCATGGAATCATATTTCACCACGACTAGGTTATCTTTATGCATGATCATATGTCATCTGCCCGTACATTGTAAAAAATACTCAATTACAACTGTTGGAGCTGGTATGAAAAGCGATTTTATACCCCATTTATCTATTAAACCTGGCGATGTCATTTCTTTATGACGTAATTTTTTATTATTTATACACATTTTTTCTGTTTATTTTAAATGAGCTACGATGAAATCAGTTCTCTCAAAATCAAGGGGACTTCTTCTTGGCTCTAATATTTTTTTTGTAATTGTAGTTAAAAAATTAACTCATATTAAAACTAGCTTACTTTAGTATTTACATTAAATATCATTCTTTTGTATTGATAATTATGTATCCATTTTTTGCCAGAGAGTAAATTACAAAAAGTTGCAACTTCTTAATACACGATGTCAATAAAGAAGGTGAAATCGTCATTAAGTCGCATTTTTTAGGTTGATTATTTTTTAAAATTTGTTTTTCGTCCAACACAAATTAATGGTTTCATCTTCGTAAATAACTTTACTCTACTAACACACTTTACTCTTCGCAACACCTAGCTTATAGCTAACCCTATTGAACAGATCTCACTTCTACAGCATCCTTATCGTCATTGCATCAGAGTGATGAATGGTATGAGAGTATGGACCTAAATAGTAATCGTTTGAGGGCAAACAGAAGAGATACGTGCCACACTATATAACGTCTCCATTAAAGGGGCGCAATAATTTAGAATCATTTTGCCTACCTATGAGAGATGATCGCTTCTGATCTATCATCGTTTGATCGTTCATGCCATCGCGTCTTAGAGCATGTAGTCGCTCTAATTAGCTGGATATGCAAACTCTGTACGCACTTATTGTTCTTTCAGGATATTCATAGGTTAGTCTATGTCTAGTATATTCCTTATCAACCGAGATTTCGTTTGTGTAAAACTTTACTATGATCGAATTTTATTTTTCATAAGTGGTATTTTGTAATTATTACAAACTTTTAGTGATAAGTTAATAAACCGATATTCATAATGAGATATTAGGAGAAGAGAATATTTTTATTAAAAGCAGATGTCTATCAACCACGATATGTGTGCCATTTATGTGGGTTTGCGATGTGTTTCCCTCTCTACTCGCACAAAACCACGTGCCTTTTATATAATTTGCGTATGTACGACTCCATGAATGTGAACGTACAGTAAATGCGTCTTTTTATCAATGCAGAGCAAAGAACGGTGAAGGGTATAAATGTCAGTAGTAAGTTATCTAATTTGAAATCTTTTCTTGACCTACACTGACCAGAAAGTTTGAGATTCCTTGGACTATAAAAATATTAGAAAGAGTTATTTCTTATTTTGTCCTATAAAAATGACCTAAATGTTTTAAGGAGCGATTGATTTTAGCGTATATAATGTAAAAAGAAATCAAAAAATCTTGTTTAGAATTTTTGCCTGTCTGTATATCATTTTGTGCGTTAATCATGCAAAATCTACTGGACGAATTTTCATGAAATGTGCTTATAATCAAGAGCAACATGTCAGAAATAAATGTTCTTATTCCGAATGTAGTGTGAGTAAAACCTTGCCCACAACTAGTAAAAATAAATTGATTAGGTGGATGGAAAATTGTTTTCCTTCAGAAAATATTCCATATGTAGAAATAAAGAGAACAAATAGGTTTACGTAATTTACCACAAATCTGTGTGCAGACAAATGATTACATGTGGTGCTAAAATAAATTGGAAATGCGACGTATTGAATAAATTGAAATTTGCCAACTTGTGCCAAGCAAATTGAGAATGGATTTAAATTGTTTTATCCGTTCTGGATCTGTATTCGTACCAAAAAGGCATGGTGATAGGTCGTTTCGAATTTAATTTCTGATTTCAAAATTGTTGTCATGTAATCGAAATTTAAGAATGCTGCCGAAACTCGTCAAAATTATTCGCATAAAATTTATACTTAGAGTCAACACGAGCTTCCAAATACAGTATTTCTATTAGCTATTATTTGATTTGTTGCTATTAGCTGATTTCTTATTAGCGGTGTTGAGTGTTATGATTTTGGAACTTTTTTATTAAAACTGTATATCAGTACCATAATGGTACTAACACACGCACGCACACATACATTGCAAGCGGTAGCACCGTGCGCACAATCCTTTTGAAAAAATCCATGAAATCCATGGTCTACCTAAACCAGTATAAGAAAAATTGCGACATATTAGATGCTAACATAAAGAAGTTACCGAGGAACTATAGTCGTCGAGAAATAAAATATATTTGAAAAAAAAACTATGGACAGAAAACGTTACCTTTACGATGGAAAGAAGGTTGGAATTTGAGAGAATTGGGACAGTTATGTATGATACCATGCGTTTTTCTAATAGATAGAATCTGTATATGAAAGCATTTTACGTACATAAATGATTTAGTCACATTTTCTAAATTTGTCACATTGAGTTATACAAATACAATTCTGTTTTTAGCGAGGTCTATTTCTGACTTAATTCCAAAAATACTATATAAATAAATTATTCCGTATCATTCTTTCCAATATTTCAAACTTAACCACACCCTTCTCCCAATTTCTCTATTCGTTCGGAAATAACCCACGCAAATAGGGAAGGATTATTGGTTCCTAATATTGTTTCATTGGTTAAGAATGTATTGTTTATGCGGTAATTTGAAGCTATTATAACAAAGATATAATTTTAACCTCACTGCAAATCTTAGTTATTTATTATGTGATTTAATTCACGACTTTATGGCGTCATCATTTTCGATACCTGAAAATGGAGACCACGAATACCCGAAACTATTATGAGACAGTTGAATCATATCAATTATACTCATCAATTATACCTTCCTATTATTTCGACTCCGTGGCAAACGAAAAATAAATTTATACAGAACTAACGAAAACTAATAAATTGCGCGTTAAAACCGTTTTTGTTAATAATTGATTTACAACGCGCAGTGGACCGTTTCACTTTTATTGCCACCTGCAAAAAGTGATTTTTCATATGAAAATGGTCATAATTACGACGCCAACAATGTTTTTATGGATCACACAACAAACTGCTGACGCAACTCGCTTTCAACGTTTATGTGAAGCACATTATTTATGCATGTTTTATCTCTTGTTTATATATTTACAACTGTTGTAAATGCAAATTCGTTATGTTTGCTCCGTGTCTTTTTGGGCTTAATTTTATTTTGAGCAGATTTATTAGCATCGGTCTTTTTTATGCGTTGATACATTCAGTCACTTTTACCGGGTGATGATGGATTCAAAATGTATCTTTAAAATGTTAGTACTGATAAGTGTATTCGTATTTTAATTATTATTAGAGAAATATTGCCGAAAACATAATTCAGAATAAAGGATAAATGAAGTAATGAATTATAGTTTTACGCTTTAACTACATCATTTCGTTTTTAATAACCATGTTATTAAAAACGAAAATTTCATAAAATTTCTTTCAAAGATAGAAGATCGTAACCTTAGCATTTGTTTCTAAATGGACGTGAAAATAAGTTTGATAAACGTTAATACAAGTTATATGTCTAAAACGATTATATTGTTGGGATAAGAATGCAACTAGTAACTACGATTTACAATTATGGAGACTGTAATCATTAGACATAACATAAAAAGAAATGTATCTGGATTAATTTATTGCTTTTTTTATTAATTATCTATTCTCAGCGAATAAGTATGTAAGGAAATTAGGAACCTACTTCTGGTTAATACTTATTTATTAAATTCAGATTAAATGAGAAGAGGTCAAAGATTAAATGAGAAGAGGTCAAAGAAAGTAAAGAAAAAAGGATATTTTCAAAAGCAATGCTAGTAGACAAGCACTAATCATATCGGAAACTGTGTGTATGTATGTACGTATGTAAGTTTGTACGCTTTCAAAAGTTTATAAATATGAAGAGAGCGTCTGATTGACTTGACTATTTCATTTGGTAGCGACCAGCGGAGTGAATAAAATTATAAGTTTCCGAGCTCCGATTTCCGTTCCGCTCTTGAGTTATTCCGTTGAAAATTTGAAGTTTAATTAAAGAAAAACTGATTGGATTGGGATCGAATAAACTGCATGCTATTCGAGTTGAAAGGTATATTATAACGAGCAAAGTATTTCCCGAAGTAAGGACAACAAACTTAATTTTTTTAGTTCTTAGCAGTCCCGTAGAAGTTTTAATCAGCTGTTAAAAAAATAGTTAATATTTTTTAAAATTGATATTCAAAATGTCGGGTTCTTTTATAGACCACACGTTTTGTGTGTAATGTTTTCTTGTTTAATATATGTTGTAAAATAAAGCTTAATATCTCGATTTATTCAAAATAGAATAAGTGAAAAATATTTATTTTCAATTTTCCCCATAAATTTTATGTCATTTTTGTTATTGACACACTTATCCCTGTCCCGTTCAAGGTTAAACAAAATGCTTATCAGCACGGTCTAAAACGCCATGAAAATAATGCCTGATGCTTCGCTTTCTTAAACTTATCTTTTCGTAATCTTTAGTAATTTTCTAAGAGTGTCAGCAATTTATTTTTTACGACATCACTCGTAATCACCAGTCGAGTGGAGATTTATTGTCGCTCGACACCACAATACTCAAGACAATACACGAGATAAAATTTTAAAAATCCTAGAATATAATTTAGTTTTCTTCCAGTACAGACATAAACTGTCATACATGTATCTGACCAGTAAACTACTACACGCAAGTGGATTGCGATTTCAGTCTTTGAAGCAAATTCTCAGGATGAAGCCAAGCGCAAGTCTTTGCCTGAATATGTTGTACCAAATCGCCGATTGCAAGTAAAATATGGGCGGTCTTTTTGCTAGTTCTCTCATATTACCAAAAATCCAGTTATGATGTTAAGTACAGAATACTATTTGTTTCAACTTATACGAGTATTTTGTTTAAAATAATTATCTCATTAAGAATAATAGCATAGGCATTTACGAATTTAAAAATATATGTATTTAAATGTAATCCGTCTTAAAAAATTTGATTTTAAAATGATTTTACAGGAAAACTATGGAATAATTATTTAAGTATATACAAATAATCGTAATTAATATTATAAATGAGAATTTGACTTTGTGGATCTTATACTACTTAACCATTTGCGATGCAAAATTTTGGTATTTTCACAAGAATATTGTTTATAAATTATACCATAATTATTTCCTTCTTCGCGAGAGCGTAGCCGTAGGCAAGAACTGTCTGAATAATACCTTTATTCAGCTTTTACATACATTCAATACTTTCATACTTTTATTCTTTTAAAGCGTTTTTGAAATAAAGAGAATTGAACTAGTAGTAACTCGCTTGTGGAAAGAAAATGGTGGATAATTTAAAAATAACGTTCTTTTAAAAATACTGACTCTTAACACTGGACATGGACTAATAATGTTCTTTTAAAATACTGACTCTTAACACTGGACATATTTAAATAGGTGAAGATACAAAAACTTATTTTCCTTTTTTTCATTAAAACCTAAATAAATATTTTGAAATTTTCTAAAACATATATATTTAAAACCAAGATGAGCATTTGTGTTTAATTAAATAGAATTATATTATCACATTTCTGAAGTCTCACTATATATTGACATAATCGTTATACTATATTTATAATAATTAAATATAAAACTTTTACAACTTGAAGTTTTATACGTAAGGGATATGAATATAGTATAAAGGTAAAATATTTCTTAAAATCATTGACGTAAGTTAACCAAAATAATTTGGATTGAAGTTTCTAATCAAATTTAATATTCAGAATTGTTTTCAGATTTTCATATACGTATTAAATGTACGATTGAATAAACACAGGAGGCGAAGCGAGGTTCACATTACACATAGCTTTAAGGCTCAATATGTGACAAACAGTGCTTCAAATCAAATATATGACTTTTCACTAGATTGTCTTAGAAAAATATTTTCTTTTTTGTTATGTGTCAATGTATGTATCAATGACTTTTTGTTACTTGGCAGGCAGTAAAAATATACCTATTGCATAAAAATCTGGTGAATGGGTTCAACAAATTTAAAAAGGTCTTTTTGAAGCTCTGTGTGAGTAACAAGAAGATACCCTAATGTCGAGTGAAAAGACAAAATAGTTCTGATACTGAAATTTCACTAAACCATTGGTCCATACATGTATAATCAGTGTGTAAAACACATAACTATTTACTAGTTATCTCTCTATTTACTAGTTAACCAATCAACCAAAGTTACATTTTCTGATCAATAATTTTGAAAAATATTATCTCTTTAAATAGGAAAGTACGAACTTGGTGTCGATTTAAATACTTTTTCTTTTATGTAATACATTTGGATAATTGTAATACACTTTGCGATCTATTATTGACAGAGACACATCAGCCTATTTCCTCTAACACTAAATTATTCTGAAAGATTCAACAATCTTTCTGGAAAATCTGTCCAAATTTTTAACCACGAAGCTAATAGAGGTTTATTAGCCAAAGTAACATAAAATTAGAATTGTGATAGTTGTTTGCAAAGTAAGCATATGCCAGTGTTGAACAATTGAATATATATTTTGTTATTAAACTGGTTATATGCCGTAGATAATGACGTGAAATTTTTTATTAGTAACATATCTCAATGATAATTGATACATTGAATTCTAGTCTCATCAAAATCCGTTTAGCGATTTTTGTGTAGTGAGTAAACCTATTTATTGTATTTGTAGACTTAAAAAATATCTGTTCAATATTTTTCAAGTTTTGAGAAAAATAAATAATTTCGATTCCGATCTTAACATTGATACTTGTAAAATGTAATATCGATATTTAAAAGTATGAAAGAAAAGACTAGCAAAATTGAATTGAAGTATTCCTTGCTTATAAACACCTAATGCAGTCTATAATCTCTCAATGTTCATTTACCGATAATATAGCTATCGCGGGTAATATAAAAGGAGTTTCTTAAACTTTCTTCAAAAGAGAATGAGGTTCTTAATTTGATACGTTTTTAAATGGTTTTATTTAGCTTCACGATGTTTAAGTCTAATTTTATCCTTTGATTAATAAATTTTCATGCTGCATTTCTGACGATCCTGCTGCTTAACGGTGAGATTTGAAGATCTTCTGTTTTTCAATTCGTAGTTTCAAACAGGAGTATATGGGTCTAATGGAAAAATAATGACAAAGTTCCTAAAGTTTTGATAAGACAAAGGGCAGTACTCATCTCCTCTTTTACAATAATGGAGCTGGGAGGTGAAAACAGGAACTCTTCACTGATGAAGAGTGTACTGATCGAGTTAGTTTCGTTTGTCATAACGTAAGCAGGACAATAAAAAAGTATATATATATATATATATATATATATATATATATATATATATATATATATATATAGTGAAATAAATACAGGATTTACAAAGGCGTGAAGCAATTAAAATAGTACGTAGGTAGATAAATAAGTACATGAACAGAAAATGTATGAAATGACTAAATGTTATTACGAATGTAGACAAATAAAAAAATATAGTAACTTGTTTATCAGTAGGCAGGTAAGTAGATATGTACAGATGTATAAAAAAGCGTGAAGTAATTAGGATATTAATAGGGATATATTTAGCATATATAGGTATTTAGGAAAACATTCTCTAACTGGTATATAGGTAGGCACGTAAGTACATATGCATATAGGGAATATGACTTTATTGTTGGCCATTTAAAAAAATATAGAAAAGCGCAACAAGTTTTGCTAAGTTTTTGAATATTTTTAAAGATAATTAAAACTATTTCTAACCTGAAGTTACTTTTATTGCTTTGACACCATACATGTATTAGAGCAAGTATAGTTGCAAGCAGTTTGAACGTTTATTATAACGAAAAATAAAAACTTTATTTTTTTAAGAAATTTTTAACATTTTTTAACCTCACATAAGTATTATTGATGGGGTTATTAACTGATAATGGGTACCGTCTGTGGTTAAATGTATAGTAAATAACTATAAATTTTTATGACTATAATTTTTGTATGTGGCAACTTATTAAATTGTTTGCCAGTTCTGAGTATTACATTTTTTTTAAGCACAAACGGTCAAATTTGAAAATATTGCAACTTATATTAACAACATTTACTTATATTGTCGAAGTAGTCTTATTTTAACGATTACCTGTTGACATCCACGCTGAACCTCTTAAACAGATTTACGACTCAATTTCAAAGCCGACACACACCAAAATTAAGCACCCTTCTATACTAAGTTATAGCACCTCGCATTCCCTTTCAATGTCTTTTTAAATTTTCGACGATCCACAAATAAACTGCCGAAAGCCATAAAGACTAATTTAATGTTCTAAAGTTGAAGTCTGCATTGTGTGAGAAGTTAATATTGAATATGTGGACCACTAATAAAGTCTTTCTTGGAGACCAAAATAGCAGACAGCCAAGACATTAACTCCAGTAACGTTGCAAATGGATAGTCTCATTAAGACCACGTCTGACCTATTGCCATATTTTTACATTTTACCGGGCTCTGCGTTTGGTTAGTAAAATAGTGGAGACTGGAAAGGAAATCTTCGGTGTAAGGGAGTAATGATGTTTGAAGACTTATCACACGGTCAAATTGTGTCAGAGAGGAAACAGGCTCTTTATTACCTCGTCTTTATGAAGTTCATCTTTAGAATTATAATGAACGACAATGTAATTTTTTCGTAAGTTTTCGATTAAGTGGTCTAATGAGTAGTGATTTATGAAGATATAATATTGAAAGAAAAGTAATAAAGACGAGGGACATAACAAATGAGAAGTTAAAATGGAGAAAACAAGGCAAACGTGATGTTATTATGACGGTTCGAATACATAGAAAAGAAAATATAGTAAGACAAGGATAACAACTGAGTGAAAATACAAAGAAAAAATTAAAAGAGTTACTAGCAAATCGTTTTTACCAATTCGGAAAATATAAACGGAAAGACATTTTTTTGAAAATTCTGTAAATAAACTAGTCACAATTTTTATTTTCGGTAACTTTTTATTGGTACCATATGATCAAAAATAACGTATTTATTTCCCAAATAAAACGGTTTCACGTACTTTTAAATGTTAAAAATCACTTATCATATTATGGACTTAATTTCATTTGTTCAAATTAATTAAGTCAACCAATTTAATATCTATATATATATATATATATATATATATATATATATATATGTATATATATATATATATATATATATATATATATATATATATATATATATATATATATATATATATATATATTATAAAATTGTAACATTAAATTTTGTATATGAAAAATATTTTAAAAAGAGTTAATGATTTAGCGTATAGAATGATAATAGAAGCCGGAAAACCTTTTTTTTACAATTTTTATTTCTCTGTCTTTATGTTTTGTGTGTCAGTCAAGCAAAATCTGTAGAATTTGATGAAATTTGGTATGATAATAATTTAACTAAGGCAACATATCAGAGAAAAACACTTTTCTATATTCCGAATTTTTCACAAATTTTATGGTTTCACCGTTGAGCACAGCTAGTTTATATGAGAATCATATGTTATATTCGTGACTCGCTTCTACTTCAGAATTATTTATATTAATTGAACAAGCCTCAAAACTAAAGCTTTTTCACCATTCTCGGACTTTATTACGGATTATGAGGTATTGGTGCTTTCGAATTATGAATTCGAACGCGGCTTTTATTAAGGACATCAGTCTTTTTTATAGTGCAAATATGTAAAAATTACGGAAAAGTTGGGCTGTAGTTTATTTTGTTTTATTTACATGGATTTTCCACATGCAAATAAATATTTCAAAATAGAGACTTGTGGAATCTTTTTCTTGTCGAAGTTTCTGTTGAGCGATTTTCTCTAGTGAGTCTTATCTGACGAGTCTACCTGATGCTTGAATTCCATTTGCCCTGATACCTACGTTCCATTTCTTTTATATCCTGGAAAAATCATTTACTCTGTTCTTCACCAAGATCTCTCACGTTAGTAGAAAAGTAGTTTAAATGAGAGTTTTAATAATTAAATGAAACTACGTGATGTAGTATTATTTCTACTTTCTCTAAGTTCTTTACTACGACCTAGGTTTCGTTGTATTACAACATCTTCAGGTGGGCTATTAAAAAAGAGACGAAGAGAGTTTTAATGATAGTTTAAATCGCCTTGTCTATTTAAAGTTTTTTAAAATATTTCATAATACCAAATTATACATATGAAGGGGCAGTAAAACTTTTTTAGGTGATATCAAGTTCTGTCTAACTCTAGATTCATATTAATTCTAGCCGGCCTTTCTTTTCTCCCATATTGCACACTGTTCTTTTCATCTCACTCGCATAAAAAGCACGGATACTTCAAATATACCCATTAACGTATTGTTATTCTAGTAAAATGAAATTGTGCGCTGATTTTGGACTCCATCTGCATCCACTTTGAACTAATTTAGCTTCCATTGCTCGACCTATCTATGGCCGCTATGACCGTAATGAGATATTCATCTCATTGATCCAATTAATTAACTATGATATACTCGGATTTAGCTAGCCATGACTTTAATTAGACATAGCTTTCAACTTCACTTCTTACAGAAAAGTATAAAAGTTTTTGACAATTAATTCTGAGATGAGAGATTTTTTTACTATTCATCCCGTAATAAGTATATCAAAATCTATTAGTCATTATTTGTCCCGCGTAACAAAATCTATAGTCACATTTTATCCTATAATAAATATAATTAAATTTATAGTCAATAATGTTTCTGTAATAAGTATACCAACATTTATAGTAACTATTTGTCCCGTAATAAGTATTCTATAATTTATATTCGCTATTTGTCCCGTAATAAGTGGGTATACCAAAATTTATATTAATTATTTGTCCTGTAATAAGATTACCGAAATCTATAGTTACTATTTGTTCCATAATAAGCATCTGGTATTGTTGGTTTATAGTCATTATTTGTCCCGTAATGTTTAGGTATACCAAAATTTAAATTCACTATTTGCCCTGCAAGAATACCAAAATCTATAGTTACTATTTGTCCCGCAATAAGCATATCAAAATCTGTAGTTACTATTCGTTTCATAATAAACATACCAAAATTTATAGGTAATGTATTTTTATATTTTTACGTAAAAAATATTATCATTGAAAATTTTATTGACTCATAATAAACCTTTAGAATACTAGATTGGGTACAATAAAATGGAGACGATAGAGGGAAAGAAAATGTGGACAAAACACACGGCGTACGAAATGTGTTTTGTGCACATTTCCTTTTAACGCTTTTCTTCTTAAAACTAATGAATCCACTTCGACAGTTTAAGTACTAAGTAGATTAAAATACTTCAATTTGTGATGAACTACTCTAGTAGATATTATAAGTATATTTGGCTATTTTAATATGTGACAATGTTGTTTCAATACGTAAGAATTTTAAATATTGTTTCATTGTAATAAAAAATTAACTATTGACTAATTCATAAATCTTCGTACCGAGAAAATTTATACCTAAAACAATAATAGAAATGCAGTAGCGGTGTACACGTACGTTGAGAGTTGTGGCATGGTTGCTTCCGTGCGTCTTTCGGTATTTTCATCTCTGACAAGTACAGCATACAGTACAATGTTTTTCTTCCTTTTTTTCAGGTTATTCTGAAAAAAAGAAAGAAAAAATTATACATGTTGAGAGTTTTTCTAAATATATTAATTTTTTTACCATTTCCTATTTAGTGGCGTGATGAATCACGTGTACAATGACAATTATGGAAAAAAGATCACGTCAACACCTTATCAATCAAATGATCTTATTAGTGATATTTACTTCAAAAATGGTTGAGTTTTTGTTACATTCACCAAAAATATTTTACGTTCAGAATGGTGATATAACAATATAAAAATATGTCGAACTATATATCGAACTTATTACGTTTAATATATATATATATATATATATATATATATATATATATATATATATATATATATGCATATATGAAAAGACGTTAGTGCTTAAATATTATTCAACATATCAAAATACTATAATTATATTTAAAGCTAAGAAATAATGCTAGAAAAATCATGATAGAATTTACATGAAAATAGTAAAAAAGCAAATAGTCATTAAATTAACATTTCTATTAATATTTTTAAATATTTTTCTTTTTGCTAAAACGAGAAACTGCTAGCATGATGATATAAATATAGTAGAATATCTAAGAAGTTTTTTCTTGAATGGCTGAGATTAATTGACTATGCTCAGTAGATTAATAGTTCTATAAGATATAAGATCTGCGTAGGTATTGACCTCTGCAGCGTAAAAAGTAATGTGTACGAAAATATTTCAAGTAAAGACTGGATAAAAAGCTTATAGAACATTGTTGGATTTTAGGCAAAAAGGAAACATTTAAACAAAGTTTTTACTCTGTTTTTTTAAAATATAAATAAACAATACGATCTGTTGCGAGAATGGCCTAATTAAAAACGTTTCAGAAACATCGGGAAGAAAATATTTTGTAAACATGTATGATAGACTCATTAAATTTAATCGTAGAGAAAGTTTTCTTTCCCAATATATGTTCGCCTCTCACAAAAACGTCTCTTAAAAAGCCTTATCCGTAACCTTTTTACAAGGTTTTCAGTCTCAATTCCCATTCATTCGAAAAAGCAGTGAAGCGATAAACTGTAAAGCCAATTTAAATTAACTCTTAACGATTGAATATTTTTATTTGAAGCTATAAACTAATTCCCAATATAATTGAGGCCCCATTCACATATCGAGTTGTAGCATACGAGCGAGTATTCAAATAGTCAAACTCCACATAATTAAAGGTTATACGCGCTTTGTGAACGAATAGGTGTACCACGATATAAATTCTACGCGTAATCATAGCTTCCAAATTAATTGATTACAATTTCAGATTACATTAATTACATTTGAAAATAAACAGTATTCATTAATTCTCAGCCATAGTAAATTATAAGATCTAATTGCCAATTTACATTTTGTCTGTTGGAAGTTATTGACAATTATTACTGAATAATAAATAGAGATTTGTCAATATTTATGTACTGTTATATAACTTTGATATCATAAAGGAAAAGTTTTTAGAGACTGATTATTATGATTTTAGGTTTGTACATAAGCGTAACACGTCGTGCCATATTACTGGCACTTATATGCAAGATAGCGCTCAATTATTGTAATAAAGAGTATTATTATTTTCAGGATACAGAATGAAGTCAATGAGATATATATATATATATATATATATATACATATATATATATATATATATATATATATATATATATATATATATATATATATATATATACGTGTAGAAATAGTTAAAAGGTATTAAGGTGGTCTAATCCGTTAGGAAGTATAACAGAAACTAATCGATCATATTCTTACTAGAAAACATTATATTATGTTCAAATACTTAATAAAAACAGAAAAGAACCACTCGTGCGTCTGTTTGCTAAATAAATGGAACTAAATAAAAGGAAAAATTAACCATTTGTGCCTGTCCTACATTAGCAAACTTTTCAAACAATTTCAAAATAATATTTATCTACCGTAGTAACGGAATTTAGTCATAATAAAATAATTTATCGACTGTTGCGTTATACCGCGTTTTGGATTTTGGTAACTTTTGCTTTATGAAATTGTTTATGCTAAAGTGGGTGTTTTCAATATTTTAGTGAAAATGTTAGTGCTGGTACACAGGAGTGCGATTTTTACATGTTTAATAATTTTAGCATTCGAAGGAAAGATTAAATGTACAATTTATGAAATATGTTCTAAAAGAAAAGAAAACTATAATTAATATTGTAACAATCTATGATATTTATTATATGTTAATGTAAATAAAAAATAAAAGAACCAATGCCATATTGCATTTTGAAAAAGTTTCTACCCAGATGGAATACAAGATAAAGATTTACCGACCGGTGGAGTTAATATTCTAGTTTACGTAACGTCCTGTTACGTTTAAAGAAAGATAACAAAACATGAAGGAATCTAGTTTATACTGCACTCTACTGACTATATGATATTCGTTCACCCATGCAAAATATAATAAGCTGTACGCTTGTTAGTATAAATAACATAAAACTCATGGAGAAAGCTAACTTTCTAACTTCCACTCAACAAAATTTCACTAAAACTATGACGAAATATATTAAACTTATAATAGTAAAATAAAATTAAATGAATAAATAGAATGTAATAGATAACCTTAATCGATTAAACTAAGGATATTCCACTGTATTTATATTGCTATCTCCACATCGTGAAGAGAAAACTTCCTACCCCATTTTAGGCAAAATGCGCTTATATATTGCGCTCTCAGGAGTGTGAGATTTGGTATAGTTAAAGTTTATGAAAAAGGATTGCATCAAGTAACATAAGAATATGTATCACAAATACATTAAATTAAATATTACAATTATACTAAAATATTAATTGTTTACGTTCGACAATAAAAGGTTCAATGTTTACGTTTAATACTGTCAATGTCAAACATTTAACAGTCTAGAAGTAAACTTATTTACAAAAGAACATCAATAACGTTCAAACTTAAACATTCAATGAATTACCTTCGAATTTTGACCACTGGGCGACTACCAGTATTTATTATCTATCAATTTCGGTGTAAACAAAATTGTTTAACCGGGCACAAAAGCTCATTGAAAATTGTAGAATTAATAATTTCTGTCTATTCCACAAATTACAAGAACTGGAATATAATCTAAGAAGACTCTGAAGTATTCAATCATTATAATAATAAAAGAAAAAAAAATCGAACACTTATTAAAAGATTTCGTTAATAGAAACAGTGATGATACAAAATGTTCAAATCATTCATTTTATCATTTTATTTTGTTACGTCAGTCGAAAATGATTTATTTTTAATCTTGGATATCCATGTTTATTGTTTACATAATATGTTTGTGTCATTTTAATTTCATTCCGCATTTGTGTAGCCTTTTGGGTTTGAGATATAGTTTTTCATTTCGTAAGTATAGGTTTTCTATTGTAATAGTCCTTATCTATGAAGGTAAAATAAGGATTTTATTAAACTCGTAGAAATGCTTATGAAGTTTGTAGACATATACCCTTAACTGGGAAATGACATTCTAATAGAGTTGTATTCATGGAAAACAGAAGGTCTAAGACCTTGGTGATGAATGGTAACTTGGGCGGAATTTTATGCGAATCAAGTAATAAATTTAGTTCAACCGAATAAGCGACTTTATTATTTTCATCCAAAATTTTCACACTATATTCTCGAGCATGTTATATATAATTTTTAACTTATTGTTAATATATATCTATATAAATAAAATTATAAAATACATATATATATATATATATATATATATATAAATATATTTCTATTTTATTAAAAGCTCATATTTTATGTTTGCATCAAGTAAATTAAAATACTTCTTAAGTTTTAAATATTTTACTATAAAATAATTAAATTTGTTCCTGGAATATTAATTAATAAACAGATTCCTCTAAATAAATATACCGCCCACTTTCCCATGTTACAAAATAAATTTACTATTTTGACTTAAATAATTTACTTTCTGAATAATAGTAGATGATCCTAGCTTATAATTAAATTTTATTAATTCATTTTAAATAATAATCATATTTTATTTTATTATTTATTTACTAATAATATTTAACTTGTTTAGTGTATGCATCTTTGTCAAAGTAATTAGTATACTATGTCAATTATTTTTAATTTTACAAAATTTTAATTTTTTAAATATTTTGAAATTAAATGTTGTGGATTTATTTTACATTATTTACAAAATTAACGTGAAAAATACAAAGTTTAATTAATTTTTAACATTAATATCTCTTCATCCTACGAACATCATTTTGCAGATATTTTTTTCACAATTTATTAGTTTTCACTAAAAAAGCCAAAGAGGATAAATAAATCATTTTACCAACCTAGCATTTACAACTCGAATGGCAATGCTTACTTTTCATGACGAATTTTACTGACTTGATTTCGAATAATATGGCGAAGAACGAATCAAGTCATTTGGAAAATCATTCAAGCTTTATTGCGGTAGCTTTCCAAGCTCCATTGAGGTGGAAAATATAGGAGAAAAATATAACTAATACTAAAAATTATCTGCCCGGCGCTATTAGCCATCTCCAATTACTGTCAACCTCTGTAGAGTGATATTAAGGTGACATATTTCCAATTTAAATTACTTTAGTGAATACTATCCTTTGTCAAATCAAGTAGGAGATATAAAAAATATATGTGGAGTGGAAAAAAGAAGAATTTAAAGATCGTTGATCTTGTATTTTATTTAATTTTTAGATGTGTATATATATATATATATATATATATATATAAATATATATATATATACATTACAATATTTACCTAGATCATGAAAGGAATAAAAACATAGCTGCATCCGTGAAAGTGATTAAAAGTGAAAAATTTTAAAGCGGGCAAGAAATGAACCTCGAAAAAAAATATTTTGAGAAAATGTGATTAAAAGGAATGAAGTAATACTTGTGCTTACGATGGTGTTAATGCCATTTTTCTAAACGTAATGTACATCGGTACTACGAAAATACTAAACTATGGCTGGACCGGAAACGCATGTCCTAACCGAATTGAATTCACAGGTCGCAGAAGTCCGGATATTAAATTAAACGGAAGTTCATGGAAATGATATGGAAAATTCATTTAGGCGAGATTAGTGAATCTATGTTTATCTTATGCTTTCGCATTGCATTTTAAAAATGCTTGTTTTTGTGTTAGTTTGAATGACTGTTTACTCCTACTTTTTTACGAAACACATGTTTTTCCCATTATTAACATGGTGTTTTTGTGTTAGTTTGACTTACCATGTGTTCGTTTTTTCACTATTCGTATTTTTTCGTTATCGGTAGTTAATAAAACTAAATATAGTTAATTTGTTTCTTTCGATATTGTACTTGCCACCTTTTCAGAAAATAATTTGTCCATAGAATAAAATTATACCCAATTTTTAAAATCAAAATATTTAAAACTTAGCTGTTTATGTATATAAAAGTAAGTACCGATAATTAATTGTAGGAGTATTGTTGTTTCTCGGCAGATATTTATAATTGAAATAATGCGCAACTTTATAGATATGATGACAAAAATCCACTACTAAACTATAAATGTATTTTATACACGTAACTGTGAACAGCTCCCATGTTATCCCTATATAAAGATAATTTGCACGTTAAGATAATTTCCATGTTATTTTTATTATACTTTTCTTTAAAATTCCACATTTTATTAGTGGCTAAAATTAAAAAAAAATTTCTTAGTTTTTGGTATAAAGTAAACAATTTTGTGCATACTTAATATATGCGTTAAAAGTTATAGTTCTTAGGCATAATACAAGATTAACTTTATTTTGCTCGAAAATAATTAATGGCAATACAATCTCATATAAAACCGTGATTATAAATACGGTTGGTAAAATATAAATTCAATAAAATAATTACATTTTAAAAATTAAAACCGAAATTTAACCTCACTTAGAGAAATTAATTTATCAATAATAATAATAATATTAATAATGATAATAATTATTATCTATTATTTTTTATAATTTTATTATTTTCATTTTTTCACGTAATTATTTGTAAAATTTAAATTAATTTAAAAATTGTTAAATTTCTTAAAATAATAAGTTTGATTAACAATGAAAATAGATGAATATGCTGAAGGTTTATAGTGATTTATTTATTTTAAACATTTAATAAATTATGAAGGAAGTAATAATTTATAATTTATAATGCAAATAAATACGTATTGAAACTTAACCTCAATTAGAGAAATAAATTTAATAATATTAATATTAATAGTAACTTTTTAAAGTTAATCCTTTAAGTTTTTTATTTAACTAATTAAATTGATTTTTAAATTAATTTTAATATTAAATGTAATTATTTTAATCATTTAAATGAATATAACAAATTGTTGAATTTATTAAAACAACCTAAATAAAGTTTAATACGAAAGAATTAATAATGCTTATAAATTAATGTGGTGAAAATTGATTGTAATTTATTAATTCTAAATATTTCATAAATTAAATTCTAAATATTTCATTATTAATTTACCAATAATTTATAATGCAAATAAATACACACGGAAAAAAAATAGATTTTAAAAAGCTTATAAACACTATTTCTATCATGAGTGTTCACTATTAATTATTAAAAAAATGTTATTTAAAAGATATAACGTAGATTTGTATCAATATAAAACACGTTGTGTATTTACAAATTCTTAAATAACTATCATGAATATAGTATACACGTGTAAAACAGGTAGTACACGCATGTAACTTCACCATGTCGATTTTTATTGCGACGTGCGTCGTAAAATTTCACTCTCAATATTTTTTCATAACGCACGTAAAGAAGTATAACTTGAAAGAGTTTTTTATGATCACACTATTTTCAACCAATTTCGTGATTGTCCATTGCATGGGTGCCATGCAGGATTGATTAATGCTAGCAAGGTATAAACAAATCTAGGTATTTTATTTTTAGCATTAAACCGACATATATTGTGGATGCGAGTTATTTTGATCCGTAAGTAAAGAATTTGTTAATAACTTGAGAACATTGCCTCCTATTGAACCCTACCATAGCCAAGAACCATCGTTTTAACAAAACATATACATATATTGTATGAATTGGTCAAGCCGTTCAGAATTTACACGATCACTAACTAACGCACCATGGATTATACATGATAACACACACACATATATATATATATATATATATATATATATATATATATATATATATATATATATATATTTACATATAATTCATATTATCACTTTTTACGTTGTAAATAATGTTTAAATTGAATTATTATTTAAGACTGTATAGTATTTCTATTAAGGTTTTTTTACAATTCTAAGGTAACATTATTTCTTAATCCGTAAATATATGTTAGGTACTCTGTACCTAACATAAATTACGAGCTTAAAATTGTGGCGTATTTTTCATCTGTTCTAAGATTTCGAATTTCGAATAATTTTCCGGAAAATTGTATTGTAATTTCTATTAAACCTATTTATTCATAATTTTGTGAACAGGAGGGCGGGCCAGCTTGTACTAAAGTCTCACGGTTCAGACGATTATTTTATAGATTCCTGCTATTGTAAACTATTCGGATTGATGTTTTATTGTGTCACAATTTTAAAATGTCTGTCTCGTAAGAATTCTGAGAAAAACGGCTGTAATAAACAAAATAATGAATATATGACTGGCCATGTATGGGTTTTATTTTTTGTTTTTGATATAGAGACCACTAAAATTAATTTAGGCTTGAAATTCAAAGTTTTTTGTTAAAATTTGTTTACTCCAGTCTGCGTACGAGGTAGCAATTTTATTGTATCGGAGGACTATTTACTTAAAAAAAATAATGCCGTTATTAAACATTCCGAAAACACGTTTTATTGTACTTTAATAATAATTTATATTACTTTTAGGTAAGTTTTTAGTTTTTTAAAAAAAATTTCGTTTTCGTTTCGCGGAATTATGTCCTGGTTTTTAGTATTAAATACTTTATTGTAAGTAATTAAATTAACGTCGTACTTAATTATACGAACAGTATTTAAATGAATACGCTGCTTATAATATTTTACGTTGTTATTGAAGAAGTTGATTTATTATGAAACAAGTTGACATGTAATTTTAAAACTTTGATCTTCAATGTAAGTGAAATAAAATAAAAAATTGTAGAAACACATCACGAAATAGTACTTCTATTAATTTTATTATGTCTTCATTTAATTCATTTAACCAAATGTAAAGAGCAGTATCCCTAGTTATTTTAAAAACATCACCTGCAAAAATATGCGCATTTAAAATTGTGGCGAAAAATTGATCCACAGAAGGACTTAAAGTTCAAAACTTAAAAAAAATTGAAATTGTTTTGATTAGGAAAGTAAAATTATTCAGTGAAATCTCCAAGTCATGTAAGGCCATCAACTGAACACACTTCATTCTGTATAACACTTGACATGTTCGATCTGAAATTGATATTAATGATCTGAATATGATAATTTTTGTTTATGGTTTCATTTAGTCAGTCTTAAACTTTTGCAAGCAAAGTGCAATTATTTAAAAAAAAAAATGCTACACAAAACCTTGAAATATATCAGAACGACTCCTCTTGATAAATTGAAAATTATTTTAAAACTGATCAAACATTTAATTTCATTAGGTAATATTTATTTCAGTATTAGGTAATGTTATTAAACGAAGAGTTTAATGAGAATCCAAAACTGATTCAAAAAGTATAATAAGTAACTCAAAGATGTTGGAAGCGAGCCAAATGTTGCGCTGTTTCACTGATGGGGAAACTGAAGGAATCCTATTTATCACATTGCACGTTGTTTAAATTCCTCGTATTTCGTCTACCTAGATAATTACATACCGTTCAATAATATGGGTGATAATAAATTTTTGCTAAATTTTAGAGAAAATAATATTTTTCCATATTTAAAATTTTACCGTAATAATTAGAATTCCTATCTAAATGTATACTTGGCAAATTCCATCAATGTAAGTTTAAAAGTGGAAACTGTAAGGTTTTGCCATATGCTATTTTCATCACACTATTTTTTCTAGACATTCAAATTTACATTATGTATTATGATGATACAAGAAGATTTAATTTAGAATGTAATATAGAAATTACAAGTTAAGTCATCGTATGACTGAGTACTGCTGAAATGTAATGGTCTTAGGGTTAACGGATATGCTTGTCGTTACTGAAGCCGATTCATTTTTGCGAAACGCTACCAAGATACCCTATTAGTACATATGTGATATCTGGCATCAAGAAATATGACATTAGGAAGAGCGTAAAACGATTAAGGTAATGTAAATATATATATATATATAAATTCCCCTATCAATATAATATAGAAAATAATTAATAATAACAGCTAGAATCTTCAATATTTATTACTATACTATGGCTATTGTGGATATGATATCTAACAGTCATCAATCATCGTGGAGAATTTTGAAAATCATAAGAAGTATTCACTTCGTGAAGTTGCGAAAAATGTTTTTTTTCATATAATGAGAAATATGATAAAAATGTCTCCATTAAATTTTCACTAAAGCAATTCAGCGGAAAACGCAGCGGTTATTAAGGTACATAGCGAAAAATTAAATAATAAGAAAAATTTGAAGCGGAGCGGAAATATTTGAACGAATGATTAAAAATTTATGAACTCGGTTTTTCTTATTTTCGAAGTATTTCGTTATAGATATATTTGTATCGTATTTTCGTATCGTAATATTTATCTAATTTTAAATCAAGGGAAGATACCAAATAATTGTTAAAATTAACACCCAGCCAAACCATCCACCCTTTTTTTTAAATGTAATTTCGGTCATTTTTATCACAGCTTCAGAAGTTTTGTTTTTCACGTCTTTTTCTTACAAAATATTAGGGCCAAACTTTCATTCTATTTTATGAAAGTTACTTGTAGTTATTCCAAATGTTATATTTATTTTTGGTTATAGTAACCTATGTAATATATTGCAATATTAATAAATGAGTAACCACGAAGCACCACAAAATAAAAATGGAGAGTAATAAAAGACAATCTTGCAAAGTTAAATTAAATAAGTGTTTGTATGACATTGACAAAAACACATCAAAAGCTGTTCAAGAAAGTATGAAAAAACGTTTTTACGATATTTTGGTTCTGTTTTCACAACTTGGAAAAAAATTGGAAATCAAACTATAGGTTCTCTAGCCCTTCAGAACAGAAAAAAGGAGCTGTTTATTTTCTGCTGTTATTGTGATGTGGCGAGAGTAGTTTAGTCATATCGATGATGGTTACTTCCTACATTTGATAGTGGTAAACGGATTTTCCAAGAAATACTTATGAAAGTAGGATTGAAAATGCTATCATTTAAACTATTCTAAGCCTCCATTAAATAAATAAAAGAGTGAGTTATTTCGTTGATGCCAAATCGAATGAGCTGAGAGTGAAATTCATTTAGTGAATGAAGCAGACCAAGTAGTTCCATTGAGTAGTGCTCAATGGAACTGTTTGGTCTTAATGGTCTTGGATTAATGTCTTCATGCAAGCATTAGGTATATCTAAAGAGAAAAGAGAACTATTGATATTAGACTACAGAAAGTAACTAATCTAAATAATTCTTTAGCGTATGTATTATAGAACATATATCTATTTAAATTATATTTATAGGTGTTTCTAAAATCTTCGAAATAAACCCATTAAATTGTTTATTTTAACTTAGGTTCTAGTATAAACTTGTTTATAGAAGATTGTGGAATTTAATGTATTTATAATTTTATCGATATTAAAATTTAATTTAAAAGGTTAGTTTAAATAGGGGTCCTTCGCCATTACCAATAATTCTATTCTGAGATACCAATGCGATCAATGTGACTATTTTTATAAATATTTAAGTAAAAACTCGACAAATCAATTCTATCAAACTCGGTAATCAATTTCAAATCAGCTACTCCAACGAACCTAATCTTTCGTCATTCAGTGACCTACTTTTCATTACACAAAAAAAAATTTACATATTTGGAGCATGTTCATTAAGCATGTTAAGTAGAGGTCGGACATTACCCACTTTGTCAATAAATATTGGAGGTGGATTTGTTGTCTTTTCTACAGTAGTGGTGTTGTCTACTTGGGTTTCTTCTTCTGCTAGTTGAGTAAAACTATTTGTTGTTGGTATCGGTTGAGTTTGAGATAGCCAGTATGTATCCAGTTTTGTTTGTTTTTGTGTTCCAACATTTTCAGGGCTTGAGTGCGGTCTTTTCTTACCGGTGACTTCCTTCTAGTCATCTTCCTTATTTGTACTTGGTTCTTGGTCAGTACTTTGTTGTGGGTAGGTTGTGGTTGGATAGTTACCCAGAGAATGTGTTCTAGGTCGACTTTCAAATATTACATTATGGCTTATCTGCTGTGGTTGGTTTTATTAATCTTGGTGCAGTTTTCATTTTTATTATTATTATTTTTATTATTCATTGGATTACTCATTTTTGTTCCCACGAGTATAGGACGATACTACGGTCGCTACTTAGGGTGACGCCTATTCACGGTAGAGGGCTACATAGATCGACGAGTCGCCTGTTTCGTTGAGTTTGGTCGCTAGTGACTGATCTGTCCTTTCAGTCAAAGAATCCTGTTGGCACGTACCACACCTTAGGATTTAAGGGTTTTTTATAGAGCTGGCCTTCCTCGCGGTCCAAGTGGCGAAGCTCAGACCCCCGTTCCTGCGAGACATGACCACAGGATTACGGTCTGGGGCAGCTCGTTTGAGCTACACACTGGTTTTTAATTCAGGGTTGCCTCCCCTAGCTGTATACTAGGTTAAAGCGTCTAGGGCTCGCTTTCGCCCATCATACTTTGCTACTGCAGTCCAGGGGTAGATGGGATGTGCGGGGTCCTAAGGACTGTAGCATTGCCCAGGAGGGACGACTCACTGGTATAGTAGTGAGCCTACCCCCAGCCCGCCACGGCGGTCTGAGGTCAGCGTGGACGTGTATGATGAACTTTTTGGTGACACATAAAACCCAACTCCGCACACTCGGGTGTATGTTCCGGTTATTGCTCAGCACTTTATAGGTGAGTATTTTACAGCAAGACAAGCACCACCGAGACCTACACCAACCTCCCCTCCCTAATTTAGTGTAAAAAGAGTATTCTAACAATTTTAAATATTACATGTAAAGTTTAATTTTATTGTTTTAAACTCTAGTTTTTTTTTAAATAGACTTAAAATATTGCTAAAAAGTAAGTGTACTATTAAAGAAAACGCCTTGTGCCCGTTTAATTAGAAAATTAAATAATTTTAATTTTCAATTAATGTGATATGTGTAATATTAAAGTGTTATGTGGCTGTCACAGATAACACTGAGCCCCTATTCTACTTAACATCAGGTAGTAAAACAGTGTTTTTATGTAATCATTTTTAATTTGAATTTACATCGAAGAATGACAAAAAGATTTAGAACTTTATATTAAAAAGCTTCTGAGAAGTAAAATGAAAAAGCAGTTTTTGTTGACATTAAAGGAAAGAAATATATTACGTTCAGAAAATCTTACGAATGGAAATTTCTTGCATCCCTATATTATGATATTCTGATCTATTATTTTGGGCTTCTTTCGCACAGGTTGGCAAATGTTTTGCTTCTTTCACTCTTTTGGTAGCGTGTGGTAAAGACTCAACGAGTTATTGTTAGAACTCGAGCTTGAACTGGAACGAGGGCTTTGTTGTGGGGTATTGCGTGTCACGTGTGCTAATTGTGAGCTCGGAAATAGCGGATGTGACTGTCCAGAACCTGAGTAAATTAATTGTTTTTCCAATTCCAGCTTGAAGTCCAAGTATTGGTACATATCTTTTCCAGTGCACCCGGATTTTGCAGCTTCTTGTCGATATTACACCCAACCTGCTGCTGTTATAAAGTGGAAGTAAGATATTGTTCTAATAGTCCATTTATCGGTTCTTTCTCATATGGGATACTGCTAATAATACGATCTAGTAAGTCAATGCTTCCCATAAATTTATTATAATCTTTCATTGCCACATACTTCGATATACTCCTCCCTCTGCTTGTAAAGTATCGTTATCCATTATAACGCAATTGAAATAACCTTTTCCTGTTTTTTGTAACATCGCACCGGTCTTGAACAATGCGCGCTTATTTTTTTTCTTTGCCTATAGTTGTTGATATTCAGGCATTCGAGTTGTCATTAGTGTGCCAGAAGATAAATACCAAAAATTAGGAAAAAAAATTTCTTTGAGACCTTGTAACAGGCCCTTTCAAATGATATCCTATATTATATATGGAAAATTAAACATTTTTGCCAGCACTTCATGTTTTTCATTACAATTTCTATGTGAATATTTGTAAATAAATAATTTTATTACTATGTGAAATTTTAAGGTTCTTCGTCAAGAGGTTCTTGAGAAAAAACACATGTGACGGGCAAATGGACACGAATAATCTCATACTGGTTCCGTTTTTCTTTTTGCGTTACGGAAGTTTAAAAACAAATAAAGCTCGGTTTCTTAACACCATTGGACGTATGTAGTAACACATCAACGAGGATATATGTAACCCATCAACTAAAAGTTGCTTTAGGTGAAAACAAGAACATTTTTGATTATTTCAAATTTGTTTATTTTGAACAAGTTATCACGCAGGTAGTAAAACAGTGCTTTTTCGGGCTTTGTTAATAGATTTTAATAATACTGATTATCTATTCTAAAAAAATTATTATTATTATAATTACATACTTGGCCATTCCATAATGTAATTACTGTATATATTTTGATTCATTTGTTTCAAAATCTTCTTAAAAATGATTTCAAATTTTGTTTTTTGAGGAATATATAAGTTTTTGAAAGTAAAAAATCAAAACTATGTGAAAGAGCTGTAAAAATTTTTTAAGAAAATTAACAAAATTATTATTTGTTAATAAATATAACCACCTTATCTGGTGGTAGACCTGCACCAAAAAAAAAGATGCAACTTCAGGAAGATGCAACTCTCTTTATTTTTTTCACTCGACCGATATAATTTATTACCTTTTAATGAATATGGTCATTAATTAAGTACATGTACGAAGAAAATTGTTCTAAAAATGAAAGTTAAAACTGGACTAGTTTAAATATTAAACCAAATATGTATGTTTCCTTATATGACTAAACTATAATACATAATTGAAATTTGCTCGCTTCAAAAGAGTCTTAAATGCTCGAAACTCTGACAGAGTGCTGTGATTGAAAATTATTAAAATTCTGACAGGATGTGGTGAAGATTAGAGGAAAATATGAAAAATGATCATGGAACAAGCGGTTCCTTTCACCATCCATTCCACTCCGAATGACTAGTGACGGGCTATTTAAGATTCCAATATTAGAATACGCTGAGAGGAAGAAAAGCTGATCTCCGAATCCAGCAATTTATTGGTTTGAAATAACAGCTATGAGTTTTCCTGTATTTCCACTATTCCATAGTGTGCCATTAGATTGGAGATAAGCTGTGTATATTTTGGTTACACTCCCGCTGTATAAACATGAATTAGAGCTATTTTATTCAATCATAGGTTTGCTAAACCTGTTTTTATTTTTCATGAAGGAATCATATGATTTCCAACAAAAAAAACAAACAATATATTCAACAAATTGATACTAAGTGGGAGAAAAAGTGTCATGTGAGGTTGAGTCGCTCCACACAAAAATAGAGTGATTCGAGGAAAACGTTGAATTAGATTCCTCTTGTTCTTCCTAAACGTAAACTTAAAAGAGACAAGTGGAAAATAGCGTTATTTGTTAATTTGTGTTAAAAATTAGTGAGACCAGCTTCTTTTTTTGATTGAAATATTTAATAAAAAGTGGAAACAAACAAAAGTACTTTTAAAATTTGGAAAGCCAAGGAGCCACGTTACTGAACGCTATGCGCTTAGTATCCGCCTTACTTTTCAATACACTCGAAATGAAAACACAGCATTGTGTAATACACAGTATCAAGAAAATTAGGAGTTAAGTAATCACGAGATTGTAGGAATAACTGAAATGTAATTATCCAAGAATATCACTCTTTATGTTATATCAAGATTCGTAAGTAAAAATAACAGGCTCGACAATAAGACACGATATATAACCAGGAAGAAGAATTGCTAAAGTTTACGATATGAAAGAAATTTATCGTCATATAAGGTAAGGTAAATACCAATATGATATTTTCCTATCATTTAAATCTGGATAATTGTCAATAATTATGATATACTGTATTCAATATACATTCGAAACGAATAAACACAAACTTATCCGAAATGTTCACTTACGAATTTGGGGCAAAAAGCGTTATTTAAAAAAAACAGGAAAAGTGACAAAATTGTCCCATCTGAATTTCTCAAAGCGACTTAATGAAAAATAAATGGCTGTTGAGGTAAACGGGGAGACATTAAATACTAAAAAAAGCTCGAAGCAAGCCTCGAATGCGAGATGAAAGAAAACCAGATATTTTTGATGAAATATTTGAAGGAATATTTTAAAGTATATTTTTATCTCGCTATCTGTCTACATCTTTAGGGTATATTATCTATAAATGCAAGTTAGCTAATTATTGTTAAGTAATAAATAACTCATAACGTTTTTTATTATTGCTAAATGTTAACTGACGCGATGTCATTAATTAGTTTTTATCCTCTTTTTCTATTGATTTTTATTTTTGACTTGCATTTTTATTGGCATAGTTTTTTATTTCTCTCGCCCAATTAATATTTTTTTACCTAATTTCTAATATATTTTCTATGTGTTTGAAAATAATCAAATTATTTTTATCATTTAGAGTAATTATAACCTACATATACATGTGAATAACCTGAAATGAAATGAATTATCTGAAATTATTAGAAGAATAGGACTGAGTGCGTGAGTGAATAGTGTGAGAAAAATAGTACATAGATGCCATACGAGTAAAATTGTGTGATGTAAGCAAGTTAAATCAAGATACATATTTAATGACTTCAAGAAATTTATAAATAATGTATCAAAAACTACTCTTGGCCATATTGATAACAAAATCTGCAGGCAATATTGATAACAAAATCTGCAGGTAATATTGATAACAAAATCTGCAGGCAATATTGATAACAAAATTTGCAGTTGGATAGTAACCGTGTATGTTATATGGGAATTTCGAATCTCAAACATGAATTTTAAATTGAAAAAAAACTGCTGTTCCGGAGAATGTGAATATATAATACGAATAAACTTTCTTGTCAATAAGTACAAAAACAATTGTTAATGAACTTGCTTCGTGCGTGGTTCAAAATATGTTTAAATTTATTCATTGATTAATTTTTTTTACATTGAATTATTATCCAAAACATGCATACTTAACTTGTAGCTGATAATTTTCGAGAAAAAATATTATAGTTACAAAACATTTGTGTCTATTCTATTTCACTTCTTACACTTCATTTATTATCGTATGTGTTTCGAAGACCGTGTTCAGTTTTTGTAAATTTTTATGTTTCAATCTTAATTATTCCTGTTTTATATTGGATAGAAGCAGTTTTATTGAAATTAAACTAAATTACTATCAATCAAGCTGCAATAAGACTTCAAGATAAAAATCAAAACATTGTAAGTGAACATCATAAAATCAAAATAATTTTTTTTTCTTTGAAAATGCAAATAGTTTTTAGTCTTCCTTCACATAAATACACCTATTTTTTTTAAGAATGCAATAATCTACTGATCATGTTCAAAAGAAATTTTAATGCACTTGAACACGATGAAAATATCGTGAGCGTAAAAAATAAATTAAAGGATATTTTATCTTCGTTTAGATGATTTTTTTAACCTTGATATAAGATATAGTGAGGTCGTATTTATAATGAAATTAAAGTTACTTTATGAAGAAATTCATTATTATTTATATGAAAACCATAAGTGCATTCAGGAAAATTATATTTGAAAGTTTACAACCGCTGGATATTTATTGGTATTTAAATGAGATTTCCATTTTGCTTTTGTTTTTTATTCGATATTGAAATTGAACGAGTCAAAATATAGGGAGTTAAAATATTAGGAAACAGATTACACATAACTAAAAGTTGTTTCAATTATATCAAGCTTCCCAACTTTATAGTTACCGACTCGTTTAATACCAGTTAAATTATTTATATTTTAGGGACATTTTCAAGTTACGTTTGTAGATTTATTCTGCTAAATATTTAGGCATAAGGACATATGTATTTGTGGTTAAAGATTATATATAGTAGGCATAAGATATACATATTTGAGATTAAATATTATGAAACATAATTTACTTTAGGTACGATCTTATTTAAGATCTAATTATCTATTATGATTTAATAACAAAATTTGACAAGAAAATTTTGAAACGATTTTAAATAAATACAAATCAAGAAGGATACAATACAAATATACAAAAAAATACTTTTAATTTTAAATATCATATCCTCTTTCCACTAAAGACTTTCAGTTCTAATATATAAAACGGGTTAATGAAATTGAAGTGTCATCTGCAGTTTCGAAATGTTCGAATTATAATCGTGTATGAATTTATTTATAGGAAACAAAAACACAAAATATCGCTTTTAAAATTTAACAAATAATGTTATTAGTGTAAAAATATTAGTAATTGACATAGCGAATGGAAATAGCGTCAATTACTAGTATAGCTATGTCAATTACTAATATAGCGAATGGAAATATTAGTAATTGACATAGCGAATGGAAATAGCGTCAATTACTAGTATAGCTATGTCAATTACTAATATAGCGAATGGAAATATTAGTAATTGACATAGCGAATGGAAATAGCGTCAATTACTAGTATAGCTATGTCAATTACTAATATAGCGAATGGAAATATTAGTAATTGACATATCATAATTGACATAGCTGTACTGTTAATGTACCCGTTGGTATCGTGTGATTATGACGACTAATTTGGAATCGGTGTAGGTTCAAATAACAGTATCGGTAAGTTTAAACAATGTCCAGGTTTAAATATTTATACATTAATATTTACTCATATACGTATTGCCATTGCATTAAGTTAGATCCTTAAATATTAAGCGTCACCTTTTGGTTACGGTTGTCAAGCAGTTATAAGTCACCTACTTCTAATATTTTAAATATGTGAACGAATACAAAAATTTATACCTTTAGAGTATTTATCAACAAAATATTGATATTTTTACCAAAAAATTATGCACAAAACTCCCTTTCCTCTTAAAATACTGAAAACGATTACTAAACTGCCGGACATAATGTTCGCCTTACTTTACATAGGTTTGTCGATAAGATATTTTTACATTAAAAATACCACATATTTTGCCACAGTAATTTCCCTTCATACAGTTTTCTAATTCAGCTTTGTACAAGAAACGGCTTACAAGAGCGTTTTAGAAAAATTCAAGTACTTCCATTTTACTAACAGAATTGAATAATTAGTTAAGAAGCTTCGTGGGTACGGCAATACACAAACTTTTTTGGAAGTTTTTCGCTCACGCACCCTATGTAACGAAGAGCCGTACATCGTTCTAATCAAGAGTGATTGTTATGTATTCCTTCGTTGTATAGCCACGCCTGCTTAATTAACGGATGCGAGAGTCCATTCATGAATTCCAGTATCAATAATGAATTCCGATTTCATTTCCGTGATCCTTTTGTAGAAATTTATCATGAATGATTGTCGTTTGTCTATAAGTTCACATACGAAAATATTAATTAGAACTAGTAACGACGCGCGTCAATACTGGTTTAATATTACTTAAATAGAAAGTTTCACGCTGGAAAAGTTGTGTTATTGACCTTGATTAAAACCTTTGCTGTGGTTTTTGCGTGATGCGATCACAGGGATTTCTGACGATAATTCCGAGTGAGGATGTTGCCCGAGAATTCTCGGCACTGTACTATTATTTCAGTATCGGGACTGATTAATTAATTTCCCCTAATTTTAGTGATTTACGGATAATTCAGTTAGAAAATGTCATATTACTTGTAGATTAGCTTTTCCGTTGATTATTTCCAAATTTGATTTAACTTTTTTAAAGTTTCATATAAAGAATCATCCTTTTATTTGTGACTGCATTGTTAAAGTTTTAAAATTATTTTCAGAAAAAAATTAACTCGTGAATTTAATTAGTAACCACTAAAGACTCTCATAGCTTTACATGGCTTTTTCCAATACCAAATTGCTTACAATGCTTGAGAATCGTGCATTAATATTATATTGATAAAATAATTATTCAACTAGAAAATAGTTTCAGTAGTTTCGGTCCGAAGAGTAACAGGTAAATGAAAAATTCAGTTCTTTTTTTGGTTCAGCCAGTATGAATTTGTTATGAAGTTTATGATTATATGAAAATTTAGATAAGGAACTAAATTAAAATTTTCAAATTCCTTTGTTTAAATTTAAAAATTGTACATGAGATACTAAATTTAAATAACTATACTTCTTCATTAAAATCTCGAACTCGTTTATAAAAAAAACTAAATTAAAATTACTAAACTTTTTAAGAAACTTTTCCAAAACTGTGTATAAGCAAATAAATTTAATAATTACCATTCCTTACCTTACTACCATTGATCACGTAGCAACCCCTAAAAACAATCCCTAACAGTGCCATCAAAAATATGAGACTAAAAAGTGATATCACTTTCTGTCTTCAGGATTATAAATAATATTACCTAAATATACGTTTCGTTTAACAAATTGCGTCGATGAAGCATTGGTATACGTTCTATATATTCAATGCAAATATAGTGGTTCAAAATTGTCAAAGTTATACAAAAGGCAGACAAATTATGAGGCTATTTATTATATTTTGGTGGAGCCTTGTTTCTTAACGATATCGAATAGCTTAGATACGCTGTGAAAGAACTGTGAATAACTTGGTAAAAACTAAAACACGAGTCACTCCCATCACTATCTATTTTTGAAATAATGGTAGTTTGACCTACCTTACTAATAACGAAACAAAATATTGGTGAGTAATTTGTCTACTGTTTCATTTTACAAAGTTACATTGACAATGTCAAAATATTAATGTTCTTCACAGCTGCTTGAGACTTAAACGAAAGGCTTCTAAAAATTTTATATAATAGACATAGCCAAAAGGTTAAGATTTCGATTATCCTTTTTATTAATAACCCCTCTCCCACAAAATTATTTTATTTCATAAATGAATGTAATAAAATTATTTTCGACGGAAAGTGCTCAGATTTTAATTTTGTTCATGTTGAAATCAATGAAATTTATTTAATATCGAAACCAAATATGAAAATATCTTTCACGGAGTTTCTTCACAAAATCTTGCTTTTGTTCTTTAAGACAGGATTAATTTCCGGGCGCAACAAAATCGCAGACGGTGAATGGTCCTGTCATCGGCATACAAATGTAGTTATCTATTTCCTAGCTGCAACTAGAAAATTGAATGCGTTGTTTCCGTACCCTGTATATGGATAAAGTTTGTATAAGAAAATGGCTTATCCCTTTTTTGACTAATAAATAGAACCATTCACCAAAATACATATTAAACAACAAAGTCAACCATTGTTATTTAGAAGTAAACGTGAAAAATGGAACAGATTCTTTTAAAACAGTTCGCTACGACGAAAAGAAATTTGGAATTATTTGTGTAAAATAGTATAATATATATAACACTATTAATATTTTTTATCCATAATATTTTAATTTTATTAAAAGTCCTTTAACTTCTTTAGTGCTAATTAATAAAACTACGAAACTAATTAACAAAGCTAAAAATGGAATGCGTTGTTTCCGTACCCTGTATATGGATAAAGTTAAAAAAAAATGGCTTATCCCTTTTTTGACTAACAAATAGAACCAATCACCAAAATAAATATTAATCAACAAATTCAAGTCTTTGTTATTTAGAAGTAAACGTGAAAAATGGAACAGATTCTTTTCCAAACAGTTCGCTACGACGAAAGTAATCTGGAATTATGTATGTAAAATATGTATAATATATAACACCATTAATATTTCTCCTTTCATATATAAGTCCTTTAACTTCTTTAGTGCTAGTTAGCAAAACTACGAACATTGTGCGTATCGAAATCGGAATTGTCACAAACCGAGATATGATTTTGTTTTAAGTTATTTAAATTGATTGTGATTTACGGATTTAGATAAACTTAAATAAGTTTAAAGAAATTATTTATCCTTATGTTGGATTATTGTTGCCCTGGTGGAACCGTGTGGGTGGTTGATGGGATATTCCTTGATAAGGAATACGGACAAATAACCACCGTGACTATTGATGTCAACGAGCAGCGGTGATGGAGTTTCGGTTTATATATCTTCCACAATAGACTGGGTTATACCGAAAGGCGATATTACTGTTGAGTAAATATTTTAACATTACATTAGACTTTTTCCGATAGATACAAATTTTCATGTAGTTAAGCTTATATTTTGAGTCTTATTTTAAGTTTATCTCTATGTCTATTTTACCTTAATTAATATTTCACACTTCAATTTATTTCGATATCACTCAACATCTATCGACGTAATTGAATTATTATATTAATATGCTCTATCAATCAGAGAGGCTCCCACTGTGAGATGGTGAATTCACAAACTATGTGCTTATCCGAAATTACAAGTATGCAGTAATTTCTATTTTAAGTCCAGAAAGATATGTATCTAATTTTAATTAAGATTAAGCTTTACGTCTTAAATTGTACACTGTAAACATTACTTAAACTTTTAACATTTTTAACTTCCATTTTACAATCTATATTAAAGTCATACAATAATCCACATTCCAAATTTATGTGGATAGATTTCTGATTTTACCCGAGTTTTACAGTTTATATATATATATATATATATATATATATATACATATATATACATATATATACATATATATATATATATATATATATATATATATATATATATATATATATATATATATATTTAGTATTGATTTACACTAAAATAGAGTTGTACAGTCTTTATTTTATAGCTACATTAATATATGTGTAAATAAACATATCTGAATTCACTTCAGTTTTGTTCCTTATTTCTATTTCTACGGCAAAATTGAAAAATTGGACTTAAATTTGTAACAAAATTCAGATAAAGAGCCATACCAGTGTATTCTTTATAGTATGTAATATACATCCGGTGGTGTCGAAAGCACGTACCGGATCGTTCCAGACTTCTTTCGTAGTCTGAGAATAAAACGATGTACCAATTAAGTAAATGATTTTTGATCTAGCCTTTAAATAGTTTTTCAATTTTAATCGTCTTTCAAATTGACAATTTCCACGTTGGTAAGTTATAACGTTTTTGCAGTTTATTTAGTTTTTAAGTATTGCACTATTTCGATGTATGACGACCATGACTATTTCGATCTATGAGGACCATGACTCGTTCAATTGTTATTGCAGTACTAGAACAGCGTGGGGGACTGATGAGACATCATTGATGAGGAATCCGGATAAAAAGCCACTGTAGGTATTGATGTCATCGAGCGGAGAGAGGAAGTTGTAATAGACTCATTATTTATACATCCTCCATCATACGGATTATAAAAAAGGGGCAATGTTACCATAGAGTAAATATTTTAATAGCTTACTTACTTATAGTTCATTCGTTTAAAAAAAACAGCGTGTTTTTAACATGGTAAAAATAATTCGTTGGGTTAGAAAAATGTAATATTTGTTTCACGTTTTCCTTGGGTTGAGAGACATTTATGTAATGAAGAAAATTCTATTTATGTGTTCGTCGGATTTTCTTTACGGTTGTTTTTAAATGTAATACCTTTCAATTACTTTACGTCATTTTCACTCAAATTACTCAAATGTCATTTTCACTCGAATTGCTTAACTATTTTATTTATTATTAATATTTATTGTATAGATATTACAATGTAATTGGTAAGTTCTCTAATCGAAATGTGTTAGATAAGTATTCTTGTAACTCACATTGATGGTAGGGTGAAGAAGGTAAAAATAATTACTTCACCGATTATAATTTGTAAGGAATTCGCATTAAAGATACATATTATAGAATATGACGTCCCTCAATCCATTTGTTCGCTATAATTTGAGATAAACTTAACCAATTTTGATCGGAACGGACATTGTGTCGACAAATAAACTGTTCTCACTCACTGTGTCGACAAATAAATTGTTCTCAATTACTGTTAAGTTATAATTTTTCTTCTTCCTTGTTGTTGTATCCGCATTTATTACCTACCTTGGGGTTGGATGCAAGATATGTCTTTGGAGGTAAGCCCACTATTATCATTAATTCACTATTTATGTCTTAGTTACAATAAATTTTGTGTGAAATAGTTACATCTGTCTAATTTTCATAAGCAAATAAGGATATTAAATAAACAAAATGATCTGAAAAATATTTCTCAGCTATCATGAAATAAAACATCATTGTTTTTTGGATGATTTATTACCCTTAATAATAATATCGTTTATTTGTGGATATAAAATACAACAGATAAAGTAATGGACATGTACAAAAATTTCCTTAGGGCTAATGACAAAATTAAAGTTAAAAATTAAGTTACACGCCTTAACCTAAAAAAACATGTCCGCCTACGTAAACAGAATATTTCCTAAAATTTTTCCCATATTTAAAACAACGGTTAGTTTTTGTTCACTTCTGAATCCTTTATTAAATAGTAGCGTACTAAAACCTACGAAGAGAAATTAATATTTTCATACCAAAATATTTTCCTCCGCCATGTCTCAATGGGACAATATCAGCAAATAGGCTTAAAATAATTAGCTACCAATTTAGTTACTAGTTTTTTTAATTCCTATGATTTTATTTAGATACCCAAATTGAGTCATCTCCTCTGATTTATATATATATAGTCGATTATATATATTATAAATTATTATATAAATATATAAAAATCGACTTAAAATAATTAGAAATAATTAGCAAAGATGCTAATATCCCACCTGAAGATGTAATACAACGAAACCTAGGTGGTAAAGAAATTAAAGATAGTAGAAATAACACTACATCACGTAGTTTCATTTAATTGTGAATAATGAATTTCTACAAAATTAACGCCAAATATATTAAATATTAGTTCCCTAAAGCGAATGCAGCAAATGGTTACTACTCACATGCATACTATGCAAAGATATGCATGTGAGTAGTAATCATTTCCAGGTTAATAGAAACTGTCGGAGTCACGTATAACGTCAATATCAGGTTTGTAGTAATTTAGTGCCAATTTGCTCACCTGCTGGAAACGATCGCTTTTGATCCGCCATCGGGTTAGATCGCTCATGCGCTCACGAGCGTACGGTCTAGAGCGTTCGGTTGTCGTGATTAGCTGTGGAAACTGGCAACACACAGTTTGTACTACATTATTGTTAATTTGAGTCGTTTCATAGGTGGAAACCGGGTCAGAGTATAGATTAATTGTAGAAAATGGTACTGGCGTATAATAATCTCGGCAAAATTCTATTACTAAATGTCTTATGATAGTGAAATGGTATGAAAATACCACACAGCTACGAACAACCCTCTACAGTAAAAGCAAAAGAAAGTTTCAGCAAAAGTGGCGCATTTAATCGCTTCTGGATACCAATACCTTGAAATTCAATTTTTCTCCTCTTTACCCATATATAAATAGCACAAGCGAGAGCGAAAAAAACGTTTATCTTTTTCGCGTTCCGCTACCTACTCCACCTACTTCTTTTCAAGTTACGCGTATCAATTATAATGGATGGTGTTTCCAGTAAACCTGCCATGCACTATCGATGTAGTCATACCTCTAGAGGAAATACCCGTTCGTAAGATTTTTTTTTACTGTCAGCTTAATGGAAAATTGTTCGAATAAAATTACAGCTAGCTGCGTATTTCATGATTAAAACTGAACAAAACGGCAGAAATAAAATCTCGATATTTTAATTAAATATACTTTCTTTATATTAAGAAAAAAAATGTAGTTTAAATATGAACATACATGTCGTAAATTTGTTAATTCATTGCTTATGCCATTATATTAAAGCATATCCATATGGACTATGGTATATTTTATCAACAGATTAACTTTGAAGTTTTTGCTCACAATTTGGTTTACTTTAAGAAAGGAGGGTTGAATACAAGAATGGATTACACATTTGTTTACACTTTTTGTAATTAAATATTAATGCAGATTGAGCTAAACTTTTAAATTAAAAATTTCTAACGAAACATTGTCGATTAAGAGTTTTTTCGAATCCAGGGACATGGGTTTACAAATAATGCAGCATTTTAAAGCCTAATTTTTGTAAAGGGGATGAAAAATTAATATTTGAATGAAACTTCAATTTAATTTAAAATACCTTTCATATACATAGCGCAAAGTGGAAGCGATTTGAAACTTGGTTTTGCGTGTACATATATTAATTGAGATTATAATCACATAGGTCTAAACTTAAATAAACAGTGGCTGTGACAGATGAACGGAAATTACACGAGTTCCTCGTTCTACAATGGGACCTTGAATAGAAAATTATAGAAATAAAAGATTGAGAATCTTAGCACAAATTGACATAACTAGTTCTGGTATTTACAAGTAGTAAACATTTATGTGAATAAAATACTGAAAATGTATATGAAAACATATCACCAAACTTTAGGACTCTAACAACCAGAGGAAGCCATTTCTAACGTCTAAATGTATACTATCTTTTAACAAAGTATCATAACTTTTCCACACAAGATCAACGCCCACCGCATTTAAGTTCTAAAATACGATAAACCACAATAACTGCTAGCGGTTAGCTACTACCGCTAAATTTTAACTCAGTCCGTAACAGCAAACTGTTTTGTTGACTATGAAGCACCTTTTTACTCTTGTGTATTATTTTTCTGAATAGATCACTGTTCTTTGAGTTAAGAATATTTATTATCTCTAGATGATGACAAGAATTATAAAGCAGTATAAGGAATATTTTATGTTTAATATATTAAGATAAACAAAGGCAATTATATGAAATGGAAATGAAAAATCTGCCATTTAATTCAAATGAAAACGACGACGATGGCAAAACGTGGTATCATTAACCTCGGGTGAAAATTCAATTTAATTATATATATATATATATATATATATATATATATATATATATATATATATATTTGCAGATCAATGGTTGCTTTATATGAACTATACATAAGAACTGGGATAAAAATGTTATATTTGGGGCAAAAAGAAGAGCTTGAATTCTGTATGTATTTGTAAGCGTTTATAGATATTCGTAGTTGAAAAAAATGAATAAAGTTTTAATAAAAGAAAATATGCTCCTGAAAGTTATGCTTGTAAAATTTTATTTCAAAAATAAAAGTTCATTTTTTTTATAATTATTACATCTATACGAGCTTCGTGTGTAGTGACTATGCATTTGGATAGTTCTTAATATCTATGGATTTAGACAATTTTAAAAATTTCACTTCAAGTAACCTTTTCGAATGACAACACTTTAAATTAAATGTATGTTACATAAACTTATTTCGGGGTACCGGCTCACATTTATAGAGTAGCTTTAAGAATAAGCATTCTAAGACCCTTCACGTTTAACCTTCACGTTTTATGTTATTACAAAATGATGGACATCGGTAAATTATAATATTTGTGTACGCATTAATAATAAGGATTTCCAAGTATTGTAGATAAAGGAGTGAAAATTGAAAAACCCGTTGAAAGCGAAGAGTTGCGTTTTTTCAATATATTTTTTTACTACGTTTTGAACATTTGAATTATAAGTACTTCCGATTGTAAAAAGTGGCGTATCTATTGAAAACAAAATGGTAATATACATATCATATAAATTAAGAAAAATATAGACTCATTTTTAGGAAATTAGGTGTATTTTCCGGTATTTCATACATTGTCATTGGAAATAATAATTTGTCAGAAAAAGTGGAAAATGATATGAATTTAAACAGATATGTGATCATAATAAAGTGACGAATATTTATTCCAAAATGGTAAAGTCCATTTTTGCGTAAAACTCACGATCTTGGTGATTTAATACAGTGTATCTTATATTATTTATGTACAGGATTACATATTTATATTTTCTCGATAATACTTAAAAAATACAGATATTAAGCATTCCAAAATCAGGTTTCCCACAAAAAATAATAATCATAATAAAATGTCATAAATACATCTCTAACTAAAAAGAAAAATTTAAACGTATAGTCTTATGTCTTTTACCAAAGAAAAAGAGATCATAATAATAAAAATCGTTGAAGGTTTAGAGACGGAAAACTTTACTTCCCACAAGCCGATTTTATGGCTAAATTTGCAGTCGAGTGAATGGATGGTGGATGAATGCTTTATCCCACACAATCCGTGAATCAAGCTAGGGGAATGCTTACTACATATCCTGACCACCACTCAGTTGAACCAACGGCCTTGCTAACTGCGGCTCTATTCTACACAATCCGTGAATCGTTGCAGCGAGTATTTATTAGATTACCTATCTCTCATCCGTTGCCGTACTTTATTTTCATCTTAAATGAGAGTTTTAAAATACTGTATTTAGTATAAAAATCTAAAAAAAATTCGGACAATTATATTTAGAAATATTTCAAAGCAAAATATTTTTTCTATCTACTTACATGAATAAATTAAAATAATATAGGCTAACAATTATTTTTATTATGCCTGTGAACCTTATACTATTAAGAAAAATAATTAAAAATAAAATTAATATTTAAAAGAGTTTAATACGAAAAGTATGTACGGTGCATAATAATATTAATATTTTATTTATATTTTTTAAATTTGCTTTAAAGTATATTGTTTTATTTTTCTAATTAATACTGCTTAATTTAAAATTTCTATTATTTTAGCCATATAAATACTTTCATATTGGAAGGGATTTTTATCTCATTATGTAAAATGTGCCTCGCCCAGATGAACCAAGACAAGCTGAAGCCTGCAGTACTTCTTGAAGTAACTCGGCGTATTTTTGAACACTTAGCTTCGGCCTGGATAATGTTTGAGAGAATTTTTTCTAAATTATGGGAATGGATAATTTTCATTTCCCAGATTCAGTTACCAGACTTAACAAATATATCACATTTAATTTTTCTAGCTCATATATGTTACAAAAACGCGAATTTCAATAATTTCGTCACTCACTCACTCACTGACCCCTAACTAATAACCATCCAAACATCTAGAGTATTTCCTGATAGCCTAGGAACCTGAAAATTGGTATGCGGTCAGTTCACAAATAACGAGAAAATTAAAAACTATGTTTCCCGTCCTCCAACCCTACACAGTGGTTGGAGTTATATTTGAAGGGTTCAGAATTTCCAGTAGACATGGAATAATTTCCCGAAAGTGTAAAAATGATTAATTTGGTATGCAAGCTTTTATTAACAATATGATACTTACAAACAAGTAAATATTATGGCGGCGACGGGCGCCGTCGCCGTGCTACCGAGAGGCGTGCAAACCGTATTTTATGTATAACGAATATGGAGTGGCGGCGGCGTTAGTGAGGGCTTCAGCGCGTCCCGTGTAGAGTGGAAGGAGTCAAATTGGAACGTCTGCGTGTGAGCAATCCAAAGGGCGCGTCGAGTGGGAGGCGCAAAATTGGAACATCTGCGAAGGGCAATCTACAAAAAGAATTGAGATCCTATCAAAAACGTTGGATATAACACTATTACCAAGATTAACTATTCTGTAACACTTAAAAGGTTATGAGATATCATGTAGAGCCAAGCTCTAAGTGTACATTTCAGTCACAGAAAGTTAGAGAGTTTGGCCGTATCATGGAATTATGAAAGTATGCAATTTTTGTATTATTGTAACTTAAACCATCAGTAGGGTCATGTTATTTTGTTGTAGCTCTGATAAATAATGCGATGTTTTTTTCTTTTCCAGTTCCATGTATTATAAACGGTTTATGTAAATTTATCTATTAGAGTTAAAAGCACAAGGTTTATTTTTTTGGTTTGTTTTATAGGTTATGTTTGAAATATATAATCTTAGATTAGCCAACTATTTGTATTCATCTTGAAATAAGCCGGAAAGATTTTAACACCCAAAATTGACGAGGATAAATTAAATTTTCTTTGCTTATTAATTATAGTACGTATGTTTAAAATCTTTTCTAGAATTATTATAAGAATTTTGCTTTAGTAACTATTTTATGATATATCCAGAATTTTTTGGGTTCCATAGTTAAACTCGGCAACCTTATAATTTTGCTATGTTCGTCGGTTTTATGTATTTATATATTTATCACGTATGGGAAAAGAGTGCAAATCATATTAGGATACGATGACTGAGATTTTAGGTAACTTGTAACCTAACACTTTCATATCAAAATAACATTCAATGTACATAGATCTTTAAAATTATAGATATATACTAATATATCTATATATAACACTTTAAAAATTAAAAAATATAATATATTAAATTAAATTATAATATTTCAGATATTGATAAAGAACTGTCTCATTTAGTAAATATTGGGATGGTAGAAAAATAATGAGCCTTTTTTTAGAGTTTCTTTTTCTTTCCAGATAGTAACAGAACTATCTAAGTGCAACGAAGTAAAGTGGCGGGGATAAACTACATAAATATGTTATGGAATGCTTCAGTATTTACTAGAACATATAATTTTGTACGAGTTTCATTTAGATCACCCAGCAGCTCAAAATATACGTAATGCGGAAGGTGAAGGTGCAGCCTCTGATGTAACTGCAAGATCTAGAGTTTCAGAAATAGGAATTATGATTTAAAAGTTTTCCCCTTAGGCCGACAACCAGTAGAAGTTAATATAGACCTTTTATAAGAATTAATTGAAAGAGATCCCAACTTTACCTGACGTTATTTGGTAGCAGAGTTCAGTTGCAGCAATGTGCAGGTATTGGAATACTTATATTAACTGGATAAAGTGTACAAGCTAGGGGTATGCTTACTACATATCCTGACCACTGCTCAGTTGAACCAACGTACCAATATCCGCATGAATGTTTTTTCCCTGAGACGCACCCAACAGTGGCGTGACCAATTGTTAATGGGAGATGAAAAGTGGATTTTGTACGAAAATTATAAGCGAAAACACCAATGGCTAAGGTTATACGAAAAACTGACCCTAAGACTGAACTGTTTCAAAAGAAAGTTTTCTTATCTGTTTGGCAACATTTTGTATTGAGAGTTCCTACCAAAAAATACCACAGTAGACTCAACGACATATCCCAATTAACTTAACCGACGTCGTATGGAAATATAAAACAATTCCTTCACGATAACGCCCAGCCGCAAGAAGTAAAAAGTCATAGCATAAAGTCGTCGGTCAGAAGTTACTGGGTTTTCATTAAACGCAGAACGTCAATATTCTGGCCATATTCATGAAAACAATGCCGAGACACTTTCTTCAATTGACCTCTTAATTTAAAGAATTTCAAATAATCAGAAAAATTGCGTATATTTTCCATTTTATACAGAATTTTTCTTTCCGTTTTCTTATTTGAATCAATTTGGGAATATACCGAGTCGGATATTTCTTGTTTTTTTTTGTGGTTTCTTCGATACTAGTTTATTGATAATGTCAAAGATATTATGCAGAATCAGCCTACGATGCAGGTAGCTGAAAGATTTAGGCGCTTTATTTATTATACTGTAGTCGCATTCGTAAAAATTATATTTTGAAGTGTCTGTCTTTTTCGTCGCGACCTCTGGACTCCAATAAATTATGAGGAGAAAAGTAGGATGATGGCGATATTAATGAAGTAATGGATCTGTGGATGGGATTTTATCTTTACAATTAAATAGTACAAGGTTGAGAGTTCTGTTATTTTGAAAGAAATTAAACTGAGCACGAATGACGTCGCGATGGTGACGAGGGTAGCTAATGTCACGGGCGCAATTTTCCAAAAAAGTAAATGTAGCGATAAAATTTGTAGTTACCAATCATTTTTATTTGCAGTTTAACCACCTATTTGATAAATTGTTTTTTTCACTACAAAATAGCTGTGATTGTGGTCCTCTCTTAAACACTTCGCTTTATATTTCCTATAGAACCATATTAAAATGTGGAAGCTTTGAGCAAATACTGTTATTTACAAACTAACAAATTAATATGATTCAGACACAATCTATTACTAAATCTAAAACACTGCTGATGAATTTAGTATTCACTATTTTTACAAATTTATTGATAAAATAAAAATGTATAAGTTGAGGTTAATTTGTTTTAGTTTTATATCCATACTTTGCAAATCTAACCTCAAAATCAGTACCAATTACCTTAAAATACGCGTGTAAAAACAAACGGTTACTAACTACTAAACTGAAATAATACTATTTTAACTTATATGTTTTATACTCGGGTATACTTACCCTAAAATTTTAACGTTCCGAAATTCTGATGAACAGAAGTCATTGTTTGACGTGAAAATTCTCTCAAGCGTCAGTTTTGGGCGAACCATTATCCACTGTTTTTTCCTAAAATCTGATCCATTGCAAACTGTACTAGTCTTTTTAGGTAAAGTAGTAATGAGGACAATTGTATTGACTTGATAAAAATTGTTAAAACGAAAACTTAATCAAATAACCTGTTCTACATACTAAAATGTCAACATGAACTATGGTGTTTTGCGTCATGTGACGTAATGCTCTCTGATTGGTGTTCACTGTTATTTGACTGAATTAGTAATTTTTCCGCATTTATTTCACAAAAAATAAAAATAATCATTACTTTTAACAATACATAATTTTTTTTAGTCTCTATATCACGATTAATCATTACAAATTAAAATTTAATTTTAGTGGAAATAAGTATATGAGCGCATCGTGCAACGCCCTGATCACCTTGCAACGCCGTGAACGCCTTTATCAGAATTCTGTAGGGACTGAATGGAATTTGTGGAGCAAAATCATGTGTCCGTCCGTCTGTCTATCTGTCCCTCAGAGGCTTTTAACTTCTAAGCAAAATATGCCATTCTCTGTTCCAAAAGAAAAAAAAATATCTTGATTAAATTTGTAAGTGGAAAAGGCTTCCGATCATGTAAAGGTAAAATTGAAAAACATTTTAAATGGTTTTTCTTCTGCCTAGATATGGGAATATGTAATGAACAGAAAAAAATATTTTCAGTATGGTAGAAGTCTGGTTTTTAATTTACTTTTTCATCAAAAGATAACAATTCGGTGTATTTTTGAGTGTGTCATTCTCAGACTGTTCTGTGACCGAGCACTTTTCAAAAAGTCCATTACGCGGGAAGCTTTAATTTAGCTCCAATATTTTTCATATCATGTATTTAAATTAACAGTACTAAATAGAGCTAAAGAGAAAATGTTAAGAAAAGTAATGAGTAATCAGACCGAGGTAATTTAGAAAAATCTAGTATATTTTATACTTGTAAAAGTTGTACTTGGCGATATGTTTTTATAGTAAAACAACATAAATATTTGCAAGTCATATAAAAATATTATGTACCTTCGAATGTTTAAATTTTTAGATGAAACTGTGTTTATAAGGAAACCTTATAATCAGAGTTTGAATAGCACTTGACAACTTTACATGTGTTTAGTTTATTAAAAATATTTTTATGACTCTCATGTTTTAGGAAAAAAAAATAAAAGGAAACTTTTATCGAGGAACTAATAACATTTACTTGATTTATTTTCTGTGAAAAGGTATTAGCTCTATTTTTGATTAATTCCATATTTATAAAAGGAAATTTATAAATAAGATTTTAAGTAATACAATTTTAAGAGATGTGTATGTACTGGTCATGCTCTTGCATTAATTATTCGATTTGGAGTATTTTGAAGAAGAAGGTATAGAACAACAAAAAATTAAACCCTGCAACAATATTTGAAATCGATCGAACGACTGCATTTTATTTTATGTAACATAACCTTAGCTAAGGATCATTTCATTTAGATGATTAATAAATATTTTAATTTAATTGTACATTAAGTGCGCGTTCTACGCCGAAATTTAAATTGGAAAGAATTGGATTTAGGCAATGGCAGTAATTCTTTTGTACAGATTTTTATCTCTTATTTAATTGAATAATTTTGTTTTGGCGATACCCTTTTTGATTGCTAATATCATTTGAAAAAAAATTATAAAATGAAAATGCTGTCCAGTTGTCCTTTACGCAACTCTTTATAGGCATCATAATTTTTTTTTTCAGTTTTGGCTCTAGTACGTCTTCAATGAAATGAAATTAGTATCTACCTAGTAAGCAAAATTAACCAAAATAATTTATAGAATACAATTTACACCCAAGATAAAATCGTAATAAAAATATTTACTCAAACGTTTAGGGCTAGTTTTTTTTTTATAAATGACGTCGTCATCGTTTTTATAAATGAAATCGTTGTTCTTTTCGTTGAACATAGTTTTAGCAATAAAGCAAGAAATATTTTTAATTTATCATATATATTGCATTTCTATTTATGTATTTTTAAAAAATTTCTTTAATTATGACGTTATTTACTTTTCAAAAGAAATATGTAGCAAGTATTGTAGTAATATTAAGTTGTTTATTGGATTTTTTAAAGCGTAAATTTGTCAAACTACCGCTTTTCAAACTACCGCTTAATTCAATTTAGTTCACTTTTTACTTGTTAATACTCGATGTGTCCCATTCAATTGATTTAAACTGTTTGAATTTTTAAAATCGCAATAATTTTTTTGTACCATTCAATTATTTCTATTACATTTACATCGTTTTCGTGTTTTAAAAAGTAGTGAATTTATTTCCATTCGTTATATTAGTACTTTATATCTATCTTCATACTTTAACCTTTTGAATCTTTCAATATTTCATTTAATATTTTGTTATTTCAATTAATATTTTCTTGTTATACTTTATTTTTAATATATCTTTATGTTACTTAATATATACTACTGCTTAACTAAACAATATTATTCATCCGTTCCTTGGTTAAAATAACAACGATGTTGCAATATACCGAGTATATATTACATATATTATCAACTATGCCTATATAAAGTAGCTTTTATTTTAAAGTAATTGTATTGTGTATGATAAATTATACAGATAATTGAAAATAGTCTTTGATTTGTGTCATTATAATATTTCTTCAAAAATATTCAATCTTTTGGAGATTATTTTCATTCGGTATTTGTTACTTTGATTACACATTAGCAAATAGTAAGATAGATAAGTTCGTCGTTATAATTGTCGAATCTATTATATTATGAGTTTACCACGAGGCTGATTTCTAGATTATTTCAAAGCTATAATAAGAAAAGAAGCAACGAGGGTTCATTCTAATTTTACCCTTTTAAATCGAGATTTTCATTGTACCTTCCGCATGTCAACTGAATCTGGAACTAAATTAAATTTTTGAGATTTTGACCATTTTAGTTCGTCCCTAACGCAGATTTTAGGACGTAAAATCTGTGATTATAAGTTGTAAATTTCAACAATAATAATATCCAGGTGAAATAATATTTTTGCCTGGGAGGGTGGTTATATTTATTATAAATAACATAATCTAGTGGAGTTAAGTAATAACATAGCCTGTCAATGGTTGTATATAATTGCCTATCGATAAATTTATTCAAAATAGTTTTTTATTTTAATTTATTTAAAAGAAAACTATGCATAGAAAGGAAATTTTGTTTTTCTATTCCTTTTAAGTCTCTTAATGTTCATACAATTTTATTAAATTATTAGAAGGTTTATATTATTTATAATTTAAAGATAAGCAAATATAACATATTCCATATCATACGATGTTTTCCGGACGTAGAGATTGAAAAGGATTATTTTTCTAAGTTCAACATAATTTTTCGAATGAAATATCAGAAAAAGTTGAATGAAAAAATACTCATGTAAACCGACTTTAAAATTTCAATCTTTACTTTAGGCGTACGGTAGAGTCGCTGGTTTTAAGAACATTAGTCCGCTCGACGCGTGACTTGGTAAACGGTTGCTCAAATTTGCAAAACTGATGCATAAATGCGTTTTGAGAGCTGATATTCTGATACATAACGAAGAAGATGAAGATAATAAATACAATTATATGACAAGAATAACTAATCAATTGAACAAGAATATTCACCGTAAACCGAGAAGAGAACAACCCAGGACTAAATTCATGAAAAACATCACGGAAGGAAGTCTTACTGGGGGCTTTGGCCATTAGTACTAGAATGCGTGAATGAAATCTCGATTTGCATAATTATACAGTCGTAGCATCAACTATGTTGAAGAACGAATGGATACGTCATAATCATTTCAGATCAGGAATTGTCCGCCCTTCGTGAACTGTTCGGTAGCAGGACGATGAGCTTTTAACAATTTTTTGATATTCACATACTCATACATTGTCATAACCAGTTGTCCATTACTGTTTGTGAAGCAGTGTTATTTTTATTTTCACATTTTCCTGAATCAGAGATTCTTGTACAAGGCTGGAATATAAAATTATATAAAAGGTAAATGAATGTGGAAAATTACGCAACGTTGCCACTGCAAACAAATTTGATCAAAAGATTTCTATCTTCAGTGAGGGACTACATCATTCGACTCTTTAAAAAAGTTACATGTTTAGATATTTGTAAGAAATTAATTTTTTTTCATAATATGTTGTTCAATATATTCACGAATTGCACTAAGTGTTGATATTTTGTTTAGTTATTAATACATAAGCTATTTCAGAGTAGGCAGCTTTTTACATCTATGCTTATTTCGGTGAATGAAAATTATGTTTTGTTAGAAATGGGCATGTTTACTTATCTGTCATATATTTTCATGTTTATTAACTCTTAACACGTTTACGAGTTATACATATTTGTAATAAGTTTTTTCTTGCTCTTTAATAATATTACTGATATTTCAATGTTATATCAGTAATTTTATTAAAGAGCACAAAATTTGCTACGAGGTGTCTTTTGACGTTTCGTTTTATCGTATTGATTTTATTTTAAATTTGGTTACTGTGTCAAATTAATAAAGCCAAAGAGATTTGTCAATAGTAACGTACATTATTTATTAACATTAATATTATTTTTCGCCTTAAATATGTTTACCATCTATGATATACAGGTTGTCCAGTGGCAGATTTCAAAGTTTGAACAAACATATTTTCTGAACGCAACACATAAGAGGGGCGCGGGGGGCGTCGTTAGAAGCGCAAACGGTGCGGATGTTTTAGTAGCCATGGAATAGGAGAGCACCGCGCTTTTGCCATCGAGGCGTACATTTCGAGTGGATTTTTGCTGTCTGTAGCACGCCGTCGATTTAATAATCATTACAGTATTCGTCGATTACGTGATGGATCATCGATCAACCTCATTCAGTCATGGGTAGCAAGGTTCAGAGCTACAGGATCAACATTAAATATGCCCAGGCCAGAACCTACACCATTGGTAGCCACGGATGAAAATGTCGAGCGTATTATTGTTTCTGTCGTTGAAAATCCCCGTTTGTCACTGCGTACACGTTCATCGATATTGGGAATTCCGAAATCAAGTTTCCAGATAATAATGCGAAAAAAGTTCAAGTTCCATCCATATAAAATTCAAATTGTTCAAGATTTACACGATTTTGACTTTGAATTAAGAAAACTTGCGCGGAGGTGATGTTGTTGAGATTTCGTACTGCTACCATGGACATGGGCAACATATGCTTTAGTGACGAAGCTCACTTTCACATTGGAGGATATGTGAACAAGCGGAACTTTCGTTACTGGGATGTCCACAACCCAAGACGAATGCATCAAGAGCCTTTACATAAGCCTAAAGTAACAGTCTGGTGTGCCATGTCTGCATCTGCAATCATAGGGCCTTATTTCTTTGAAAATCAACGTGGCCAAACTGTAACTGTGAATTCGGAGAGATATGCTCAGATGTTAAATGACTTTTTCAGAGTAGAACTACAGAATAGTCCATCCTTTAACCAAAACACATGGTTCCAGTAGGACGGGGCCACAGCTCACACTGCTAATGTGTCCATGAATGCAGTGCGGCAGTTATTTGCAGAAAAAAAAAATCTCGAAACGGTACCGTACCGTGGCCACCTAGGTCACCCGATTTAAGCCCATGTGACTTTTTCTTATGGGGATACTTAAAATCCGTAGGCTTAAAGAAAATATTCAAGCCGAAGTCAGTAGGATACCCCAGTCGCTCTGCAAAGGCGTTTTTGAAAACATGCGTGCTAGACTCGAAGAGTGTGTCAGACCCGATGCCATTTGGAAAACGTGGTTTTTAAAAAATGAAATCCGCATTTGTTTTTATAAAGTTAAAATAAACCTACTTTGTATTAGAGGTGTAGTTTTTTTTACAATTTTTCAAACATTGAATCAAAATTTCAAACATTCTGCCACTGGACACTCTGTATTTTAAAATTGTATAGATATACTTATGTGTTTTTTTATAACTTCGACTACAACTGTTACAAAGATATGGGGGTGGGGGTTGGAATATATTTTTGTGATGTTATTTTCAATAATATCTCCAGAATTATTCGACACAATATTTTGAAAAATGAATAGTTTCAGAATACCACTAATTAGTACTCTCAATTGATATGATTTTTTGAATATTTAATTTGTCCCCCTTCAAACGTTCATTCGAATATTTTTTATTTTTACTACTTTGAAATATGAGAATTGTATGCTTTATCGCACGAACATCACACAACTACTAATTGTAAGAAAAAATGCTTGATCATTTTAAGCAATGTATCAAGAAATGTACAACACAAATCTACAAAATAATTAATTTTGGACTCTATAACTTTCACGATATGTGAAATGAAAAAAAAAATCAGCTACTTCATCTGCCCCTCCCTCCTCCCCCAATCTTTTATAGAAAATTGTTGAGTGATAACTATTTAAAACATGCAAACGCATGCATGCTGTAATCGAACAATGTTACAACACATGCATGCTTACTGTAATCGGACAATGTTACAAAACATGCATGCATGCTGTAATCGGACAATGTTAAAAGCAATTTACCTATTTATTTTCACTCTAAGCGGACAATGTTACAAGAAATTTACTGATTAATTTCCGCTGTAATTGGACAATGTTACCAGTAAATTATTGATTAATTTTCACTGTAATCGGACAATGTTATAAGTAATTTACTGAATAATTTGACAAATCGATAAAATGGGAGAGATTTTTAAAACTGCTTCTGGGTATTATACGAGAGAATGCATTTATAACTTACTTCGGCTGCTTAAAGCGTAAAGAAATATCGTGTAGCATTTAGCTGTTTTCTGCGAGCTTCACGTATTCAATTGGATATGATGACATGCGCAGAATTGGCATGGTTTTCCGTAAACAATGGTATACCCAAGCGATCTCAGACACGTGATTAAGAAGTCTTTGCAATAGATATTCACAATTATTTATTATTCAATTTTGCGACATATATATTAGGTTGACTTAAAAACCCACCATCTCCGTACACAAACTTTTCAACTTTTTATATGTAGTGAATAAGATCTATCGTCAATTATATAAGCATTGTCGGTATCTAACACTTGTCGCTAACGCGTAGGCAGAGCTAAATTGCCGTCCTTTTGGAAATCTTTGGATCTTTGACTGAAAAGCGGGTGAATCGGTTCGATTTTGATAATTTACGTAATAGGACTTTAAAAGACGATAGCCACATGATCTTTCAATGTTCTATCAAGTAAATTATTAGACAGAGAGCGAAACAGATAATAATTATATGGCGAAAGATCTGGAGAATATGGTGGGTGAAGTAGCATACTCCATCCAAGTGAAAGTAGTTTTCCACGCGTTGCTTTTGCTTTGTGGGATCGAACATTGTCCGGTAAAAAATTAAATTTGCTTTGATTTGAAGGAAGATTAGCGGTGACTATGCTCAATTGTTCACAATAAATCTTAGCTGTAATTATACTGCTAGCCTAAAAAAAATTTCCGATGAATAACTCAATTTATACCCCACTATATACTCAAGAGTATCTTTTGTCCAATATTATATTTTGGTCTAGGTACACCGTTTTCTTCAGCTCCTAGCCACTGACAACAATATGAACTTAATCTGCGATCTGTCTCAATAAGGCTTTTAAATTTTTCTAAATATTTGTAAGAGGTTACTTTGGATGAGGTTTATTGGACAGGCCAAAATTCACTTCTTTGAATTTTTAGAACCATCACTTGGCTGTGTCGTAGGAGTACATAACATCATGCATCGTTGTGTATATATTGCGAGATGCTTCGCTGATTTTTCGCCTTAAACGACATTAATGAAGAAAGAATCCTCTAAGTTTACTTCGAAGTAATTCCGTTTTTAATTTATCCTGTGCTCGCTGATTACTTAATTGCACATTGAACAGAAGTTCAAATGTCGCACTCTTTATATACCCTACGAAATATATTCTAGAAGCTTCTGTAATAATCCAGAAATCGGTCAAAAGCGGTTTTATAAGTTGACAAACTAATACATAAGTAATGAAAGAAAAATGAAACACCGTTGAAAATTTGACTAAATTTAAGACAGAGAAAAGAATATAATATCTATGGACCAATATCAACCAAACTTTCTAAATAAAAGGAACAAAGACATAAAAAGACAGTAAACAAATTGTGACAGTTACCTGAAACAATAATAAAAAATTACATATTATTTAATACATTCAACATAACCATTTCACTTTTCAAGAAAATTTTACGATGATGCCAAAACATATTATGAGACATAAAAATATATCAGAAAAATGTTCTGAGAGAACAAGAAGAAAATAAACAGGGAGAAAATATTTTTTAAGTTTTCGTTTCAAATATGTTATCAAAAATGTCTGGTTCGCTTTTAACTCGCGTTCGAGGCGTGCTTCAAAATTTTCTTATCATTTAATTTATTGCCATTTACCTTAATAAGGTTCGTATTTTTCATTAGGTTTGATGAAAATTCACGTAGGGCAATTTGTAATATTTTCTTCATTATTTTAAATACAGCATTTTACCTTAACTTCACCAAATGAATGCTTCGGTTAGGTTCCTTAATTCATCACTCCGAATAAAATACGGTATATAATATATAATGAATAAAATATATTACGCTCTCAATGTTAATAGATAAATATGAAATATTGAAGTTCATTATCATATTTATTAAAGCTTTTCCTTGATATATATATATATATATATATATATATACATATATATATATATATATATATATATATATATATATATATATATATAGCGATAAAGGTCGAATTTTATTGTTGGGATATAATTTACATGCTTATACTGTATCTTGTTAGAGACTGATAGTCGTATGAAATGATCTTAACGAAGGTAAGCATTTCCAAGCACGTAATGATTACATTCCAGATATATCTACAGTCTTTTAATCACTAAATATGTAATTTCTTCACTATATTCTGAAAGAAAGCTTCTGGTATGATCACAGTGTAAGTTTCAGTCTTAAGGAGTGAGAGTGTAATGAAAAGCGGGTATTAAAGAAACTAAAAGAGGCATGCGGCTGAATGAGAAAACGATGAAAAAGTGGATGCTAAATATGCTCGTCACTCTAAGCGTCTAAGAAAAGCGAGGCTACTCAGCTTTTCGGCGCGCTAATGGAAAAGTAAAATTAGTTCCTATCTGTATGCATTACGAGCATATGTAGAGTGTTTAACGATAAATCTAACAAATTTGGTTTAAGCTATTATTAGTGATAATTTATGTTAATATTTTATATTAATAAGATACATTTAAGTAGTGAAAGAAAAACAAATTTATAGGCCAATTTTGCGAGTTTATTGATCTAGAATACATATAGTTCACATACATTGTTTAAATATATATTTTTATAGTGGTTTAAAAGCGATGTAATTTTAGTGCGAAAATGGGATTTTACTTTGATTTTAATTTGAAAAAGTCGTCAAATCATGTCTCTTAACTTCCCTTCTTTTATCCTTTTTAATTTATAACCATTTATATAAGTTCGCACATAGGACAGAGTTTCAGTTTCAAAGTGAACCTTCCTTTTTAGCCTTTTTATTTGTTGCTTATATTTTGTTATTTTGTAATTGAAAATCCCTTCCATCATAACACTGTCAATCAAAATACTACAATTGCAGATTTGTTTATTTATTTAAAATGTTCTTGCTTAACTTAGAGCTTATTGCTAATGCAAAAATATTTAGATATCAGGAAAACAAAAAACAATAATTAAAATAGTATAAATACAAAACATAAATTAAATATCCTGAAACTATTGAGCTGTGATCTTCCCAAATATTTCACAATCTTGACCTTAAGTTACAAATCAAACAAGAGGACGAGTTAAAAGAAGGTAATGTATTTAATACCACGTAAAGTAAATTAAGCGCGCCGACAACGTAGGATTGCAAACGGATGTTGGTAAGTAAGTGATGGATATGAAAATAATGAGTGTCTTTTAAAACGATGCCGCTTTGCGTTTGTTACTGATATGTTAATATAATCTGCTAATAATCTAAATAAATACAGGCTTAGACCCAACTCGCTTCTTATCTGAAGAGAATTTATTCAACAAAACCCAAAATGAAAAACATCAATTTGGTAAACATAATTATTGAGATAGAGGCGTCGAATAATTTTTTTCTATATTTTCTCCAACATATGTATGTAATTTATCTCATATGGATATTAGATAAAATAATTCTTTTGCAATTCGTTGCGTACGAAATTATAACACAAAATCTTAATTTAGTTGCTATCGTGGGAGTGACCAATGACAAATCCGAGTATCTCAAGTACAGTCTAATAAATATCAATAAAGTGGTGGTAAAATAAAATTTTGCCGTCATTAACTATACCGATGACATTGACATCAATAAGTGTGAAGAAAATAGTTTACTCCTGTAGCAATAAGTACGTTACTAAAGCTTGCAATTGGAATCAAACGCACAAAAAGTAAATAGAAAATAAAATATATTTAACACACGTAACAGATGTATTTAACACATGTAACATATATATTTAACACATGTAACATATATATTTAACACATGTAACATATATATTTAACACACGTAACAGATATATTTTGCTAAATACCATCAAGTTCAGCGTCGCTTTAATGATTATAATTCTTATTTTATAAATATATTTGAGTTATAATAATTACTTCTGCGTACAGTATGTTTGAATTTACTTAATATATAAAAGAATACACGCTTTTATATTAATTTAAGAGAACTATATGTACATTTCACCCAAGGGTAAGACATTTTATTACAAGCTTTGATTAAAGTTTCGTGATGAGAGAAAATATATATTATCGATATTTTATGACGATCTGTTTGTATAACTCATAGCCTCATGAAATCTATGTGATACTTATAAAAACGAGCCATAAAGTTACACCATGAAATACAAGATAACAGAAAATTATTGCTTGGTTGAGATTTTTATAATCATTATTATTGTTTGATACTATTAAAGAGAATCAACTTTCAAAGAGTAATTTATTAGTAGCAAATTGACGTGTTGTGTGTAATGCTCGTCTAAATGAATAAAACATTAGTGGCGTCATAAATAAAGGCCGTCATAAGTTTAGCGCTTTGTAAAGTGTTAATGTTTTAATACGACTAAATACACATTAATATTTGTACTTTTTCTTCATTATCAAGCAATAAAATAAGAAATATTTTTTTTGTGGAAAAAAGAATGAAAACAGACTGATAGCTATTGAAACATGGACCAGACGCCAGTTTAATTTGCACAATCTGTAATTTTTTTCGGTGTATATTCTTATATCGCTTCTGGTGGAGTAAGTCAACATTCTCAAATTCTTTATTTGGTTTATTGTTTGCAAATAAGTGACTTATTAAATTTTTATTCTGGAAGTATGCTTGAATTATATTTATAGATCCGATATTTTTTAAACATTTTTAAATTAATTATAACTATTTAAAAAGAAGAGTGTCCTAAAGAAAATTTTCCAGAATTTGCTGCATAAGTATTGCGGACGATCTATTTACGTTCGTTGAAGCTCATTCTGAGTTGAAAATTTCAACAATTAAAAAACTTTGTAAATTTTTGCAAGAAACGTTTTTATTGTTTAAACTCACAATAAAATTAAATATCAAAAACAATGATTGGACCGTTATTATGAAATGAATTTTCATTTGTCATTTTCATGTAATAAAATAGTAAAATCGTTTAAAGGTACGTTTTTAATCCATCACAGCTTTAATTTCAAAGTATTCATTCTGATTAAAATTATAAATTTATTTAAAAATATTTAATTTGATAGTTTTTTTAATCAAATAAAAATTCAGCGTAAAATATAGACAAAATTCTATTATTACGTTATATAATTACTGTAATATAGCAAGTTATTTGACGTGTTTACTGTATTAAATTTTTCAGTGTAAAGTATATTAAAGTATATTATTAATGTTATATTTTAGAGTGTTTGTGATGTAAAATCCATGGTTTAATAATTTTTAAATCTAAGGAGTTCAGAGTTTGATCTTTTTCTTTACATTATTAGAGTAATAAAGGCTAATAGATTTTTAAGCTTCCCACAAGTAAGTTTATAAGTTTATAAGGTAAATTTTTACTGATATTTAAATTAAAAAATCGACCTTTTAGTATTTAACATATCTAATAATATGCGAAACTTTATTCACAATACGACCAATGATTTAATCATATCATAATCATTTTTTTTTCCAACGCATGTCTCACTTTTTCAAATCATAGTACGTTAATTTACGGGTACAAGAAATGTGTTGCACAAATATATATTTTGTTATTTTATCACTTTCTATTTCAGTGTGCGAGATGAGACACAAGTGTTCTTGATACATTTGTCCTAATTATGCAAAAAATCGATTTCTGGTTTTGTCGTCTGAAATCGATTTAAATTATACTCTTCATAATATTTGTGTCCAATTAAGTTTATACTTTTATTACTATACAAAGCTGTGTACTAAAATTTCTCCACCATTCATTGAATTTAAATTAACCATTAAGCGAGTGTTACTGCACAGACCCAAACTTAAAGTACTTCAACTGCGATCATCTTGTGTGAATGTTTTCCACCTGGAATTCAAACAATCCGACACTTCAATCTCAGTCGAGTTTTGACGAATACTGTGCGCGCTGTCGTTATTTTGAGAGCTCTCTATTCTATTACGTTAAGTGCACTTAATTCTTCAGTTATGCAGAATATTTTCACCAAAAATGTTTCATCATGGTGTGCTTTAACGTACGATTTTAAATGACGATTTTTAATTAACCCTTATGGGGATCTCATTTACGTTAAATTGTTTAAAATTTCTTGTTTATTTGCGTTATACCTTTAACAATTTGGAACATTAGAGAATATATTTATTTTTTATACAATGTCGAAATTTACAACGTGAAGAAGGTCTCTTGCACACCATTTAGAAATATGTTTTAAAAAGATTAAGACGTAGGACGAGTGTCCTAATTATTTCCGCTTTAGTTATAATTTCCTAAGTGGATGGTAAATATATAAATTAATCTGTTAACAAAATATTCACGATTTTTCTAATATACGTAATGTAGTTTTGGACATTAGGGAATGAAATGCGAAATTTTATTGAAAATTTTATATAACTAAAATTAATTGCACTAATTGTATTAAATAAAACCCAGGCTGTATAAAGAAAAATGGAAAACAAAATTATATATTAAGTAATTTAATCAAAGCGTATTTTTGTCCATTTACAATTCATCCTTCAATTTCGAATGAAGTAGCACCGAATGTATTACAAGAGTAACTCGATATAATAGAAGTGGCAAAACCTGAAGATCACTTCTTTAATGTCGATAGTTTGTAATAAATAAAAATCATTGGTTTCATTTAAAGAAGTTTGGTCTTTTAAAAGGAATTTTATTTCATTTGTTCATGCCACAAGTTTTTAGATTTTGTTTTATGGTGCTAATGTATGTCCCTGGGATAATTTACACGCCAGACGACGAGTGATGCTTATTTCACGTCATTCCTTATTATACGTACGTAAGTTTCGGGAGAACATTTAATATTATTCTGATGGCAATAAAAAATATCATTATTATGTTCTATAATGGCTTGCTGCATGAACTGAAATCTCATAAACATAAGTTCATGAATAGAGGCTACATTCATTGAACTTATTACTTTATATATGTGACAAATGTTATAACTTGTACATAAAAGTTGGAACGACTTGGTCTCGACACTATCTATTCTATTCACTAGTAATTGACACTGAGTGTGTTGTTTTCTCGTAGTTCCAAGCTTATGTGGTATTGTTTATAATAAAGGCAATTTAATGAGCCAAGTTTTCCTTTAAAAAAATAGCTGTAAAAAGGTAGTGAGATAAAAACAGACAAGTTCTTGCAAAACGTTTATTGAGAAGTTTAAATCAGTGGGTTAGAGTTTGCGTCCAGATTTATTAAATATTATATCTATTATAATATTGGACTTGGCCGCGGTGAATAGTTTTGAGTTCTTTATTGTTTAATAACCAATTATGTAAAGAGAAAATTCCAGTGGTATTTTAGATCGTGTTTCATTACAAGGCGATGGAAAAATGAGCATTTATCGTAGCCAAGTTTAATGTTGTGAGGAGGGGAAAATCTAAAAATTTGCCGAAGTAAATGGTTCTAATGTAATAATAGAATTCATCCCTGACCTTATCATATTTATCAGATTTTAATAATTGCTCTTAGCATAATTCTAAAAAAAATGTTTTCCACAAATTGCCGCTTTTCCCTCTTCGTTATTGTGAATTTTCTTTCACAATGTTTTTTTTTAAATTCGGGCATGAATGTTGATCACTAGGTATTATAGGTCCGAATTATAAAGTGGCTGAGCTGGATATTTGAAGTCACACATAAAAAATAGAGTATCATAATATTTCTCTTATGAGAGATTGGGTGCATTTATATAGGGTGCATTTTCTTGCAATAGAAAGATACCAATGGAAAACACCTTTGTAAATTTTCCCCACCTTTTTTGGCTTCTTTAAAGCCCATTAACATATCGCATGATATTTTCCGGTTAGAGTGACATTCTTCTCTTTATAATCCATAATCAATGACTTCCTAGATTTCTAACTTTTTGGCCGTTTCCGAGGCTTCAAAATTCTCAGAATTAGTGTAACTCCGGCACAAAATGATAAATCCTGGTTTCATTCCCAGTTACAAGTTCTAAATACAGGTTGAAATTTCGTGACATAACCCTAAAAATGCTTTGTCGTTTCAATTTGTTGTTGTTTAAAATAGTCCAATAATTACGCTAAAGCACTGCTTTGTAACTAAAAGAAGTTCTTTTCATTTAAACTGTTACCCAAATAAAAGAAACTGCCGCTACCGATCCGAAGAAAATAATGGAAAATATAAGCAAATTAATCAGAGTCCGGAGGTTATTGTGAGGTTATTATGAAGATAGATCAAAGAGCACTCTTGTGCAGTCACAATATTTTGACTCAGGCTTTAGAGTAATTTCCAGGCTTTACTTATAGAACATAGGTTTGAGAAGATGGAGCCACTTGTCATACATCCGCCCAGTCAATAGAAGTTGTGAACGAGTTACATCATATCTGAGATGACGTCAGTTCCAAAATTAACGTATCGGAACTTAGTTGCCAATATTTGTCGGGATTATAGGAATTCCAGCAGTATCACGAACAACATCTGTTCAATATTATCATCATTCACCAATAATGTTTCAATTAGTGCCGTTATTAGAAAGATAGATATACATTTCGATCATTATTTTGTTGGACCATGTATCTTTATTTTAGGGTTTTTCAGCGAGTTAATTTTTGCAATATATCAAGAATTGTTTACATTAAATGTCAGTAATATACTATTTACTAGGATTACCAGGTTTTCTGTTATACCAGAATTCTACCGTTACAAGCCTTTCAATTTTTTATAATTTTCGGCATACCAGAATTTGCCAATAATCTTCCGCTTTGAATAACTATTAGTTGGGCTAAATCGACTTAGTTTAAAGATTTTTAAGCTCAATTTTTTTTACATTAATGAAAATAAGTATATGGTATAAAGTATTATCTTAAGGATATTATTTCCCTCAATTTTTCTCTTTAGGAGTTTGCTTCTATACATAAGTTAGACGTGAATAGATCAATACGATGTTGGTTTAATTAAAGTGGAATTATATGAATTTTCTCGCTATGAAATGAAAATATAATGATGCGTAACATAAAACCACAATAAACCTTCTAAAGTAAGAAAGTATCGATTGTTCATTTTACAAAATTTTAAGACTTTCAGAAAATAACCCACTTCTTGAAAATTTTGCTCAAATTGTCATCTAATAAATATTTCCAGGATAATCAGGTTTTAAGTCCATTATCCATGTTAGTCAACTGACAGACAAATAAGGTGAATTTTAAGTCGTACTGTAATTCTTAGATTGTATCTATGTTTATCATATTTTTTTATATAAATTTCATCAAAATTTTTCGTGTTAAAGAAATATGTACTCCGTTGACGTAGATTATGTAACTAATTCCTTTTCATTTATTACATTGAATCATCGAAATTAATTATAAATAAATGTACATCTTGTATTTTTCGATGTATGGCCTAATTACTTTAAAATGTATGAAAAGGACAAAATATTCATTTCGATTATTTTAACCGAAGTACACTCCCATAGTACAAGCATCTTATGCGCTTATAAGTAGTTTAGCTAAGATTAGGTTATAAAGCCCATATATTTGGTCTCATAGAAATAACTTTTACAAGTTTTTATAATATTTAGTAATAATGAAATAATTTCAGAGTAAATCGAATATCACTTTTCAATCTATCGTTTGATCTATTATAATAAGGGCGTTCCTGAAGTTGCGCAAAGCAACTTGATGAATTCAGCTAAAAGCAAATTTCCTGCCATTATGTAGAAAGAAATACACATGCACACACGCACGCACGTACGTGCTATTTTTAACTTTTCTCTTTATTAACCACAGTCTTTTATTTCTCTCAGTATGCATCATTTGGATCAAATTGGATACAAATATCTACAAAAGATATCTTTTGTAGATATTTGTAAATAATCATAATTTTATTTATTATTTATGATAATTATAAACTATACATATAACTAAATATTGCGGATATATATATATATATATTTTATTTTTTTTTTTTTTTTATAAACATACACCGATAATGAGAACCCCAATAAATTATCTATAGTAGTTAAAGGTGGATACTAAGTGTGCCTCATAACACCTATAAATAACTTATCGTGCGAAAAATAATTACACGTTGTTGGAATAACATATTCTTGCGCGATTAAAGCAACTAAAATATTACCATTTCATTCGAGTTAAAATAAGAAGCATAACAATTTGGAGATTGTCGACTTGTTAGGCTATTAGAGCTAGTAAAAGTTAAGGAAAGGGATATTAAATTTTACTAGTGTTTTAATATGCATTTTGATAGTAATCGTATATGAGACTTGAAGTATGGGTGAGAAACGGAATTTCAGAATATAATAAACGTAAATAATAAAACTTGAATTTGAGTTAATGTAATTTAATTTATAACACACAGTGTCTTCAGAATCTATCATAATTCTTTAAAAGTTTTTGATAAATTAATTTGAGTTTTTCATGTGTATATGAACAAGCTTCTTTACCCAGAAATATAGAAATCGTAGTTATTGATTTTTTAAAACGTTTCAATTTTTACAATTATTCATTATTTTTTCCCATTAATTTATGTATTTTTTTTAAAATTATGATTTTAAATTATAAGAGCCAAAACCTAATGAAAAATCAAACTGGGTCCAATTGTCTATCCGGATGTATTTCTTTCGCTGCACTTTTTTCAGCATATAATTTCAAACGCGATCTTTTATTTTTATGAATCTTTACATTTCCATGTGTTAGTTTTACCTCGACTTTTTCATATCTTCTTTAGTTTCCAGCTTTTTTACTTTTATGAAAATTATGAAAATGAAGATTTATATAATTTATTTGGGAAATTCTTACTTCAAAGTTCACTCTTCCAGTTTCGAACTAAAATAAAACAGCATAATATCAAATTGATTTTCGAATTTAGTTTAAGATAATTTGGACCATTTTTCTCGTTTAATTTTGTCATTTTCAAATTTAAATTTTGGTCCTACCTAATTCATTTTTTTAAACCTTATCCATAAACAAGTTACCGAAACAGCGCAACCTGTTTTCGAGTTGCAGCTAGAAAACAAATAAATATATTCGTATGCCGACGGCAGCACCGTTTGGGTTTTTGTTGCGCCCGGAAATTGATCCTGTCGTAAGGAATAAAAGCAAGAGTTAGCGAAGGAACTCCGTGAAATATTTCCTTATATTTCGTTTTGACATCCAATAAACTTCATTGATTTCGGTTCGAGGAAAATTCAAATCTGTGTACTTTTCATCGGGTGGAATTTTATTTACACATTTGTATGGGATAACAGAATTTTGTAGGAGGGATTTTTACTAAAAAGATAATAGGAATCTTGACCGTTTAGTTATGTTAATTATATAGACTTTATTAAAACTATTTCATTTCGTTTAACACTCAAGTAGGCATAAAGGAAATTAATATTTTGGCATAAACAATATAATTTCCTCCTGTTAAGTTGTAAAATAAAGCAATAGGCAAATTACTCTCAAAAATTTTAACAATCTATTTCGTTATTAATAGAGTTGATTTAAATATTTTAATTGCAGCAACAAACTTTAGTAAATAGTAAAGTTAAATTCTCATGCCCACTTTTCGATAATTATAAAAGTGCGACTACTATTTATTTATTTCCTCACCAAGTTAATCACAGTTTTTCACAGCAAAACTGAACTATTTGACATCGTTATGAACGAGACTCTCTCTAAAACAATAGAAAAATGATAAGGTTTATCATTTCTTTTCCTTTTGCATAACTTCTATAATTTTGGACAACTAAATTTGCATTGAATATACAGTGGGCATACGAATGTTTCACTGACGCAGTTTGTCATACGAAACATATATTTATGTAAGTTCATTATAATAGTCAGTAATCCTGAATAAAGAAAATTATATTACTTTTTAGTCTCATATTTTTGAAAACGCTACCTGGTATTGCTACAAGATCAAGAGCGGTAATAATTGAATTTCATTTCATTTTAATTCCAAAAATTGCACAATTTTGGAATTTATATAAAAGAGTGTCTTTCAAATGATTTTTTTATGTACAATTTTGTAAATTAAATAAAGAAGCTCTGTCATTTAAATTTAGTCATTTATCTAAAATTGTTCTCGCGTTGCTTTTTATTGACTAAACAAGAAAAAAAGAAACGGATGTTTAATCACCTCGTTGTACGCATATCCGTTCACTTATCTGCTACTATTCAGATCAAAACTACTGAATTAATTGAAACAATTTTAGTGGCACTGTTTTCAATATAATTTTAATGCATGGTTTCTCAAGTACTTTAAGCAATTAATGACTGCTAAAACTCATCAGCTGTGAGAGTCAATAATATGTTTTAAGTAAATTCAGAGATTTGATTGTTTCTAAAAATGATTATAAAACTTTAACAATAAAGTCACATTTAAAAGTATAGTTCTTTACACAAGATGTATAAAGAAAATTAAACTAATTTTTAAATAATCAACGGAAAATCTGAGCTAAAAAAATATAGTAACTTCTAAATTAATATTCAGTAAAAAAAGTAGTAGCACTTATTTAAAATCCTTAAAACAAGAACTTTTAATGAAAGCGTATAGTACGAGAAACTGATTATTCAGTTCCGATATTGAAATACCGTGCCGAAAATTCCTGGGCAATGCCGTCACAACGTATTATCGAAGGAAATCTCTATGAGCGCATCACGTAAAACCACTGGAAATATTTTAATGAAATTTAAAATCTGTTCAGTAGCAATATTTAACAAAATTTCTATTTAAGTTATATTAAACTAGCACCCACCATCTGTGAGATGCTTAATAAATAATTCTATAAAACAATTAAGATATGGTGAAGAACATTAAGCATTTCGATAATTCTAATAAAAAAGGTAACCATAAATTAGACGGAAGCATCAAACTTGGAGACGCACAGTCTTTTCGTATATACCCTATCGAAAAAAGACTGCAATTCACGGTGAAGTTCATTAAAAGGATTATGGAAATCAGTCCAGCATAGGCCATTGATATCGGATTCCTTGAATTGACCCACATTTCGGTTGATTAAGAAGTCATAGCAACTAATGTTTTATTAATACATTCAACTAATGTTTTATTACTACATTGCACTGTTCATTAGACGCTATTCACTTTTCAGTACGTATACGTAATAATTCCAAAAAAATTATACATTCCTGTCCTCACGAACTTCCCTAATGCATTGTTCAGTTCTAGTAATAAAATGATAGTATTTTTATCTTTCTAAAACTCGGGATGCGGAGTTTTTTAAATAAAGTTGAAATATAAAATTACATAAAGGGAAATTAATCTGGGAAAATACGCAATATTATCGGCGAACATGTATATGTACATGAACCGAGGTGGATATTATACACAATATTCAGAAAGAAAAGCAAGTTTTATGCATTAATCACCATCCAGTGTGTCAACAAAGTGTTCTGTGTGTTGATATTTTGCTTCATTGTTCACAACCAAAATTTGACACAATATTCTGTCAGTATATTTAATTTTTATCTTTTAATTTAATCAGACGTAATCGATAGCTATTTTCTATAATTTCAATGAATACTACATTAGACGAAGGTGTTTTTTTCTTAAAACAAAATAATTACATTGACATTCGTCGATCGATATGTTTCTGTTTTATGCAATTAGTTTAAAGTAAGTAGGAATTCATATTATTTGCCACTTTCTACGAATACGCAGAAATATTTTTTAACATTTATTTATTTAATTAACTATTGCGAGCGTATATACTCTACATTTGTTTACTCAAATCACCTTTTACGTCACGGTTTTAGTAATAATTTACAGGTTCCTCATCGGTCTTTAGAAATTTTAATTATTTTTCAATTTAAGTAACTTTTTTATTTAAATATGATTACAAAAGCATGGTGATAATAAATTAAATACAATTTAAATAAGATAACAAGAAAAAATCGATTGATATTCAACGAGATAAAAGCATGTGAAAATGATTATTAAATAATATAGATTGATTCGAATATGGAGAATATGAAGAAGGGGGAAGAATTAAGAACAAAATCATATGAAAAGTAAAAAAGCTGGAAACTAAAGAAGATATGAATAGTCGAGGTAAAACTAACACATGGAAATGTAAAGATTCATAAAAATAAAAGATCGCGTTTGAAATTATATGCTGAAAAAAGTGCAGCGAAAGAAATACATCCGGATAGACAATTGGACCCAGTTTGATTTTTCATTAGGTTTTGGCTCTTATAATTTAAAATCATAATTTTAAAAAAAATACATAAATTAATGGGAAAAAATAATGAATAATTGTAAAAATTGAAACGTTTTAAAAAATCAATAACTACGATTTCTATATTTCTGGGTAAAGAAGCTTGTTCATATACACATGAAAAACTCAAATTAATTTATCAAAAACTTTTAAAGAATTATGATAGATTCTGAAGACACTGTGTGTTATAAATTAAATTACATTAACTCAAATTCAAGTTTTATTATTTACGTTTATTATATTCTGAAATTCCGTTTCTCACCCATACTTCAAGTCTCATATACGATTACTATCAAAATGCATATTAAAACACTAGTAAAATTTAATATCCCTTTCCTTAACTTTTACTAGCTCTAATAGCCTAACAAGTCGACAATCTCCAAATTGTTATGCTTCTTATTTTAACTCGAATGAAATGGTAATATTTTAGTTGCTTTAATCGCGCAAGAATATGTTATTCCAACAACGTGTAATTATTTTTCGCACGATAAGTTATTTATAGGTGTTATGAGGCACACTTAGTATCCACCTTTAACTACTATAGATAATTTATTGGGGTTCTCATTATCGGTGTATGTTTATAAAAAAAAAAAAAAATAAAATATATATATATATATCCGCAATATTTAGTTATATGTATAGTTTATAATTATCATAAATAATAAATAAAATTATGATTATTTACAAATATCTACAAAAGATATCTTTTGTAGATATTTGTATCCAATTTGATCCAAATGATGCATACTGAGAGAAATAAAAGACTGTGGTTAATAAAGAGAAAAGTTAAAAATAGCACGTACGTGCGTGCGTGTGTGCATGTGTATTTCTTTCTACATAATGGCAGGAAATTTGCTTTTAGCTGAATTCATCAAGTTGCTTTGCGCAACTTCAGGAACGCCCTTATTATAATAGATCAAACGATAGATTGAAAAGTGATATTCGATTTACTCTGAAATTATTTCATTATTACTAAATATTATAAAAACTTGTAAAAGTTATTTCTATGAGACCAAATATATGGGCTTTATAACCTAAACTTAGCTAAACTACTTATAAGCGCATAAGATGCTTGTACTATGGGAGTGTACTTCGGTTAAAATAATCGAAATGAATATTTTGTCCTTTTCATACATTTTAAAGTAATTAGGCCATACATCGAAAAATACAAGATGTACATTTATTTATAATTAATTTCGATGATTCAATGTAATAAATGAAAAGGAATTAGTTACATAATCTACGTCAACGGAGTACATATTTCTTTAACACGAAAAATTTTGATGAAATTTATATAAAAAAATATGATAAACATAGATACAATCTAAGAATTACAGTACGACTTAAAATTCACCTTATTTGTCTGTCAGTTGACTAACATGGATAATGGACTTAAAACCTGATTATCCTGGAAATATTTATTAGATGACAATTTGAGCAAAATTTTCAAGAAGTGGGTTATTTTCTGAAAGTATTAAAATTTTGTAAAATGAACAATCGATACTTTCTTACTTTAGAAGGTTTATTGTGGTTTTATGTTACGCGTCATTATATTTTCATTTCATAGCGAGAAAATTCATATAATTCCACTTTAATTAAACCAACATCGTATTGATCTATTCACGTCTAACTTATGTATAGAAGCAAACTCCTAAAGAGAAAAATTGAGGGAAATAATATCCTTAAGATAATACTTTATACCATATACTTATTTTCATTAATGTAAAAAAAATTGAGCTTAAAAATCTTTAAACTAAGTCGATTTAGCCCAACTAATAGTTATTCAAAGCGGAAGATTATTGGCAAATTCTGGTATGCCGAAAATTATAAAAAATTGAAAGGCTTGTAACGGTAGAATTCTGGTATAACAGAAAACCTGGTAATCCTAGTAAATAGTATATTACTGACATTTAATGTAAACAATTCTTGATATATTGCAAAAATTAACTCGCTGAAAAACCCTAAAATAAAGATACATGGTCCAAAAAAATAATGATCGAAATGTATATCTATCTTTCTAATAACGGCACTAATTGAAACATTATTGGTGAATGATGATAATATTGAACAGATGTTGTTCGTGATACTGCTGGAATTCCTATAATCCCGACAAATATTGGCAACTAAGTTCCGATACGTTAATTTTGGAACTGACGTCATCTCAGATATGATGTAACTCGTTCACAACTTCTATTGACTGGGCGGATGTATGACAAGTGGCTCCATCTTCTCAAACCTATGTTCTATAAGTAAAGCCTGGAAATTACTCTAAAGCCTGAGTCAAAATATTGTGACTGCACAAGAGTGCTCTTTGATCTATCTTCATAATAACCTCACAATAACCTCCGGACTCTGATTAATTTGTTTATATTTTCCATTATTTTCTTCGGATCGGTAGCGGCAGTTTCTTTTATTTGGGTAACAGTTTAAATGAAAAGAACTTCTTTTAGTTACAAAGCAGTGCTTTAGCGTAATTATTGGACTATTTTAAACAACAACAAATTGAAACGACAAAGCATTTTTAGGGTTATGTCACGAAATTTCAACCTGTATTTAGAACTTGTAACTGGGAATGAAACCAGGATTTATCATTTTGTGCCGGAGTTACACTAATTCTGAGAATTTTGAAGCCTCGGAAACGGCCAAAAAGTTAGAAATCTAGGAAGTCATTGATTATGGATTATAAAGAGAAGAATGTCACTCTAACCGGAAAATATCATGCGATATGTTAATGGGCTTTAAAGAAGCCAAAAAAGGTGGGGAAAATTTACAAAGGTGTTTTCCATTGGTATCTTTCTATTGCAAGAAAATGCACCCTATATAAATGCACCCAATCTCTCATAAGAGAAATATTATGATACTCTATTTTTTATGTGTGACTTCAAATATCCAGCTCAGCCACTTTATAATTCGGACCTATAATACCTAGTGATCAATATTCATGCCCGAATTTAAAAAAAAACATTGTGAAAGAAAATTCACAATAACGAAGAGGGAAAAGCGGCAATTTGTGGAAAACATTTTTTTTAGAATTATGCTAAGAGCAATTATTAAAATCTGATAAATATGATAAGGTCAGGGATGAATTCTATTATTACATTAGAACCATTTACTTCGGCAAATTTTTAGATTTTCCCCTCCTCACAACATTAAACTTGGCTACGATAAATGCTCATTTTTCCATCGCCTTGTAATGAAACACGATCTAAAATACCACTGGAATTTTCTCTTTACATAATTGGTTATTAAACAATAAAGAACTCAAAACTATTCACCGCGGCCAAGTCCAATATTATAATAGATATAATATTTAATAAATCTGGACGCAAACTCTAACCCACTGATTTAAACTTCTCAATAAACGTTTTGCAAGAACTTGTCTGTTTTTATCTCACTACCTTTTTACAGCTATTTTTTTAAAGGAAAACTTGGCTCATTAAATTGCCTTTATTATAAACAATACCACATAAGCTTGGAACTACGAGAAAACAACACACTCAGTGTCAATTACTAGTGAATAGAATAGATAGTGTCGAGACCAAGTCGTTCCAACTTTTATGTACAAGTTATAACATTTGTCACATATATAAAGTAATAAGTTCAATGAATGTAGCCTCTATTCATGAACTTATGTTTATGAGATTTCAGTTCATGCAGCAAGCCATTATAGAACATAATAATGATATTTTTTATTGCCATCAGAATAATATTAAATGTTCTCCCGAAACTTACGTACGTATAATAAGGAATGACGTGAAATAAGCATCACTCGTCGTCTGGCGTGTAAATTATCCCAGGGACATACATTAGCACCATAAAACAAAATCTAAAAACTTGTGGCATGAACAAATGAAATAAAATTCCTTTTAAAAGACCAAACTTCTTTAAATGAAACCAATGATTTTTATTTATTACAAACTATCGACATTAAAGAAGTGATCTTCAGGTTTTGCCACTTCTATTATATCGAGTTACTCTTGTAATACATTCGGTGCTACTTCATTCGAAATTGAAGGATGAATTGTAAATGGACAAAAATACGCTTTGATTAAATTACTTAATATATAATTTTGTTTTCCATTTTTCTTTATACAGCCTGGGTTTTATTTAATACAATTAGTGCAATTAATTTTAGTTATATAAAATTTTCAATAAAATTTCGCATTTCATTCCCTAATGTCCAAAACTACATTACGTATATTAGAAAAATCGTGAATATTTTGTTAACAGATTAATTTATATATTTACCATCCACTTAGGAAATTATAACTAAAGCGGAAATAATTAGGACACTCGTCCTACGTCTTAATCTTTTTAAAACATATTTCTAAATGGTGTGCAAGAGACCTTCTTCACGTTGTAAATTTCGACATTGTATAAAAAATAAATATATTCTCTAATGTTCCAAATTGTTAAAGGTATAACGCAAATAAACAAGAAATTTTAAACAATTTAACGTAAATGAGATCCCCATAAGGGTTAATTAAAAATCGTCATTTAAAATCGTACGTTAAAGCACACCATGATGAAACATTTTTGGTGAAAATATTCTGCATAACTGAAGAATTAAGTGCACTTAACGTAATAGAATAGAGAGCTCTCAAAATAACGACAGCGCGCACAGTATTCGTCAAAACTCGACTGAGATTGAAGTGTCGGATTGTTTGAATTCCAGGTGGAAAACATTCACACAAGATGATCGCAGTTGAAGTACTTTAAGTTTGGGTCTGTGCAGTAACACTCGCTTAATGGTTAATTTAAATTCAATGAATGGTGGAGAAATTTTAGTACACAGCTTTGTATAGTAATAAAAGTATAAACTTAATTGGACACAAATATTATGAAGAGTATAATTTAAATCGATTTCAGACGACAAAACCAGAAATCGATTTTTTGCATAATTAGGACAAATGTATCAAGAACACTTGTGTCTCATCTCGCACACTGAAATAGAAAGTGATAAAATAACAAAATATATATGGATATTTGGGCAACACATTTCTTGTACTCGTAAATTAACGTACTATGTTTTGAAAAAGTGAGACATGCGTTGGAAAAGAAATGATTATGATATGATTAAATCATTGGTCGTATTGTGAATAAAGTTTCGCATATTATTAGATATGTTAAATACTAAAAGGTCGATTTTTTAATTTAAATATCAGTAAAAATTTACCTTATAAACTTATAAACTTACTTGTGGGAAGCTTAAAAATCTATTAGCCTTTATTACTCTAATAATGTAAAGAAAAAGATCAAACTCTGAACTCCTTAGATTTAAAAATTATTAAACCATGGATTTTACATCACAAACACTCTAAAATATAACATTAATAATATACTTTAATATACTTTACACTGAAAAATTTAATACAGTAAACACGTCAAATAACTTGCTATATTACAGTAATTATATAACGTAATAATAGAATTTTGTCTATTTTTTACGCTGCATTTTTATTTGATTAAAAAAACTATCAAATTAAATATTTTTAAATAAATTTATAATTTTAATCAGAATGAATACTTTCAAATTAAAGCTGTGATGGATTAAAAACGTACCTTTAAACGATTTTACTATTTTATTACATGAAAATGATAAATGAAAATTCATTTCATAATAACGGTCCAATCATTGTTTTTGACATTTAATTTTATTGTGAGTTTAAACAATAAAAACGTTTCTTGCAAAAATTTACAAAGTTTTTTAATTGTTGAAATTTTCAACTCAGAATGAGCTTCAACGAACGTAAATAGATCGTCCGCAATACTTATGCAACAAATTCTGGAAAATTTTCTTTAGGACACTCTTCTTTTTAAATAGTTATAATTAATTTAAAAATGTTTAAAAAATATCGGATCTATAAATATAATTTGGGGGGGAAAAATGGTGTTAGGCCTCGGTGGTGCATAGTTATGCTAGTAGATATGTACCTAGAAAAAGCTGAGTTAGAGCCGGTAGCATACGTCTAAGTGTGCAAGATTAGGCTATCAGACGCGCATCATAAAGTCCTATCTTACACGTCCTCGCCTCTGCCAAACTGCCGCCGCAGTCTGGTAGTGGACTCACACTTGTGAGTCGTCCCATTCCCCGGGCAATGTCGTGGTCAACAACGAGTCTAGCACAACACATCTACCTCGTGACCTTGATAGCAAAGTAAGAAGGGCGAAGGCGAGTCGTCGGCGCCTTAAAACCGATAAATCTAGCTAAGGGAGACAACCCTGACAAAAAAACCAGTGTGTAGCCCGAAAGGGTTGCCCCAGCACCGTAAGCCTGTGGTCATGTATCGCAGGACCGGGAGCCTGAGCTTCGCCACTTGGGCTGAGAGGAAGTTAACCTCTATAAAAAATCCCCTAATGCGAAAGTGCGGTACGCGCCAAGGGGATGTATGACTGGCAGGTTAGTCAGCCGCTAGCGACCAAACTCGACGAACCAGGCGACACGTCGTAGTAAATAGCCTTTTGCTGAGAATGGGCGTCACCTCAGTAGCGACCATTTATATCGACCCTTCTCGTGGGAACCATCATGAATGATCAACATAATAAAAATACAACACAACAAACAGAAACCACAAATAATAAAGTCATTCCTACAAAGGTGTTAACTCAGCAGATACTTCACAAAGGAATGTTTGAAAGCAAACCTAGATCAAACTCAATTAGTGAAATGCCAATCTCCAGACCCCAACAACTTGAAGATAATATCACTTCTCAACAACCTGAAAATATGACATTGGAAATGACTCCAAATCACCTTGGAAACGAATCACAGGTTGAAGCCTTCAACACAAATCCCCCAACAATGGGACAGAAAAGTCAGACTCCAATATACATCACCGATAACACACCTTGTCCACCCGAATGGCAAAGAGTTCCAAAAGGTAGAGGCAACAAGCGAAAGAAGTTATCACAGACGCCATCTCCCGAAACAGTCAAAACTACCAACAGATTTAGTGGTCTACAGATTGACCTGACAGAAGATGAACCCAAATCTAAAGAAAAACGGCTATACAAACCTCCACCTATTATCTTGTATGGTATTGAAAATGTCAATAAATTAACTGAATTAATTTGTACTGTTGCTGATAAAGATAACTTTCTCTTAAAAACCATAAATAAAAACCAACTCAGAATCAATTCCCTAGACATACAAGCATATCAAAAAATTATAACCATTGTGCGAGAGAATGGACTTATAGGCCACACATTCAATAGAAAGGACCAACGCTGCTGCCGTCTAGTAATAAAGAAACTTCACCACTCGACCCCGCACAGCGCCATCATAGTAGAAATCGAAAAAACTGGTAATAAAGTACAGGGAGACATTATTAACGTAAAGTATGGCCGAGAAAAAATACCGACGTCAACATTTTTCGTTAATCTGGTGGCTGGCCCACACAACAGTGCTGCTAAATCAATAAAATCTATTAGCAACCAAATTATTATAATTGAAGAGCCCCACAAAAGAAACACAATTCCACAATGTCAAAGGTGCCAACAATATGGGCATTCTAAAAATTACTGCATGCGGCCATATCGTTGCGTTAAATGTGCACAAGATCACAAAACGTCTGATTGTCCTAAAAAGGACAGAAACACCCCCGCCACATGTGCATTATGTGAAGGCGCGCACCCTGCTAACTATAAAGGGCGCGAGGTGTACAAAGAAATACTTACTAGAAAAACAAATAAGCAAAAGCTAGTAAGGGTTATTACACATCACAACACCACACAAAATAAACCAACTAGTGTAGGTCAAGCAAACACCACAGAACCTCGCCCACAACATAACCTCATGCTTGAAAAATCAAGACACATACACAAAATGCCCATAGAAACTAAAACCTATGCAGATGCCTTAAAATCACCAACCACAGAATATAACAATAACTTAGAAATTCTACTCACACAACAAGCTGTAAAACTAGAGAAACTATTAGAACAAATGTCAACAATGATGAATCTTCTCACAACAGTAATCAACAAACTCGTGCACTAAAATGGCCAATCTGAAAGTAGCAACCTGGAACACAAATGGTTTGATCAACCACAAATATGACATACAAACATTATTGGAGCATGGAAATATTGACGTACTTCTGGTATCTGAGGCACACTTAACACCAAACCAGAACATATTGTTAAGAAATTACAGCATATATTCGACATCACACCCAGACGGAACTGCTCATGCGGGTGCAGCTGTTATTATCAAAAAACACATCAAGCATGAGATATTGCATGAATACAAAACAGAGCCAATACAAGCAACTACAGTAATGGTACATGATAAACAAGGATCTCTAACATTATCGGCTGTATACTGCCCACCAAAGCACACTATAAAGGAAGAAGCATTTACAAATTACTTTAAAACCCTTGGGCATAGGTTCATATGTGGCGGCGACTGGAACGCTAAAAACGTTTTCTGGGGATCAAGACTGACTTTACCTAGAGGTCGAGAAATGAAGAAAAGTATTGACAAAAACAAACTGCGTGTTCTAAGTACAGGTGAACCGTCCTACTGGCCTACAGACAGAAATAGAAAACCAGATCTTCTGGATTTCTTTGTATATAAAGGACTGTCAAATAATTACTTGAGCGTAGAGACTAGTATAGACAGCAGTTCAGACCACACACCAGTAATAGCCACAATAAGTACCACCATAATTGTAAGACCAGGGAAAGAGCGACTTTACACCAAAAAAACCGATTGGGATGCTTTCAGAGACTACATAAACGAAAACCTGAACCTGAAAGTGGCACTTAAAACAAAGGATGACATCGAAAAACAGGCAACAACCTTAACAAACCTAATACAAACAGCTGCCTGGTACTGTACACCGGTTACCACGTTAAATCATGGTAGTAAGAATATACCTAGGGATATAAAAATCAAGATCCTGGAGAAGAGACGACTCAGAAGAGTGTGGCACTGCAGTCGACACTCCGAAGACAAAAGGGCGTTTAATAAAGCAGCTGCGGATTTAAAACAATACCTTAAAGACATCGAAGAGGAAACCCTACAGGATAAATTGGCAAACCTAAATCCCCAAGCTAAAAATGAATACTCATTGTGGAACACGGTAAAAAGTAGTAGAGTGGCGCCTCAGATTGCACAACATCCTATCAGGAGGAACGATAATACTTGGACACGAACGGACAAAGAACGGGCTGAAGTATTTGGAGATTTCTTGTATGAAGTCTTCACTCCAAATAGCGGTGACTTAGAAACCGAACAGGAAATACAAGAATACCTAGAAACTGACCTGCAGCTATGTCTCCCAATGCAAAGCTGCTCGCCTCGCGAAGTCCAAAGGGAAATAAAAGGTCTTGAGTTAAACAAGGCTCCTGGATTTTGCCTGATAACAGCTGAAATTCTACGACAACTACCTAAAAAGGCTTCCATCGCCTTAACACACCTTTTTAACAGTGTTATTAGAACTGGATATGTCCCAATGATATGGAAAATATCAGAAATAATCATGATCCCAAAGCCTGGCAAGCTTCCACATCTTGTATCATCTTACAGGCCAATTAGTTTACTGCCGGTTTTGTCGAAACTTTTTGAGAGGATCATCTTGCGAAGACTGATACGAATACTTAACGAAAACGATCTCATCCCGCAACATCAGTTTGGTTTTCGTATTGGCCATTCAACCATAGAACAGGTTCACCGAGTTGTCAACAGAATTAGAGAAGCTCTCGAGAAGAAGCAGTACTGCTCGGCCGCCTTTCTCGACGTGCAACAAGCATTCGATAAGGTTTGGCACTTGGGTCTGCTTTTCAAAATGAAGAAACATCTTCCTCACAACTTCTACCTGCTCTTGAAATCGTATTTGGAGGATAGAATATTCAGAGTTAAAATCAACGACACATACTCTGCCTTCCACGATGTGAAAGCTGGAGTACCGCAGGGTTCCATTTTGGGCCCCATCTTATATCTGATGTACACAGCAGATATCCCCACAACAGATAATGTCCTATCTGCCACATTCGCTGATGACACCGCTGCACTTTGTAACCATGAAAACCCTAGTGTAGCTTCTTTAGTTCTGCAAAGACACCTACACAAAGTTAACGATTGGATGGAAAAGTGGCGCATTAGGGCCAGCTCCACCAAATCAGTGCATGTCACTTATACTTTGAAAAAGGGCAATTGTCCCCCAATTAAACTTGGAAACGACATTCTACCACATCAAGAATCAGCAAAGTATTTGGGCATGCATCTTGACAGGAAGCAAACATGGAAAACTCATATCCAGAAGAAACGCGATGAATTGAACATACGACTCAGAAACCTTAACTGGCTAATAGGCAGAAGATCACATGTCACCTTGAAAAATAAAATACTCATTTATAAAACTGTAATCAAGCCGGACATACGGAAGTGAGCTGTGGGGTTCAGCACAAAAATCTAACGTGGAAATTTTGCAACGAATGCAGAACAAAGCACTCAGAACAATAACTAATGCACCTCTGTTTATCAAAACGAGTGAATTGCATGAGTACACAGAGATGAACACCATTATGGAAGAAGTGGAACATAAAGCAAAAGCTTACCAGAACCGCCTAAAAGCTCATACAAACACCCTAGCTACAGCATTATGTGAACCATTAAATGACGGAAGGCTCAAAAGGCAACACATTTGGGACTTGATTAGATAATCAGCATCATAATAGAATAAGAGACAATTTCCTTACAGGAGGAATAGATCTCTCCTGCCAATAAACTCCTACAACAGATCTGTTAAGGGCTTATGAAGCCGATCGCATGATGATTGAAAAGAAAAAAAAAAAAAAAAAAAAAAAATCAATAAATATAATTCAAGCATACTTCCAGAATAAAAATTTAATAAGTCACTTATTTGCAAACAATAAACCAAATAAAGAATTTGAGAATGTTGACTTACTCCACCAGAAGCGATATAAGAATATACACCGAAAAAAATTACAGATTGTGCAAATTAAACTGGCGTCTGGTCCATGTTTCAATAGCTATCAGTCTGTTTTCATTCTTTTTTCCACAAAAAAAATATTTCTTATTTTATTGCTTGATAATGAAGAAAAAGTACAAATATTAATGTGTATTTAGTCGTATTAAAACATAACACTTTACAAAGCGCTAAACTTATGACGGCCTTTATTTATGACGCCACTAATGTTTTATTCATTTAGACGAGCATTACACACAACACGTCAATTTCCTACTAATAAATTACTCTTTGAAAGTTGATTCTCTTTAATAGTATCAAACAATAATAATGATTATAAAAATCTCAACCAAGCAATAATTTTCTGTTATCTTGTATTTCATGGTGTAACTTTATGGCTCGTTTTTATAAGTATCACATAGCTTTCATGAGGCTATGAGTTATACAAACAGATCGTCATAAAATATCGATAATATATATTTTCTCTCATCACGAAACTTTAATCAAAGCTTGTAATAAAATGTCTTACCCTTGGGTGAAATGTACATATAGTTCTCTTAAATTAATATAAAAGCGTGTATTCTTTTATATATTAAGTAAATTCAAACATACTGTACGCAGAAGTAATTATTATAACTCAAATATATTTATAAAATAAGAATTATAATCATTAAAGCGACGCTGAACTTGATGGTATTTAGCAAAATATATCTGTTACGTGTGTTAAATATATATGTTACATGTGTTAAATATATATGTTACATGTGTTAAATATATCTGTTACATGTGTTAAATATATATGTTACATGTGTTAAATACATCTGTTACGTGTGTTAAATATATTTTATTTTCTATTTACTTTTTGTGCGTTTGATTCCAATTGCAAGCTTTAGTAACGTACTTATTGCTACAGGAGCAAACTATTTTCTTCACACTTATTGATGTCAATGTCATCGGTATAGTTAATGACGGCAAAATTTTATTTTACCACCACTTTATTGATATTTATTAGACTGTACTTGAGATACTCGGATTTGTCATTGGTCACTCCCACGATAGCAACTAAATTAAGATTTTGTGTTATAATTTCGTACGCAACGAATTGGAAAAGAATTATTTTATCTAATATCCATATGAGATAAATTACATACATATGTTGGAGAAAATATAGAAAAAAATTATTCGACGCCTCTATCTCAATAATTATGTTTACCAAATTGATGTTTTTCATTTTGGGTTTTGTTGAATAAATTCTCTTCAGATAAGAAGCGAGTTGGGTCTAAGCCTGTATTTATTTAGATTATTAGCAGATTATATTAACATATCAGTAACAAACGCAAAGCGGCATCGTTTTAAAAGACACTCATTATTTTCATATCCATCACTTACTTACCAACATCCGTTTGCAATCCTACATTGTCGGCGCGCTTAATTTACTTAACGTGGTATTAAATACATTACCTTCTTTTAACTCGTCCTCTTGTTTGATTTGTAACTTAAGGTCAAGATTGTGAAATATTTGGGAAGATCACAGCTCAATAGTTTCAGGATATTTAATTTATGTTTTGTATTTATACTATTTTAATTATTGTTTTTTGTTTTCCTGATATCTAAATATTTTTGCATTAGCAATAAGCTCTAAGTTAAGCAAGAACATTTTAAATAAATAAACAAATCTGCAATTGTAGTATTTTGATTGACAGTGTTATGTTGGAAGGGATTTTCAATTACAAAATAACAAAATATAAGCAACAAATAAAAAGGCTAAAAAGGAAGGTTCACTTTGAAACTGAAACTCTGTCCTATGTGCGAACTTATATAAATGGTTATAAATTAAAAAGGATAAAAGAAGGGAAGTTAAGAGACATGATTTGACGACTTTTTCAAATTAAAATCAAAGTAAAATCCCATTTTCGCACTAAAATTACATCGCTTTTAAACCACTATAAAAATATATATTTAAACAATGTATGTGAACTATATGTATTCTAGATCAATAAACTCGCAAAATTGGCCTATAAATTTGTTTTTCTTTCACTACTTAAATGTAGCTTATTAATATAAAATATTAACATAAATTATCACTAATAATAGCTTAAACCAAATTTGTTAGATTTATCGTTAAACACTCTACATATGCTCGTAATGCATACAGATAGGAACTAATTTTACTTTTCCATTAGCGCGCCGAAAAGCTGAGTAGCCTCGCTTTTCTTAGACGCTTAGAGTGACGAGCATATTTAGCATCCACTTTTTCATCGTTTTCTCATTCAGCCGCATGCCTCTTTTAGTTTCTTTAATACCCGCTTTTCATTACACTCTCACTCCTTAAGACTGAAACTTACACTGTGATCATACCAGAAGCTTCCTTTCAGAATATAGTAAAGAAATTACATATTTAGTGATTAAAAGACTGTAGATATATCTGGAATGTAATCATTACGTGCTTGGAAATGCTTACCTTCGTTAAGATCATTTCATACGACTATCAGTCTCTAACAAGATACAGTATAAGCATGTAAATTATATCCCAACAATAAAATTCGACCTTTATCGCTATATATATATATATATATATATATATATATATATATATATATATATATAAATATATATGTATGTGTGTATATATATATATATATATATATAAATATATATGTATATATATATATATATATATATATATATATATATATCAAGGAAAAGCTTTAATAAATATGATAATGAACTTCAATATTTCATATTTATCTATTAACATTGACAGCGTAATATATTTCATTCATTATACATTATATACCGTATTTTATTCGGAGTGATGAATTAAGGAACCTAACCAAAGCATCCATTTGGTGAAGTTAAGGCAAAATGCTGTATTTAAAATAATGAAGAAAATATTACAAATTTCCCTACGTGAATTTTCATCAAACCTAATGAAAAATACGAACCTTATTAAGGTAAATGGCAATAAATTAAATGATAAGAAAATTTTGAAGCACGCCTCGAACGCGAGTTAAAAGCGAACCAGACATTTTTGATAACATATTTGAAACGAAAACTTAAAGAACATTGAAAGATCATGTGGCTATCGTCTTTTAAAGTCCTATTATGTAAATTATCAAAATCGAACCGATTCACCCGCTTTTCAGTCAAAGATCCAAAGATTTCCAAAAGGACGGCAATTTAGCTCTGCCTACGCGTTGGCGACAAGTGTTAGATACCGACAATGCTTATATAATTGACGATGGATCTTATTCACTACATATAAAAAGTTGAAAAGTTTGTGTACGGAGATGGTGGGTTTTTAAGTCAACCTAATATATATGTCGCAAAATTGAATAATAAATAATTGTGAATATCTATTACAAAGACTTCTTAATCACGTGTCTGAGATCGCTTGGGTATACCATTGTTTACGGAAAACCATGCCAATTCTGCGCATGTCATCATATCCAATTGAATACGTGAAGCTCATAATTTTAATTCTCTGTCTTTACCATCATTTTAATTTTCTTTAGTCCTAAACCAAACATATTTTACAGTTCAACTCTACCATTGTTTATGGCAAAAACTATTCTAGGATTGACTGCGAAATATTACTTCTAAAGTAATAATTTTGCTCTATGTATGTTGACACATGTATATAAAGTAAGTAAATAAATGAATAAATCATCCAAAAAGTTTAATATTGAATTGTAGGTTTCACTTGGATTTCGGGAATATCCTTAGGCTTTAGTAGTACATTGTCTTGAGTAGTCCTTCCCTGCAGGCTAATACTCGCCTAAAACTTTGTACGGCCCCATTCGGTGCGAATCGTTAAATTACCTTTCATATCCATTCTCGATTATTATCCGGGTTTAATTGTATTAGTGTAATAAGCAGCAGGTTCTGCAGACACATAGCAATAAATTGTGTAAATATCTTTGTTGTGACAAAAAACGACGTCCTCCAGAATGTGTAATATTTACAACTAGACAAATTTTGAAATAAGCCACTATATTGATTTGAGTAAAAAAATATTATTCCGGTGTTGTTTTTTATTTGTAAGGAGTGACTTCGAAATACTATGATAGGACGTAAGTCATACAAATAGCTTCAAATTCTACCTGCAATTTACAATGCGCCGTAAACAAAATTAAATCAAGAAACTGAGAGAAAGAAGTGACGATTTAAAATAAAAGTGTTGACGTTTAAAGTTATTTTTGCCTCTTTTTAGGAAATTTTTTAAGTCTGAATTTATTCTTCAACAATTATGTAATTCGTTACTCTCTATACTATGTTTCATTTCTCATTGCGTTTTTATTTTTATTACAACAAAAAAATTCAGTGATTTTAATATGAATTACGTTCAGAAGGACATTTAATTTAAAAATTGCTGCAAAATTAACATCTAGCTTTTCAAAGTGATATTCCTTTTCTTTCGTTATCATTTCTTATATAATTCCGCTGGACTTAAATTAATTTTATTTTTCATTCGTTTCACGCTTTCACTAAAACTATATCATTAAATTATAACTTATGCAGTGGAGTTATTAAAAACATGGTTTGTTTTAGAAATAGATAGATACACAGCCATAACTGATTATAGCGTTAATTTAGGAATCTAATAAAGGGAAGAATTTGGAAAGATTACTACTATAAATGAAAAAAATACTACTTCGAAGAATGTACTGAGACGTATTATATAAAACAAAGATAAATCGAGAAAGAAATCTGAAGAACCCGAATTTTAATGTCTTTCATTCCATTTATTCTAAAGAGGAGATGAAAAATATGTCGATTTTTTTAATACAAACATGAGTAAAGAGTGGGTAATTAGGCAAAAGTATGCACAAAAAATAATTATTCAATTTATTAACAGAATTAATCAAAATAAATTTAAATATCTTATAAGAATATCATATCTCGATTTGTGACAATTTCAATTTCGAAAAACTCAAGATTTAGTTTTGTTAAGATGCATAACAAAAGTTATTTAAACGCTTTAAATAAAATGACACATAAACACACACACGTCAGATCTCGGTTTTACGAATACATTTTTGAAAAACAGGCACAAAGGATTATGTATTGGTTTTATTGTTAAAACATTTCATTACATGCAGTTCTAAACTGCCTAAGAGGTCGTGACATATATACTGTGATAATTATTAAAACTCCTACATATCCTGGGAATAACCAAAGAGAACACCAAGTTCATCCGGTAGTTCATTCAATTCATCCGGAGTGTAGCAAAGATGTGACCTTTCAAATTTCCAACCCTTCAATACCTAGAAAATATGAGATCAGGAAAAGATCTTTTTGGAAAACACAAATTGCACTTAATTTGACGTACACTACACGTTTGAGAAAAAAATACAATTATAATTTACAAAATAACTATTTTTTTAAAACATTCAATTTAAAATCTATAAATTCAGAAATTGCAACGTAGTACATGTTACCTTTACAATTGATTTTGGAATGGTTATGTACTATGGTGCCTTTACAATATAATTGATGTTTTCAAATCGAAATGAGATATGTGTTGTTATAGTCCTAGAGTGAATTTTAAAATAATTATTTCAGGCTTATACTTTGCTAGGAATTCGTATTTGAGATGTATATCATAGCATATGACGTCTATTAGTTTATTTATTCACTACAATTCGAGATTCACTCTACCAATTCCTTTCGGGTTTGCTTTTTATTCTTTGAATCCAAAATTAATTTTTGTCAGATGCTTCTTTTTCTTATTCATAAAATTTTTAAAATGAGGGAAATGGAAAGCAACCCACCTAAATAAAATAATAACCATATAAACTTACGTTCAATGATTTTTGTACAGATATCAATATTAAGCGAATTAAAGCAAAATTTCTTGTGCAATAATTCATTCGAAAAACGTGTATAGTACTGGAAAAATTTGTAATGCATTGTCGAGAAATTCCACTACAAAAATAAAAAAATAATACGTGACTGAAACTCCTGGCTCAAGCTAGTAAATTTAGGAAAGTCTAATCTTTTTCTTTCCACATTTACTTGAAGTGAGATAAACATATATGATGAAACCATATATTATTTTATTCAATTGTACATTTTGCATATTAACATATATAATGTAGACCACTTTGATGTACGTATATTCTTAACAAAACGACTTGAGTCTGTTTGTATAATTACGAAAACTTTGGATTCTTCCACTCGGTGTCTCAATAAAGGTTATAAAGTATGCAAATGCTTCAATGGTAATAAAAGCTTTGCCGCAGCTTTAAAAGTACGGCTTTAAAGTACGGCTTACTTCTCGTTACTAGCCTGTGGTTGACCATGGGACTTCTTGTGAACTTAATGGACATGTTATCATTACCTACCCACGTCAGAGGCAGACAATGATAACACGATGCCGATGCTGAGGCAAAGGGCGTGGTCTTGTTTCTATGACTTAATGGGTAAAATAGGGTTGAAGATGATTAAAATATGGTTAAAAAGACGGAGAATATTCAAGTATAGACTTCGAAGTTGCAAGTACGCAACAGGTAAGTAGAAGAATCAATTAAAAGTCGTTACAGGACAAATAAGCTTAACACATACATCGATTTTCATGAAAATTTTTCTACAATATTTCTCATGAATCAATAAACAAATTATCGTTTTAAAGAAATCCTCGTTTACTTCTACACTTTTACATGCATATTTTAATTTGATGCTTCCATATAAAAAGGTAAATGTTTTTGTAAACAATTCTTTAGAACTATATGTAGCCATATTCAAATATATAGCAATAAATTTAAGAAACGTGAATACCTGTGCATTCAAACATTTTTGCTAAGATAGTTCCAATTGTAGATCTGGGACCAAATTCCCACAGAACCCGACTCAGCGTACAGGAAATTTATTAATTAATCTATATCGGTTTTCATTATTTAATTGAAGTTAACGGTTTGACACTTTACTTTCCTGTCTGGAATATATCCATTTTTGCTTCGTAATTTTTCAGGAATATTCAAAATTTTGTTTTGATCATATCATCATTATGATTGTCTTTGTTAATTAATTTATTACATATGTCTATAAAAATGAAGGAGAGTAATTAGAAAATATTCAGATGAAGTTTAATGATTCCCATAATTTATGGATTTTCTTCTAGGAGCTGGTTCTATTTATTTAATCATTTTATCTAGATAACAATTGCTGTTTTTAATATTGTCAGTTTTACTTTCCAGCTGAAGAGCAGAAGATGTTATTTTTACATTCTTTGCAATTTGCCTCAAAAGGAGTATTCAGGTTTTTCTACACGCATTATTCTTACATATATAAGCAGCACACTGTTCACGTACAGAAATAATGTAGGGATGCCGTACCTCAACTTTATTTATATATTTGGTTCTTAGATCATGATCTTCACTTATTTTCTGTTTCATCATTATAATTCTAAAATTTTATAAATTGTTTTATTCACTTGCTCAGATTTACCATATATATATATATATATATATATATATATATATATATATATATGTATATGTATATAATTATATATGAAAGTGATAAGTATGCAAGAAATAAAAATTTTAATTGGGAAATTCCTTTCGTAAAATGAACTCATGTCCGGAACTCCGAATACTATTTCAACACACAGCCAAATATTTTTCCAATTTCAAAACACGTCGCTAGTGGCAAATACATTCTTGCCAATAATCACATGTTATCTAATGCACTAGATTGAAAAAAGAAGTTGATTTTAAATTTTACGGAAGTTATCAGTCCAATGAACGGTGTATCATAATAAATGACACTTGTTAACATTTTGATGAAAAAACGTAATCTTGTGAAGTGTAATGTTACCATATGATTTGATTTTATCGATGATCAAAAATAATGCGAACAGTGCGCTATAAAACTTTAAAAAACTTTCATACGCAAAATAATAACAGATACTGAAGATATTTATATATATTTAATTATTTATTTTAATTTATACAGTTGATACATACGGCGGATTTATTATTACTAGGGCAACTGTCGGGAATCGAACCCGGATTCCTGTGGTGCGCTGTGTCATCAAAAACCGTATACCTTGTGATTAATTCAATACATCTCAGTGACGACAGTAAAAATAAACTAATTTGTACACAATAAAAACTTTAATATGCACTACTCGCAAAAATGACCCTAACAGACCACATAGTTTCTTGACCCATAACAATTTAAAAAAGGTGAGAAAATATCTCAATCTTTATGATCAGCAGTGATATTTTTATTAAAAGTAATGGTGCGTAGCGTCGACCCCTTCGGGAGGGGACGATGGGGGTGGTACTGCGGTTCATAGGGACTGAATGACGCTGGCTTGTCGGGTTTTGTGGTGTGAATTAAATCGGCTAAGCGATCGTGTTATGTCTGGGTTGCCGGCATGTCATGTACTAGCTAAATGCAAGTAACTCCTTCGTTATATTTGAATATGGCAGAGTTGTATATGAATTTATTTAAATGAGGAGTATGAATGCGAAACGATTAGAAGAAACGTCCATTATTTTTAATATTATACAATCAGTTACTTAATATTATATACATCAGTTAATTGATTTTTTTGGAAATCACCAAAAGTATTCATAAACCTCCAAAAATAAATTTGATTTGATTATACTATATGATATGATGATGGTTTTATTAAACAATTGTTCCAACCTCCTTTTGAACAAAAGTGGGAAAAATTATAGGCCCATCAAAATAACTTTGTACAAGCGGACAGGATATGTCCTAGAATGAACGGATTGCTAGTTCACTATTACTTAACTATCTGAGGAAGTTAAAATTGGAGCATTTGTTAGTATCATGACATTTAATTTGCCTTTATATGTCATTAGATATAAAACTATTGTTTATGCTTGATCTTATACATGTTTGTTTTAATTTAGTTTAATACATGTTTATGCTGTTCTTTCTTTCCAAGTTTCGCGTAACCTACTATGCATTGCGTTATAGCAACCAAGGAAAACAAGGCAAATTGTAAATATTTAAACCTTTCATAAGGATGTGATTTGGAGTTCGGAATCACTTAAAGATAGGCTGCTAACGTTATCCGCGGCGACATAAATGCGCTAATAAAACAGTTTTAATGCTCACAAGAATTTCACATAGTTTTCAATTAGATATTTTTTATAGAAAACGCAGGAGAGGAAGACCATTTAAAAGGTGGAATGGTGACATAATAAACAATGTAGAGAGATTAGGGTTAAGGAAAGCGAATCACAGAAGAGAGTGGGAGCTTTTACAACTGAAGGAGATCCTTAAAATAACACCTTAGAATGACATTTCACTAACATTAATGTTAAGTAAAAGTTCCCAAATACCACTTCCTTTTTGTAAAAAAAATGTAAAAAATTAAATATTACAGTATTAAGTACAATACTTATTTATTCTTCAAAATAATAAATTCTATAAAGATAGCATTGACAAAAAAGTAAAAATTCTAATTTCGTCCCGATATTGAGATCACAATAATCAGTACGTGGACTTAAGTTAATTGTCTTCTTAGTCAATCATTGGTACTGTTTAAGTAACCCTAATTTTCCAGACAAGCTGTACAAATAAATTCAGGGCATTTCCAGACAAGCTGTACAATAATATCAACGCAATCTTCATGCATCCGTTGAAAATATTTGATTCATCTTATCCATTTTTTCTCTTTTTTCTTGGGAGCTATGTCGACAAACTGGGCATTCAGTGTCATAATTGTTTATTCGTAACTAGAAACCAAAATTGGGTCGTCATCAAATGTTTCCTCGTTACAACACTATTTATTTTGTCCCTTGTTAGTTTTATTAGTATTCTTGTTGCTTTCTGCTGTTTTAGTTTCTTTTTTACATTTCTGTCCCTTTTTTCCCTCTACTCTTTTATCCTTTTCCTCTCGTTTTTTTCTGCATCCATTATTTCTTGTTCAGGTGGTGAGGCCGTGACTGTCGCGGCATTGCCCCGTCTAGTTAAGGTTGAAGGTGTTAAATAACAGGAACGGGCTGCACATCTGTTGGAATTATGTTCGGGGATGAAGAGTTTCCTGGTTATGATAATGAAGTTGGCTTTATTGGTCTTGCTCTTGTGATATCAGAAGGTGATAAGACGGCATTTACTAAAGATGTGATGTTGTTCTTAATGGTTAAAGAAGCTCCTTCTTTCATCATGTGGTGAATCTTCAAAAATATTTTCGTTCAATGGAAATAGTCTGGTTTTCTGGAACCCGTTTGCTGCTATATCATTCTTACAAGCTTTAGCATAAGCGTATACAACTATTTCTTCAACTAAAGTGACAACTTGCCCTGGATGTTTACTAACCAATTCTCTGTTTCTTGGGCATAGTATGTTTTTAATGGAAACATTAATGAAACCTTCAAAGGCTGCATATGGTCAGTTGAATGAGGAGATAGGCAGATTATGGAAACGCCATTACTATGTGCAATGTCAATCGCTTCTGAATTTCTTGTATGGCTATAATGACCGTCTAAAATCAACAAAAGAAGATCTTTTTTAGATGATTTTACTATGGACCCGAAACGTTTCAGCTATTTTGGGGACACTTCAGGCTAGATCCAATCAAATGGATGGCATCCACCAATGGTGCTTAGAGGTGCTCCATCTAGTAGTTCAGCTTACATCTTTTATCTTGAAAACACCATCAATGGAGGAATACATTGAACAGTTGCTGACGTTTAAGTAACAGTAGTTACTAATGCTCCCCTTTCTGCACATGACAATTTGTGAACTTCTTCTTTGTCTTTCACAGATGCCAGTTTTATTATGTTAAATATTTTATTAGGGTTGAAGTTAATCTTTTGCAGTACAAACTACAATATGTCAAAAAAGTTTTAACGTTTTCCGTACTAAAATCTTGCACATGAGCTCGTGATAATAGTTCTGGTTTACGGAATGAATAACTTAATCGGTTTTTCACGCCGTCTTTTAGTCAGTGAAAAATATTGTGGAATATTATTCCTGTCAATTGAAAAGCCATTCCTTTTAAATCGGAGGCTGTGACGCCATAGTAGTTCTTTGCAACCAATAGTTTACCAGCTCCTCTTCTAATTTTTGGCAAAACTGGTTTTCTTCCCATTTCGCTAGAAACTACCTTTTTGAATATAATAACAAAAATGTTAATAGATTTTTCAGAATTTTTCACGTTACCTTTTAAATTTGCTCTTGGAATGTTAAATTACTTTACAGCCTTTTTATAACCCATTTCTTTCGTTCCTACAGCTTCAACAGCTTTCTTTATTGCTTCAGGATTTCACAGAATTTTCTTAGTCATTTAAGAAAAAAAATGTAGAATATAACAGTTATATGTAAGGGGATATTATTAGGAATATGCTGTTTGTTTAAATAAACGTCAATCACATAAATATATAATTAAATCTGAGAATATTTGAAATAAAAACTCACCTTGGATAGTTTTTTCTTTTTTTAAACGTCTTGCTGTATAAGTGACGTTAGACCACTATTTTTACAATGGCCGACCGACGTAACTAACTTTAGATTCGGGATATCAAAACGAGATGGCGTCAGTTGGAAAGAAAACTATGAAGTAGGACGAAACTAGGTTCAGGGACGAAATTTGACGACCGTACCTTATTTTAAGTACCACGTACATTAATTATACGTACATACTTATTGTAAGCGATAGCTAAAACTATTATTATTATTTTTCTTATTGCTATAGAGATAGATGATATCAACACAAATTACATATCGTAATGAAATATTATAAAGCCATATCTAAACCATAAATATTATAAATCTATGAACATTACACATTCCATTATAGGTATAGCCGCTTTAAGGTAACAGCGTTTTCTGATAACATCGCAGACATCGAAAGTTTTTAATAAAATGTAATGCTTTGATTTGATACTTAATAAGTATCAAATCCTTTGATACTGTCCAGAATCTGTGCTTTGTCTATTTAATATCGTTTTAAACTTGAGGGAAGTTATCCCAAACATGATGATGTGATTAAAAAAATTCCTATTACACATGTAAATGAATATGAAACACGAATTTCAGTATATGTGATACATTCAGGCTAAAAAAAATTACAAAAACATGGTTAATCTTTCTTGAAATAATAATAAGTTTTCGTAACGTTAATGCGAAGTTATTTGACGACGCGGACTCCAATCTTTTTATGACCGAACTTATTTCTACTAAACTGTTTCCTAAAAAGTATTCTAAATTTGGGCATAAAGATATTGAGTAGGTTTTCATAGTTAACTGCAGCAAGTGTGCTGAAATCTGTTGTCTATCAAGTTCAGAAATGTATTCTAAAATTTGCTTTGTTTTTGTTGTGTAATCCCATGTATTAAATATAACCACTTGAAGAGTTTCAAAATTATGTCACTAATAATTTAAAAACTTATCATTTGTGGTAAGTCAAAAATGCATAGCCATAATTTATATTGAATTTAATTTCCGATCTCAGACAAATTTCCAATCAAACGCTTATTTCGAAGATTATTCGTCATATTTTGTTAAAATTTTATATTTTTAATCCACGTAAGTTTCAGAATTTTCAAATATTCTTTATTGAGAATAAACAGCTTGCACTATTCTTATAAAATATTCTTTCAAAAATCAATCAGAAATTATTCCAATATTCACATATTGTTTTAGACAGGGAAAATCTTAATTGACTTGAATTTGCAAAATTATGAAGTTAGTGCAAATTTTAAATAATTTTAACCCGAAAATAATATAAACAAAACAAGTGAGTAAAAATGCTGACACGAATATGACTATATTACGTTTGTGGAAAACAAAATTTTGTTTAAGTTCTCAACAATGTTATAACCTACAATTAATTGAAATACGAAATAAAACGTGTTTGTTAAATAAAACCAATAAGAACAAATGAAAATTCACATCACTATTGTTACTATTAGATTTATAAGGTGGAGTGTGCCGCTACACTTTTATTATCATCTGCAAAGGTGATTTTTCATATGACGCTGTTATGGATTCTACAACAAAATTCTCTGTTCACTCTTAACGTATTTATACAACGTATTATTTATATATGTTCTATCCCTTATTTCTGCATATTTATACATAGTTATACTGTATATTTATTACTCTTGTTCTGTTATGCTGGTAGATTCAGTAGTTTAGCTGTTTAATATGCTGAGACGCTTATCCAGTTTTGTAACTTTAAGTAGCCCCTTATAATTTTTTTTTAAATATTACGAACGATTGAGAAATTATATTTTTGAAAATATTCATATGCAGTTTGTTTATTTTAGGCCTGGGACTTAGACAAAAAGTAAATAAACATTGGTAAATTACGTGAGCAAACCAACATAATGCAAATTTCTAAACCGAAGGAAAACAAAGATTGCAAAAGGCCTGGCGCCAGATTCCGATTAGTACTTGACTATTTTTTTACGTAGAATTATCAACTCTTTCATGGTTAAAAACACTTCGAGTAAAGCTTGCTATGTCAAATAAATGTGGCAATTTAAAATAAAGAGTTTGATATGGCCTTTTTCCCATTTCCATTTACACTCTATAGATAATTGTTGAGAGCTCTGAATAAAGAGGAACCTCCTGGAACGTAATGCAGATAAGTCTGCAGAAATATTTTAATTGATAGCGCCCATTGTATTCTACCAGCAGCACCGCATTTCATTTATAGTATTCAGGTTTCGGCATTGAAATAAACTTTTCTCTGGGGTTTCATTTGCATAATTTTTAAGCGTATAAAATTTTTAATGAACAGAATTTTAAATGAGACCAATTTTGAAAGCACATTTCAATTCACAAGTTTAATAGTTTAGAGTTTGATGCCCACAGAAAACACTTATACACGTTTGAATAAAACGATATTTGCAAAAAGCAAGTTATGTGGAACTTTGGAAATACTTCAAAAACATTTTTAATTCACGATAATACTTGCTTACGAAAATTATTTTATATAATTTACCTTTGTAATCTATTTTAAAAGAAAAGAGAACCATAATACTTGAGTGACATGTTTGTCATTCAAGTATTACTGGTTCGCTTTTCTTTTCAACATATGAAAACTTACAAAAGGATAAAGGAATTTTGCATTTTAAAAGATGTAAGGAAAAAAGGATTGGACATTAATATGCATGTACAAAGAGATTGTACTTTTTTATAATTGCTGTCCATACCCAGGAAATCATTTTCTATACCTATTTGTATTCATTTATATATCCACACAATTCAAATAATGATTAAATGAAAATTCACATGCTTATATACTATATGAAACAAATTAACATTCGCTATTTTATTATGCCTATAATTTTTGATCTCCTGTCAATGAACTGCTGAAACCACTTTGTGTGAGGAAATAAAATTGAACACATGGATTACTACTAAACCCTTTCTTCAAAAGAGAAAGAGAAGACCGCCAAGACATTATATTCCGTAATGTTACAAACCAAAAGATGCTATTTTATGTACATTATAAGTAATGACTGAGATAAAAATGTTACATTTGCGGCGCAAAGAAGAGCTTGTATTCTGTGTATTTTTAAGTGTGTATAGATTTTCATAGTTCAAATAATTATATAAAGTTTTAACAAAGGAAAATGGGTGCTTTGCCCATGAATATAATACTACGTATTATTATAAAACTTGATTTCAAAAACAAAAGATAATTTGTATTGTGATGACCATCTCATTTTGAGCTTAAGGCGTAATAACTTTAATAACTATGAATTTGGACAGTTTCAGAGATTTAACTTCAAGTAAAATTTACGAACGACTACTTTTTGTAATTTAGCATTTATAGATTAGCTGTAGGAATAGGTGCCCTAGAAAACTTTTGATATTTACTTCATCTGTTTTTACAAAATGGCGGGCATCGGTTAATTATAATGGTGGTATTATAGAAATAAGAGTGAAAATGAAAAAGCCGTTTGAAAGAAAATAATATTCCGTTTTTGAATTTCATTTTCATACTACGGTTAAACGATTGAATTACAAGTACATTAATTAGATTGTAAGAAGTAGCGCATTTGTGGGTCTCTTAATTATGATAGTAATTTAGACATTATATAAAATAGACAAAGTGAAGAAATCTTTTTGGAAAATTAGACACATTATATTTTGTGTATTTCTCAGAATCTCATTAGAAATGCAAACATTATTTACAGAAAATGTTCACAGTTGTACCAAAAAGGAGAGATTTAAAATTATGATGAAGTTCTGAGTTTTCGCATAAAAAACGGCAACGTTTCTTTTCCCCTAAAACTTCAGCGATATTGTTGATTTTTTAAATTGTCTCTTATGTTATATATATCTAGGGCTGTATGTCTAAATTAGATGGCTGAAAAAAATTATCTTCATTTTCAAATGTCACAAATACATATTTAATCATTAATCACAGCCTTAGACTGTTCTGTACCTAAGAAAAAGATATCATTAATAACACAATTTTTATTGGAGGTTATAACTTCGCTACCCGAAAGACGATTATACGGCCAAATTGCAGTCAGGTAACCTTACTAGCCATGAATCCATCTTGCACAATCCGTGAAGGTATACGGGAAGCGAGGTAGGGAGCATTTAATCAAATAGCTATATCACATCCATTGCGGTGCTTCACTTCAATCTTAAAAGACAGTTACAAAATATTGCACACAATTTACCACACAGCTTAAAGAGCAATGTTAAAAATCTAAGAAATCAGGACACCAATATTTTTTATTTCAAAGCAAAGTATTTTTTTAATCTACTTACATGAATAAATTAAAGTGATAAAGATATAGTATTATTTTTGTTGCGTGTAAATCGTTTATACATCTGGCAGCCTATATAATTAAAAATAATATTAATTTTTAAAATAATTTAAAACGAAAATGGTTTATGGTACGTAATAAAAAATGCCTTATTTTTCTTAGTGGTTTCCAATTGGTTTCAAAGTGTGTATAGAACGCTTAATATTTTAATTATGTTTAGTTTAATTTTTTTAATCTACTTTAAAGGGTTTTTGTTTCGTTTCTTTTGAATTAATATTACTGTTGAAAATTCCATTTTAATCTGCAAATATATATTCAATGTACATGAAATCTTAAAAAAAAGGATTTATTACCTCTTTACATAAAATGTTAATTATTTTTGGATCTCATCAATTCTTATTATCCCGGTTGGGACTTTAACTAACGAGAAATAAAAATTGCCTTCTTAGAGATCAATGTGGCTAATGAACCTATTAAATGGGTGATATTGTGCTAATCCTACGAAGATAAAAATGGTACGAAAGATTGACAACAAATAAAGCAAATTGCCTTAATCCACATTAATTTCATGGCCATTATAATGCTTCGAGTTTTTCTTTTCAAAGAATAAACAAAAAGTGTTTTGTATAAACAAAACACTGATTGGCTAATTTAAGCGTTCATTTCGGTGACTTGTACTCTTGGATCTGATTGGTCAATTTTTAGTTTGTTAATAAAGCATTCTTAAATTAAAAAGAAAGAAAGAAAAGGATAATATGAGATATATTTATTTAAACAATTTTGATTATAAAATTATTTACAATAATGTTTTTTTTAAACAAAAAATGTTTTGATAAACACAGCTACGTCTCTCCTTTCTTAGTTTTATTTATTTCATGGTTTATTAAAAATTATCAATTAAAGCGCAAGAACACAAGTTTGCAAATGCATGAGGCTCAGATTGGACAACCACCGATCGCTATTTGAATTAATCCTGAAATAAATCAGGAAGTTTGTAAGCAACATAAAATTTACAAGGATAAATATATTTTTTTTTGTTGATTAACAATGGTCTGCATATTTCTAATCTTTCTAGGATTATGATAATAATTACGACTTAGTAATTATGATATGTCATAGGATAGTTACAAGAACAGAATCGTTACCATTTTCCAGCATATTTAGGATTCCGTAGCCAAACTAGGCACTCTTATGATTCCGCTATGCCAGTCTATCTGTCCATCTGTATTTTACAGCCGTTTTACTCACGGACCATTAGCGTCGTAAAATTAAATTTTGGTCACGATTATAAACCCTAAATAATTATAAAATAAAATATTTTAAATTTGTTTAAAGTATCGTTTATATATAATGTGGGAATAATATCTTTATTGGTATGCTTAACTCTATAGGATATCATTAAAAAGTCTTTCAAAAAGATTAGGGGTACATCATAAACACTTTTTCGATGCAGCGATCCGGTTACGTCATATTAACCTTTAAAATTGACGATATTGATAAAGATACATGGCCCGTCCGTTACCAGCTAAATCACTATTTTCGACTATCTCATAAAATATTCATAACAATTACTATAAAATATTCATAACAATTATATATACATAACAAAACTAAATTGAAATTAATTAAGTTCTACTAATTTATAAGTAGTAGTCGACTAACTTATGACAAGTAGTAATTTGATGTATATAGTCGTTAATAGAAATTCCGTGCTGGACTAAATAAAAAAATAATTTTAAAATATACGTTTATTATGTCCGTGAAAGATATACTAGACAATACAATTATTTATTTTCTTATTAATAAATAATATTAATATTTGTGTATAGTCTAATAAAGGTATTACGCACGATTAAGTGTTTATCTATCTTAGTGTGTACAGAATATCTTCCTAACTGGAAAAGGACGCATAAACGAATATAAATAAACGATAGTATAAAAAATACAACTTCCAAAATAGAGAGTAAACCCGGCTTGCTGCATTTAGATAACCATGCGATTGTCAACGGCACATTTACAGAAATTTCAAAAGTTCGCCACGATTGTGTTTACACCTAATAAATTTAATTATATTTGTTCCCTAAATTTCGAAATTTTACACTCACCAATTCAATCTTTCTTATATTCGACCTCCTGCAAATAAACTGCTGAAATTCGCTGAGTATAAGTCCGCATTGTGTGAAGTTAATATGGAATATGAGGACAAATAATAAAGTTCTCATTCGAAATATAAATCGGAGATTGCCAAGACATCATCTTTAGTTATACAGCAAATAAATAATCTCATTACAAACGCGCCTAACCTAAAGCCATATTTTTGCGTTTTTTCAATCTCTCATATGTTTATTCAGAAAGAGTTACGCAGATCGCAATATATTTCCCAGTTAAAAAGACCGCGTGACCTGTAAAGATTTATGACGTAGTGAAATAATGTTATATAAAAGACAATCTCTTTATTACTTTACTTTTAGACAGTTTTTAAACGGTGTTGAAGATTTTTTTAATTAAACTGTCAACGACAGTCACAAAAAGTAACATATGTATTTAATGTCAGATGATAGTTAAAGATATAATATTCGCAGGGAAGATGAAATTTTTATTTGCGGTAAACTATTTTTTATGCAAATAACATTACACAATTTAACATAAATTGTCTTTGTAAGTATTAGAAAAACTATAACATTTTTTCAAAAGTATTATCTCAATTCAAGCAGGTAAACCATTCATTATTAATTGTTTTTATTTATAAATGATATAATGAAAACAAAATATGTAACATGTCCTATAGTAGCTTGTGATATAACAATATATGTTTTAACGATATATTTAATGATGTAATGACATGATGTGGTGAAATAAATATAGCATGGGACATGTAATGACATGTTGCAATAAACATAGTATGCAACACGGATAAATCACGAAATAAGCTAAATACGAGAAAGTTACCAGTTGAAAAAGTAAGCGGGAAAAACAAACGTTTAAATTGTGTGTCTTTTCTAGTTGTTACTATATTTTATTTATTATTGACAAATATATATACAGAACAATTAAAAAAAGTACTGTGTATTTGTAGTGATTCAAATGTATAATACACGCATATATTGTTTATGTATATTTAATAAGTCTACAACTCAGCTAAAATAAATATATGTGAATTTGTTTATTTTTTTAATTTAAGATTATATTTTTGGCACCGACAACATATGAAAGCATTTTTTATATTTAGGAATTTCAATACTAACAACGATGTTTCAACTAATTTAAAGTAAGTCTATCGTTAAAAAATATCTTGATATTATGATAAAGTAATAAAATTGTAAAAAGAAAAGTGCACTTACTGCGTTTCCATTAATTCCAAGAAAAAAGAACGAGAGGTGTTACGGGACACCCGAGAACGAAGTTCGCTATATATTATGTATTAAATAAAGAAAATATTTCAGTATAATAAAACAATGCTAATTTTAAGACATGAAAAAATAATAAAGACAACGAAGCGATCCGAGCAACAACTTTCAATCAAACTAAACTTGCACAATACGTGAACAGTATTGCATGATTTAAGAATTTGAAAATTAAAATAATAAATGCTAAAGAATTTAAAATAATAAATGCTGTAGATATCTAAATAGGAAATTTTGAAAATGTTATGAGTAACAGAATCGAGGTAATTCAGAGATATCCATCATATTTTTATAACAATGAAAAATAGACCAGGTAACATATTTTCGTAGTGAAATAATACAAATATTGCATGATTTAAGAACTAATTTAAGAATTGCAATGCTGATTTAAGAATTCCATGATTTAAGTGTACAGTATTGCATGATTTAAGAATTTGATCTTTTTATTTAGAATTGAAAAAATTAACCTAATTATAACATTAAATTTTATAACATTATATTTTTTTTATTTTTTATTAAATCAATTAAATTAAATTTGAAATTAATTTTAAACTTTAATTATTTTAAAAATTAAAATTTAGTTATTTTATTTTAATTATTTTATTTTCAATTTAATAATTAAATTTTTTTCATTAGTGTTTTATTTTTAAATAAATTAGTTGAATTAAATGTAAAATCAATTTTAAAATTAAATTTAACTATTTTAAAAACAAAAATTTATTTATTTTTAATTTTAATTATTTTATTATAAGTATATTTATAAATATAAAGAATCATTTAAATATATACATTTAAATATAAAGAAGAATTTATTAAAATAATCTAAATAAAGTTTTATTAGTAATAAGAATAAATGAATGTGCTTAAATTTTTTTGTAATTTATTAATTTTATGATAAAGTAATAATTTATAATTTATGATGCAAATAAATCCAACAGTCTAGCAGAGGAAACAGTCTAGCATATGATTGGCTTACAATAAAAAACCCGTAGAAAAAAAAAACATTGACATGCGCTTGTGATTATACTGTCGTTTTATATTGTAGTAGAAGTAGATTTCGAAATCTTACACTTTTTTCGAAGTAGCTCTTAGTCACCGAGCGTGTGCCATAAGGGAAATCGTTCCAAAAGTTCAAAATTAAAAAACAAAATTGAAAACAGCTGAGAGTAGAGGGAAGGGGCAAAGATACTGGTTTCAAGCGGAGACCGTGTACATTCGCCGAGACTGAAAAAAGGTAGTTTTTTAGAAATTTGTTTATAAAAATTAAACAATTTGTCAAATCAATGTGAAAATCAATACACTTCTATTTGGTAGTTAAACAATCGCTAGAAAAATTATTATCCAAAATACAACAGACCAAACGGATGGAGACGCTTGTCACTTTTCAGAAACAAATTTAGTTAATAACAATATTAAAAAAAAAAGGAATCTCACGACTTTCCATCAAGATGATCCTAAAGGTTGTTCATTGTGAAATTGTTTGAGTTATAATTATTTCTATCATCAAAATTTGAGTTGAGTATCGTTGAACAAATTAACTGTCTTGAGTTGAGTACAAATATTGTTTCTAATTTCTTCTTTTATGAAACGATGACGATTTGGTATATTATCAAATGTTTTTGGCAAATTACCAGATCCATTTTGTTGCCAAGTCTGTTTCAAAAACTCCATTTCGTAGGAGACTGTAATTTGGTCCTTTCATTATATTTCTCATTTCCGATATTAAAATAATAAATGCTGTAGATATCTAAATAGGAAATTTTGAAAATGTTATGAGTAACAGAATCGAGGTAATTTAGAAATATCCATCATATTTTTATGACAATGAAAAGTAGACCAGGTAACATATTTTCGAAGTGAAATAACACAAATATTCGCAAAAACCATAAAAAAATTGTACCTTCGAACGTTTAAATTTTTACACGAATATAAGTGTGTGCGGAAACCTCGTAGTTTGAGTTCCGATTGCATTTGATAACTTTACATATGTTTAGTTCATCAAGAAAAAAAATTATATCTTCCATGTTTTAGAAAAAATAAGTGGAATCTTATATAATAGACTTAATAGAATTTACTGGGTTGATATTTTGTGATAAAATAACACTGCTCCTTTTTATTAATCCCAAATTTTTATAACGAGGAATAAACAGGCTTTTATATAAAAAAAAATAACAAGGAATCTGTAACTGCTGGTTCCCACGTCTACGAAAACTTCTTGCTTATAAGGGACAAGAATTTATGGCGATCAAAGTTTGTGACGTTGCTATAAAATTTAAATACTTATCAACGCTATCCTTAGAAATCTCCTATCCATCGATTTTATCACTAACGTTTATTTACGGTTCTAAATTGCATTATTTTTATGAAATTTACTAAAGATGTTGAGTTCCAGTTAAAGTGGAAACCTCGAATCATTTATTTTGAAGAAAAAAATAAAGTATTGTGAAGAAAAAACAAATATAACATGAAACCATGAAACAAGAATAAATTTAAAAAATCAAGAAATGCAGAAATAGAAATTCCATCTATTTTTTCTTTTTTATGCAAACATTTTTCCGTATTGTAAAATATTTTACTTTATTTGAATACTTCTTTTTAACATTGGCTTAGTGGAAAGCAATATTTATCTTCTGAGTAAAATTAATCAAAATAAGCAAGAATAACATTTATACGCAACATAAAAACACAACACAAATTTTTGAAAGTGATATGTGGCAATAATAGTGTCTGAGTTTAAATATTGTTTCAACTGAAAAATCCCTTTACACTTCATTAAATATAGCATTTAGATTTTTGTAACGAAATAAGGAACTCACATAGTTTTTCATGCCTGTTTGGCGGTCTGGTTTTTGGGGTTCTTTATCTCAAAATGAAAAAAAAAACTCTTACATAATCAGTCATGTATTTGTCCGCCTATTCATCTATCACAACCATTCTTGTCAAAAAATGTTTGAAGTAGACATTTTTGGCAACGGAACCGTGATAAAGCATGTATTGAAATAGTTTAAAATAAACATTATTAACATGGATAATTTAGATGTTACTCATAAAATACGCGAATATATTTTTGCTTTATTTTCTTTTACGAGTATCTTGTGGAATGTAAATTTTAAAGGGAACGAAACATTTTTTTTTTAATTTATGTGAGGTAGGTTGTGGAAAAATTATTGGAAACGTGTGTAAAATATATACATCTCTTCTATCTTCGTAGCTAATTAAATAAGGAATTATGAAAACAGTGTTACTTGAATTTTACCTAAAATTTACCAAAAAAATAATAATGATTCTAAATTTTATGCCTATTAAAATTATGCTGTGGAATAAATTTACACGACGAAGAATAATATTAAATAGGTATAAAAATAAATATTAAATATTTTGTGGGATATTTTCCACGTGATATTTGAAAATTATCTATGTCATTTGAAAACTTCTAGTTTAAAATTTGAAATTCGGACCGTACATGACTGTTAGAAACCATAATACTACATATGTTTTACTTAATTACCATTAATATTTCAAACAAGAAAAAAGTGTGTGTTAGATATTTTTTTATTTTGTAACTTCTCGTGTTCTGTACAGTTAGTGTGAACGCGAATGTACTGGATTATAATCTTAGAATTATTCCAAATTATGATATTAAACATAGCGTAGAAAACAAAAGGTATTTCAGAAATAAAGTACATTTTCATTTCACTGCCATCTATAAAGTTTCCAAGTACTTACGTGAGTCTAAAGAGTGCTTGCAATCTATAATATACTGACATAATTATATAATCGATTGGTCTAATAAAATCGGTTTATTTTGTAAAGAATTTTCTCATTCCTTATATATTTGGAAGGACTGTCTAAAAAACTCTTTTTTCATTCATACAATGCAACTTAAACACGAATTTAAAAGAAATTATGATAATCTAACAATTGTTAAAATTGTCATTAAACTAGAAGGTTCAATGATACCTGATCAAATGCGATCAATAGCATGATGGCAAAAAGGTCATCGGTCTTCTTCGAAAATTTATTTGATTTATGAAATATAAAACGATGGCAATAAAACAATTTAACAAAAGTATGCCTATTATAAGATCTTTAGAATATAAGGTAAATATACTTTTACATTACCTAGTATGTGACCTGTAGAAAGCAAATACTAAGAAAATAAAATATACCGTTATCATTTCAACATTAAATATAATTTATATTTGAAATATACAAAAAATATATACATGCAAATAAATTGACAGACAATTTGAAAATGAGAACGGGAAACATACTTCCACTGAAAAAATAATAATATACCATATCTGTTATATTTAAATAAATATATTCTATCTTTTCAGTTTAACTACTAAATAAAACAATAATACTATAGCTAAATAAAACCAAGAAAAGAAATTCGACTAAGTAGTAACGGAAGATATTTCTCTTGGCTTCTTTGACGATAAAGGCAAAAATAATATGAGCATACAAGAGATAAAGCTTCGAAAATAAAAATAACTAAATATTGATTTGCCATTTGGAAACGAAAGTATTGAGAATATTTTTAAGAAAATAGCGTTTTTATATTCTTAACGGAGTCTTCGAAATATGGTTGAATTTCCTCGGGGAAACGAATGGTGACTATGAGATTTAGTAAAGACTGCGATTAAAGGTCGATTAGAAGAAAAAAAGGCGCCGGTCGGAAAGGTGAATTGGTACCTTCGCGAAAAAAATTGGTGAAAGGTAGGAAATACAGAATTTCTGCGAAATACTATGACACCGTAACTATTTCTGGTAGAAATTTATTTCGCGTTTAATTTTGCAATTTCATCTTATCTATGTATCTAGTTTAGATGTTTTACCTAAATATACAAGACAATTTTCTAAATAATTATTATTTAATCAACGACATTTGTGTTTATAAATGATTTCCAAACATGTAATCTAATGTACAATTTCCCAAAAAAAGTAGATACTAGTTACTTTTGAAATAATATTGTACGGAGACGTTTCTTACGACCGAAGGCGACCTTTGTTATGATGAAAATAATAAAGTACCATGCGCCTAAGACTGAAGCTATCAGGGCGTTTTTCTTTTTTCAGATAAATGATGATATAAAAAGTACATAGACAAAAGTTTTGGTATTACAACAATTCTGTCTAACGGCCGATTACTTGGTACTTTTATTGTAAATTTTTCGTGACTTTTTTAAACTGTTGATTTCATTAGATCTATTAAGTCCATTTACGGACTTAACCTAGAATTACATTCATTTTATTACATCTTCACCGATAATTGTCTCTAAATACTTCGAATTCCGAGGTGCCTTTGAAAGTGTGCATATATATGTGTGCATGTATAACGCACATACTCACGTAGGGATATAAGTGTTATATTGATAATAATATTTAGTATTTTTTAATTGGGTTGCAATTATTGCTAAGTATAACAAAACGCTATAAAAAGTGCTACCATATTCCCTAATTGTGTACTATGTTTACTTTTTTAATTGTATAACTGTTGTTTCTTGAACTTAGTTTTAATTCAATTAGTTAACAAAAAGTAGTTATTTTGTTGAAATTATATTTATAGCTGTAAATATAGGGCATCTCACCAAGAATCATATATTCACTATCATAGTTCTTGGCATTAGACTTTAAAACTTGACATAATTTATATTTGTCTGAAGATGACGTATCATTATGAAATGTTTGATATCTACTGTCCTATTTCATATTAATATTTAATTTTCCATATTTATATGTTCTATTCTATATTTACTATTCAATATCGTAATGTTAATCTCTATCCCATATATTTAAGAACATCATTTATAATGTCAGGCCATTTCTACTAACTTATATTTCTATTATGCCAGTGAAGTGAGGTTCTCTGATGCCTTAAATTGTAAAGATGCGCACCTGATAATAAGGCAATATAAATATACACAACTGATAAATAGGCAATCTTTGAGGTTGATAGGATTTTTTATATTTACAAGAGTCGAGAATCCATAATAGTAAACTCCAGTTTTTGTGAAAGAACTTCAAAGTATGTTATAAGTAAACTGTTTAATTTGTTTGTCTTTGAAGCAATCCATATTAAACGTTATTCACAAGCACCATCCAACAATCAAATTTTGATTTTTAAGCCTTAATTAGTTGATAATAACTTCACGAAATACTGCCAAACCAATCTTTAAACGCCAATGGTATATCTTCTATGCGAGCCTTCCCAGAGTGTTGATAACCGCCTAGAACTTAAAGAAAATTTTCAGAATCTCCAAATTATTAGAACTTTCCTTTCATATTTGATGATTATTCGAGTAAAATTATCACTAATTATTGGAGCGACATTCATTATTATATTCAACTTGGTATCGAAATCGATATTGTTTTTATTTCATTCAGCAAGTAATTTATAATTTCACTAATTATTTGGCGTAATTCAAAAACACATAATAAAATATCTAAAAACCAACGCTCTACAATAAATTTAATTACATAGGACGCCCAGGGCTACAAAAATTACTTAGTGAATCATTAAATAGATTCACTTAATCTGGTTCGAATAGTTTCTTTCAAAATTTGTAATTAGACACAGATATAAAAGTAATGGATGCAACTCGAGAAATTGAGAAAAAATTTAAAAAGAGAAGTTACGTCTGAATGTATTAACAATTGGACAATGTATTGAAAATATTCAGGATAGAGAGTATTGAATAAAAGTTGTTGTTTCTTTTCCAGACCTTAATTTGTTTTAATTAATTATGATGTCGGCAAATTATAAACTCGCCATCTCTGTACACAAGATTTTCGACTTTTTATTTTTAGTCAAGAAAATCAACCGTTAATTATATAAGCACCGTCGGTATCTAACACTTGTCGTCAACGTGTAGGTAGAGCTAAAGTTCCGTTCTTGTAGAAATCTTTGGGCCTTTGATTGAAAAACCGATGAAGTTTAATTTTGATATGACTTTCGTTCTTAAATTTTCTATCACGTAAATTATTAGACAGAGAGAGAAAAAAATTAGTAATTGGATGGGATCTGGTGAGTACGGTGGGTGAAGTAGCATACTCTATTCAAGTGAAAGTAGTTTTTCGTGCGTTACTTTTACTACGTGGGCTCGAGTATTATCTTGTAAAAAATAAATTTTGCCTTGGTTTTTAAAGATGTTTAGCTCAATTGTTTACAATAAATCTTAGCTAGCTTGAAAGAGTTTCCAATAATAATTCCATATATACCTCACCATGCACTCAAAGGCATTTTCTGTCAAATATTATATTTTTGTCTAAGGTCACCTTTTTCTCCAGCTCCTAACCACTGGCGTTTACATAAACCACCCATTTTTCTCCTGTAACCAGATATTTTAGTCTTTCGTTGGTACGATGGGAACTCAATAGCTCTAAGCACACATTAGCTCTCCCATGAAGTTGAAAGGGAGTTAGCTCATGTGGTAGCCAAAAAGTCTATTTCCACTTCTTTCTCAAAGCATGAAATTGTTTTTCCATTGCAATATAAAGCATGAAAATAGCTCTGTCAAACAAGGCAAACATAATCTGAGAACTGTCTCAATAAGGCTTTGGACATGGTTTATGGAACAAGTCAAAATTTCCTTCTTTGAATCTTTGAAACCGGTGCTTGAGAGGATATACCTTCACTCATCGTTGTGTATATATTGCGTGATAATTTGCTGGTTTTCGCCCTAAACAGCATTAATGATGAAAAATTCTTCTAAGTTCATTTAGAAATACTTCCATTTTTTAACTTATTTTTTACTTGCCTATTACTTAATGGCAAACTGAACAGAACTTCCAATGCCGTACTCTTTATATACCCTACAAGAAATATTTCAGAAGTTTTTATAACGTTCCAGAAATCGGTCGAAAAAATGGCGGATTTATAAGTTGCCAACCGAAACCGATTCCTTTTTTTTGAGTTTACGTAATTCGTTACTTGCTATATTTTACTTCGGTACTCTCTTTGCACTTCTTTAACTTCTTTGAAATATTTCTTGGCTCACGATATCAAGTAGTTTTGGAAAAAATATGAAGCGAATTTGTAGACATATGGATAGTTTATTAGAATTTTTAAAGCTTGAAATGGTTTATCCACTTTGAAATTTTTGTTAAATTCAGCATATTTCTTACTTGTGAATCCATGAAACGTTTAAAGAAGTTAATTTAATCTTTAAAATTTTTAAAATCGCGGTTATTTCTTTGTGCCATTCAATCATTTCTATTGCATTTACCTTACTTTCGTGCTTTTGCTAAGGAGCCCATAATTTATTGCCATCCATATGTTTGTCATTTTTTATTTATATTAATACTATTATATTTTAAATTTTTTGATATTTTTTTCATATTTCCTTATTTGATTAATATTTTGTTTTTGTGCGTTATTTTTAAATGGATTGTGTTTTTATGTCACTTAAAAATATAAACTTGTTTAAACTAAACTATATTATTCAGTAATCGCTTATTCAAATAACCAACTTATTATAATATTATCATGTTTATGTTACAGGTATTATCACCAATAGTTATATAGATTACTTTAAAAAAAATCATTGTCTAGGAAAAAAATTTCGATTCGTTCTCTAAATTATTGTTGTACTACTTATTTTGAATAAATGATAAGATAGACAAGTACATCTCGTAAATTATCAAATTAACTACGTTTTGGTTTTATGAGAGACTTACTGAAAAAAAAATCATTTCAGATTTGTGTCAAAGTTATAATAAAGAAAGAGGCAATAAGATCCAATTTCATTTTGCTCCGCTATAAGTCATTAACTTCCGCTCTTAGACCGAAATCTTCATTATATCTTCTGCGTATTGACCGCAAATGGAACTATTTTATCTAAATATTGAGCGCTTTCTTTTGTAAATAGTGCAGATTGTAGGACGTAAAATTGATCAGTTATATTATTAGAGTGGAATAATAATATGACCTTACATAGTGGTTATATTTATTAATAATAACATTACCTGGTGGAGTTAATTAAAGATGTTACCTGTTAGATGTTATATTTAACTACATAGAAATAAACGTATTCAAAAATAGTTTTATATAATAATACATTTTTAAAAGAATATATATAAGGAAGGACCTACTATTCCATTGTAATGCTATTTTTTTACTTATGTAGAGTTTAAACTAATTTTTTAACAGTGTGTTTTTATTCATAGTTAGGGCGCAAGTTTGAATTGAAGTGTAGGAAAGACTAATCTAACTAACTATATTGTATTATTATTTACATAATTTATACAATTTAAAATACCTAAAAAATAACTGTGCATTGGAAACCATGCGCATGGAGTGAAGCTATATTGCCTATTATCTGTAGGTTTCTTAATTTTTATAAAATTTTCGTTAAACAGTTGGTAGCTCTATCTAAAATAAAAATATTTTAAAGATTATAAAATAAAATAAATCTAATTTGTAATTGTTTGGTAGACAGAGACCGAGAATGACGAATTTTGTATATTCATGTACTTGTACGTCCTCATAATCAGAAGTCTGGTATGAAAAGTAGGTTATTTTTATTTTCTCAATTTTTATATAGTACAGATATACACAACTTCTTGTACACATCTGGAATATAGAATTATTTAAAAACTGCGAACTAATGTGATCAACGGATCTGTCTTCAATGAGGTGGTTGTAATCTTCAACTGTTTAGTAAAAGTAGAAATATTTAAATATTTATAAACAAAATGAAAAAGTATTCATGATATATTGCCATATATATTGAAACATTTCTCTATATGCTGGTATTTTGCTTAGGTGTCCATACATAAGCGATTTGAAGGCTGGCTGATTTTTTACGATTTCGTTTTTATTCCAGAAAATGAAAACGATGTTTTATTTTATGAACATATCTAATTATTTTTATAATTTCACGTATTTTCCCTCATTAATACATTTACGCGTTATATGTTTGCAATGAATTTCTTCTACAATTTACTTCTGCTTCAAAAGCTATAGCTAGCTACATCACATTTCAATGGTGTGCTATAAATTTTATAAATAAGCACTTCGGTTTGTCTTTTGAAATTAGTTAGGTTTCTTATTGTTGAGTGGATTTTATATGTCTTCAATGTGTCAAAAGAAATATTTCAATATTGACTGTACTATTTACTATTAACTTTTATTTACAAGTTGTACATGTCAATATTGACACATATATACGTTAATAAGACGTGTATTTATTAACACAATTTTACCATAAAAAGATATCTAATATATACTTGATAGGCTTAAAAAGATCGGGAGTATGAGTAAGCTTCGTTTTTTTTCTTTCTAAAATCAGAAATTTCTAAAATCAATCAGATAACGTGTTTAAAAAGTTTGAAAGCTCATTTGTTTCACTCTAATTCGAGGACGTTATAAATAATTTACTGTATAGGCAGGTCGAAAATACCGGCGGTATTTATAACACTTTACGCTACTGGTCTCATACCAGGGAATGCAATTATAACTTTCTTCACCTGCTTAAAGAGCGAAGAAATATCATGTAGCTCTTAATTCTCTTCCACGATCTTTATTATGGATATAGCGCCATGACATGTTTTTCAGCATATAATTGTATACCAAAGACCATCTCAATTGTGTGATTATGTAGTCTTCATAATGGCTGTTCACAGTTATTTATTGCGATATACAGGCGATGACAATAAAAATGGAAAATTTTCGAATATTTGGCCAAAGAGGTCAAATATTCGAAAAGACAGAGGTCCTGTTTTCTTCTTTCTGCCTCAAGGCAGCAAGACAGGACCTCTGAGGCCAATAATGGGTAAGTTGTCCAAATTATAGGAATCGAAGAGTGAAAAGGTAATAACAAAATTTTAGTAGCGGTTACATGAAACTTTATATATTATTTAACAATTATTGGTAATTTAACCATAACTACTTCATATTTTTAGAAAATTTTGTAAAAAAAATGCAATTATACTGCGAGACATAAAAGTATACTAAAAATAATCTCAGAAAGAAGAAGACGTTTAAATGACTCTTAAATAAGGAAAAACATTTTTCAAATATTAATTTCAAGTATTTCATCAAAAATGTGTGGTTCGCTTTTAACTCGCATTCGAGGCGCAATTCAAGTTTTTGTTGTTATTTAACCTGTCCTCATTTACCTTAATAAGCGTCGCGTTTTCCATTAGATTTGATGAAAATTTACGTAGGGAAATTTTTAACCTTTCCTTCATTATGTAAACGCCCGCGTTTTAACGCAACTTTATCGAGTGAATGCTTCAGTTTGGTTTATTAGTACATTACTGTGAATAAAGCACTGTATATGATGTATAATTAATAGTAGATATCAGGTCTTTAATCACAATAGTTGGACATAAAATACTGAAGTTCCTCATCGATATTTTTAAAGGCTTTTTGGGTTGCTTCGAAAATATTACAAAGGTCTTTGTTATATTTGGCATAGCGATAAAGTTTTCAATTATTTTAGGAATTTCTTCACCTGTCTATAACGTCATATTTTATGGTTGCTGCATTTTATTTTACCAGCTAATACTGCACCTTGATAGTACCTGGTAGGCGCACGAAATGACGTGAATGAAGTTAACAATTTCCATGCACGTAATGAATACATTTCAAAGATATCTACAGTGTTTTAGTTACTAAACACGTAATTTTTACCATTTTCTGCAATTAAGCTTCTTGTTCTATCATAGTATGAGTCTCAAGGAATGAGAGTGTAATGAAAAGCGGCTATGAAAGAAACTAAAAGAGGCATGCTGCTGACTGAGGAAAAAATGAGAAAGTGAGTGATAAATATTCTCAGCTATTCGTCCAAACTGCCAGAAAATTAAAATTAGTACTTTTCTGTTTGCATTATGCGAATATTAAAATGATTTAACTCTAGACCTAATAAATTTAAGTTTCTATATCATTAGCGATGACTTATGTTAAACTTTCATATTAATAAAATAAATTTCACTAACAAATTAAATTTCGCTTACAGTGAAATAATATCAAATTTATAGACCGCAACCAAGCAACCGCAATAATATTGTTTCAACACAATTATTTTTATTAATGTTATTTAAAATTTTGAAATATTGTGAAAAAAATCTTAAGAAACCATTAGAATCCTTATGTCTAGCTATATTTTCAGAAGCATCTACAATTAAACATTATCGACACCTTTAATTAGGCTTTACAACTGTAAAGGTGTTTGTTCCTTAAAATAAACTTTACTTAAAAATATAATTGAACGCAAATAATTTTAATTAAGGTCTAATTAAGGTCAAACAATAATGTAGTTCTCACAAATGTAAGGGAACAATTTAAAATATATCCCAAAAATGTTCAATTTTCCATTAACATCTAGCCGCAAAACGGTGATCTTTTAACGCAGGACACGTAAAGATAAGTACAGAATATAAATGTAATAAGTTATTTCTGAAGAATTGCATATCGTCATAATCAAAAGTTATATATACAACATTTCAAATTGTTTAACTCGGTGGAAAGAAAAAATGACTCAACATAAGATCTTCCAATAAATTTATAAAGACGGAAAAATTGTTGGGTTCAATAAATACTGGGCAGAGCTGCTTTATGGATGGTTGACTAAAGCTTAGTTTGACAATTTTTCGGCTGTTAGTTTCCAACAATATCATATATCGCATAAAACAATATGTAGCAATATTCAGAAAATCATATGCGGACATGTTTATTCCACTTCAAGCTCTCACTTAATTGTTTTACTGCAAATTCCTTATAATATTCTCTCAAATTTCTTTCAATCTAATTCAAACTTTTTTTGTCATTCAATATTAACTTAACAAAATTGATTTTCATTTAAAATATTTAGAGCATAATTTGAACATATTTTATTCATAATAATACGATTTCTGAAAACCAGATACAATTGAATGTACATCAATCAATTTTTTGTTTTATTTGTTGCAATAAAGAAAATAAAAATATACAACGTATTGGTTAGTACTAATTAGATTTAATTTTTACCTTTGTAAATACATACTAATTATTTAATATCACTATTATAAAATAATTGAATAATCTAAATAAATTAGACTTAGTGTGTCATAATTAATGTGCGTTTTCATTGTTACACGTATAACTATCATCAGGCGAAATCGTACAAAAATATCTATAATAACATAGTTATATATAAACATTTTATCCCCATTCATAAATAATCGGTCAATGATTATTACGTAGATAAAACTCTTGCAGCCTTGTAAAAAAAATCTATTCTTGAAACACTACTTTGTCGGGCGGTTGATTGTATATTTTCGAATGGCCTCTGCCCGCAGTATTAGCGGTAAATTGTGTGACGTTAACAACGTAATCCAACTAAGTAGGTGATTACTTCTGACTAGAAGGCGAAGTGAAACTAAATATAAGGATAGATTGAGACCGAAGTTTTGAAGTATCTCTTTATCTTCCCTTACGAAATAAGATTCTTTTTTATTGGTAGACGGTTATTTTACGTTATGAGTGAATTTGCATGAAAACCTGAAATTTAGCGTAGGAACTAATGAAGTGTATGAAGACAGAACGGTGTTTCATGACTTTATCTCAGTAGTAAGGAGTAACGCAGGTAAGAATTTTTACGATTTTCCCAAGAGTTATGTCTCGATTGTTTTCAGTTATGTATTGTTTCACTAAAATTAGTGTAAAAATGAACCATTAGTAATAAATTATGATACTGGAAACTTTATAGTCCTCAATAGGTACTAATGCTAAATCTTATTTTAAGACTTGGAACCATATATTGAGACTTCTGCATAATAAAAGGAAAGAGTTTTCTTCCAAAGTTTCATGTAAAATTAGAAACCATTTTGTGTGATATACAGTTGTTACTTTACTACTTGCCAATTTATTAATAACACGAATACCCACAATTGGGTTAAATTTAACAAAATAAGAAATATTCAAGCGAATATTTAGTATGTAGCAATTAAATAGATAACAGTAGATAGTATTTATCAGTTTTATAATTAAAATTTATGTTCTAAAATAATCAAGGGATAATTGGGTCATCGCTGACAATTTGCCGAATTTTTAACTTAAAAATATTCATTAAAAATAAAATGGGTTTCAATTTCATAAAGCTTTTTGTTGAGTAATATTTAGCGTTGACCAATCATAATTATACTCTTTTTATTGAATAGGAAATGGTCCCGAATAGGTCCCATCTAAAAATATAGCCAGTATTTGAAAATGGACTTCGAAGATATCCTAATGTACTGTTCAAACAATGCGAGTACATGACCCACATTTCTATAAGTAATTTAGTCACCGATGGTGGTTAGGGCCTGATAACGTAGTTAAAAGGTGGTGGCAGAACTCGCCAATTAAAAAGTAAATTCATGGAAATTGAGTTCGTTTGGCTTGTCTCGCAATGGAAAGGAGGCGTTGCGAGAAACTCTTCAATAGCGAGGAGTAGATTCATCATATTTGCGTTCGTTCGACTTTTTTTGATAAGTCCTTTAGTCAAAAGTATTGGCCAGATTCTGATGATTGAGCTAAAACGTGGTAACATTGCTCCGGTAAAATTGCTGTAAAAAGTAAATTCATAGATTTTGGGTTCCTTTGATTTATTTTGAGAGCTTCTTTAGCCATAAATGGTCTGATGAGTGAGCCGAAAGTTTATAACTCCCAATGGTGAGCAATAGATCATTACTCAATTGACCATGAATTACGCTGAGACAATGTTGTCGCTCATCAGTGGACTCTTTACTCAGTAGGTGATGAACCCGACTTGTTGCTCTCCAGCGTATTCGTTACTTAGTCCATGGCGTGACCAATCAGTGATCTCATTGATTCAATACTATCGCTCCAGGGCGAATTGATCAATTAAGCTTTTGATGTACCAAGTTACGCAGATTTTTATCTTCCTCGACATATTCATTGGGTGAAAAAGATCATTTTGTTTGACTGATTGTATATTAACTTCACTATATTTAAAAATGTCTTCAGAAAGAGGTTTTAAATTACGTGCCGCGTTTTTGGCGAATGGAACTTTATTCTCGGTTTCATTTTAAAAATTAGTACTTTTTCAAGAGAACCATAACTTTTCTTCGGCATTCTCATAGAAAAAGTGGATAACAACTTTTAACCAAAAACCAAAGACAGAAATTAGTACCTAAATAAATGTTGTCTAGACTTAGTTAAACCGCACGGTTAGAGTCATTTTTTAATTTGAGAAAAGAATACTAATAAAAAAATACAGGATAAGTCAATTACAAAAGAAGAAAAATATTAATGTATATAAACAAAACTTTAAGTAATACAAGTAATATATGAAATAATAAATTTCTAATGATTTACAGATTTCAATTTTCCGTTTCCCAGATGCCAGCTTCTTCACTTAAAAATTGAAAAGATCGGATAAAATCTCGTTTCGGATCACTGTTTATATAGCAGCTAATAAATAAAATTATAGCTCTATTTAAAAAAATGATAAGCATCTCAAATCGCTGAGTAGAATTATTTCGTATGTTTAATAATGTATTTTACGATGAAACTACAAGAGGATTAAATTATAATACGTTGAATATACATATGTATGCATATATGTACGTGGGTAGATGATAAAATCATAGCTCTATTTAAAATATGATAAGCGTCTCAAATAGCTGAGTAGAATTATTTCGTATGTTTAATAATGTATTTTACGATGAAACCACAAGAGGATTAAATTATAATACGTTGAATATACATATGCATGCATATATGTATGTGGGTAGATATAGTTATATACGTGTCTGCCAATACATTTTTACATTCCAATAAAAGAGGTAACATAAGATATCATAATCAGAAAAAAAGAAAAAATTAAATTTATATTTAAAAAACTGAATCAACTTGAAATAACCATTAAATAATATTGTAAAATATTGTGTCCGAACATATACAAATTTGAAAAATATTGCTATTCTTATAGATTTTTGATTAATGTAATTACGATTTTTTATTACAAAGTTGAAAGTGATGTTCAGATAGTTTTCAAGTATCGAAGCTCTCTTCCTCTAGATGTGCACCCACACACAACATGCGTAAGTTTTAGACTGATTTTTAGCTCGATTGTAATAGATTCGGTGGAAAGTATCTATAAGAGTCGCATTTGATTTGCCACCTACTCCAAAAATATGTAAGAGTAGTAATATTTTACAAATTTATATTTTATCGGAAACGATATTTTACCGCAAAAATTTCAAATAAACACTCGTATATTATTAAGCATTTCTAACAGTAACAGGCAAAGTTCTAATGATCAAAAGGCGATGGCAGGAACTCTTTAATGGTGAGAAGTAAATTCATGGTATTTGGTCTCGTTTGATTTATTCCAGTGAGTCTTTTGTTCGCAAGCAGTGGTCAAAAAAAGTTTGATGATGGAGCTGAAGTGAGTGACAGCACACATCAATATAGAAGAGTATTTTCGTAAATTTCTGGGCTCGTTTGATTTAATCTTGTAAATAGCAGGTGATAACGGAGAAATAACTCTTTGGTCAAGAGTGGGTTCATTGACTCATAACTTGTCTCACGAGCGTTGGTCAAATATGGTGGCCAGAATCTAATACTATTATCAATCGAAATCATGTCGGGAACTTCTAAGTTCTAAGGAATAAACTCATTGGGTTTATAGCCATTTGACTTCTTTTGTCGTAAGTAAAAAAGTAAATAGGTAAGTGTAAATGTGCACCTATATATAAAAGCATGAACAATTAAAGTGTTTATATGGAGGTAGGTAGAACATGATAAATACAATATGTAACTGAATAGAACTGCTTAGTCTGATTTATAGCATATTTTTATTCGAATACGGTGAAGCCAAAAGAAAATAATCTTATTTTTATGTATATATGTCTTTATGAATGTATATATGCGTGCATGTATGTATTTAAGTATAGATGACTGTATTTATGCCATTTAAAAGTCGCTAATATTTTTTTCCATGTCAGTAAATATACCCTATTTATTGAATTCTTCATGAATTTGATAATCGTAATCGTATGTCGTTATATATACTTTGATATCGTAAGCGCTGAAAATGGAAAAATAAAACTTTTTCATAAAAAAATTTAACTGATTGGTGATAAAATATCGACACATTTGTGATAAAATATATTTTTGACACATTTGTGATAAAATATCGTTCCTGAACATCAATAAGTTTGCAAAATATTTTTACTGCTAGAGATTTTTGGAGTTGGGGTCAAGTTGAAAGTGATACCAAATATCGTCGCCCTTCTCTCATTCAGGTTCACGCTAATCCATACCCAGATATAATGGCAACACATTCGACTTGCACCGATTCCAAAAAAATCTCTTAACCGTAGCAATATTTTTTTCAATTTATTCGTGTTCGGATACTATATTCTATCGCAAAAGTTCCAACTAATTAGTTTCTTATTAATAAAAAGTCTTTAAGTAAAAATATTTTGCAAATTTATTTCTGTTCGAAGGCGATGTTTTACCGCAAAATTTTCGATATAAATACTTAAAATTTTTCGATGAAAAATCTGTAATAATAGTAGTGTTTGTGAACAATATTTGTTCCGCAAAAGTTCGAAATATTACTATTGCTATTGTTTTATATTTTTGGTGTAATTTTTTAGCCAATAGTTATTTGAAGTGAGTTCAATTATTTGCTAAAAAGTTTTATTTACGTTTTGTAACAGTTCAACTGCTTGAAGTGGTATCTAAAATATTATCTCTCGTATATGTGTAAGCTTTACCGCACTGAAATATATAGATCAAAAAGCATATAATTTTAAAATAATACTGTAATCGCTTGGTCCTGACATTTTATTTCATTGAAGTAAAAGCTTACTTTTTATCTTGCAGAAATTACTTTTAAAAGCAAGTTAAACTAAAAGAAAATATTTATGAAACAGACCCTGCTTGTGATATGGGTTCAGCCTAAGGTACTTATGAGCCCAGGTGTGTTGTCGTACTGCGGGTATCTATTTCTAGGCGAATAGCTGAAGTCAATATTATATCGTTTTTATCAGGAAAGCAAAATAATTCGTAAGACAAGTAATTATGTTGTTGTTGGCCCTGTAATCAAATTGATATTAACATGAAAGTGATTACACGATCTGCATCAATAAAGTGATATTTATATTGTGCTCAGAACCTATTCTGCTCAGGTATTGTCCTCAAATATTTAATTTAAGGAATATCTGAGCACAATACATCAGTAATCCTAGTAATTCTAGTACCCGAAAAGGACTGGATTAAATGAAAACTTGTAGTAAAAAATTATTGGAAGATTAAAAAAATGGAAACAAGAATTTGAATAAAGTTAATTTTATTTGACGTTTATCTAGCTTTATGAATGATCGTGAATGAATGTTTTCATGAATGAATGTTATTCAAAAGAATGATTGTTTTTTAGAACTTTACCGTTTTAAATTCCGTATTCGAACTTAGATATTTTTACAATCCATATAATTACTGTGATATAGATTTAATCACGTAATATCTTTAATAATATAAAAAACAATTTTTTTGACTTTGCCAATTCATTAATGTGTTATTTGTTATTTACATTTATTGTATTTGCATTGACTTTACAAACCTTCGACATGTAAAGTTATAAGATTTTCTGCCATAATTTTCATGCATGATGAAGATTCGTGAAAAGAGTGCTTTTCAGTTTTCCTGTTCAATTTGATTCCCTTGTTGATCTTTTAAAATATGAAGTCAAAGTAGTGGTTAAGCATTATCTAAATATCTTACATCAATTTCCAAACGCTATTTAAAAGTTTGACATGCTGGGTGCAAAATAATTTTATGGTCCTTTTGCAGTAGTTAACTGGGAAGATTGCTACTACTACTGTTTTATTCATTTAAGCGCGTTTAGATACATATTTAAGTATTATATTTGGTAAGGGAAAAAATTAAAATTACCTATAAATTCCATTCTTTGAGGATGTATCTAGAGGATGTACCTCTATTTCCTTGAGGATGTGTTGGAAAAAAGTATTTACTTGAAACATATTTGTTTTCCTCTTTTTAAAGCTAAGTTATGCGTGGTTCATTATATTAATCACTAAATAAGATCATTATTTTTGGAAATAAATGTGTTATGTGCCAAGGTTTGGACAAATGTTGAAACCAGTTTAGAAATTACGTGTTAATGTAACTTTTTCTTTTTCATTCAGACAAAACATGAATTATTAACAATTTTCCATCTGTTTTTTTAGTAGTATAATTTAGGGAAGATATGCAAATTGTCCATATTATTTACTAAAGATGTAAATAATACGGCCTGTCTAATACTTCCGTCCAATCTCAGGGAATGGTATGGAAACACAGTAACATCAGTATCGAGGTTTATGATAGCAAACATCCTTCTCCGAAGAGTTTGTACGCCCTTAAAGAAAAAGAGGGGTTTAATAGCTGTGGTATTTAGAATGAATTATCAATGATTGAAAAGTTATTATGTCAAAATAACAAATGTCAGCATTGCATTCATCTGTAATAATCCATAAAATTTTAATTATACAAACAATTATTTTTTATCACAATCGTCTAACGTATTGCTTTAAAAGATGTTCGTAAGACTTTCGATATATTTACGTCGCGGGATTTTTACCAGGTGGAAAAATTCAATAATGACGGAATGATTTGGAGATGTGATGTAAACAATTTAAAATGGTGTGGGTATAAAGATTAAAATTCTCTAACAGGAATTCGAACAGGTCGAAATCCTTTATCACTATATACGATTGCATATAGTTATAGCATTAAAAAAAATATTTACCTTGTACTGAAAATATAGTTCCTGTTCATAGTTTTTGAGAAAAATGTATCAAAATATAAATTCCTTAAATACTTATTTTTCTTAGTTATCTCAAGAGCGGTTCAACCATATGCATTGTCTTTTAAAAATATATTCTATGTTTTCATTATGATCATCATGCTATATACTTTACTTATATCTAAAGAGGTACTACAAAAAAATTTAAAGATTTTATTTCATATCTTTTTAGCTTTACAAATATGGATAACCGTGCCAAATTTTAGTTTTATAGAACTCATAGTATGTCAGTAAAACGGCTATAAAGTACAGATGGATTGACAGACGGACATGGTAAAGCTATAAGGGTTTTTAATTTTTGTTACAGATTCCTAAAATGCTGGATAATGACAAAGATTCTGTTATTGTAACTGTCTTTTGATATGGGATAGTTACAAAAGCATAATCGTTGTTATAATCCCAGGAAGATTATAAACATACAAACTTTTGTTAATCAAAACAAAAGAAAATATATTTATCCTTGCCAATTTATCCTTGATTGTTGCTTCCAATCTTTCTGGTTTCTTTCAGGATAAATGCAAATGACGATTGCTGGTTGGCTAATTTGAGCGTTATATGTTTGCAAGTGCTCTTTACTCTAATCGATAATTTTCAGCAACCTTTTGAAGTTCATTGAGTTCATGGTATTGTTTATATCAGAATATTTTTATTTGAAAAAAAACTTTATTTTAATTAAACTGAAAATTAAAATTCTTTCGTGTCTTCCTAATTTGAGACTACCTTATTAATAAAAAATGTTTATTGTAATTAAACTGAAAATTAAAATTCTTTCTTGTCTTCCTAATTTGAGACTACCTTATTCATAAAAAATGTTTATTGTAATTAAACTGAAAATTAAAATTCTTTAAATAAATGTGTCTCATATTTTCTTTTTCTTTCTTGTCTTCCTAATTTGAGACCTTACCTTATTAACCTTAATAAGTCACCGAAATTAACGCTTAGATGAGCCAATCAGCGTTTTCCATTTACAATCTTTCTAAAAAGAACTCAAAGTATTGTAGTGGCCCTAAAATTAACGAGGATGATTGCCATTTTCTTTATTAGGTGGCAACCTTTCATACCATTGTTATCTTCATAGGGTTATCACGATATCGCTCATTTATAAGGTTTATTAGTCTACATTGGTTTCTAAGAAGGTTATTTTTATCTCACATTAGATAAAATCCCAATCGCGAAAATAAGAAGAAGCAAAATCAAACCAAACCAAAAATGTAGCAAAACCTCTGAAACTGTCCCAATCCGTAGTCATTAAAATCACTATGCCTTAAGGCCGTATTGAGATAATCATAACAAAACAAATTATCTTTTGCTTTAGGAATCAAGTTTTATAATAATACATAGTATTACTTTCAGGGTAAAAGAGTATACTTTCTTTTAGTGAAACTGTATTCACTTATTTAAACTACGAAAATCCATAAACGTTTACAAATACATAGAGAATACAAGCTGTTCTCTGTGCTGGAAATATAACATTTTTAACTCAGTCCTTATGTGTACTGCACATAAAACAGCGTCCATTGATCTACAACATCACTGGAGATAATGTCTTGGCAGTCTTTTCTTTCCGTTTCGAAGAAAGGTTTCAGTAGCGGTCCGTATAATCAATATTATCTTGTCACACACAGGCTGCATGAAGGAGATCAAAAATTATAGACATAAAATAGAGAGTATTAATTTTTTTAATATAATATGCAAGCGATATATATATATATATATATATATATATATATATATATAGTATGTAAGTTCATTTAGTCGTTATATAAATAGCGCGGATATATAAATGTATAAAAATACATTTAAAAAAGGAGTTATTCGTTTTGAGCAGCAATTGTGATAATTTTAAATCTTTATGCGTATGCATAATAAACATACAGAATTTTTTCTTCTTCATATATTTTAAAAGGCAATATATTTTTACTCTTTTGTAAGTTTTATATTACTGGTTCAACTACCATTTAAAACAGATTATAGAAACAATTTATGTAAAATAATTGTTATTTCGTAAGAAGTATAGATACAAATATAGATAATTAAAAAATGTTTTCAAAGTTCTACATATTTTGTTTTTTTGAAAATTTGCAAGGTGTTTAGGTGTTTCATGTGCGTATCAAACTCTCTAACTATTGAACCGGTAAATCGCAATATGTTTTGTACTGTATGTTTGACTAGGTGTAGATACATATTTTGAAAATTACGCAAATGAAACCGCGGTCACATGTCTTTTTCAATGCTGAAACCCGAATCGAATACTAAAAAAGCTATGTAGTCCTGCTGGTTGAATATAAACGGCGTTATTTATTGCAAGTTTTCTCTAGATGTATCCACATAGCTTTCCAGAAGAATCCTCCTTATTCAGAACTTCAAGTAATTATTTATATCATTAAAATGGGTTTGGGAGCTCTTCAAAAAGGCCTTATCAAACTGCTTGATTCTAAACATATATATATATATATATATATATTTGTGTAAATTTTTTTTACAAAGGCACATATCACCCTTTACTCGAAGTGTATTTAACCATAAATCAGGTAAACAATAGCAGTACTAGTCAGAACTTAGCTCCAACCCTTTTGCAACTTTTGTTTTACTACCGCTTAAAAATTTGCGTTATACTAATTTACTTATGCAGTTTCTTCATGGACACTCTTTCTTAAATTTAATAATAAAACATAATTATAAATTAGTCCCAGTCTTGAAATACACGAAAAGAAAATAAAAAAAGTCGTGCGTATCAGCTTCGACGCGCAACTGGAATTTACTCCTTAAGTACGATTGCCTTGGAATGTATAAAATAGATAACACTGTATATAAATATAAGTATCAATATCTTTAATAGAAAATTCTTTAATAAAAAAATGCTTATGATGTAATTATTTTCAAGCAAAACACAAGTGAACAAGATCAAATTTATATAACAAAATTAAATACATTTAGTAATGTCAGACTAAGAAATTAAATTAAAAGAGACTTTAATTTTGAACTACAATTCAAAAATTATATTACTGAAATTCAATTTGAATAGCAACATGATTCCCTGTACCTATAGCTAGAATATTAAAATGTTCATTAAAATTAGTTCAGAATATTAAAACGTGCATTCAATTAGTTTGGACTAGATGATATAAGGTAGTGACTGCTTTAATTCAGAAAGTTATCAATACATATTTATTCTTAATATTTGGAAATTTAACAAGTACATGCAAAAAGACATTGTATTCTGACCATTGAATTCGAATACAAATGATGGCAGAAGCTACATTAGTTACTTATTAAGCTACATAAATACAAACCATTTTTTCGTAGGGTTTCAATATGAAAATTCTATTTCGTGGGTCTAAAAAACACTCTTTCAATGAACATTTGTTTTACCAATCTCTTACCATATTGGAATATATACTTATAGACCCTTATTAACAAAGCTTGATAAAATAAATTTGATTTTAACAATAAAAAATAATTCCAACCATTTGTGTAAAATTAAAAATATAAACATTAACATTTTTTAGCTTTTAAATGTTTTAAACAATGTGCTACACTGCCTTTCTACGCACAACAAAATAAAAACAATATGATTTATTTTTGAAAATTTAATTGTATATCGTGAAATTTTAAAAAATATAAAATAAAACACAACATGCATAAAAAATATGAACAGAAAAATTTATAAAAATAAAAGTAATGAAAATGAAAATTGTACAAAAAGTATATAAATATTGTACATGAAAATGAAAAAGAAATAAGAAAAAAAAAGAAAATAGAATAAAAAAATTAATAATTTTATTTTCCTTCTAGTGATAAGTGAAAATGTGTTGAAATTTAAAATTTGTAAATTTGTGATATTCATTAATTGACATTGAATTAATTAAAGTCAATTAACTATACATCCGCCTGAGCAACAATCGACGATTAGAAGCAAAGTTTTTGCTGAAGCCGCGGAAACTTTACCAATATCGTCTGAAGCAACGAAAGATGTTTCTGTGGGTCAGTCTAGGGCTAAAAAAAGTATTTCATTTATTTTTCAATTCCGTCTCTGCAACTTCAGCACGAGCCTTCGCTTCTCGGTCTTAACTTAACAAAATTTCTTCGTGGATATCATGGAGCTCATTAAATCGACAAGGAAATTTTGTTAAGTTAAGATCGAGAAGCGAAGGCTGATTATAGTTTAATTCTTCCATCTGAAATAAATAACGTTGCCTGAAAGTGAACCGGATATTCGAATGCGGGCTGCTATTCGTGTCCACATCCAACATGGTTTTCTGTACCTAACCCCTAGCCTAATCCGCAGAATCTTCTTCCTTATTACTTAAAGGTATAAGGCTATATAAGCGTAACTAATTTTAAATAGTTAAAGCTACCGAATATACCCGAATATAAAACACGGTGATGGTAATAAATTTGCCCAAACACGTGAGAAAATTAAGCATAAAAAGGCACTGGGATAAGATAGAGCAGGGCTGTCCAGACCAGATACGGTCGCGGTCCAATACAAATCACTGTAAAGATGGGAGGGCCGCGGAAATAAGTATATACGGTAATGATTTTTTCGGAGAAAAATAAAAATACGGCAATAAGGTTAAATTTAGTTTTATTTATTCTTCAATAATTTATCCTTTACATTTCTTGATATTGAACATATTTGGTGTTAATTTTGCAGAAATTCATCATTCACAATTAAATGAAACTACGTGACGTAGTATTATTTCTACTTTCTTTAAGTTCTATACCACGACCTAGGTTGCGTCGTATTACAACATCTTCAGGTGGGCTATTAGCAAAGATAGATTACAATTCTATCAATATTAACATTAATATTAGTTGTTGCCGGGCGCAGTCTGTGTGTAAGCGAATTATCAGTCAGTGAAGACCTATATTTAGATTTTATAAAATTCATAGTTAAAAACGCATTTTCACAGAGATAGGTACTGCCCATTATTGAACTAATTTTTAAGCCAAGATTCGTTAGTTTCGGGAAACGCTCGCCATGGAGCTTAAAAAATTCAGTTCCAGATTATGTTTTGCCCTTGGAAAACGGTTCTGATTGTAGGTCACATAATTCCAATTGGTAAACAGTCTTTACATTTTCAATTGCGATCGTTAATGAATTTGAAACGAGAGATATCTGGCTCTCCAATTCTTTAAAATCTGTGAAACGTTGCTCAAATTCTACAATTATCTCATCAATGTAGATCAGGTGAACAGAAAAATTGCATGTTTAAAAATTTTTCATCTCTGTGTAATGTTCACATATCCATACAAGTTAGCTATGTTGTGTAGTTTTCTTTGTAACTTGAAATTGAATTCATTCAAATGTTTTGTCATATCAGTAAAAAATGCAAGATCAGTCAGGAAATGAGGATCTTATTTTCTGTTCGGAAGTATCAGATTTAATTTAATTTTTTAGAAATAAGGGTATTTTTTAAAATATCACCGTAAGCAATGTCCAGGCACTTACACATCTAATTTTCGAATGGAATAGCAAATCTCTACAGATTGCATCACCTTCATTTAAAAAATTACGAAATTTTCAATGAGTCAAAATTTTGCTTACTTTTTTGATAAGATTTGTTATTCTAACAACAACTTTCATGGCGTTCGTTTGGCGCAAATATTTTCCACATAAGGCTTCTTGGTATACGATGCAATGAATTAACGGGCATTTAATACCATTTTGTCTAAGAAGTCCCGAGAATCCTGTCACTGCCCCTGTCATAGCTTTTGCTCCACCAGTTACAGTGCAAGTTTTTTTTCATATCCTCCGTAATCCACAATAGTTTTAATGACAGCTTCATATATGACATTGCGTTTAGTTGTTTCATGTAATGACCTTAAATTTAGTATTTCCTCGGTAATAGTGAAATTCTTTTACACGCAACTGATAAAAATTAATAACTGACTGATATCAGTTTGGTCACTACTTTCGTCCAAAACTATGGAATATATTCGCAATCTATAACACAATCATTTACTTTTTTTGAAATATAATCTCCCAGGTCGTTTATTCGGCGCGCCACTGTTTGGCAAGATAATGGCATTTATTCAAATTTTTCAGCCAATTTAAGCTGCATGAAAGGTTGAGCGATAGCAACTGCGCATTTTTTATAAAAGTTTCACCGCTATATGGGTTTTTTGCTTTGGCTAATTGCAACGTAACTTCATATGAAGCAGCCAAACTCTGTTCACTATCAGAACTTACTTTCGAAAATATACTTGGTGAATTAGTTTTTTCTCATACTCAGCCACAACATCTTTTTCTTGATTCATCGATATACTTTTTATACTTTTCTTCATGTAAAGTAGTATAATGGCGTTTAACATTGTATTCTTTATAGACAAAACTTGCATACAAATACTATACTGAATTTTGTTATTGTTGCAGATAAAATAGTCTAATGCCTATTTCTTAATAAATGCACGATTTTCATCACTCAATTTCCGCTTTTTTGCAGACATAATGTTTGTTATTTTGTTTAAAAATTATATGTGCAACACAAAACAGAAATACGTAATTAAACTACTCAACCAGGCGATAGCTCTCAATTCGAACGAGAAATTAACGACGAAGAGAATCGGCTACCGAACAAACACAGTTCGGGAATTCCCCGAATAATAGTGAATGACAGAAAACTGTTTCCTTGAGAAGAAATATTTTATTATAGAGCTTTTTGCTATTTGGGTAACCCAACTAGCAAAAACTGGGCACTGAATTCGAGTTTTTTGAACCAGTCATACAAAAAAGTAAATACTGAAGTCTTCGTCAATTAAGTACATTAATGTGGAGTGTAATATATTTGTTGTCAATACACCAAAAAATATCAAAGGAAAATTTGCGTAAGTATACATTAGAAACATGTCACCTAAAGACAAGAATAACGAATATTCAGTATACCTATGAATTAATACGCAGAAATAATGGATTCACAAATAATGCTTCGTATACATACGTTTAGCATAAGCAGAAACTTTTGGCATAGGATCCTTAAAGCATTATAAAGGTCGTAATGCTTACTATTATCATATGGAAAATCACCTTTGCAGGTGGTTCTGAAAGTATAAAGGACCGCTCCCCGTTATATTTGTGTACCCCGTATTATTTAATAAATACGTATTATTTCATATTTGAAAATTTAATTTCTAAGGGACATTCTAATATCATATATGTAGTAAAATGTAATACACGACAGTACACAGAAAATACAAAGCAGATTTTAGTACAATTGTTGTATTTTATACAGAAGAGATTTTAATACACTTGCCACATTAAATTATGAAAGCCTACTCAATCCTTTACGCCCAAATTCAGAATAATTTTTAGGAAATGGATAATAGAAATATTTTCGGCATAGAAAGATAGGCGTCCGATTTGTCAAAAAACTTTGCGTTAACGTTGTGCACATTTATTATTTCACGAAACATAACAAATATTTTGGACAGTTTTTTTACCTAAACATACGACACCAACATTTGTGTTTCATATTAATTTACATGTGTAATAAGAATTTCTCATAGTCGTATTATTATATTTGAAACGAATGTCTCTCAACTTTAAAATGTTATTAAATATGTAAAACACAGATACTTGAAGGTTCCAAAGCATATATATACTTAATAGCATTACATTTAAAAATAAATCTTCAACTTTTACGAAGCTATCGGAAAATGTACAATTTCACAATAAATTAAAAAATTACGTTTAAATAAATATTATTTTTGGAAGGAAGTGCCCTTAAAGGGGCTTTACCTAATATAGAATGGGCCAGTTTTATAGTGATGTTGTTTTAAAATGTTTGGGGCATGTGATTTGTGTTCATAATATATATATATATATATATATATATATATATATATATATATATATATATATATATATATATATATAAATATATATATATATATATATATATATAAATATATATATATATATATATATATATATATATATATATATATATATATATATATATATATAATATATATATTAATAAGAATAATAAAAATTTCATTGTTTGTTCCTTTTAATAAACATCTAGGTTGAATATATTTGGCATTAATTTGGCAGAAATTTAATGTTCACAGTTAAATGAAACTACGTGATGTAGTATTATTTCTACTTTCTTTAATTTTTTTACCACGATCTGGGTTTCATTGTATTACAACATCTTTAGGTGGGCTATTAGCAAAGATCTTTGCTACCTAGGTCGTGTAAGACAGACAGTAGAACAAAAAAGAAATTAAAGACAGTAGAAATAATACTACATCACTCAGTTTCATTTAATTGTAAACATCTAGGTATTATTTATGTATGATGAACTTAATATTAAGCAACTTATAAACCCGCCATCTCTCTACACAAATTTTTCAACTTTTTATATTTAATCAATAAAATCAATCGTTAATTATATAAGCATCGTCGATGTCTAATACTTGTCGCCAACATACAGGCAATGCTAAAGTTACGTTTTTGTAAAAATTGTTGGACCTTCGACTGAAAAACCGGTGACGGATTTTAATATGAGTTTCGTCTTTTAATTTTCTATCATGTAAATCATTAGACAGAGAGCGAAACAGATAGTAATTAGATGGCGAATGATCTAGTGAGTCCGTTGGACGTAATCCATCCAAGTGAAAATAGTTTTCAACGAGTTAATTTTGCTACTAGTGAGCATTGTTTTATATGAAATAAACTTTGCTTTAATTTGAAGGAATTTAGCGGTAACTTTACTCAATTATACACAATAAATCTTAGCTGTAATTGTGCTTTTAGCTTGAAAGATTTCCTAATGAATAATTCAGTGAGTAACTCCATTTATTCCCCACCATGCACTGAAAAGTATCTTTAGTGAAATATTATATTTTGGTCTAGGTACACCTTTTTCTTCAGTTCCTAGCCACTGGCATTTACGTTAATAATTAACATAAACCACCTATTTTTCATGTCCTCTAACAAGATACTTTAGCCTTTCGTTGGTACGATGGAAACTCAGTAGCTCCAAGCACACATTAGCTCTCGTCTGAAGTTGAGGGGATATTAGCTCATGCGGTAGCCAAACAGAATATTTCTACTTCTTTGTCAAAGTATGAAGTTATTTTTTTCATTGTATTACAAGAGCATGAAAATAGCTTTGCCAAACAATACTAACTTAATCTGAGATCCGTTTCAATAAAGCTTTTATTTTTTTCTAAATCAACTCTGGGAGGTGCTTTAGGTGAGGTTTATCGGGCAGGTCAATTTCTTTTAATCTTTGGAACCAATGCTTGGCTATGTCATAAGAGGGCATACCTTCATCCATCGTTGTGCATATATTGCGTGACCCTTCACTGGTTTTTCGCCCTAAACGACATTCAAGAAGACAGAGGCCTCTAAGTTCACTTCGAAATACTTCCATTTTTAATTTATTATTTACTCGCCGATTACTCAATTCCAAACTAAACAGACGTTTGAATGCCGCACTCTTTATATACTCTAATATAAATATTCTAGAAGCTTCTATAACATTACAGAAATCAGTCGAAAAAAGTGGTGGGTTTAGAAGTTGCCAACTTAATATAAAGTCAACATGTTAGTTGAATCTTATTCTATATTAGAAAATTAGTGTTATTTTTAGAACCGCCTTCGGCTTTAAAAGCCTCCTTCGAAAGCTTCTCTTCTCTTCTGCCATTTGCGTTCCTTGACCATAATCTCCTTGCTTTGTTTATTACGTCTTCCATCCACTTTTTAGGTTGTTTTCCTCTCCTATGTTTTCTGACTAAAATTTACTATTTTTTTGTTGGCGAACTTTCATCCATGTTTCCTTGAATACGTAATGCTTGCTTTCACTTTTGTTTGTATTATGAAAGCCTACTCAATACTTTATGCCCAATATATGTATAAAAACGTAATGTAATTTTGCGTAATTGGTAATAAACATAATGTAATTTACAATATATGTATAAAAACGTAATGCAATTTTGAAAAAAAAACTATTTTGTGTGTGGTGCCGATGAAATGTATTTTTATGTTTAATATTAAGTGTTTATTTCAATCTACAATTAAGATAAGAAAATATAAATGTTTTTATATCTTCATTAAAGGATTTTTATATCTCCACATCTATAATTTGACCTACCTTGTCAGTTTCCCGCCTTGTCTTTATCCAGCCATAGTTCAATAATTAATAAGAGTTTGAGTAGGTAGTCCCTGAGTTTTTTGAAACGTTGAATTTAATAAGTTTTGTTCTTTAAATTTTTTATACCATATGTGATTTCGTTGAAGTAGTGTTTTTATGAATAATTTTGATAATTCTATTTGCTTTTTCAAATAACTAAATTTAATGCTTGCCATTAAGGCTGTATTTAAGAGAGATTGGCTCTAATTACATACACGAAAAATATGTAAAATTCTTGTGCACTGTAAAACAGCTTTATTAACCTGTTTTTGTCGCCGTGGATAAAGATAGCAGCTTGTGCAATTATAACTCCAACTTATATCCCTGTTAAAAAAAGTTACGTTTGTTAAGGGTTTAAATGTTTACTTTTTGTCTGGTTTTTCTTTGGTTTTTATAATGTAACGTGTAGTAGGTTGCCTTTTTTAAATTTTTATAGGTCAAAAAAGGGTGCAGTTTTTTAGGATTATTTTTGCGAGTAAAATTTATCATTAGATACTAACCACTTTATTAGTTAATTCCATCTATAAATATTTGCTGAATTTACTATTATTTTCCGCATGAAAGCTTTTGAAGTGTTTATTGCACATTGCTCGAATCATTTTCGAACATTGATAGCATCAAAACATATGATAACATTGCATTCAACAGGATTATCTTGCTTGAGCAGAAATATCATTTACTATGATTTAGGATTAATTGGATGGTAACTCACCTGGAATTAAAAATCAACTTAATTTTTCAATCTAGTACATAATATATATAACGCTGTGATTGATAGCAAGAATGTGTTTATCACGAGCGACGTGGTTTGATTAGCTTCGAACATGAATTGTTTTTAAGAAAGATATTTCACAATTATAATTTCAATTTATGTGTATACTGTATATATGAATATATGATATATATGATATATATATATATATATATATATATATATATATATATATATATATATATATATATGTATATATATATGTATATATATATATAAACAAAGAGAAAGTAAAGTAATATATATATAGAGAAAGTAACATTTTCTCCTACGCATTTTTTTTCTTAATGAGCCATAAAATAAGCTTTCACTCACTTTAACAGGATTTGAGCGGAAGCGGGAAGTAGATTCTTAGCATGAAAATTGAATAGCATGTAAATTAAATAGCATGATTTTCATTTCTCTTTTATATAAATTGTTTTTGTTTATGTTAATATTTTAACCTTAAAGTATGTATCATACTGCATTAAAATACATTAAGAGATGAGAAAGCCTTCCTATCTTAAAGATCATTGTTTAAGGAGGTAGTACTCAACAGAACAATTGAGAATTCCCTCCTACTATATACAAGAAAGGTGGTTTGAAAGTAAACAATTTTTTTTAGTTGTTACTCCCCTCCCCTCTCAAATCCCTAATGCTCCTTTCTCCCTAATCCTTTTATTAGAATTTTCAACACAAACTATTTCAGTTAATTTGTATCAATAATTATAAAATATATAAACAATTACGGAACCCCACAATATAAATATTCCAACAAGCACTTGGCGGATTCTCGTATCTAACACCCCCTATTTAATATAATTTTATTAATGAAATGTTTGTATTTGAAAAAAAAAAATTAATTAATAAAAAAAATATTTCTACTGTTTTCTTCCCTTGCAAAGAAAATGAAATTTTATTATTCTTATTATAAATTTTACCTGGGATCGTGAAAGAGGTGTTTTTTATTTTTTTTTTCATTGGAAGATTAACATATCATCACTCATGTTTGCTGCTTTTCTGATTTTTCATTAAGCTAAGAGGAGCAGTCAAATTTGCAAATAGATAACTTAATAATATTTACTGTCGCGAGATATTGCATAAAGGAATTTTACTAAGATTATGTAATAGCACCATACTCGATGTACAATTAGTCTATACTTTGATCTTATTTCTTATAAAACAACTGAAAGTAACAATAATGTATTGTAAACATATCAGTTTGCACAAGTAATTATGGCAACTAGACGCTCTACGATGCGAACGCATGAGCAATCAAACTTGATGGCAGATCAAAAGCGATCATTTCCCGCAGGTGGGCAAATTGGCGGTAAATTACGAATCCTGATGGTGACATCCCACGATGACAAAGGCCGTTTCTATTTACCCGCAAGCGGTTACTACTTATGTGTATATTTCCGCCGCGTTCTTTGTACCACGCTTTGATGAATATGAGGGAACTGATATTGAAGTGATGCTATTTAATAGGGGTAACTATTGGATGTGCTAAACGCAGGACAATGTGTTATTTCTAAAACACATACACATAAAAATAATCTATATTAATCATACACTTGAAAAACATATATATATATATACATATATATATATATATATATATATATATATATATATATATATATATATATATATAAGTGTGTGTGTATGTGTGTGTGTATACGTTTATGCATTTACGTGTATGCATTTGCGTGTAAGGGTGCGTGAAATTGTGCGTGCGCGTATGAGCGAGCGTGCGTGCATGTATGCGTGCGTGCAGCGGTGCTTGTGTATCTGCTTTGAAAAGATAGTTTTTAATACTTTACTATCTATCAACGAGCTATTATAAAACTCGATTTATAATAATTACTATTATAAAACTCGAACAGTCTCATTGAAGATATTATTAAAATATGCCATTTACACTTTCCTGAACCAAAAAAAGATTTTTTAGAATAGTTTTCTGTCTGTCTGTTTGATATCTAATATTCCAAAAAACTATTGGGTAAATTTGAATGAATCTTTCACTGCCTTGAATTTAAATTACCTTTTGTCGCGTTCGATTATTTTTAAAAGTATCTTCTGTAGGCCTGTCCCTTTGTGCTTTATATATCTGCTTGTTTGTTTGAGCGTCATGTAAAAACTACTACACCGATTTTAAGTAAACTTTTTCTTGAAATAAAGTTTTAGATATGGATTAAAATCTAAAGTACGTTTTTCATTATATATTCCCAACGGAACTTTAAATTTAATTATTCGTATTCGGCAATAAGTTCAAAGGCCCAGGTATAAAACCGATGACGTGGATAAATTTAATTGGGTTTATCTTGGATCCACTTACGAGATGCAAACTTTATTCAAGCTGAGGTATAAGTATTTTTTTATTCCTATCAAGGTGCTTTTAAGATGAAAAATTATTGCTGGAGAAAAATTCCGCCACAAAAATTTAAAAAAATATAAGTGGATGAAGCCGATAGCAAAAGGTAGTAAATTTATGAAGTCTAATATTTTTTTTCAAAATTTACTTGAAATGAGATAATAAACTAGGCATTATTTCATTCATTTGTATACTTAGCACATTAGCTTATATCTTCAATATAAATCACTTTGATATATATATTGATTAAAAAAATGATCTGAATTTGTTTGTTTAAATATGATTAATTTTCTTAAAGATTTTTTCACGTATTTAAAAAGAAATAAATAATTAAAAATAATTAGGTTTGCAAGGCATTATGGTACAATATCCAAAAAAATACAAATATTTTATTTGTGCTTATAGCAGGAAATTTTTTATGTAAATATAAAATGTCCTTAATCTCATGAAATGTTTCTTATAAATACAGAAACTTTGGATTCTTCCCCTCAGTGTCCCGTAGAAGGTTGTAAAATATTCAAATGTATCCAATATTATTATATATGTGTTCGGTCATGGGACTTCTTGTGAACTCCGTGGATATGTTATCATTGCCTGTCCGCATCAGAGGGAGACAATGTTAACACGGTGCTGACACATGACGCAAGGCATAATGTGGTCCGAGAGCTTAAATTATATTCTGGAGGTCTTGTTTTTATGACTAAATGTAAAATAGCCTTAAAGACAATTTAAATGTAGTTCAAAAATTTGTAATATTCAAATAAAAGCTATGAAGTCGTAAGTACTCCACTCGCATGTATTTATTAAAAATCTCCACGAAACAAATAAGCTTAATACGTAAATCGATTTTTAAGAAAATTTTACTGCAACGTTTCTCATGGATCTATAAACGAATTATTTTTTTCAGAAAATCCATTCTACAGTATTTTTATATGCATCCTTCAATTTCATGCTTTGTAATAAGGGAAATGTATTCATATTAAAGTCTTTAGATCTATACGTAGCATTATTCACATATATATCAATTCAAGAATTCAAGAAAAGTTAATAACTGCATTCGAATAATTTATTAAGATAGTTCTAGTCGCAAATCTAAGATCAGATCTCAACAGAGCTGCTATTCTACAGCGCGATTGGTTTTGAACTCAATAGAGTGTACAGGGAAGGTATTAATTAGCCTATATAAGTTTTTCATTAATTAATTGAACTTAACGGTTTGACATTTTACTTTCCCGTCTGGAATATGTTCATGTTTACTTTGAATTTTTTTGGGAATATTTAGAGAAATTTTGTTTTGTGGATGTCATTATTATCATTGTCTTATGTTATAATAAAGGCAATCGTTAGTAGTTAATAATTATATAACATAAAATAAATAAAAAAGTAGGGAATAATTAGAAAACATTCAGATGAAATTTACTGATTCCCTTCATGTCTCTATTTATTATAAGAACTGGCTCTATGTTTTAATCACTTTAACTACATAAAAAATTTACCTTTAATATTTTTATTTTTTTATATTTATTATTACATCAAGAAATAACGTAGTGATACCGTACTCCAACTTTTATTTAGATACTTGGTTTTAACTAAGGCTCTTTATTTTTTTTCTATTTCAATATCTCAATTCCCAAATTCCTGAAAGTTGAAAAAAGAATTAAATTTTTTTTTTATTAAAAGGGGTCTCATTTATTTCATTTGAGCTATATATTCTTGAATATATTTGATATATAGTCTGTGTATATGAATTAATTAATTAATAGGTGAAAGAAAATATTTTCAATTTAAATAAGCCAAATTTTTGATGCAAAGATTATTTAGTTTATTTGGCGGTTGATTTAGTTAACGAGGATGCCTGTTGGTATATTTGGTATTAAGCTCTCTTTTGTCTTTTTTCTTCTTATTTTTCACAAAACAATTTATTTCACAATATTATTATGTTGTACACGAACTTCCGTGTGAAAATCTCACAAAGTACAAAATTTTCCAAAACTAAGTCAACCTACTTAGTTTTAATGAATTATTACACAAGGAATTGACTTTGGCTTAATATTTCAGGAGTAAAAGATTTAGCAGCATAAAAGTCTTTAGAATTTTATACCACTTCAAATCAAGATCAACATATGTTAAATGTTCTTGCAACTATTACAGAGAATGTATGCTCTCTGTGCTATTTTGATCTTAACCAAATATTGCTGAACCGTTTCAAAATTTTTGCTATATTTTAGTCCTCAGGAAATATAACCATTTTTTGAGTTTAGATTTCAGCTAAAACTGGTGGAAAATCGTAATTCTACATAACCTATTGCTACTTTTTAAGTCTCATGTAGTCCTCACTATTTCTCTATCTTACTTCCAGATTTTCATCCCTCTCTACAAACGGCTCGAATTACAGAACTAGATTCTAATGTCTATATCTGTTCTGTTAACACTTCCTACTGTCTTATTTTTTCTTGATCTCGCTCTTAGGTTAACTTGAGTTAAGCTTTTAATTCTTCATCGTTATCATCACTTTATTTTCTTTAGCTCTAACTCATTTTTTTATAGTTCAACTCTATCAGTGTCTACTGTAATTACTATTTACGGTTAACTGCGAAAAATACTTTTATGGCAATAATCTTGCTCTATGTATGTTCTCGCATGAGCATAATGTAAATAAATAAATAAATTATTCAAAAAGTTCAATATTGAATTATACGTGTCACTTGGTTGCCGTACACAGCTTTAGTAGCACATTGTCTTACATAGTATTTCCCTGCAGGCTAATAATACTCGCCTAAAATTTTGAATAACCTTATTTGAAGCGAATTGTTAAATTACCCTTCGTATCCATTCTCGATTATTAATCGGGTCTAATCGTCATTGTTTGTTAAAGATAAACCTGCGGAATATGAGCGTGTAACGTAAATTTTAAAGCTACATTCAAGATCTACCTTCAATTTAAAATAATGCCTAGACACAAATTGATCCAAGAAATTGAGAGTAAGAAATTGCGCCTAAGGCTGCCCAAAATTGGAGATTTAAGATAAAAGTGTCGGCGTTTAAAGATATTTTTGACCTTTTCAGGAATCTTCTTTTCTTAAAGTCGGAATTTACTCCTCAATAATTGGGCAATTAATTCGTTACTCTATATACTATGATTCATTTTTCGTTGCGTTTTTATTTTTATTGCGACGAAAAATTGTATTGGTATTGATTTGAATTAGCCTCAGAAGAAAAATTAAAATAAATCTTGCTGCACAATTAACAGTTTATTTTTTTAAAGTGATATCACTCAGGTAGACCTAAATCACTTTAGGTCTACCTGACTTTTTATTAATTTTACTAACTTCATGAACATTAAATTAGAAATCAAATGATAGCTTATGCGTTTGAGTAATTAGAAAACACGGTTCATTTACTAGAAATAAACAATTAGAATTGATTAAAGTGTTAATGAAGGTATCTAATAAAATAATTATATTGAAAATAACCCGTAATGAAAAAATACTACTTTTCAGAATGTAAATAACAATTGAGTAATTTGAGCGAGACTGAGAGGTATTTTATTAAAAAAGATATATCAATAGGTAATCTGATAACCCCGAAGATTGATGTCTTTCATTCGAAAAATATTCTTCATCTTAAAAAGACGTTAAAAATATTACAGTTTTTTTTAATTCAAACATACGAGTAAAGAACGTGTTGTTAGTGCAAAAACAAGAAGAGAAAATTTATTTAGGCTTATTTACTAAATCAATCACAATATAATTAGATAAATTAAAAAAATATTATATCCCGGTTTGCAACACTTTACATTTCGACAAATACAGCATTTAATTTGATTAAAATGCGAAATAAAAGTTGTTTAAACGCATTGAATAAAATAACACATGTGTGTGTGACACCTTTAACGTATCCGTAACCGTAAAACCCACACACATCTGTGACACGTGTATACAACCTTTAACGTATCCGTAAAACCCACTCACATGTGTGCCACGTACATGAGTGTGGGTTTTACGGCTACGCTAAAGGTTTTTGAAAGATAGACATAAAGAAATATGTATTGGTATTATTGATCGAACATTTCGTTATATGAACATCGAATTTGCGTCAGAGGGCCTGATAAATATATCATGGTATTTATTAAAACTCTTACATATCTTGGGAATAACTGAGGAGAATCCCAAGTTCATCGGATAATGCGTGCATTCCAATGGTGAAAAGGTGAGACTTTATACAGACTGTCTTAAATTTTCAACCTTTCACTGTCTAAAAGGTATAAGTCCAAGGAAAGGTTCGTTTTATAAATAACTAAATTGCTCTAAATTTAGTGTATATAATTTTGAATACATGTTTAAGAAAAAATCCAATAATAATTTACTATTTATATATTTCAAAATTTAATAATCCAGAAATTGCTAAGTCAAAACTTGAGAAGATGAAGATTTATAAAATGTACTTTGGAAATAAGTACTTCAACATTATTTCTTCGGGTTTAGTGTCAAGATTGTGAGTAATTTCAAATTTTTTTTCGTTTTATTTTATCGAATTCTAAATAGCCATGACTTAACCGTATTGTTAAATAAGTATTTATAGTTATCAGTTTTATTTACATTTAAGAAATAGTCATAAACAGTTTTGGGCAAACCTTATCCATAAACAAGTTACCGAAACTGTGCGTCCTATTTTCGTGTTGCAGCTAGAAAACAAATAAATATATTTGTATGCCGAAGACAGCACCATTCATCGGTTGAGTTTTTGTTGCGCCCGGAAATTTATCCTATCGTAGGGAATAAAAACAAGAGTTAGCATAGGAAATCCATGAAAGGTTTTCTCATATTTCGTTTTGATATCAAATAAAATTCATTGATTTATTACGAGGAAAATTCAAATCTGGGCAATTCTGCAGGAAGTGTTATTACTGAAGAGGATAATTGAAATATATACGGTTTAGTTAATTATATGGACTTTATTAAAGCTTCAATTCGCTTAAGGCTCAAATAGCCGTAAAGAAAATTAGTACTTTGGCATAATTGATGTAATCTCCTTTGGTAAATCTGTAAAATAAATCAATTGACAAATTATTCACAAAGATTTCGATAATTAACTTCGTTAATAGTAACGCTGGTTTAATTATTATAGTCTCAGCAATAAATCTCAGCAGATCGTAAAGTTCATTTCTTATATCCACCTTTCGATAACTAGAAACGTATGGCTTACGTTTTACTTCATCAAGATATATACCGTTTTCTACAGCAGATCTATGCTATTTCATATAGTTAAGGAAAGAGGCTTTCTACAAAAAATAATAAATAAGCGTATCAATTGTCTATTTTTGCATAAATTTGATAATTTTGGACCACTATATTTTCATCGAACGTATCGTAGGTATACGAATGTTTCACTGATGCAGTTTGCTACACGAAGGGTATATTTAAATGGATTCATAATAATATTTTAATAATCCTGGGTAAAGAAAATGATATTATTTTTTATCGACATATTTTTGAAAGCACTGCCAGGGATTGATATGTTATCAATACAAGTTTGGCAAGGCATGGTAAGAATTTAATTTAATATATATATATATATATATATATATATATATTTATGTATATGCATATATACATATACATATATATATATATATATATATATATATATATATATATATATATGGTATGGTATACGAATGTTTTACTGACGCAGTTTGCCACACGAAAGGTACATCTAGATTGATTCGTCATAATATTTTTAGTAATCCTGAGTAAAGAAAAAGATATTATTTTTTAATCTCATAATTTTGGAAACTCTGTCAGGGGTTGATACGTTTTCAAGACAAGTTTGGCAAGGAATGGTAATAATTTAATTTAATTTAAATTTTAAAATTTTGGAATTTAAGTAAAAGATTTTGATAATTTCAATTTATTTTTTAGGTAGTTTTGTAAATTAAGTAAAGACGCTTTATTACTTCAATTAATTAATTTATTTAAATAATTCTCAAATTGCATTTGTAGTGCATGAATAAAAAAAATTGAAGTTTTTCAACTCGTTGTACGTATATACGTTCACGTACCTGTTACTATTTAGACAGAAGTAGTAAATAAAACAATTTTTGATTAAGTAGTTCTATTATAAATATCATTTAAATTTATGATTTCTCAAGTATTTTAAGCAGTTTATGACTATTTAATGCCATATAAAGCTGTGAGTCATTAATATTTACTAATTAAACATGCGGATTTGTGTGTTTCTTGAACTAATATATACATTTTAGTGGCGGAGTAAGAATTAAATATAGAGTTCTTTATTTAAAACGCGTAAAAAAGTTAAAATCAAATTTAGAAATATCGAACGGAAAACCTGAGCTGCAATTAATATAGTGATTTAATAATTATCTAACTTATCATCGGTAAACACAGTACTAGAACTTATTAAAATTCTTAAAATAAGAACTTTTAGTAAACGTTGAAAGTACGAGAATCTATTTTACCTATTGAAATAATGGTACGGTATGTCATTGCGTATTATCGCGTGAAATCTCTATGAACGTGTGACGGAAAACAGCTGGAAAAATCTTAAAGCAATTTAAAATCCATTCATTAGTTTGTACACCACATTAGAAAACATCCACAGATATGAAAATGTGTTAATTTTTTGTTTATATTTTGACGCTCACGACGTACCAGGACTTTTCCGGCTTAAAGGTCTAACGAAATTTATCTTTAAGTCATATTAAAATTAGCATTGTGCCGTCGGCTTTCGCATTCGATATTTAAAAAAAAAATGTAAACTCAAATTAGATGGAAGTATCAAACTTGGAGATGCATAGTCTTTTCGTAAATAAACCCTATCGACAAAGACTGTAATTTACAGTGAAGTTCAGTAAAAAGATTACGGAAATCGGTTCGGCATAGACCATTGATACCGGATTCCGCCAATTGGCTCTTGTTCCGTTTCATTAAGCAGTCGTAGCAACTAATGTTTTATTATTTACTCGTAAATAACAAATGGATATACCGCAATCGCCTTTGATTAGGACGCTGTTCGGTTTTCGGTACACACGGTACGTGAGCGTAATAATTCCAAAAAGAAATGTACATTCCCTTCTTCGCGAAGATTCCTAATACATTGTTCAGTTTTATTAATGAAATGGGAGTATTTTTATTTTTCTGAAACTCGCGATGAGGAATTTCTTGTACAAAGTTGAAATATAAAACATACAATGTTTTTGGGTATAAAAATTCCTCTCCTACATAGTAATTATGTTTATGAATCGATATTATATCCTGCTGTTAATTATTGTCAAATGTGTCAAAAAAATGCTCCATGTGCTGATATTTTACTTCATTATACACAACCAGTTTGACACAATGTTCTGTCAGAATTTTAATTTTTATCTTGAGATTTAATTACAGACATAAAAAATGTCGAACAGTAAGCACCGCTTGCAAGAGTTATTTAAATAAATAAATAAATTTTGAAAACTATTTCTGTGTACTCTTAGAAAGTGGAATTTAATATGAATAGTATCTTGTATAACGAAAAGAAAAAGTATCTTGTGAATGTAAAATGATAAGTATATTGTATAACGAAAAGAAAAAGTATCTTGTGAATGTAAAATGACAAGTATCTTGTATTACGAAAAGAAAAAGTATCTTGTGAATGTAAAATGATAAGTATCTTGTATAACGAAAAGAAAAAGTATCTTGTGAATGTAAAATGATAAGTATCTTGTATTACAAAAAGACACCTTTATCAGATGCAATATTAAATGAAATTAAGAGAAATAGCTATCGATTATGTCTGTAATTAAATCTCAAGATAAAAATTAAAATTCTGACAGAACATTGTGTCAAACTGGTTGTGTATAATGAAGTAAAATATCAGCACATGGAGCATTTTTTTGACACATTTGACAATAATTAACAGCAGGATATAATATCGATTCATAAACATAATTACTATGTAGGAGAGGAATTTTTATACCCAAAAACATTGTATGTTTTATATTTCAACTTTGTACAAGAAATTCCTCATCGCGAGTTTCAGAAAAATAAAAATACTCCCATTTCATTAATAAAACTGAACAATGTATTAGGAATCTTCGCGAAGAAGGGAATGTACATTTCTTTTTGGAATTATTACGCTCACGTACCGTGTGTACCGAAAACCGAACAGCGTCCTAATCAAAGGCGATTGCGGTATATCCATTTGTTATTTACGAGTAAATAATAAAACATTAGTTGCTACGACTGCTTAATGAAACGGAACAAGAGCCAATTGGCGGAATCCGGTATCAATGGTCTATGCCGAACCGATTTCCGTAATCTTTTTACTGAACTTCACTGTAAATTACAGTCTTTGTCGATAGGGTTTATTTACGAAAAGACTATGCATCTCCAAGTTTGATACTTCCATCTAATTTGAGTTTACATTTTTTTTTTAAATATCGAATGCGAAAGCCGACGGCACAATGCTAATTGTAATATGACTTAAAGATAAATTTCGTTAGACCTTTAAGCCGGAAAAGTCCTGGTACGTCGTGAGCGTCAAAATATAAACAAAAAATTAACACATTTTCATATCTGTGGATGTTTTCTAATGTGGTGTACAAACTAATGAATGGATTTTAAATTGCTTTAAGATTTTTCCAGCTGTTTTCCGTCACACGTTCATAGAGATTTCACGCGATAATACGCAATGACATACCGTACTATTATTTCAATAGGTAAAATAGATTCTCGTACTTTCAACGTTTACTAAAAGTTCTTATTTTAAGAATTTTAATAAGTTCTAGTACTGTGTTTACCGATGATAAGTTAGATAATTATTAAATCACTATATTAATTGCAGCTCAGGTTTTCCGTTCGATATTTCTAAATTTGATTTTAACTTTTTTACGCGTTTTAAATAAAGAACTCTATATTTAATTCTTACTCCGCCACTAAAATGTATATATTAGTTCAAGAAACACACAAATCCGCATGTTTAATTAGTAAATATTAATGACTCACAGCTTTATATGGCATTAAATAGTCATAAACTGCTTAAAATACTTGAGAAATCATAAATTTAAATTATATTTATAATAGAACTACTTAATCAAAAATTGTTTTATATACTACTTCTGTCTAAATAGTAACAGGTACGTGAACGTATATACGTACAACGAGTTGAAAAACTTCAATTTTTTTTATTCATGCACTACAAATGCAATTTGAGAATTATTTAAATAAATTAATTAATTGAAGTAATAAAGCGTCTTTACTTAATTTACAAAACTACCTAAAAAATAAATTGAAATTATCAAAATCTTTTACTTAAATTCCAAAATTTTAAAATTTAAATTAAATTAAATTATTACCATTCCTTGCCAAACTTGTCTTGAAAACGTATCAACTCCTGACAGAGTTTCCAAAATTATGAGATTAAAAAATAATATCTTTTTCTTTACTCAGGATTACTAAAAATATTATGACGAATCAATCTAGATGTACCTTTCGTGTGGCAAACTGCGTCAGTAAAACATTCGTATACCATACCATATATATATATATATATATATATATATATATATATAGGTCATGGTAAAGAACTTTAAAAAAGTATAAATAATACTACATCACGTATTTTCATTTAATTATGAATAATGAATTTCTACAAAATTTACGCCAAATATATTCAATATTCAAATATATTATATTTTATTATAGTTTATAGTTTATTTTTAAAGCGATAAAATATTGGAGAAGCCTTAAAGATTACATTCTGTGAAATATTTGGTAAGCGATATTCATTTAGTTATTTAACATATGAATAAACTTATACCTTTATAGCCCAAAATTAAGGAGTAACAAGAATATTTAGTACCAGCTACGATATTTACGTCGATGTTAAAAAGAAACCTGTGATGTCGTTAAATATTTGATGAGCGATATTCATTTAGTTATTTAACATATTAATAAACCTATACCTTTATAGCCGAAAACTAAGGAGTAACAAGAATATTTAGTACCAGCTACGATATTTACGTCGATATTAAAGAGAAACCTGTGATGTCGCTAAATATTTGATGAGCGATATTCATTTAGTTATTTAACATATTAATAAACCTATAACTTTATAGCCGAAAACTAAGGAGTAAAAAGAATATTTATTACCAGCTACGATATTTACGTCGATGTTATAAAGAAACCTGTGATGCCGCTAAGTTTTTTACCCACTTGTACTTGTACAAATACATCAATATGATTTTCACTATTAACTTACTCTCCGCAGGTTGATTTTCCTTAATAGCATTAAACGATGATAATGATTTAAAAAATCTCGACGAAGCAATAATTGTCTATTATACTATATTTCAAGGCGAAACTTTATGGCTCTCTTTTAAAAGTATCACATCGATTGTGCGTTGAGGCAATCAGCTATACAAAGGAGACCGTCGTAAAATATTAATAGCATATATTTTCTTTCACCACGAAACTTTAATCAAAGCTTATAAGAAAAGAAAGCTTAGACTTAGGTAAAACGTATATATGGTTCTCTTAAATAAATAAAAAGCATGTATTCTTTACGTATTAACTAAATTTAAGCGTACCGTACGAAGAAGTAATTATTATATTATATAATACTTTTTGTTACATAAATATTTATGTAACAAAAAGTATAACCACTAAAGAAGAAAAAATTTAATTTATATTTAAGAAAATGTATCTGTTACACCAAAAGCCACCAGGTAGCTGCATACATAAGTATTTTTTTTTAGTTTATTTAATCACGACACATTTTATATTCAACTGACATTCAATCACAGTGTTAAATATATTTAATTTTGCACTTACTTTTTGTTTATTTGTTCCAAAATGCGGTACGTTAAGCGTCAATGATGGACTTATTGCTACAGAAGCAAACTATTTTCGTCATCTATATTGATGATTTACAACATTATTGATATTTGATGGACTGTTCTTGGGATACTCTGATTTGTCATTGGTCACTCCCACGATAGCAACTAAATTAAGGTTTCGTGATCACGAACGAAACTATAAGTTTCGTTCGTAGTAAATTGGAAAAAAATTCAGTTGTTTAATATCCAAATAAAGTAACTTATATACTTTTGTTGGAAAAAATATTATACAACACCTCTTTTCCAAACATTATGGTTACCATCTTGACGCTTAACATTTTGGGCCTGGTTGGATAAACTCTTTACAAGTAAGAGGCAGGTTGCATCTAGCCCTGTATTAATTAAGATTGTTAACAGGTTACATTGACAATTTGCGACTTTACAGTCAAGATTGTGAAAAACTTGGGTAGATTGCGGCTAGCACTATAATTTCAGGATGTTTAATATATGTGTGTATTTATTATATTTCAATTATGGTTTCTTGTCTTTACCTAATATGCATATATGTTTTTAATTTTTAATTATTTTCTCAAAGCATTTACATTAGGCTCTAAATTAGGCAAGAATATACTAGATAAATTAAAAAATACACAATTGTAGTTTTTTGATGTAAAATATTATTATGAAAGCGATTTTCAATTACAAACTAATAAAATATTGGGAAGAAATAAAAAGACTAAAAAAGGAACGTTAAAATTCCTTTTTTATCATTTTGGTTCTTCCTTATGTTTTGTTACTTCCATCCACGAACGAAAGTATAACACGATGCCTCAATATAGTTGGTATCACAAGAGTGCCGCTCAATAACTCGAATATTTCTAATACGGTTTTATACGTGTCAATAAAGTGATTGTAAAACAAGATTTAACTGTCATTGACTTACCGATTATATTGACATCAATATAGGTGACGAGTAGAGATTGCTCCTGTGGCAACAAGTCCGTTATTGAAGCTTAACACATTGCAATTGAAATCAAATAAACCGGAAGTAATTGCCAAATAAAATATATTTAATACCGTAGTAATCACGTCAACAAATGTGACGTGATTAAATAAACTAATCAAATTATATTTATACTTGCAGCTATCTACTCGTTTCTGGTGTAACAGATATATTTTCTTAAATATAATTAAGATGAACGTCGCTTTAGTAATTATACTTCTTATTATATAAATACATTTATGGGTACTTCTGCGTACATTACGCTTAAACTCACCTAGAGCTTAAAAGAATACACGCTTTTATAATAATTTAAGAGAGACTGAAAGGTATGGAAATTTTGTTATAAGCTTGATTAAAGTTCGTGATGAGAGAAAATATATATTGTTATTATTTTGCGATGGTCTGCTTGCATTGCTGATTGCCTCGTGCCATAAATGTGATGCTTATAAAAATGGGCCATAAAATTTGGCCATGACACACAGGATAACAAGAAATTATTGCTTGGTTGAGATTTTTGAAATTATTACTACTGTTTGATATTATTACTGTGTTTGTATGTATAAGTGGCTAAAAATAGCGGCGTCGTATGTTACTTTATAACATCGACGTAAACATACAAGCTGGTAAGTAAGTAGTTTATCAATATGTTAAGTAACTAAATGAATATCATTCAATAAAAATATCACAGAATGTAATCTATAAATAACACCTATAAAATTAAGTTTCACGTCTATTATCTTTGAGGTATTAGTTATTATCTTTTAGGTATGTCATTCACTAAAAAATTCACAGAATGTTATCTTTAAAGTGTTTTCTACATTTTATCACGTATAAAATTAAGTTTCACATCTATTATCTTTGAGGTATTAGTTATTATCTTTTAGGTATGTCATTCACTAAAAATTTCAGAGAATGTAATATTTAAAGTGTTTTCTACATTTTATCACTAATAAAATTAAGGCTCACGTCCGTTATCTTTCAGGTATTAGTAATTTTGGGTTACATTTTGCGATTAATATTCTGATCCGTAAGTGAAATAATCTTCACAATGGATCGGTGGAACACAACTTTAATTAAAAGGAATTGAAGAAATGATTAAAAATGACAATAATGAATGACACATTCACTGAAACTGATATGTTTCGTTATGGATTGCGGTACGAGGACTAATGTAGATAACGCGTATTAGCTTAGGGCTGTATAAAGTATTGATGCCTCAGTAATATTAAAAAAAATTTAATTTGCCCCTTTACTTCATCCATCACCATTTCACCACCTATTTTTTTGTTATGGGAAAAAGAATCAAATTTTGACGAATAGAGATTGAACCTTATATATCATTATTTCCAAATTTGAATATGGTTTACAAATAAGTTTAGAATGCTTGAAATATATTTTTTGACTCAAAATTTCCTTTCATATTCTCGTTATTTAAAAAAGAGAGTAACCTAAAAAAGTTATTATTTATATTTCCTGTTTCCTAAGTATTGTCTCCACGTTCGTTGATATTCATTCGATGGAGTTGAAAATTTTAACAATTAAAAAACTGCAAATTTTCAGAACAAGTGTTTTTATTATTTAAACTCATTATAAAATAAATTTTCACATGTCATTTTCATGTAATAAAATAATAAAGTCATACAAAATTACGCTCCTCTATCCCTCACAACTTTTAATTAAAAGTATTATAATGTTATTAAAATTATAAATTCTTTCAATAATATTTAATTTGATAGTTTTTTTAATCAGAAAAAATTCAGAACAAAAAATGGACCAAACTCTGTCATTAAATTATACAATTACTGTCATATAGCAAGTTATTTGATGTGTTTGCAACATTAAACTTCCTCAGTATAACGTAAATTATATTTTTTAAGTGGTAGTGTGACTATATAAAAGCCATTATTTAACGAATTTTAATCTAAGAAATTCATAGTTGGATTTTCTTTTTTTTATTATTAAAGTAATAAATACTACCGGATTTTAAGGCTTTTTACATCAGATATAAGTGTTATTGATATTTTAATTATACTCTTCACAATGTTTGTACCCAATTAAATTGATATTCCTATTACTATAAAGACAGAGGTTCTAAAACCCCTTCAATATTCATCGATGACTTCAAAATAATGATTGGAATAGAATTGGAAGCTAAAAACATTGAATTTTTATCTTATGGTATATTTATTAGAGATTAAAGAAAAGAAACAAAGCAAAACATTCTTCTTAACCAAACTATCAAAATTAAACATTTCGGAACAAAACTGAAAATATAATCAACGTGCAATAAGTGAGGTCGACTCCATCCATGTTTATATATAATCTGCTAAAGAAACCATCGTATTATCCCCTTCATCTGAACTACCAGACTCACTAATCTGATGGTCATTGACAATATCGTTAAGTTAGGGACGTGATTAAGTAGTAACGGAGGGAAAAAATCTAGATCTCCAAAAAAGTCAAATTCAGAGTCATTTAAAACTACGTATATCTGTTATTTATTAAAGCTATAACGAATATAAATGTTTGAAAAATACCTTCTAATGTACTTTACAATGTACAACGAGACCCAGACTATCAAAACTGTCATTGCCTACATTTGTCCTGTGCGGAAGACATGGAAAATGCCACCAAAGCTACATACGCGTTATTAGTTTTTATGCAAAAGCAATATGTCACATCTACACTTCATAGTTTTATTTATTTACTAATAATGTTAAAACCAGTGATTATTGAGATTTGGATAAAATTTTAATTGATTAACTTACCTCTGGGTGAGCGCACAGTAACAAGTCTGCCTCCGTTGTCGTGACCAAAAAATGACAGATGGTAATTTATACTTTATTATTTTTTTCCAGTCTATAAAACCAACAGATGTCACTAGTAAAATATTTAGTTGTCGCCACTTAAAAAATCAGTAACAGAAGTTATGTTCTTTGTGTAGTACAAATATAATTAGGTTAAGCCAATGTCGAATTTTACAATATGGTTTAGGTACACCACTTGGTAAGGTGTTTTTGAAAAGATGAAGACACAATTAGCTCATTCTAATTATTCTTAGCCTGTACTATAATACGTTACAAATTACATTTTTATTTTGTTTTCCAAAGTGGACGGTAAATATCTAAAAAAATTAATCTATTAGCTAAATATTTATGATTTTTTTCCATTTCTGGTAATGTAGTTTCAGATATTGGGGATCAAATTCGAAATTTTGCTTTTTGTATAGGTACAAATTTCATATTAATAAAATGAATTGCACTAAATTGTAATAAAACCCTTGCTGTATAAAGAACAGATTGTGTGTTCTTTGGCATAATACAAGAATAACTTTTTTTATTTTTCATTCGATTCACAAATCGTGTTTATTTTTATTATTTATGTTCAGAACTACCACTACTTTTTTCAATTATTTCTTGTTAAAACAAAAGAATTTCAAATAAATATTGATTGAATGTTACGAGTTAGGTTTTTTTACTTTAGATGATATGTATTTGATGACTTTAAGTGTTTATTGGCGGGCAAGGTAAAAAATGACGGGACGATGGAAGATAAGAGGTAGAATTTGAAGAGCAGGATCAAGAAAAAAGAATGCAGGATGGAATAAAATTGTGCAAGAATTTAATTGAAAAAAATTAACAATAATATTGAAATCTAAGTATTTTTGAAATTAATTGGCTGGTGTTATTTTCTTAAATATATAACTATCATTTGCTTCGGCTTTAAATTTTGGTTTTGGTGTTATAACATTTTCCTCCAATTCATCTCAATACACTTTAACAATATATTAGTTAGACAAATATTTCCAGATGAATAGGCATATAATTATTTATTTTTGAGATGTTAGAGTTATAGATATTACAGAAATTCCATTAAAATACCTTTTTCACATGAACTGGTGGTACTCTAGACCTAATAATGTATATTTAATTTTTATCATTTCGGTAAAGCTACTAATTTTTATTCGTAGTTTTACTTATGTTGGTTTTTATTAAAGTGACAGGATTATCTTAAGATAATCGCGACATTTTTCTATAAATACTTCTAAACGTTTTGACATGTTCAGTAAGAACTTTCCGAGTAATGACTCTCGAAATAGGTTAACAAATGATTTTTTTAAATTAGTCACATTGCGCCCGCTACAGACATAAAGTTTTAATTTTTTATTGTGGGAAAGAAAAACACCGAGTGATGTAGAATATTCATACCGAATTTTGTGGAAATCCGAACATACTTTTTGTGACCTTAATATTTTACGCAGGTGAACCCACGACAAACAGCCTGTATATAAGTCCGTCATGCAATTTATTGTGCAAATATAGCGTTTGGTTTCCCACGCATTTTACCTTAAAGAGAATATTTTATTTATTCTTTGTAGTTTGTTTGTTGTGTACACATTATATTGCCTATGATGGATTCAATTTAATTAGCCAAGTTTTCCTTTAATAAAATAGCCGCAAAACTTAGTGGGACAAAACATAAAAGTTGTTGCGGAGCTTTTATTGAGAAGTTTAAATGAGTGGGTCAGAGTTTGCGACCAGATTTATTAAATATTATATCTATTATAATATTGAGCTTGGCCGCAGTAAACAGTTTTGAGTTATTTATTGCTTTAAAAACTAATAATATAAAGGGATAATTTTACTAGTTTCAGAAATCTTGTTGTGTGCCAAAGCGATGGAAAAGTATTTATCGCAGCCAAGTTCAATGTTACATATAAGAGGACGCCCAAAACTTTAGGGAAATTAATTGTTGAAATTGAAATAATACAATTTTCCTTTAACTTAATATATTCATCAGTTTTTGAAGACCGTTCATCAGTTTTTGAAGACTCTTGTATAGATATATTCATCAGTTTTTGAAGACTCTTAGTATTCGTTATTTTTTTCACAATAAATTAATATTCAAATTTGGGAATTAATACTAATCACCGGGGGTTTGCAGATCTGAACTATAGAGTGACTGAACTAGATATTCAGAGCCAGACTATAGTGAAGTGAACCCATTTAGAGTATCACAACATCTCTCTTATGAAGCGATGCTTATCTTGCAATAGAAATATATCAATGGAACACACTTTCATAGATTTCTACCCACCTTTTTTTATTTTTTCAGGCACTTTAACAATATTCATAATACTCTCCGGTTATGGTAACATCCTTTTCTTTGCAATCGATCATCAATATTATTTCTAAATCCCGAAAAATTATAGCAATCAACTGTCCGGCCGATTCTGAGACTATAAACTTCTCAGGGGTTGGTGTGACCACGGTACAAAATGATAAACCTAAGTTTCATCCCCATATATACCATAAGATAAAAATTCAATGTTTTTAGCTTCCAATTCTATTCCAATCATTATTTTGAAGTCATCGATGAATATTGAAGGGGTTTTAGAACCTCTGTCTTTATAGTAATAGGAATATCAATTTAATTGGGTACAAACATTGTGAAGAGTATAATTAAAATATCAATAACACTTATATCTGATGTAAAAAGCCTTAAAATCCGGTAGTATTTATTACTTTAATAATAAAAAAAAGAAAATCCAACTATGAATTTCTTAGATTAAAATTCGTTAAATAATGGCTTTTATATAGTCACACTACCACTTAAAAAATATAATTTACGTTATACTGAGGAAGTTTAATGTTGCAAACACATCAAATAACTTGCTATATGACAGTAATTGTATAATTTAATGACAGAGTTTGGTCCATTTTTTGTTCTGAATTTTTTCTGATTAAAAAAACTATCAAATTAAATATTATTGAAAGAATTTATAATTTTAATAACATTATAATACTTTTAATTAAAAGTTGTGAGGGATAGAGGAGCGTAATTTTGTATGACTTTATTATTTTATTACATGAAAATGACATGTGAAAATTTATTTTATAATGAGTTTAAATAATAAAAACACTTGTTCTGAAAATTTGCAGTTTTTTAATTGTTAAAATTTTCAACTCCATCGAATGAATATCAACGAACGTGGAGACAATACTTAGGAAACAGGAAATATAAATAATAACTTTTTTAGGTTACTCTCTTTTTTAAATAACGAGAATATGAAAGGAAATTTTGAGTCAAAAAATATATTTCAAGCATTCTAAACTTATTTGTAAACCATATTCAAATTTGGAAATAATGATATATAAGGTTCAATCTCTATTCGTCAAAATTTGATTCTTTTTCCCATAACAAAAAAATAGGTGGTGAAATGGTGATGGATGAAGTAAAGGGGCAAATTAAATTTTTTTTAATATTACTGAGGCATCAATACTTTATACAGCCCTAAGCTAATACGCGTTATCTACATTAGTCCTCGTACCGCAATCCATAACGAAACATATCAGTTTCAGTGAATGTGTCATTCATTATTGTCATTTTTAATCATTTCTTCAATTCCTTTTAATTAAAGTTGTGTTCCACCGATCCATTGTGAAGATTATTTCACTTACGGATCAGAATATTAATCGCAAAATGTAACCCAAAATTACTAATACCTGAAAGATAACGGACGTGAGCCTTAATTTTATTAGTGATAAAATGTAGAAAACACTTTAAATATTACATTCTCTGAAATTTTTAGTGAATGACATACCTAAAAGATAATAACTAATACCTCAAAGATAATAGATGTGAAACTTAATTTTATACGTGATAAAATGTAGAAAACACTTTAAAGATAACATTCTGTGAATTTTTTAGTGAATGACATACCTAAAAGATAATAACTAATACCTCAAAGATAATAGACGTGAAACTTAATTTTATAGGTGTTATTTATAGATTACATTCTGTGATATTTTTATTGAATGATATTCATTTAGTTACTTAACATATTGATAAACTACTTACTTACCAGCTTGTATGTTTACGTCGATGTTATAAAGTAACATACGACGCCGCTATTTTTAGCCACTTATACATACAAACACAGTAATAATATCAAACAGTAGTAATAATTTCAAAAATCTCAACCAAGCAATAATTCCTTGTTATCCTGTGTGTCATGGCCAAATTTTATGGCCCATTTTTATAAGCATCACATTTATGGCACGAGGCAATCAGCAATGCAAGCAGACCATCGCAAAATAATAACAATATATATTTTCTCTCATCACGAACTTTAATCAAGCTTATAACAAAATTTCCATACCTTTCAGTCTCTCTTAAATTATTATAAAAGCGTGTATTCTTTTAAGCTCTAGGTGAGTTTAAGCGTAATGTACGCAGAAGTACCCATAAATGTATTTATATAATAAGAAGTATAATTACTAAAGCGACGTTCATCTTAATTATATTTAAGAAAATATATCTGTTACACCAGAAACGAGTAGATAGCTGCAAGTATAAATATAATTTGATTAGTTTATTTAATCACGTCACATTTGTTGACGTGATTACTACGGTATTAAATATATTTTATTTGGCAATTACTTTCTGTTTATTTGATTTCAATTGCAATGTGTTAAGCTTCAATAACGGACTTGTTGCCACAGGAGCAATCTCTACTCGTCACCTATATTGATGTCAATATAATCGGTAAGTCAATGACAGTTAAATCTTGTTTTACAATCACTTTATTGACACGTATAAAACCGTATTAGAAATATTCGAGTTATTGAGCGGCACTCTTGTGATACCAACTATATTGAGGCATCGTGTTATACTTTCGTTCGTGGATGGAAGTAACAAAACATAAGGAAGAACCAAAATGATAAAAAAGGAATTTTAACGTTCCTTTTTTAGTCTTTTTATTTCTTCCCAATATTTTATTAGTTTGTAATTGAAAATCGCTTTCATAATAATATTTTACATCAAAAAACTACAATTGTGTATTTTTTAATTTATCTAGTATATTCTTGCCTAATTTAGAGCCTAATGTAAATGCTTTGAGAAAATAATTAAAAATTTAAAACATATATGCATATTAGGTAAAGACACGAAACCATAATTGAAATATAATAAATACACACATATATTAAACATCCTGAAATTATAGTGCTAGCCGCAATCTACCCAAGTTTTTCACAATCTTGACTGTAAAGTCGCAAATTGTCAATGTAACCTGTTAACAATCTTAATAAATACAGGGCTAGATGCAACCTGCCTCTTACTTGTAAAGAATTTATCCAACCAGGCCCAAAATGTTAAGCGTCAAGATGGTAACCATAATGTTTGGAAAAGAGGTGTTGTATAATATTTTTTCCAACAAAAGTATATAAGTTACTTTATTTGGATATTAAACAACTGAATTGTTTTCCAATTTACTACGAACGAAACTTATAGTTTCGTTGGTGATCACGAAACCTTAATTTAGTTGCTATCGTGGGAGTGACCAATGACAAATCAGAGTATCCCAAGAACAGTCCATCAAATATCAATAATGTTGTAAATCATCAATATAGATGACGAAAATAGTTTGCTTCTGTAGCAATAAGTCCATCATTGACGCTTAACGTGCCGCATTTTGGATCAAATAAACAAAAAGTAAGTGCAAAATTAAATATATTTAACACTGTGATTGAATGTCAGTTGAATATAAAATGTGTCGTGATTAAATAAACTAAAAAAAAATACTTATGTATGCAGCTACCTGGTGGCTTTTGGTGTAACAGATACATTTTCTTAAATATAAATTAAATTTTTTCTTCTTTAGTGGTTATACTTTTTGTTACATAAATATTTATATAACAAAAAGTATTATATAATATAATAATTACTTCTTCGTACAGTACGCCTAAATTTAGTTAATACGTAAAGAATACATGCTTTTTATTTATTTAAGAGAACCATATATACGTTTTACCTAAGTCTAAGCTTTCTTTTCTTATAAGCTTTGATTAAAGTTTCGTGGTGAAAGAAAATATATGCTATTAATATTTTACGACGGTCTCCTTTGTATAGCTGATTGCCTCAACGCACAATCGATGTGATACTTTTAAAAGAGAGCCATAAAGTTTCGCCTTGAAATATAGTATAATAGACAATTATTGCTTCGTCGAGATTTTTTAAATCATTATCATCGTTTAATGCTATTAAGGAAAATCAACCTGCGGAGAGTAAGTTAATAGTGAAAATCATATTGATGTATTTGTATGTACAAGTGGGTAAAAAACTTAGCGGCATCACAGGTTTCTTTATGACATCGACGTAAATATCGTAGCTGGTAATAAATATTCTTTTTACTCCTTAGTTTTCGGCTATAAAGTTATAGGTTTATTAATATGTTAAATAACTAAATGAATATCGCTCATCAAATATTTAGCGACATCACAGGTTTCTCTTTAATATCGACGTAAATATCGTAGCTGGTACTAAATATTCTTGTTACTCCTTAGTTTTCGGCTATAAAGGTATAGGTTTATTAATATGTTAAATAACTAAATGAATATCGCTCATCAAATATTTAACGACATCACAGGTTTCTTTTTAACATCGACGTAAATATCGTAGCTGGTACTAAATATTCTTGTTACTCCTTAATTTTCGGCTATAAAGGTATAAGTTTATTCATATGTTAAATAACTAAATGAATATCGCTTACCAAATATTTCACAGAATGTAATCTTTAAGGCTTCTCCAATATTTTATCGCTTTAAAAATAAACTATAAACTATAATAAAATATAATATATTTGAATATTGAATATATTTGGCGTAAATTTTGTAGAAATTCATTATTCATAATTAAATGAAAATACGTGATGTAGTATTATTTATACTTTTTTAAAGTTCTTTACCATGACCTAGCAAAAATTTAAAGACGATTAGCAAAAATTTTCAATCTTTGCTAATAGCTCACCTGAAGATGTTGTAATACAACGAAACCTAGGTCGTGGTAAAGAATTTAAAGAAAGTAGAAGTAATACTACATCACGTAGTTTCATTTAATTATGATTATATTTGAAATTATCTTTGGATATTAAATATTTGGTTCACATTTTGCAATTTATATTGACGTTTGTAAGTGAAATAGTTTACACATTGAAACGATTGAATAGAATTAAAGTATCTTAAAGAATGAATAAAACTTTGATATATAATCTGAATACAACTTAGTTGTATTAAAAAGAATTGAACAAATTAATTAAAATTGGTGTCGCGATTGATGTACTTAATAGGAAATGCTATAAAATATTTAAAAAAACCGATTTCAAAAAATTAGGTATTAAAAAGCAAAAAATAATTAACTCAAAATAAATATATACTTATTCACAATAAATAAGTTACTTATTTTTGAAGTTGATGCCAGAGCACCGTCGACTAACTTAAACACATTTATAATTTAATGTAATTTACAATGTAAATTTAAAACCGTTATGGTTTTAAATTTACATTCTAATGTACTCACAATAAGAAATAGGTTCATAAAGGCGTATTTATAATATAAAATTTCACATCTGTTTAAGTTAATCGGCGATGCTGACACCGACTTCCAAAATAAGTAACTTAGTTATTTATTGAAATAAGTAGGTACCTATTTTGAGTTAATTATTTTTTACTTCTTAATACCTACTTTTTGAAATCAGTATTTTAAAAGATATTTTATTTTAGAATTTTCAATGATTGATAATATTAATCATCGAATTATAACCAACTTTAGATTATTTTCTTAATTAAAATATTGCATAATTATTAAGTCACGAGCAAAAGCTAGCAATTAGACAATTTCCTCTTTGTCTAAAGTTGGCTATCAATAACACACAGAAACGAAGCGATAGTAGTAGCCGCCAATGTTAGCCATTGGGGAGTTCCGTTCTCTGTATTCGAAGTCCAATATCAGATTTTGTAAAGTAAGAACTACCACTTGAGGAGTTTCGTTCTCTATATCCGTAATCCAATATCAGATTTTGCAAAGTACTAACTATAGTCACAACTAATCAGTAGCAAATATATTGAATCAAAATTAATTTACTACCATTCGTTAAGGACTTGAATTATTCAATTTCAGAATTCATATCAGACCCTGATCTGGTCGATGGTACCATTATTTTGCGAAGTAAAAGCTACCAGTAGCATATATCTTGAATTGCAGTTGATTTACTATGACCCGATAAAGAGGTCCATTGTTTATCTTCAGAATGCATCATCAGACTCTGATATGGTCGACGGTGTAGTTATTTTGCAAAATAATAACTACTAGTAGCAAATATCTTTAATCACGTTAGCATTAGCGCATGTTACAAGCGTTAGAGAAATCCACTGTTCACCTCCAGAACTTATCATCAGACTCTGACCTGGTAAGTGATGCAGTTATTTTACAAAGTAACAACTACCCGTAGCAAATATCTTGACCATAGTTGATTTACTGTCATTCGTTACGGAATTCCATCACCCATTTCCAAGCATCATCATCAAATCATCATTATATTTATATGGGATAACCTCTAAAGCACTCTCTTTCAAATAAAAAATTAATCATTAAAATCGGTCCAGTCGGTAAAAAATTATCGCTGAACATATTAAAAAAAAAGATTCCGACAAAATGAAAACTTTTTCCTTTTTTGAAGTCGGTTAAAAAGATGGCGCTACTAGGACTAATGTAAATGACGCGATTTAGCTTAGTACTATACAAATTTTTGACGTCACAATATCATCAAACATTAATATTTGTACTTTTTCATTATTAAGAATTAAAATGTGAATTATTTTTTATTACAGAGAAAAATAATGAAACCTCCGACTTCGAGAAACCGGCCAAAGATGAATTTAATTTGCAGAATTAATTTTATTTCTTTTATATTTATTTTCTTATATCGTCAGAGTATAAGTAGCTATAAAATAATTCTTTATTTATTTCTTTATACATTCATCACTCACAAAGAAGTTTTTAAATCAATTTTTAGATCCGAGGTTTTTTTCATATTTTTTAAATATCTTCTAATGATCGTCATTTAAAAAGATCGGTAACCTAAAAAATCATATAGAACTTGTTATATAAAAATTGGGGACGACGTACTTACATATGTTGTTTAAAGCTCATTCGACGAAGTTGTAAATTTAGTCTTTTGTCACTTTCTGCTTCAATGTGAACGATGAGACAAGACTGTTGTGCATGTGTTTATAATTATTGATTTTCACGTGTACAATTAATTTCCCTTCTCGCCCTGTAAAAACGGCTTAAATTATTTTCTTCACCTAATTAAGTTTTTACCTAATTAAATTGATATTCCTATTACAACACAGAATGATGTAATGAGACTCACCTAGCATTCATTGAAGATCTTAAAATGTAAATTAACTGTTAAGCGAGCATTACTATGTAGACACAAAACTTAAAGTACTCCAGCCGCAATCATCTTGGGTGAACATTTTTAAACCTGGAATTGTCAGGCCCCCGGTTTGTTCAATGTACAAATAATCCGACTCTCCACTCTTGTGTGAGTTTTGTCGAACACTGCGCGCTGTCTTCACTTTAAGAGCTCTCTATCCTATTATACTAAGTGCACTCAATTATTCATTTGTACAGAATATTTTCACCGCAGATTTTTCATCGGGGTGTGTTTGTATGTGCAATTTTGTGTAACGTTTTACTATTCCTCGCTAAGGGAATCTCCTTTTTGATTCACCCTTCAAAATGTCTTCTTTATTTATGTTACATAGTTCACTATTACGTTTATTCTTAAAGCAAAGTCATAAACTGAAATTAAAAATGAAGTGTCTCATCACTATTATAAAACTATTGGGAAAAATATAAATACATTAAGATATTAATGACTTACACTAATTATTTTCCGTCTTTACTATAATGTATTACTAATTGTACTGTAGTTATAATTTCCAGGTTTAGATACTAAATAAATTAATCTGTTAACCAAATATTAATGATTTTTTTGAAAATATTCATTATACAGTTGCAAACTTCCTACAATTAAAAGTATTGCATTACATTTAACAAAACGTTCGCCGTTAAAGAATTCAATTAAAATGAGGTTTTTTTAGAAAAAAATGTCAAGAAATTACACTAAGTGACTTATATAATTAATTAGCAGTCGATACTCATGTCTGCATTTTTAGTGGGGTTTCTGCTAAAATATTATTTACTACTCATCGTTCAGTTTCGAATGCCGTAAGTTAGAATGCATTATCAGGAATAGCAGCTCGATGTAGCAAAAATTGAATAACTTTTCTTTGCTATCGATAAAAATTGTAATTGAAATTTGAAATTTGTTTTTATTAAAGCACTTAAATATATTTTTGTTATTTTGTCCAAATCCGGCTGTTTTTTCAGATGTAACAATTTTATTTCTCATTGAATAATTTGTTTTTTTTTAATACGTAGTTCATGGAAATCATTTTAATTGTTTTACTTTTATTTCAAGCGCCCAATATTTTTACCAAAAGAAAAAAAATTGTTATAAATAATATTGACTGATTGTTACGAGTTTAAGTTGGATACTTCTCCCAATATATGAACTTTACTTATTCGGTCCAGATGTAACGTAATTTTTTATATCCACTGATATGTATTTGACGAGTTGTTATGTTCATTGCCACACAGGGCCAAAGACGGCGCGATGAAGGAAAATATCAAGTGGAATTAGAACATAATCATTTTTTTAGAGAATGTATAAAAAATGAACAACAGTTTTAATATTTTACATTTTTGAAGTTATTTTGATTGATAATAGATCGATTGTTTTTTCAACTTTTTCTTTTGTTTTCATTTTGGTTTATCGTGAAGCATATTATTTATTCATAATATAAAAGTGATGCTAAAGTAAATATTTACAGACACACACACATACACACACACACACATGTATATATATATATATATATATGAGACCAAAGTTAGGCTATGTGCAATTTTGTATGGAATGAATAAATGGACAAATCACTTGCGGTAAAGAAATAATACTATTTACATGTTTTTACTATTACAGATCAGTAATCATACGAAACAAACCATACAGATAGTGTGCAAGAAACATATAGGTCGTTTGAGAACGTTGGAAGGAATAATTTTCGGTTATATCTTTGTCAAGATCAGCGCAGTACTTTATCGACTGAAAATAGAAAAAGTCATTGAACGTAAAGATGTTGTATTACGAGTGAATATCGGTTTCGATTTTTGAAGAACTAAACGATGCATTGATTTTATGAATTATTAAAATTATATTTACTTTTACATATAGATATTATATATGATTTTTGACTGATATTTGCATTACAGATACTTCACACGAAAACAATGCCCCTACAAATGTAATTATTTTTTCTCAAATCTCTGTGATAGACATGCCCTAATTTTTGATTTCCTACAGATATCATTTTTGCTTTCCTCAGACACCATTTTATAACTTACAGATAAATTTTGATGATATATAGCTGTTTTTTACCTGTGTTGGACTTTTTATTATAGAGGCGGGATTAAATCCTGGCTCCATGAAATTATCGTAGCATCCTTTTATAAATAATGCTGAATATTTTGAAATGTTCAGCAAGATTTTTGACTCTCGGAACCCGTTAACACTATATTTAAAATAAACGTTACGCCATTAACTGACATAGTGTAGTACTAATTTTTTATAATTAAGTAAAAAATACCGCAAACTAAATATTTATACCGAGTTTCATCAACAAACATGCAAACACACATTTTGTGGGATTAGTATTTCACATGAGTGAAGCCACGAGTAATAGCCTATTCATAAATGTATCACGCTGTTGATATCCGTATCAAAGTTGGCAGCCATTTACTGTTTGTTTACAGAGTTATTAGGTAATAATCCAACTACCAAACTGACAAACAAACCAATCATTTCGGATTAATCAGGCTGGCAACTTATAAACCTGATTCAAAGAGGTGTCAACTCATGTGGTAATCAAATAACATATTTTCACTTCTTCCCCATGCGGTTATCAAATAATATTGGTAAGAAAGAGTAAGTGTGCTAACTAGCCTGTGTTAGCCAAAACTGAGTATTTCCACTTCTCGTCTAAAGCATTGACTCATTTTTCTATTACAGTATGACAGCTGTTCTGTTATATAGCGCAAACATAACCGGAGGTCTCTTTTAATAGGACTTTTTACTTTTTAAATTTTTTTAAAATTTTACGTAGATTATTTAGCTTTTTACTTTTTCGAATTAGACGTAAGATTACGTGTGAAAACATTTGTTAAAATGATAGATTACATTAATAGTTAATTGCTTATATAGATAATGTTATTAATTACGTGACCTATATAGAATCTAAAATAATCATTTTGAAACGTATTAAGTTAAAACGAAAATAAAAACGCAAAAACAATCATTTTTAAAGGCCAGAAGCGTTGAAACTTATAAAATTAAACTTTCGAGGTAAATATTTTCATTATCAACTAATTTTTTACTCCGTCTAAGCCCCCAGCCTCTCCCTAGTTCGTGCAGAGTCTTTATTATTGGTTAATTTTTCGTTATTTACTCTAATAGCTGCCGAATTTATTTGACTTTCGCTACACGTGCTGAAATTCGACTGAAAAATACCAATAATTTCCTGTTATTTTTGAAACTTGCGCGTTGCCTTCAGTTAACTTTTAAAGTAATAACGTTTTGCTTATAAAAAACGTTATGACAAATATGTTATAATGGTAATATCTTACAATGGTGTCGCAATTATGAAAGGGCATTTTAATGATGAAAGCAACAAACAAATATTAGTAGTGATAGTGATGTCATATTTTGATTCATTGAATTTGATGTTTCTGTTAATATATCATAAGAGAATGAATGCGTGTACATTTTACATCCTAAAATGTATATTATCAACAAATAAAGACTAATCTTCATGCTATTATGTCCCCTAGCTAGTTACAATAATTCAGTTTTGAGCACATCGTTTCCCCGAATTGTTTTGCAATTATTTACATACCCCATACATTCGATTCTTAAGAATTCTACCCTTTTGATTTGGCAAACGGGGAGAAAAAAATCTTATTTTAGCGCATCGTTAATTTCGAGTTTGCATCTTTTATTTTGTTTCTATAGATTCTTTTATATTTGAAAAACAAAATTAATTTCGTAGTTTATATACTCTATTATACACTCACACGCTGACGATCATTCCATTCTATTGGATGGGATGATCGTTAGATCCCATTTCTAGACGAGATGGCGAATTGATTTGATAGATTGTGTTTAAGAAACCAATAAACGGGGAAGTTAGAAATCGAAGAATTGGTGACTAGAAATAAAAATAACGTGTATGTAATTTAACTATCAAGTTTCAAATATATATATATATACATATATATATATATATATATATATATATATATATATATATATATATATATTCTACTTCTACGAGTTTAAATGTTTTTCAGTCTAGACTTGTTGAAATTTAATTAAGTATAATTTAATTAATTAAGTTTTGAAGTGTTGTATATATATATTGTATATTTACTCACCTTATACTACAAATATATATTCTAGATTTGTGTGTTAATCATATGCATTTTAAGTAAATGAGAATCCTACAATTATAGGGTGATTTCATTGCGATACTGGTAGTCTTACAGAGTGTCTGTTTCTGGCGAAGTCACTTTATGATATATATTTAATAAGTGGGTATTAAATGGTTTTATTTTGGTACAAATGAATTTGCAGGAGAACGCTAAATGGTATTCCATAAAGACCCAACCTACCAATAAAGACCCAGCCTTTTCATTGTCAGCCGAATACCATGTCTCGGGTCAGTTGAATAGAGCGACTATTAAATTTAACCATGACTTACTGCGCATAATACGATACTTAACTCATTCTAAATTTTGATATTTTTCATACAATATTGTAAAATATAAGTTAAGTAAAAACCAGTCTCGAAAAAGATTCAAAAATTTATAGAAAAATAAGCCAGTTATAGGTTTCTAAATTTGAAGATACGGAGAGAGTTGGGTATATCCCTGTCTCTTTTTCTTGTAGAATATAATGTGCAATATTAAAAATGATCTTACAACACAGTATTGCCGTCCTTATCTATAGGTTAAATTTAAACTTTTATAACTCGGTCAAAAAAAATTAGTCAAATACTCAATTTGAAAACTGTAAACACTAAGTTCGATATTATCAATAGAAGATATGTCCAATAAATACAATGTACTACATATGGGGCAAATTCTATTATATACCCAATTATGGCCGGGGGCCTAATATAAACAAAGTCCTAATTAACATGAGCAACCAAGCTTATTGTTCACGACGACATCAGTTTAATTAGCCAAGTTCTCCTTTAAACAATTAGTCGTGTAGTAAGACAGGCGAGTGAGTTAGTGTTTCCATCTAGATTTATTAAATATTATAATATTTTTAAAGTAAAAATTACATAAAGTCTATTCACTTGTGGTCGTTGATAAATCTTGGTATGTTTGTCACTTTAACGTTATGCAAAGTGAAAATTTCAGTGGTTCATAGATTTTATCGTGTGACAAGACGATTCATTGCGGCCAAGTTCGATGTTTTGATATGAAGGAAAGTAGGAACTTTCGCGGATTTAAATTATTGTAATTTAATTTAAAACCTAAAAATACAGTTTCTGTTGGCCATAAAAATAGATAAAAATTGCTACCCTTACCTCTATCATATTTATCATATATTTCTTTCCCCTTAACCTTTTTTTTCAAGTTTGGGGATAAACGTTAAAAACCGGGAAATAAGAATCTGGAAAGTAGGCTAAAGGAACTAAAGATTCGTAATCATATATACATAGAGCAAATCTAAATAGATCACAGAAACATCGCCCTTTCTTTGTTTTTTGCAAGACAATTTAATACCGTGAACCGTTGTGTTGTATTGGAAAAACCATACAACCTACCTGATAGCTTTTTCAATTTTCCTGTCCTTTTTACAGTTCTTTTGGTCTGTCTAATAATATTGCCTGATACTCTTCGGATTTAGTGACACCCTTCAATGTAAGGTATAAAATGATAAAGAATAAGTTAAAAAGAAACAAATCTAAATATTATTTTTGGTTATATTTTTTTCCAAAACAGGAATAGATTTTTCGCCAAATACTTCCAAAAAGCGCTTTGATGTTTCGATTCGTTGTTGTTCTTGAGAGGGCGTGATTATTCTCGGCACCCATCTTGTACGGATTTTTATCACAAAAAAATTAACACGGTATTTGATTTGTTCCATTGTTGTATACGTTGTAAACTAATTATCTCTTATGGCTGACACTTGACACATTTACCCCAAAACAAGTTTCTAATTTGTATCATTCAAAAAAAGTTTAACTGACCCATGACTGATTTGTAGATTTTATCCAGACACAATATCCATCAAAATTTTTTTAGAAAAAATCTGCAAACAAGTAATTGTTTCCATTTAGCTACTTTTTACAGGTAACTTTTTGAACATGGCCCTTTTTGCATTCATATTTGATGGGATATAAATGTATTACTATAAATACTCTATACATATTTTGCGGAAGCTTTCTTTCACATAAATATTAATATTCTATTGGAAAAAAACATTCTGTCTGATAATTCTTGGGAAAGATTTTAACAATTTTGATCGTTGTCCGTATTTCTTTATTAGAGTATTGTTGTAGACCGATTTTTATTAAGATATTCAAATGGGATTAATCATGGAATGTGACTTTGTTATGACTTTTTACGAATGAACTTATTTCTTTTATTTATCTGAAGTTTTATAAGTTTTTTGAAAATGGACAATAATAAGCTTTTTTATTGAAGTATTAGTTTTAATATTTCATCAGGAACTAATGCAGTTTAGTACCCATGAAAATTTCAGTTCCATTGTCTATTAAATGAAGAAATATGCTGTAAGTCTATATTTTAAACTTTTGGCAGAGGAATACCTTATTGATAGAAAGAGATCTTAGAGATCTTCTTTGCTTACTGGCAGTCATGTAGACTTCCCCAGATTCTGACGGGAAAACCGCCAGGTTATTTTCTCCCAATGTGCCTGAGCGGTTTAATAATAGATGGTTTGTTGTTTCAATTATTTTTTAGAGATGTATTCCCGCGGTTTTGAAAGGCAGAACGTGAATCACGTATTATTCCACTACGATGCGCGTAAAGTTCTCTTATAGAGCATGCATCCAAATATCAGAGTAGTATCACGTGGAGCTTTAGAATGTGATATTTTTAGTCACCGTGGCTTGTTTGAGAATCGTGCGTCCTCGAAAAAATGGAGATACTAAGTGATCCATGGCAAAAGGGGAGTACTTATCCAAGTTGGGCAAAATTGCTTGATTGTAGGTACGGGATTCTATTAGAAGACCTTTGAAGTTCTTTTCTTTTGTATGCTGGGAGATAATACGTCCCAGAAAAAGCTCTGAGATAATTCAGATGAAAGGCTTGAATAGTTGGATGAGTCACGCCGTCAACGCATAGCTACCCGCAACTAACGCAACAACGGTTCGAAGAATGAACGTTTAGCAATCATATCGCGATGTACTAACGGTACATCCTGGAATCAATCATCTCATACCAATGACATTAACGCCAAAGCATCGAGTTGAACATGTCATTGAAGAAATCAGACACCATCACAGTATCGAGTGAGATTAGCATACACCGCTACGCACAAGTAAAAAAGAAATTCCCAAAAAGGTCTTTACAGTCCAAGCAAAAGTCTATAGTGATTAGCAGATAACGTTGTACTTAAAAAGAGCGATCTACGAGCTTGTGGAGACTACCGAAGATTCAACGCAATCACCAAGTTCGACGTTACCTTGTTGCCTAAGACGATACCTACTCGTGGTATTACCGCCAAATTAATAGGAAAAATCTACTAAAACAACTGTATGTTAAGATTTGGATGCCTTGCAATAATATTCAGCTACCATGGACGTCAGTTTGTGTACAAATTTCTCGCCAATCTAACGAACTACACGATTATCGAAAAAATACGAACTTTGCCTTATCACCCTCAGTGCAATGTAGTTACTTAACGTTTAGGATTGTGCATCCAAAAAAATTCAAACACACGAACTATTTTCCGTACACCTTGATTTAAGAGTTGTCTTATGCATAGCCAATAAAGTAATTACTACCAAACTAACCTACGACTATAACTTAAGATTATCGGGCGAATCCCTGAACAGGGTCAGAAGTAAAGCCGAAATTAACCATAATTACTTAAAATTAATTAAAACAACTTATATAGAGACAACCAAACTTCCAAACCCGATACATACTGCACTACGTCCCTCAGCGCTCAAGATGATGCCTTCTGGGCGCGCAATTCGACTTGCGGTACGCTTCGCTTGATGTAGAGTACTATAACTGCATATATATATATATATATATATATATATATATATATATATATATATATACCGGCCGATAATCAAATAATAAGGATTTGTTCTAAAAATTTGGCTTTACAGGTATATCTGATAATCAGACAATAAGATATTGTTCCGAATAGTAGAGCGTCAACACAACTCATTTGGTATGAATTACACATATAACAGTTCTGGATAGGCTTTCATCCTCTATATGGCGTCTCACAAAAAGCGAGACCTGTGAGAAAGCGCGGCACCATAGGTACCCATTACAAGTGTCCACATATTGGTACCTATGTGTACGTTATATGAGGACATATACTGATATATATGTAATTATATGTTGCAAGTGCACACAAATCGTACCTATGTGCCTATTACACGTGTACATACATTGGTACCCATATGTAGATTACATATTTATATGATATTAGATAGAAGATGACCTATATTGAAGAAAATATCTAATTTTGCAATGATTAACCAGCTTTTTCGGAAAACAGGAAATTAAAAACGCTTTTCGGGAGCAATTACACAACAAAATACGGGTAAATTTTTAAGAATACCAAAAAATTTATGAATAATGTCCAAGAAAATATTGAAAGCTATTAAAATTAATGAAAAAATTAAGGAACAAAGAATTCTCGGTGCGAGCCTCGGGGTTAAAGATGAAAGTGGAAAAGCCATTTCGAAAGGAAATATCGACTTGGATACTTTTTACGATTTTCCCCGTGTTTGTTTTGGTTCAAGCAAATCATGGTCCCGTTCGCAAGTTATTGTTTCATAAGAATGATAAAATTGTGTCATGATAATTTATGTTGTTTTTGTGCAAACAATTGCTTCCATTTTGACTATTGTCTTTTATTTGTTTTATCTTCGATAGCTTGACTATTTTATTATCCGGCAATCTTACTGGAATGGAGAAGGCAACGATAAAGAAATGTCACGTTAACATTTTGCGGTAATAAGATTTTGGAAATGGTCATCCGAATGCTTTACATCAATGGGAGACATGGTATAAAAGCGTATTAAAGTTTGCTTGTACACACACATAAATGTTTTTAGAACTATCGTTTTAAAAGGGTTAAATTAATTTCATTACTAAAATATAAATAAAATCGTGTTGTTGTGACTTTTATCCATCTTTGAGAAGCGGCTTCATCTGAATAGAAATGAAAAAAGGGTGATGTAAGTTAAAAATATTATTCTTGTAAAAATATTGGGTTTTTTTATTGAAAATAGCTGAGTGGATTGAGCTTTAAATTTATGAACATATTTATGTTCGAGGCCTTATCCATAACGGAATGATTTTTTATTACCCAAAAAATTATAATATGGGATAAAAAGTGTTTAGTTCCTCGATGTTCCCTTTAATTTTGAATGCTAACTAATTTTCACAGAGATCTGTTAGTCGGTAGTTGGGACGTACAAGCGAGACAAAAAAGGAAGAAACAAACTTACTTTCACATTTATAATATAGATTATAACAAATAATGTATCCATTATTTATACAAGTGATTCAGTGCATCAAACTGAGTATATCGGAAGCGTGTTTTAAGACATTCGAAAAAAAAGTAAGGAATCCGAAAACATGCCACCACAAGATCTATACATTATATATTTTTTATTGATTAAAATCGCAATTTTTGACTGATTTTTTCAGAAACGATTCAGAATTTTCAGTGGTTGCTTAATATTTTCAGCTTATTTTAATGCATGAAATAGCCAATGTGAATAACAGACAAGTTTTAGTTACGTCTGTATAATATTATATATAAGGTAAATTAGGATACTGGAAAGTAAGAGAGAATCTGTTATTTGCACAGGTTGTTTTCAAACATTTTTGTTTCTTGTGAAATTATATTTTTATCGTTAACGATTCCTTGCCCATATTAAGTAAAAAACCTGTAATTTACCTAAAACAATTTTATAACCATCTTGCTTCATATTTATTTTTTGTAGAAATCAGAAGGAGGTGAGGCCAATAACTTTTTTCTCTGATTTTTTGAAATTCGAAAGTCAACTTGAGGAATTTTTTTTTCATATATTTCGAAATATTTGCGTTTTCTAGGAAGTGAGCATGGTGAGATATCGGATATGCAATACTTGTGAGCTTATGAGGTAAAAAATTTGAATCGGTGTCAGATTTTTAAAGTAGTCTGCAATTTATGCATAGGAAATTTGAATCCTCGTATTTTGTACGTTAAATAATAATTCCAACTACTCATACGAGGCTAAAAGAGTAATGTGGATATGGGCACCCTTTAATATTTGTAGCTTGAGGGTAGAAACTTAGTGAGGAAAGTTTGAAAAAAATAATTTGAAAATTGTAGGAAGCTGTAAATATGTAAATACCTAATTTGAATTTTTTGTATGACGGTAAATGTTTTTGATTTGATAATGGATTTGTATTTATATATAAATAACCACAGTATGACAATTCCCTATCTCTGAGATGCATCACCTCAAAGGGAGAAAATTTTCAAATCTAGAATTACAACATAAGAATTGAAAACTTCCCTGTGCGATGAGTGGTAAAAATTGCCAACTTGTGATATGTTAAAAGGGAACCCTTTACACATAAACATAAATTTAGTGAACAGTTTAAACTCCTTTTCTTTTACGATTAAGAAATATGACAAGAATCCTTTTGCAATCTCTTTGTTTGCAAATTTTAGTAATCACCTATCGTCTCTTTATTTAACATAGATAGAGAGACACACATTTAATATACATAGCTAGAGATTAGAATGTCAAAGGTGGTTTTAAAGGTAGTTTAAATTTTATGTAGAATGTCAATTAACTTCTTTTAATTGTTAATGATTTACTAAAATTCATATTACAAGAAAAGAACACAAATAATTTATTACTGGAAAAAAAGTTTAAAACATTGGAAGTTTCTCTAAACACTTTTGAAAAAAGAACTTTTAACTGTAGTTGAACTTATAATGTCATGTTACTTACGACATCTCCATACGATGTTATTACAGTTTTATAATTTGTTTTTATTCATTCATTCTTCAATCAAAATGTCGCTAATTAGGTGCGTTATTCAAACTAAATTTATAGATAAGACGTGAAACAAAATCAAACACCAATGAAGAATGCATCAATACAAAAAGATATTCAATTTAAATTTTATTAATAATTACATTAAGTTTCTACTAGAAGTCATGTATATACCATATACATCATAGAAATAGTAAAATTATTTTCGTGAAATTTTGTCAGGTTTATCATGTTATTATTTAATTCTGAATACGCTGAAAGAAATTATCGGCAACAGTTTAAAACCCAAAAAGTTTCTATCATAAAATAAATTCAGTGCAAAATGTAAATTGAAATAATTCATAATTGTGTAATGTTTGCTTGATGCCAAGCAAATTATTCTAGTTTAAAAAGTAGTGTTTTTATTATTAGCGTGTATGCCTTAGTTTTCTTTAATTATGTAAATGTAGACATCAGAATAATTTCTTGATATTCTAATAAGTTAGAATTTTATTATTGGTTGAAAATTTCTATTCGTTTTCAAATAAAACTTCCCAATACAGCAGTTAATTTTTTTTCAATATGCTGGCTATGTTCAAGTGGTAATAGCAAATAATCTCATACAAACGATTTACAAATTTCATTTTGCTTCATTCTTGACTGTAACTATCAATTGTACTAAATATAAAAAATGAGCAAGTTCATAAAAAATGGGCAGGAAATACTAAAAGAAAATAAGGATTTAAAAATAAGTAGGACTAGACCACATGGTGCGTCAATCTTTTTTCCTATTCATCTTGGTAATGTTGGAAACATATATATGAAAATAAATGCTTTAACTTTGTTGCATACCAAATTTATTTCCACATTCATCTCGACAGACCTGTTTAGCGAATGCGTGCCGAGTTCCTTAGAGGCCTTTGATATTTACATTTGGGTCCGTAATTGAAAGAAATCTTTTGACTTCATTTGGGGATGGTCGCCCCTTTATTTGTCGAATATGGCCGCCATTCCCTACGCCCGCCATTCCGTTAACGGCCGGATGAAGAATTGTGTCATCGTTTGTTTAACGCTATTTGGAAAATATTTTTTGTTGAGTTATATTTTCTGCACATACGCATTACCAGTTTAATAGATTCAGGTTTACTGGGGAAAATTTTGGATTAAATTTTTTTATTATGGTTTCTACTTTGAAAAGGTAAGAATTTATTGATTTGTGGAGAAATACTTTCAGGATACTGGCATTAACACAAACATTAACATTTGAGGGAATCAAAGATGCAATGTGTTTTTCCCATTTGAAGACCATTTGAAATCGTTTCGATAAGGTGTCACAATGTACACGTTCGCACAGCTTTACGACTTCTGATGTTATTCTCTTTCTTCCTTAGTTTGTGAAGTTTATCACATCAAAATATATTTTCTAAGCTCTAAAAAATAATATTTCTTACATGATGTAATGAAAATATATTTCTTTATCATACGTTTCTAAACCGGTAAATTGTCCAAATGGTTTTAAAATTTTGTTTTCCAAAATTTTACCTTCTCTTAATCCTTTTTCACGACTTATGTTTTCAATCTTCATTATGACAACCTTAGATCAACTCTTATACAGATTGTCAATTATACTAATGGATTTTAGAGCCAAGTTTTCCAGGATCATGTAAATTTGATCAAATTCTCTTTAAAAAGGTGATATGATTAAAGTTACCGGTACGTGATTTAAGAAAGCGCAGGGAAATAACATGGAACTTCGACAATATCGTTTGCACATTTAATAGAGAATCAAAAAAATCCAGAATTCAAAAAATTTACACTTTTTCTTCCACATATTTCCACGATTTTAATATATTTTTTTAATGACTGTTAAATGTTTGCTTGTTAGTAGTTTTGAGCAATATTCATTCTTTTTATTCTTATTATTTCTTTTTATTTACAATCAATACTTTTTTTGATACGTATTTAGTGACTTCATTGAATTATTAAATTTTTTTATAAGTAAATTAGTAAATGTGGCAATTTCCGATTATTCTAAAATAGCATTTTCTCGACCATATTATATGCGCAACACGCGGTCAAGACTCTCAGTCAGTCTAGCTAGCAGTTAGAAAGATATTTTCTATGTTAGACGTACTGACTGAAAGTCAAGTCAGTCTAATGACTGACAGTCGAGATGATGAGAAATTTTTATTACTATTTCTGTAAAATTTAATACCTTTGTTCGATCAGTGCGATCGCCAAAATACGCCATGTTTATACTGCATTTATGTCAGGGATATGAATGCTCTGCGCATAACCAAAGCGAGGGTTAAGTGGTGGAATTTGCGATGAGGCACTTTCAGTAAAAATTGACTGTCGATACGGCTCGATTCTCAGTCGGTACGTAGTTTCTAACTGAAGGTTAGTGCGATTAAAAACCCTGATAGCGTGTGATGGCGGCGACCGACGAACCTGTTTTCACACGTGGTCGGCTATCAGTCAGAGAAAATCAGATAATATTTTAACAGAAAAACAAAAATTGACCGTATGGTCGAACTATGGTCTCTCCATCTACAATTGGATTCCACGTTTACATCCCATTCTTATAGAGATTATATCATCATTCTTTTAGATATACATTTTCTTTGTTTTTCACTTATTTACTTTTCAATTTATTTTTGTTTTCATATTTTTTCTTGCCCATGGGTCTATTCGTCTGTCTGCGTGTAAAAGCAGTTCTTCTCGAAAACCTTTCGACATACATACTTGAAATTTGGCAACTTGATAAATCAAAGTAACCCACTAGAATAAAATTTCAGCTTTATACATTCAAATATCAAACTCGACTCCCAAGAATACCTAAAAATATTCGTACAGAAATTCCAGAAAATGTAAATGAATTATTCATATTATTTAAATTTCATGTTTGCTATGGGGTATTAGTTAAAAGATCGACGAAAACCGAAACAATTTTATTTTAAGAACTTCATCTAGAATAGTTCTGGCGATATCCCTAAAAAGTCTGGGACCAAAGTTTTACGCTTGCATCTTTAAATCTGCTGAGGAAAAATCACTAATAAAATAAATACTGAAGATTATAGATCGTGGTTTTTGAGGAATTCATAATATACTTACTATATTAATCACATGCTAAGCAATATATTTATATGGTGAAAAATATTATTAATATTTATAAATATTACAAGAAATTTAATATACCCTTAAATTTTTAGATATGTCAATGTGTTGACAGTTTTTTATTATTATTATCCTTTGAAGAATTGTAAAATGTTTTAATTTTTTAAGATGACACTCATGCTAACAAATCCACTATACCAGGTTCATAAAAATATCTAAGCTCTTATTACAATTAGTTAACTACGGATATCGAATGACAAAAAAACAAACTAGTTTTTAACAATTTTAAAAACTAAAAATAAAACTTTAATGGTATCCGTGGCGACCAATTCTCTAACTTTCCTTCGACACGTCAGCAAAACTTTTGCCTTTACAATATGTAATTGTCGCATTAATGCAATACTACGTTAGCTGACTTTTCAAATTCGAAGTATTAGTCGGCACGAATGACGTATAATTTGCATATATAAAATATTAATTTCAATCCTAAGCCATTATTATTTAACGATCAAACTGCCACCGCTACTGTGTCATGATTATTAATAGGTTCTTCCTGCGAGTATGCTGACTTTCGTGATAAGAGTTATATAATACATTTTCTGGCTAAAGTTCAAAAATATCTTGCTTTAAGGCAGGTTCATAATTGCCGTAACGGATAATCCACTTTAATTTTTAAATAAGTTTTTTCTCAATAGTTACGCATAATAGATAACATTACGCATAACAGATGCATCCAGAACATATTTGGTATTTATATACGTAAAGTATTTCCTTTCTACTTATTTCAAAATTCCAATTTAAGTTAACATTTACAACTTATATTAGATACATACTCTGATGGATAAACATAAATTGTTAATGACCAGTTACTATTGCTAAAGTTTAGTTAAAATATATACAATCAAGTATATTATTTTCGATTAATTTGGACTTTTAGTTTATTATTCCGCTGGTCAAATAGAAATCTCAATAATGAAAATACTGCAAAAAGGGCCAAGTATTTCTTTAAAAATCGGTAAACAGGGTTCCGGACACGTTTTGATAAAGTTCCATAATTTTTTATTTATACATATATGTTTTTAATAAACATGCAGATTTAAAATTGTGCCCGTTTATTATGATGATAACTTGCCTTGCCAAATAATAATTGTATGAAATAGTTTATAAACAAAAATAGTAAAGTGTAAATGTTGCTCTATCTACTGTATTTTTCATTGAATTTACTTACTAAGAGTTACATTTTAGTCTTTATCAATGTGTGAAATAGTTTATAAACAAAAATAGTAAAGTGTAAATGTTGCTCAATCTACTATATTTTTCATTGAATTTACTTACTAAGAGTTACATTTAATCTTTGTCATTGTGTGAAATAGTTTATAACCAAAAATAATAAAGTGTTAATGTTACACAATCTACTGTATATTTCATTGAATTTACTTACTAAGAGTTACATTTTAGTCTTTGTCATTGTGTAAAATAGTTTATAAACAAAAATAGTAAAGTGTAAATCTTGCTCTATCTACTGTATTTTTCATTGAATTTACTTACTAAGAGTTACATTTTAGTTTTTTTCGTATTCTTTGAAGCGATATTTTAAAAGCTAAGGGAGATGGAAATGGCACAAACCCGAAACATTTAGGTTACTCAGTTCCAAAACAAATTGTATTACTTTTTGAAAAATCAGTCTAACGAAATCATTGATAGAGTAATTTATTTAATTTTTATCAATTTCATTTTATGGGAGGGTGTACTTAAAGGAACATTTTTTAAATTTCACTTTGTATTTGATTTTGCGTCATTAAAACATTTATGTACACGAATTTCATCGCAGTAAGTGCAAAATGAGAGCATAATCCGGTGATAATATACAGATGGGTAGACATAATGAACCTGTAAGTGTAGCTGAGGCTACAGACCACTGAACTGTTAATCGTAAAGAGAAGTGAAGTGAAAGCAAGCAGCCAAGTTATAGCAGAGCTTTAGTTCAGTTAGATTAATTGAATATTATATCCATCACAAAATTTAAATTGGCAGCGATAGATGTTTTCATGCGTTTATTGCTTTAACATCCAGAGCTATTTATGCAAAGAGAAAATTCTAGAAGTTTGATAGATCCTTATTTATTTTCTTATTTATATAATACGTATGTCGGACTTATTGCTACGAGAGCAATCTCTTACAGCCAACCATATAATGCAACTCCATATTTAATGAAATTAAAAGACGCCAATTTTAACTGAATTTATGGATATGAATGATGTTTTACTAAAAGGTTCACATGCTGACGCATATAATGTATAGCATAAATTAGTGTTTTTTGTTTATTAGAATATTTTATTTAAAAAGTAACCTGTGGTCTGTATATGATCGTAAAAATATTGACACTTTTCATCAATTAATTTGAATTAATAAAGTTTAAAACTTATCCGTGAGATAAACAATATTATTTTTAATCTGTTGAATTGAAACGAAAATGAAACGATCATGATATCACCTGTAAAGAAAAATGAATCTTGTTGTTCTCATGGTAGCCATCATATGCAAATAAAATATTTTAAATATATTTTAAGACTAACTGCATTAAGATTTCTAGGCCTTTTTTAGTAAACAAATATTTAGTATGCAGAAGGAAAAACTTTGAGAGATTTAGTAAACAAATCTGTTAAGTACGAGTATATGCACCGTGAGATAGATTCAGTAATAAAATTGATCTAAAAATGTCAACTTTGATAGTTAATTAAATTCCTTTTGATGAAAAAAATAACAATATTACTGCTGACAATTAAATGAAACTACGTGATGTAGTATTATTTCTACTTTCTTTAATTTCTTTACTACGACCTAGTTTCGTTGTATTACAACATCTCCAGGTGGGATATTAGCAAAGATAGATCTTTGCTAATATCCCACCTGAAGATGTTGTAATACAACGAAACCTAGGTCGTGGTAAAGAAATTAAAGGAAGTAGAAATAATACTATATCACGTACTTTCATTTAATTGTGAATAATGAATTTCTACAAAATTAACGCCAAATATATTCAATATTACTGCTCTAAAGAGATATATTCAAACATTTGATATGAAAATTTAAAACAATTTTTTTAACCCCGTTGTGTTTAAATGCCCTTTTTAGCTTTGAGCAGAAGAATGACAACACATTATGTATGAATTTTACGTACATATTTTATTTCGTTTAGACGATAGAATTCTGATACATGAAATCACCAATGGACAGCTTGGCCACAACAATAGTTTCATTCAGTTTGGAATTTTTGAGTGCGGAATCACAGAAAATCATCGAAAGTCTTTATGGTATAGTGTCCCAAGTTAATACCGGACATACTGGATCGGTGTCTGTGTCGTAGTACTGCAATAAATATGTTTTGTTTGTGATTAGACTAAATTCATATTTTTATTTAAAATTAATCGGTGCTTCTTAAAGTGAGTATATAATGCATAACTGCCACTTCAGATCAGCGCGATTTGTTACTATATACAAAGAAAAAAAATGGTGTATATTTTACATAATAAAAAATGTTTCTTTAAAGACAACCATGCATTATTTTGTTCCCATAAATTTATATAAATATTCAGCTGGCATTAATTGAAATGTCCCTAAGGACCAAGGGTTTATTATGAACCTCATAATGTTAGGGGCAGTGCGGTCGTGTGAGGGTGGAAGCTTAATAAAATATTAATTATATCCGTCCATATATAATGGGGGTGGATATATTATGTCGGAGAACAAAATCTGTCACCGCCTTTGTAATCAAATTATTTGCATATTTTTGTATAAAGGTAGGTTATTATGGTACTATTTAGATCATACTCTGTTTCAATATGGAACGTAATATGTTTTTGTTGGTAACTAGTTACGTGGGGACTATTTCACCCGACCCAAAAAGCTTACTGTTACTAACAATTTATAAAAGGTATAAATGTAGTACAGACCGCCATTGTAGTCATAATTATTTAGACGTATTTATAATCTATATTATATTTGGTCCCTTGTCTGGAATATTCTTACTGGGAAACGCACAAAAAGTTATATAATACGCAGTTGTTTCTTCATGTAAAAATAGCTATTTAATATACGGTTCAGTCTAACATAAATACTATTATTTGTGGAAGGGATTATATATTTTGTATAATTTTATTTTGTATATTGTATTGTAAGTTGGAAATATTCTATAACTTCTTTTATTCTATCGTTTTGTTACGTAAGTTTTAGTAGATATTTCTGATTTTTTATGTGTTTATATTGCGACCGTAGTTAATGAAGAAAAGTAAAGTTACATTATTATATTTCCTGGAAGAAATATTTATATACTCTAAGGTAATTCTTTTTATTATTGGAAATTCAACTTTGTTCACATGGAAGTTTGTAGAATTAAAAAAAATTATTAGCCAGTTATTAACGATATTTCCACGTTAATTAGTATTGTAGTTAAAATAACTCTTTGGGATAAAATAATATATAGAGTGTAAAACTATTATTTTGTTTTGCATGAGATGGGCGCTAAAAAAACAGTTTAATAATTTCAGGCTTTTGTGTCACCCTAGAGCGCTTTATCTAATGACTATTGAATGAGGACTTTAAACCACCATTGAGGTGTGTTATGTGCATGATGTTCATATTTGTATAAATAATTCTATGAAGCTCTTAGATATTGTACACAGATACTTGGTTTGAAAAAAATAATTTATTATACTTGAGTACCACCAGTAACGAAAACTTATACAATTGTCGGATGCTTGTGGAACTGTGACATCTCTAATATCAGCGTCATCACAAATCGTTTCACACAAAAACAAACAAAGATGTTCAGATTAATTTGTAAGAACAACGTGTTGAAAATTTCGCAAAAGGCCTGTCGTCACCTTGACAACTGAAAGCTTATTTAGTCATATTATATAAATTATATGTATATCTGAAAACTAATATGTTTGCTAAACTATATGTTATTTAAATATTTAAAAAAAATTATATCATTAATTAAATCGTCGTAGCCCCGATAAACTAATTTTTTTTTTAAAAGAGGGATTTTGAGAAAAATTCAACACAAATAATTAAGAGTTTGTCAAAGAGAGGTCTCTACTGTGTAATCAATATTATTGCACGTAAATCAAAATATATACATTAAGGATGACGAAAAATATTACAGTTAGTTATTATTGGATTTTGTGGGGAAATTAGATAAGAAAAATAATAGATCAACGAGTGAAAACATAAGCTAAAATCGTTTGATATTGCATATTGGTTTTTCTTTTTATTAATGTTAACATAGAAATGGTGCACTAGCATAAATACGTTAATATATTTTTGAAAAACGAATATATTTAAATTGCAAATATCATAATTCATACCAAATAAAGTGAAAATTCAATTCACGGACATCGACATAAAAGCCTGTGAAAACGTCATTCTATGTTATCGTTCCCAAACGGATGTTGTGTGAACAACAGAAGAAGCGGATATGCTTTGACAGCGACATACCGTCGGCTGTTGTCTGATTTAAGTAATGTAAATACATTGTAGAATTGAAATACACACATACCCGAATATAGAGTAAAGAATAAACTACTAAGGTTGATGATCGGCGTTTGTATTTCAGGTGAATCTATCACATTATATATTTATACAAACCGAACATTGCAAATTTGTTTCATACCTTTAAAATTTGGGCAAATATCTGAATTAGTCTTCTCAGATTTAAGAAGTTATGAAAAATGTGTGTAAAAAGTTTAAATAATCCTTATTTTATTAGAAGATATCTGCAAAAATATTTAGGGTAGGATATCTATTCTAAATACACCGTGTACCTTTCAACTTCTTTATATCATATTTGAATATATTTGGCGTTGATTTTGTAGAAATTCATTATTCACGATTAAATGAAACTACGTGATGTAGTATTATTTCTACTTTCTTTAAGTTCCTTACCACGACCAATTTTTAATTTACTTTGCACATACATGTCTAAAAAACATATGAACAGAAATGTAAATTCATTTACTTGATGGGAAATAAGTAGAATACATTTTTTAGTGTCGGGTAAAATTTCGAGAAAAATATTTATTAATTTTTGAGTGCAGTATTTATTCGAAAAAAATGTATTTCGAAATTTGCAACTTGCGTTCAGTAAAGAAATAAATTTCCTAGTAATAAAGAAAAAAATAATATTTCTGCATTTTAACCTATTACTTCTATACTTCGATTACAAAGTTATATAAAACTCTTTAGCGATTAAGAAAATTCTGTAATCAATTTCAGATAAAAACAACAACATTTTTAAATAATTTTAGATATTTGACATCTGACCGAACATTAAAAATTTACTGAATATGTCGATTATCGAATAATTCTGATATCAAATATTAATCCTAATTTTAACACTTTAATTCCGGCAGTAACCTATAATGCATGCAATCGTTCGTTAAAACATGAAGATAAAACCCACGCACTCACATGGAGAAAAAATTATAAAATATTTGTGAGTGTAAAAACTAATTATATAATACAATTTCTATTCGAATTTAAATATTTAGAGTCTTTTGGAATATTCTTTGTACATTAATATATGAATTAGATATTGCGAAGCTAGGTAGTAAGTATATAAGCGTATTAATTAATGGCTACCCATTAACAAATTGATGGATGGCTTTAATTTGGGGCTTTCCCCTTCGATGCGTTTTTGAATAGCAAGGAATCCACTGTGGAAAAGCTCGAATAATAATAATAGAGAAGCTTTACGTAAGTGTATTCATTTCTGTTTCTAATAGCAAGATTGCGTGACGCACCGACCGCGGTACACTCAGCACATCTGTGTATATTCTATCTGTGTATATATTTTATTGGAAACTAAACTATTTATTATCAAATAAATAACAACAATAAAAACAGTCATTAACAACAGTCACATCATTTAGGTTTAGATTGCGTTAATTATATGTATCATATAAATTAAAAAAAATAAAAGTGCTATTTGATATATTGAATGTCTCATCAAAGCTTAATTCAAGTTTCAATCTGAGTTTGGAAACGTTATCAAGCCACGTACAAAAATAAAAATTACCAAAGCACGTACGTACGTAATAAATCAATATTGAGTACGTACTGATATTTATATCCTTATTTATATCTTTTTGATTCATGAGCTTGATTTGTATTTATAAAAAATAACTATTTGTTTATAAAATTTAAGCATTTAAGGCATTCGCATGCCCTAACAGTATATTAATTTTTTTGTAAATGTCTTGAAAATAAATTAAAACAGTGAAAAATTATGCAGAGAGACTACGTCTATTTATTTTATCGAATAATTTTTACGCGTATTAACTTAAGAAAATATTTCTTTTTCAACCAATGGAATAACGGTTATTAAGAAGTAGACTCGTAATGTTAATATTTGTTTGAGATTTGTAATAAATATTTATAAACTACCGCATGGACTTTTTTGGTTATTTTTATCATAATAATTCGTTTATACGAGTATGTGCATATATGATGTTTACACGAGTACGTGTTTATATATTATATACTTTTTTGAACAGCTTAGCTTAATGAAACATACGTGATAAAATATGTCGGGGCAATCATTATTTATTCAAGTTGTTTCAATTTTAACCTCACCGCTTAGTTTTTACTTTGTAACGTATCTAATAATACATATTTACTATACAAATATAATATAGTTAAAGTTGGTATATTAGTCAGACAAATATTTTATCATTATTCACTCATCGCAGCAAAAAGTATCTGATCGGAGAAAGTACATAAATAGCAACATTGTTTTAAATCGATATTTTTTTGAAAAAAGCGTTCCATTCTTAGATCATTTTCGTTATCACTGAAAATTGTTGCTTGAAAAACTTTTCTTGTTAATAAAAAGACGTTTGCTGCATACAAATTACAGTCTATAGTATGGATGAAAATTATGAAGGTCTGAAAGGTCTACTCGGCGATATTCTACACAATGTGGTATTTCATTAAACAAGTACACCCTCATAATACACGCAGTGGCAGGTGCCCTAAGAAATTATTAAAACGTTTTCTAAATTAATTTATGAGAGATGCGATTGTGTTTAGATTGAGACCACATTTCGAGTGAGCTACAAGGACTTGAACATACGGAAATACGTTCTGCGTTTTCCAAAATTTTGCTTTGGTTATTTTGCCCATAGTTACTTTCATTTTCATACCATTTTTTGTTCTATACATAGAGCACTTAAATATTTAATTATTATAAGGTAAATATATACCGCCACCGTTTAAAAATTAACAAAGATTTATTTTTTTATTATTGAAACCGTTAAAAACTGTCATTAAATTTAATGCAAATGGTCATTGCCCTATTGGTAGATTGTGGAAGAATATAGTATTCTAATTTGTCCTATTCATGATCACTTATTTATCAAGAAATTTAATAAGTTTTACGTAAATTTATATTCATACATTGAAGTGATTTATGAAAATCTTATTATGTCAATTGTTTAAGTCACTTTATTTGAGAATTTTCATAATTTAACGTAAGCAGCCAGCTATGTGCTTGTTTATTCGTTCCATTGTTTACTTATACTATTTTTTAATCAATTTTTTTTTGCTCTAAGGTAATACTGAGTGACTATTATGGTTTGTAATAAATTATACACGAGATTGTATATAATGTATTTACAAAGCACATTTAATAGGTATTCTGTGATATGAACATTTCAAACTATGCATTATTTTATCATTATGGTATAAAAATTTAAGCAGAGCAACTTTTCTAGTAAGAGTCTTAAACATTTTACACTATTTCGTAAATCTTATCTCTTTTATCATAAATTAAGTTACAAATAAACAGGGCTGTTTCAATGGTGCTTCATATATTAAAGCATTTTGAGTTGTCATGAACAGATGTGATTTTCTGGTATTTAAATGAAGACAAAAATAAAATATTATGAAAATAAGATTGTAACAATGAGAACGCGTGGAAAGCGTTTATTAATACGAAAATAAGAACGAGAATGTTGCTATTAAAAGTAGAAAGGGAAACTAATATTTTGCTTCTTCAAAACTTATGGTCGACAGGTGACAGGAAGAAAGAATAAAGAATAGAATAAGAAAAGGAATTAAATGGAATAAGAAAGAACTAGAAAAGTTAAGAAAAGCCAAGATAAATTATCTTAATAACCATTTGGTCATTATATGGCTTTGCAGGTTCTGTAATAACTTTTTCGTTGTCTAATATTAAGTGCGCAAAATATTGATTATCTGAGCACTGGTTGCAATATATTACATACTTAGGGATACGGAAGGGAAAGTACAGGTCTGTCACTCAAGGAAATAAAATACTTTCAGTCATGTCCATCTACTGTCATTTACTTATAGTATGAGTAGTTTCTTATTTGAAGCATCTTTAGGAATATTTAAATTATCTTTAAAAATAATTAATCTCGTCAAGAATTTTTTCAATAAAATTAGAAAAATGTCAATAAGTACGCAAGAGTAAATTGAAAAAGCATTAGAGAAACAATTAATATTTTTAAATGTGCAAAAAGTTCTAACAGGGTCGGAAATAGTAAAATTTACACCCGGTGACACCTATATTGATTTTGGCTTATAACGATGCTCTACGATTATTTCTGAGCTGCATGAAATCTGCGTCCTGTATCATGATACCCTAAAGACTGATCTTGTTATAAAAATTAAAGGGTCCAAAAATATTAAAACGACTACATTTTAGTGAAGAATGCAAAAAAATAAATAGAATTAAAAAGAAAAACAATTCTGTTCAAATTAGGAGCCTTACGTTATGCATTGTGTCTCTTTTTTTATAAACACACACACATATTTTCGCACACACTGTGGCACACGTACATACACACACTCACGCACGTTCACAGGCACGTACATACGCATACGTACACGGACACATATAAACAGATACACAAGCATACGCATAAGTAGGTTAATTTCTGTTTTTATTATTTTACTGTAATATTTTGCATTTAGCAATGTTGAAAAATTTCCTTTTGCCAAAATTTTCAGACCCTTTTATACTGGATACTTTACTTTTATACTTTTTTACTTCTTGTTTTTTTTTATTTACTACTTTTTTATTTACTATTTGTTTACTTTTATACTGGATACCCTTTTATACTGGACTTATACCTTTTAAACTTTAAGGACAGGCTTTGTTAATCGTTTCTACATTTAAAAAATAAAACACAATTATAATACGATGCTATTTCATTGAACGAACTGTACTAAGACAGCACGTCGCTTACGTTCATAACAATACATCTGGGGAGAAATTTAAATCTACAATTTAATACTCTGCGCCAATCCCACATCGGATATTCGTGTTCCTTCTCCATTTTCTTAGCGTGGATGGGAATTTTGTCGTATCGTATCTTAATATATCTCTGCGAGCAGGGGTGTAAAACAATAGTGACAAAATGTATTATTTCAATAAATTTTCTGCAATATTTTCTAATTTCTCATTTTGAGATATGATTAAGCGCAAAAACGTGATAACATGATATTATATATATCAGGAAAATTTATTGTTTAATTAATATATGGTTATACTTTGTAAATACATGTAGCAGCCTTGAGGGAGTTAAATTAATTCACCAGTGTCGATTGTTTAAAGGTTTTCCGTAACTCTGGCGTAGGATCACCGGACCCTGACACAGACATATTACGACAGAAATGATATAATGAATTTTATTTTAAAACTGTCATTAAATATTATTTTCACTTTGGTAATTACGGTTGTATTTAATGTTATTTTAAAAATCACAATTATGATTTTTCAAAAGTATAGTACAATTAATTTAGGTAGATTTTCTAGATACACAAACAATTTTGAAAACCTTAACCAAAGAATCAAAAATGGTATATTTAGAGTGCAATGATAGTAATTTAAAAATAAAATTCCTAATAATTACTTTCCAGCCAAATTTTATTCAGATGATTGGATAAGTTTCTAAGGGAATAAATTTCATAACTTTTGAGGGACAGACTGTTGAATATGTGAATAATTACGTGTTTTTGTAATATAGTGCTAAGTTAGTATTTAATTTCATCAGTACTTATAGCTGAAACTGACCGATTTTTCTTAGATAATAAGAGAATGCAAATTTAATGATTTTAAAATGAATTGTTGCCTTACAGAATATATTTTGGAAGTATTTCTAGGCCAGAATTAAAGTAATAAAAATTAGGATATAAGACAAGAATGGAAAGAATCGGACATCGAAGAATGTGTCGTTGTGATTATAAATAAGTAACGAATTACATCATGATTATTTTAATAAAATATAATTTATAGGTTTCAGTTCTTTATTTACAACTGATTTGTATTTGGTTATTAGAGCTATTTTTAAAATTTCGTACCTCAAACGGAAAAATGCGGTGAGAAACTCGAAATTTGATTTAGCAAAAAAATATTAAAATATGTTAATTTTAGGGCGCAAATTAAGTACTCGAAATTTTATATATAATATAGACCTAAAAATTTAAATATCGTTTGAAAGGGTTTCTTACGAGAGACTCAAAATTTTTTTTCATAATTTTAGATAGTATATCTTTAAAGATATACTGAAAATATGCAAAAACATATGTTCCCCTCTCCTTATTTCCAAAATTAAACAACTTATGTAAGATTATGATAAACAGAATTTTTAGAAGGTTACACAAAAATCGTAAGAAAATTATAGATTTAATTATAATAGATGTAATAATTTTTTCAAGTATGCACTATGTTTTATGCCTGTGGAAGATATAGTAGGCGATATATTTATATTGTGAAAAATTATTACTTGTAAATAGATTAGTGGAAATACTAGGTACTCTTATATGTTTATAAGGGCCTAAATTTTTACGGAACCATTATAGTGCGATTACAGGTGCTTGTTATTGACATCTTGTTGTTGACATGTTTATTGGTATTGTCTTTAATCTCTCTTTCCATTTCGTGCGGTCGTCGGTTGCGTGCACCTGGCTCAGTCAAATAATCGACAAGTGATGATGAAATTTCCGATGTTGGTATTATTGATTTTAATGGATGCCTCCCCCGCATTATTTTGCTTGTGTAGTAAGAGCTTGGGGTATATCCATTTTCGTATAAAGGATATTGGTAGCGGTGTCCTTTGTGCAAACGTTTTATTTTTGTTTTATTATAGATAATGGCTTTTGGATTTAATATGCATATAGGTGTAGATCTTTAATACTTTTAAAGTTGGAACATTTATGTTTTATTTAAAAGTTTATCAATATTTTTGTTGGATCATTGAAGTGTTCGTTAGTATTTGAAGTGATGGGTGGTAGTATGACGCTTGCCAACTTGGAGATGGAGTATTCGTCGAATTGCTGAAAAACCTGGGCGACGAAAGTGTTAGACTCCTGTTTGACCTTTACAATGAACTCTGGCAGACATATAAATGGCCTACAGAACGGAGGGAGTCTCTGTTAGTACCACTCCACGAGAAAGGGTCCACTCGAGCATGCGAAAACTATCGGACTGTGGCCTTGGTATCTCATGCCAGTAAAATTATGCTATACATAGTCAATGAGAGATTGAAGTCATACTTGCAGTGAAAAATACTAAACGAGCAGGTCGGGTTTCTCAAGGGCCGTGGCACTAGAGAACAAATCGTGAACGTGAGATAGATCATTGAAAAGATCCGGGAGTTCAACGTGACTATGCCAATGTGCTTTATTAGTAATTCCAAGGTATTTTATTGTTTACGATGGAATTGCTTGTAAAGAGTGTAACTGGAAATGGGTGCATTTGTGATGTGCCTTTAATAACTTTAATACAAACCTGTACGAAGACAGCATCTCCAGCGAAGGAGTAAGTGATGTGCTATCTCTACCGTTTAAGCCTGGAAAAGGCCTACGGTAGGGATGTATTCTACATGCTAATCAGAATGAGGAAGCCTTGGAAGAATGAGACGGTGGCATCTCAGTAGGTAGCGTCAAAATTAGCAAATTATGATATGCGGATGACACCACTCTCTTTGCGATATCAGAGAAAGAACTAGATAACTTGTTAAAAAGAGTTGAGTGTGAGAGCGAGCAAGTCGGCCTCTCAGTAAACAGAGCTAAAACGAAGATTATGGTTATAGAAAAAGGTGGCCAATTTTCACGGACAGGAGGGTTCGCCGATCTACAGTTTGTCAGCGTGTTTGTATATACGGGATCGCTTCTCACTGACTGGAGAGGAAGCGATAGAGAAATTCGAAGAAGAACGTAAAGGGCCAAATTTGTAATAAGCAAACTAACGCGATAGTAAGAACATTAGTCTTCTCGATTTTCCTGTATGGTTCTGAGTCATGGATATTTAGATCGGTGGAGTACAAGAAGATACATGCATTCAGATGTGGTATTGGATACGAATGCTGCTCATACCTTGGACGGCTAGAAGAACGAACGTATCGATTCGAAAAGAACTCAAAATCAGACACACTATCTACTATCTGCTACCAAAAAAATCCTCAGTTACTTTGGTTACATTGCACACAGGGAACCGGATAACTTAGAAAAGCTAATGGTTATCAGGAAAGTTAATGGTAAACGACCACGCGGTAGATTTCCTACCCGATGGACTGACCAGATTACTACGCTCACAGGCCTCCCAATCATATCCACTCTTAGGAAAACTGAGGACAGGGCTGAATGGAAAAAAAACTAATAAACGAAGCCGCCAGGATATTTCAGGATAGATGCGAAATTCAGAAATGATGAATGCGACTTTGAAGTTAAAACACTAATTTTCTCTTTCTTGACTTTTTAATACAATGAATTAATATGATTTTATGACATTAAGTTGGAATTATAAGTAAGTATTGTACAAACCGATTTCAAAAAGCTTTCGATGGTACAGATGACGGTATTTTCCTGAATCGCCGCAAAAAGAGGCTTTTTTTTTCGTCCGTAATCGATTTTTACATATCTGATTTAAGTTTAATTTTCTCACAACCCAGTTTTTTTAAATTAATTTTTGTTTTGAAGATAGAAGAAGAGAGCTTAGTTTTTTACCCGTTATTACAAAAAGGCTCTCAATTTTTATGTTCAGCCATTATTTTTTTCGCGTCCATCATTTTTTGTAATCATTATTGAATAATTCGTTTCTATATTGCTTACGAAAGTATTTGTAATATTTTTGTAGGTAATCTGGGAGCAAATTATTTCTGAATTATTAAATTTTCTATGTCATTTAAATATTGAATTAAATTATAGTACTCATGCTAGAGTGATTTGTTTGTGACGAATAAAAAAAAATGTTTAATCCTGTTATTATGGCTCGCATAATATAAATTTTTCATCGCGTTTATCATTATTGGAACGGTCAAGTTTGATTGGTATACTTCTTTATATATATAAATATTTAATCAAACGGTTTTAAAAATAACAAATTTTTGACCCATTCTTATGAATACGTTTTTCAATATACTTCAAAGTAATCCTTCTATATAAATTTCACTTTTTATACATTGATGGAAATAAAGTAAAACTAAGAATGAAATTAAGTGAAAAATATGAAATTTGTATTTAAAATACATTTTTAGACTGTTCGTAAATTTATGAAACATATACGATTTAATTTAGAACCGGTTCTTTTTTAAAGTCTGTAAGAAATAAAACCCTTTTAACTTTACGTTGTTAGACATAATTAAAACTGCCTAACAACAATGCCTTTTATTAACACGTTGTCAGATCAAACTTTTGGTTTGTTAACCGTGTAACCTCTTGCTCTTTTGAATGTCGATGGCGCGTGTTTTTCATTAATTTGTATTAAATATATATCCACGATAAAATAAAAAAATGTATTGTTGGCAAGAGTATTTTGTTACCAAAAATGGAAATAAACAAAGAATTTCATAATAAGCGGTTTCAGTGAACCAATCGCATTTCCATTTGTATTTGGATAAGTTTAACAAAGCATGTAAGAGATAAACGTCATAACAGATCGAAAAATAGGAGAAAAAAGGAAAAGTATCTATAAATAAATGTTTGAAGTTTCACTAACAAGACCGTTTACTTCAACATATGATCAAACAATTTAACTGACATGTGTCAATTCTAGTCTTTCGGTTGCGTTCACCTCGATATGGAGAAAATATATAAAGGTTGAAATAAGACGTTTATACTCGAAAGATATGTTTACGGTATGGATTTATTAAAAGAGAAAATAAGTAAAAATTGGCAAACACTTGCAAACAGTTCTATTTACGATGACGGGAAAATGTGTTAAATAAAGCGTAAAAATGATCTAATTTGACAGCCAGTAATTACTAGTGGTAACATATTACAAATTAAGGTACATTATATTAATATATATTACGTATTATATACATAAAATCTTAACAATATATGTCACTTGAATATATTTTTTCAATTTATGTTCCCTAAAAGGATATATTGTTTTACAATTTTTGTCTTATCTGGTCAACATAATAATTGTATGAAATTATTATGTGTAACTGTAGAAATCGGATAAAATTTAGTGTTATTGAAATTAATTTTGTATGATTTCACGAAAAATTTGAAACGCTACATCAAATAAACTTCGGAAATATGTAATATTATATATTATGTAATGTTACACTACGTAATGTGAATATTATGTTATAAATTTCGGTTCATGTAATATTATGCACATAAATGAAAACTCCAATCAATTATCTGATTTAAATTTTCTCTTTTTAGTCAATTGCTGTGAAAACATAGATTAATTAAAAATCAGTAGTATAAAATTCTCTAAAATTCAAAACTTCTCGTTGCTGTGGATATATCTACATCAATAAACTCCTCATCTTCATTATCTCTGTTTAATGACCTAGAGGTCGAGGCGAGGTGTTTAATGGTCTTGAGGGTATCTAGGTGCAAATTATCAGTAATTAGTTAGAAAGAGCTTAGGGAGCCAGAAATATTTTGTAACCGCCGCTTTTCAGTCTCAAACTTCTGATTGTTACAAATTTTAATTTCGCTTTTTACTCTGGCGCTGAATTTATTATTTAATATTTTTATTTTAATCTTTTTCTTAGCATTAATTTTTGTCTATTAGATGACTTACTAAGTGGATGTTAAATTTTCTAGACGATTTAGTTCTATCAGGTGTTCAGAATGGTAAGATGATAAATTAAAAGTTTGAGCACTAACCTCCAAAATTGATTAATTCCATTGTTTATTGTTATAAAATCAAAAATAGCTGATGTAGCTAAAAAGGGCATCATTTAGTGGTCCTTGAATTGTTGTGTACAAAAATTATATCCATAAAACTGAGATATGAGTTTTTTTTGTGTTTATTTGCAATCAGTTCCAAACTATAAGCAGATCTGTTCTATGTCGTTTTATCATTTCCAAGGAGCTCCTCAGCAGGAGACACCTCATCCTTCACTATCTGTCACCAATTATATCATGGCGTTTCAGTCGTTTATTGTAGGAGATGGTTGCTAACGCAGTAGCTAAATCATTTGGATGGTTTTCCAACCGTGTTTTATATTTATGCCCTATTAATTTTAACTACTCCTTAATTGTTGTTATTTTCAGAGCTTCGTGGATCTCTGTATTGGTGATGAACCATGGTGCATTGGAAATGATTCTTAGCATACCATTTTGCAGCCTTTGCATAGATATATGAGTTGGAAAACAATTTTTGTAGTTCAAAAGCGACTCTATGGTATGTAGTTCACTCGCAATAAAAGTCGCTTAGATAAAAGACCATCCAAGTAAATGTCTTGCCTTGCATTAATTAGAGTTTTGTCAGCCACATAATATTTTTGCCACTGCCTTATTTAACAAACAATTATAACATTAATTGAAATTGACTTTATAATTTCTATTTGTATTTATAACATACAAATAAAAATTAAGAAGCGATGATGAAAAAGTAAAGACGGCATAGTAATAGCATCATATATTAATGAAACGTTATAACATATATACCGCTTGAAAGAGAGTGAGTATCATTGTACTAAATAATGTAATAAAGAATCTATAGAAGAATTGTAATAAAAAATATTTGCTAATAGCCCACCTGAAGATGTTGTAATATAACGATAGCTAGGTCGTGGTAAATAACTTAAAGAAAGTAGAAATAATACCACATCACGTAGTTTCATTTAATTGTGAATAATGAATTTCTCCAAAAATTAACGCCAAATATATTAAATATTCAATAATAAAGAATGTGATGTATTCTTAATAGAGTCATGTATTCGTAAATGTTGTTTCCATTTCCATTAACTGAAACTATAGACTTTTGTTTTCACTCTAAGACGATAATTTTCAAGAAGAAAATTAATATAAATTTATATAATTTTCTTTTTGAAACTTGATTGTAGTTCATACACATTGTCTGTAAGCAGTTTTCGCTGTTTGACCGTAAAAAATTTAGATTAATACGGAAAATCATTGTTAACAAAGGCGATCGGAGTTAACAAATTTGTAGGAGGTGCGAAATCGTTTATAGGTAACGATGGTCTTATCAGGAAGTACTTATCAGTACCGAGCAGGCAACTTCATAATCTGGTTAAAACTACGTCGATTAATTCAATTAAAACGTTTGAATAATTTAAGATGGTCGTTCAGAATATGGGTAACCTAGAAGGTTTGCCCCTGATTATACAGATCTGTGTTAAGACAATGAAAATATAGTATTTCTTAGTAGTTCTGCTTAATTTCATACTTTTTTTAAAAATATTTAATTTTTGTTTTTTTTATGTATATTACTGCCCCATTGAAAATATATTAAGTCGTAGTTAGAATATATAATTAACAAATTTGTCAACAACTTTCAACATACTCCTTGTATTGTAGTATTTAGGAGATAGAAACAATAAATTTCATTTCATAAAGCTGTCAGGCAAGAGCACTTTTTCTGTTAGAAAGTTTAATTTTATACATGACAGAGAAATATTTTGCATCTTTCTTGTAATACTTTTCACCTCGCTTAAAGTACGTTTATCTATTTGTTCCAACGAGATCCAAAATTATTGATTCAACTGTAATACAACTAATAATTGGAGACTCCCAAATCCTATATTTATATCCAGTAGATATTTTAAAATCATTGGAATGGCTGTAAAACTTATGCAGGAATAATTTTAATAAAACCCAAAAATGCAGGTGCCATTTTACTTTTAGTAAAATACTCAATTGTAGTAAAACTTTACAACCAGTAGACACTTTAAGTTCAATGGAACTGCTATAAAAGTTATGCAATAATTATTTTATTGAAACTTGAAAATGCGGATGCAGTTTTACTTAAAAAAAAACTTCTAAACTATTGTGAAACTAATTTCTAATTCAACTGTAGTAAAACTAATTACCGGAAACAGTCAACTCCTATTTTTATATCTAGTATATATGTTAAGTTCATTTTAACTGCTACAAAACTTACGCATGCATAATTTTATTGAAACTTAAAAATATAGGTGCCGTTTTATTTACTGAAAATATAAAGATATCATATACTTGGCTCGATACTTGTTAATCCATTTAGGACAGAACGTAAGGAAGATTAAAAAAATCGCAAACATAAAGTGCGTATCGGAATATACCTTATTAAGAGTCCTATATTTGTTTCCATATCTTCATATTATTAATGCAATTTAAATAAAAACAATTGTAATTCTAATCTAATCAAGTCCCAAAAATTTTTAGATTTTTTAAAACCATAGCTAAGAAATGAAGAGATGGCGGGCACATATTGAAGTTTCTTTTTGAAGTCTAATACTTAGAACACAAAATCTTAAAAACGAAAAATGGGACTTCAGTTTTATTTTTAAAGACGTATCTAATATACCCCAACCTAACGGAACTTCAATTTTATTTTTGAAAGACTTGTATAATATACTTCATTTGATGGGATGTGCAAGAAAACATTTTCATCCTTTTTTTTGTGGGGAAGTAAATTTCTTTTATTATTTTTCTACACTTTAATTAAGATTCCGTATGAAGCATATAGTAACATAAAGAAATAATGTACACAAAAGAAATATAGTAACATAAAGAAATAATGTACTACAGAAATAATTAATTAAGAGGCCACCCGGTGGAAAATGTACTCTCATACATTCTTCATTTTTCATGTTTATTCCACGCGCTTTCACGAATCAATTTATTAGCTAATTAGATATTGGTTTTTGAAATACAATTTTTATGGTAACGTGTAAAATAATAAAACTGTTCATCATTTTTTAGAGGAAAGATTTGTAAAACGAAAAAAAAATTGAGATATGTTATATTGAAAAAGACAAGATAAAAGAAAAGTAATTAAAACAATAAGTTTAAAAGAGTGTGACAGTGAAAATAAATTAGTTGGTAGTTTATGAGTAATGTGAAAACATCGAAAAGACCAAAGGCGGATATAGAAAATATTAAAAAAGTTTAACAGTTGTTTGTTTCGCCATATGTATGGGTATCATCCTACTTATTCCCCATGGTGATCATACCCCTATTTATTAGGAGTAGGCATGGTTGAATATAATGCAATTAAGCTCCAAAGGCATTAGATCATGCTTCTTTTTAGGGTTTCGTAGCAAAACTGGAAACTTTTATAGTTTTGCTTGCTCATCTATATATCATAGGCGTTTTACTCGCAGATTATTAGTGCCATGGAGCTGAAATTTGGTATGGTTACACATATTTATAATACATGCACACAGCAATCTGCAGAGTTTACATATACTCGTATTGTTTATTATAGTATTACATTATTGTTTATTCTAGTATTACGTGCTGCGTAGAGTCCTAATATTTTTTCTGCTCCATTGACTTATTCAGATATAGGGTTAGAGAGTTCAGACTCATAACTTGTTAGAAAAATTTTTCTTCGAATTATTTTGTACCTCCGTTTTACTCTTATTGATTGTACAATATTTTATTCTCATTTGGTCTTATGGTACTTCCACGTGTCTAACGGTTTGGGTAAATCTATAAGTTAGGCATGTGATTTTCAATTAATAAATAAATAAATGTATACATGATTAATTGAGAGACCGAATAATGAATTACCATTCTCGACAATCTAGCTAACACATATAACAAATAAATGCTATATGTGGTACATATATTGTCTATATTAACTACGACTTTTTATCGCGGTAATTTGAGCTATTTAAACTTCTGGAGATCTATATTTTAACATTAATATAGATACTTTGGTAATAATATCACGAGGCCCCTATTACAGTATTATCAATAACAATTATTCTAGCTATATAATTCAAAATACGTATCTGAATAATGAAATGCTACTTCTCATATTGAGCTATTTTTAAGTTTCAATTGCATAAAATGAAATAAGCAGGTTACCCTAAATAGATTTTCTTATATAGTTTGCCTAAAATTTATCTTAAACAAAGAAACTCCAAACTTTCTTAACAGTCTCGAGTTGAAAAAATTGTAATCACTTGTATTTCACCAGTGCGCTTAATAATCTTTTTTGTCATTGCTCAAGGTAGTCAAAGCATAAGTTTAAAATAAGTGGTTGTGGCGTTGAGATGTCGGATTTTTACTGTTGCTCAGTGCACATCCACATCCTCTTGATGCCGGCTAGTTTATTTGAATTGTTTATAGTCCGTTTTGTTTAATTTAGATTTTTTTATTATATTTCTGTTGTTCGTTTATACAAGAAATTAGTTGCAAACATTGGGAACTACTAATTTGAAAAATGCGCGTATGACTGATTTTTATTTCTCTGGCTTCTAGGATTAATTTCTCATTCTTACCGTTAGCAATGAAAGCGATAAATACTTTAAGAATTTCATCAACTTATCTTTTTAAACATTTTAAAATAAACTCTTTAAATAATATTTTGAAAAGTGATTTGGATAGATAGTGATAGACGTCACGTTTTTATTATACATGTAACAATAAAAATTACATCTTACAAAATACTCAACTCTAGAGAAAAAAAAGAAATTAAGTGTGGTTGACAGAGCAAAGATTTATAAATCAAAAACCTAATATGTAACATACTAAATATAATATAGGGAGAAATAGAAATCGAAGTAGATATACCAGAAATAAAATTTAAGTAAAACTTAAAAACGAAAAGCCCGAAGAAATCGTGAAGGTAGAATCAAAGACAGTATCAAAGGTCTGATACTTCTGTAAAGCACAGCGTGGTAGTTTTGTTAGTTTTCCAAGTAAAGAAAATCTAGTACAGTCAGAAAATTATTGGAATCTTACTCCGAAAGTGGAATAAAAATATGATAATAATACTATTAAGTGAACAAATAACCAGACTATATATATTATATCTAACAGAAAGATAACAAGAACCCTGATCACACTAACCCTCTTCTCCTGTAAACACCCCATAAAAATTATTCTCATAAGTAGTTAATATCCTTCGCACCATGGCTTAGCAGGATATCCAATAAAACTTAATCAACTTGACTTTATGATGAATTCGCAGCATGAGTTGATGGTGATACAAATATAAACAACTCTCCAATCATAAGATACGCAACGAAAGGCAGATACGTAGAGTTAAGAATAAACAATGTTAACAATGTAAATTTAAAACTATGAAAATAATTTTCAAATTCTTGTCAATTTTAAAGGTATACTGTCACCCTCACCCTTAACAATACAATAATAATTTGTTGATATTGCTTAATTGTTGGTAAATAGTTTGAGATATATTTTCTATATCGTTGTTCAAACTGCATTAAAAGTTTTGTGTCTGAATAATTCACATTAAATGATATTTACACGCTGGTTTTATGATAGTCCAATGTACCATATGTCAGCAAATATTATGGCCGAGGAAGATCATCTAAATATGGTTTGATAATAGTAATTAATTACTCACAAATAGTTTGGGACCTATTTTTCTAATCCGTTGTTTAAATTGCTTTAACTTATTTATAATCATATACGTAAATTTTAAATTGTTAAATACTAAATAATTCATGCTATAGCTATGGTTCGTTTTATTAAGTTCGGTGTATTTTACCCCATCACAGCCCAGAACAAACTTTGAACAGTAATTATTTTTGAAATGATTTTGTCCAAGCTAAATTATTATAATTATGTGATGTGCACTTGAGATCAGAATTATTTTCATCTCTTTTGGTTGAAATTGTAGAATGTAGAATGAAATAATAGAATGTCTGGTTTATCTTAGATTTATTTGATTTTTTAAAAAGATATAAATTTTAAATGGATATATCATTAAAATACTTTAATTCAAGGGTATGATGATCATATGTTTGATCATGCATTGACAGAAGTGTTAATTGAGTAAACGTTTCATATTAAGATTATTTGCTAAATTTATCAAATTCTTGAAGAAGAAATATTTTCACGTTTATTAGAAGCAATTCATAGCCATATAACGAAGATACATTCCTGATAAGTTTACACGTTAAAGCAGTAAGCTTTAACTTGAAAAGAAAAATTACCATTAACAACCAGAAGCGAGACTCTCTTCCTGAAATTAGAAAATTAGATCCACCGGTTCACAGTTCAAAGCGGACATTTGTAAAGGGGGCTATTTCCATCAAACTCTACAATAAAGAACCGATAATCCAATCGCACAATGGATTTGTAAAATAATTAATTTGCCGACAAAAGGATCTGCTTTGATCGAAAACGTGTTTGCTACCAAATATGACGATTTAAATTGAAAATAAAAATACGTTTTTTTACCAGGCAGTTTTGTGTGTCGGAGATCGAGGACGAGAAATTTCTATTCAATTGTAATGAGTATATTTTGCATATTTGCACTGTCTCGTGAACGTGTATTAATCTCTGGTTTTTTGTGCCTGAATATTTGATGCTGCATGGCGAATAAAATCAATATAGCAAGCTTAAATAAATCTGAATGAGGGATTTATGTGCTTATTAATTATTTCGGCCGTGTACGTGTTTGTAATTACAGTGACAATAATCAGCCTGTTGCTATGTGTATGCAGTTTAGTGTTATTGATGTATTGCCCTGAAATATTTTTTATTTCTCAAGTTTATAACTATTTTGGATGGTCAATATAACAAGACGTTTTTATGCTTATTCATTAGTTTGTAAATGTGTCTCTCGCTCATTTTGCCTGATAGTATATATTCTGATATTAAGTATTGTGATCATTTATATGTGCAATGTTAAATGACGCGTCAGCGGGTATTTTTGATATCTTACACGTGCATATGTTATTTCATATTGAATAGACAGCGTATTTTTTTTAATTTTCGTAGTTGAAAAAATAACCATTATAATTTTGGTATGTCTATCCGTTAGCTCGTCTGTCTGTCCGTCTACTACTCACTAGGCCTAAAGTTATGGAAATATGCATATGCAATTTTGAAAATACATGCTTCATAATAATTAACATAATTATATAAATGAGGATACCAATTATTATGTAGTGAAGAAAAAAAAACTGAAGTAAGAACGAAACATTCTTTATTTTTGCATTTGACATTCGTATGATTCACGCAGCAGAGTAACAGGTAATTACCGCAACCTACAACCGAGCAATAAATCGTCACAAAATTTGGTATTCATATAATTCGTTTAGCGAAGTAGTTTTTTTATTTACTTGGAAGAGTGATACCATGAAAAATATGTGAGGATGATTGTTAATCAATCACGGCCATGCTGAAAACATTTTCACGAAACTTGGTTTAAACATAGTTGTTTTTCATTCGATTTATCATATAAGTCATTTTCTAATACGTGAAATAATTACTTATTGATTCTTGTGTAAATGAAAGGATATTTGAAACATGTCAAAATATGGGGAGAGCTCAAAACTTGTACATTAATTACAACACAATTAAATGAAACTACGTGATGTAGTATTATTTCTACTATCTTTAATTTCTTTACCACGACCTAGGTTTCGTTGTATTACAACATCTTCAGGTGGGATATAAGCTTATATCCCACCTGAAGATGTTGTAATACAATGAAACCTAGGTCGTGGTAAAGAAATTAAAGATAGTAAAAATAATACTACATCACGTAGTTTCATTTAATTGTGAATAATGAATTTCTACAAAATTAACGCCAAATATATTCAACATTAATTACAACTAAATAATATATCCAAAAGGACGAAGCCTTGCAACAAGCTACTTCATAATCAGTTTTTAATCTTCTCATGTTCGTGGTTAACTGATAAGTTGAAATATATTGTTACTCTAATGTTAGTAGAGTAACACTTTTTTGAACGTATTATATCAGTTAAAACTTATTTATGTAACTTAGTTGCAAATTGGTCTTCGCTACGTAGCTGACAATGGAGAAAATTAATACCGACTACAAATGGAGACAAGTGTGAAAACTTAGTGCAGAGTATATTTAAAGTTACAATTTTTCATTTCGAAAAACTGGAGTAATATAAAAATAATATTAAAATTTTGGGAAGATTATAAACTATTTACTAGTCCCCTTAATTTATCCTTCATCTACAATTACATTACCATTTACCTGCAATTATCACAATTCTTACTTAGCCATTTATCACGCATTTGTTATCTAAATAAATGAATATATGTCTTTAAACATAGACTGTTTAATTAAAGTCTGCTGGAAATAAAACCTAACAGTTTAAATCCAGTTTCACCATTTTAAATCGACTTTCGCTGTGATACTCAAACGATAATCTGCGCATCAAAGATTTGTCAATAAGCCCGCGCTCGCTTCGGCATAAAATTGAATTAACCAAAAACATAACGAAAATTTTCGCCCTCAAACACGAAACATATTAATAATCACTTTATTAATTCCGTCAAAGAACATCGTTCAAAAATTAAAATCCACAAAGTTCCAAAACTGAAACCTTGACAGCGTCGGCGCGGAACGGCTTTATAGCCGGATTTACATGGGTAGAGTTAAATCGCAGCGGCATACGCTTTTGGTATCTAAATACTTGCACATATAATATATGAATATTTTGTGTTGCGGTTGTAGTGAGTTTTAAGTAAATCTATTAGTCTTGTATTTTGACCCATTTTACAAATATATCATAAAACTGGCAAAAGTTCCACTTCGCTAGTCTGTCAACCTCGTCAATGCGCCAATGTTAGCTTCTTCCTAATCTTCAGAAATCTATGGTTTAATATTATTCTGACAATGATAACTACGTAGTAAGCACTAAAGACTAAGCACTAAACTTGGAATCATAGTCCAATGTTATATTAAGCGTTAACATGGTCACAGCTATCTTTATGTCTCTTACACAAGATTTAAACAGTATTCACTTAACATCCTAAATCATAACTGGAGTAATCAGGACTATTTTTTGGGTTGAAGTAAAAAAGTTGAATTAGTAATTACATTTTATTAATTATAAAATCAATAGACTGCTAGACTTATAAAATAAATAGAGCTTGACTGTTGTTTAATGTTGAGTAAAATAAATTATTGTTGCTCAAGGTTGAGACAAGTACAATCCAAATAAAAATAAAACTGAAGATATCGATTCTAGAAACTCTTCTTCTGTAGTCAATACGATCATTAGAAATAAATTTTCCTTCATTCACAAGTTTCTGCACTGAATGTCTTCAGTCTTAATTTTGTTTAAATCGTAATCTAGAGGTATTTAATTTTTCGGCGAATTAAATTGAATAATTTGATTTTGTTGCTATAATTATTAATGCAATGCTACGTTAAAAGGGTTCCAAAATGGCTCTATTTTAAATAAATTGTGATTGGTGACTCCCTAAGTATTATTGAATGCTGCTGAAGTTTAATTTTGATACGGAATTTTTTTCAGTTTTCATTTTCCATATAAAAAACGACCAAATATGTTTTTCAAAACGCATAATGTCTTATTTCGTTTACGTATCCATTGAAATACTTGAAATTCCTGATGCAAGGCCACCGACATAATTTTAATTAGAAGTTGTAGCTTTCATCACAACTTAAATTATTATTTTTATCCCACCCTCATTATTTAGAGTTTCCTATTAATTAAACCTTTAATAAATTAACTATTTTTAGAATTCAAAAACTGTTATAAAATCTAGTCGTTTTAGTTTGTTATTACAAAAGAACCTTTTTCATAAAAACGTATCTATTTTTACACTGTTAAAAATAGATAAAAAAACTAGGCATATCAGATTGAGCTTGCTCGAAACTCCACCCGTGTGTAGGCACCGAATGAAACAAAAGTTTGAGAGACGATACGGATAGCGGCTGCGTTGTTTAATTAAAATCCACCGTTAGATATTGTATTTGGTGAGGGGGCCGCAGCAGCGAAGATTCGGGCGGCTCACAGCGAATATTGTTCGAAAGTTCGCTGCGGGCTGCCAAATTTCGCTGCGGACTAGTCAAAAGTTGTTAAACAACCAAATAGCTACCGAGTGCACTAAGGAGGACGATGAGGGGTGTCGATGCTCCCTGGGTGAGACTAATAAAAAGATAACAAAGGGGCGGTGCCATTTCATGAGGATATCTATTGAATGATCTATAGTAGCTCTTTTTAAAGAAATTATTGGAATTGTTTTACATAGTCGATTTTTAGAAGGGTGATTTGTTTTTTGTATTTATTTAAAAGTACGAGTTTGTAGATTATTTATATATTATTTGTAATGTTTATGTATTATCTAGTAATATTTATGAAATTTATAGCTGGTATCAATTTTCCAGGTTTCCAAAATTTTTGCCTATCCACATGTACATTGCTGTGCTTTTATGTTTGAACAAATGCACCAAAAGGGATTTTGTTTACAAATTTTCCATAGTTTTATTTTGTATCTCAAGTGATTTCTAATTTTTTTTAGGTGTCACCTATCAAATTATGAAAAAAATGTGCGTATTAAGATGCTAAAATTTTTTTTCTGGTAAAGCCGAACAAAATTATTATGATTTCCTTGGTATTAAGTATATATTTTTTATTTGCTATTTATTTTTTATTGTATATATATATATGTATATACACTCTTTTGCATAAAAAAATGGGCGGTTTTGATTTGTCATATTATTAACTAAATATTATTTATTAAGAGATTGTATTCATTGTAATTGTTACTGGCAGGTATAGTGTATTCTGGCACATAAAAACGAACGTTTTAATTTTAAATTTATTCTTTTTGAATGAAAATTCTCTTTCACTGACAAAAACGTATTTTTTGGCGGTAAATGAAATCCAACTCTTATTAAGTTCTTTCTCATTTGTCACGTTTTTTATTTTAACGAATAAAGTTTAATTAAATTTCTGCTGTTTGCTGCATTAGTACCTTCTGTTTGCTGTTCTCAGTATAGTTGAAAAAACGATAAGAGCTAGTAAAATTATTGCGCTGCTTGAAGAAGGCTGCAGCCAATGTTATGTGTCTCAGCAGTATAATGCCCGGCTCTGGAAGAAAACGGTGCATTGAACCATGGGACGACCGCTTCATAGTCAGTCAAGCACTATGAAATCATCAAGTTACGTGCGTGGATCTTAAATAGAACCTCGAGGATGTCAGAAATACAGGAGTGAGCCTATAGGTAGTCAGAAGGAGACTTCAGGCTGTCAATATAGGCAGCTATCGCTGACCTCGGGGCCTTATATTGCTCCGTGAGCATGAGTTGCCAGATTGAGATTCGCTCAAAATTTTTCATCATGGACTCAACAAGACTGGAGTAGTGTTTTATTTTCCGATGAAGATCATATACCGATTAGTGTTGAGGATGGACGTCGGCGAGTCTTACGACGACCCGGAGAACGCTTCGTCGAAGTGTGTTTTGAGGAAATCACCCCTTACTGTGGAGGCTCCGTAATGCTTTGGGCTGATATTAACTCAAATGACCGTATCGAGTTAGTTTTTATTGAAAATGGCACACTTAATGCGCAAAGGTACATAACAGAGGTTCTTATTCCTCACGCCCAACCCGCATCAACAGCAGTTGGAGGCGAGTCCATTTTTATGAATGAAAACGCCCGCGCCCGCCGCTCTAGAGACGTTGATACGTATATGCAGGAGGCCGGAATTCGTCGGTTAGACTGGCCAGCTAGAATTCCCGACCTCAATCCGATAGAACATATATGGGATAATCTCAAACGAAGCGTCAGAGCCGTAAAACCAGCTCCAGAAAACATTCAGGCCCTTAAAAATGTGATCGTCGCTGAATGGGAACGTATTCCTCAGGAAATGATAAAAACGTCGTCGAAAGCAAGCCTAGCAGATTAAGCGCATTGATTTTTGCCAGAGGAAGCCATACTCGTTACTATATTTTCAAATTTTATGTTAAATTAATAAAAAATATTCAAAAATAAACTTTAGCCATTTTTGATGTACCAGTATGAAAACGCTCGTCTGTGGAATTTACATCGTTTTTTTTTCATTAATCCGCATTTATAATGACTGAAGTAGATAAAAACGATATCTCAATAATAAATAACAATATTCATATCATATCGCCATATAAAACGCGTCAAATAATAATAAAATAACTCTGATATGGTTTATTCCTATAAGTGCCCGTTTTTCTTGCAAGAGTATATATATATATATATATATATATATATATATATATATATATATATATATATTACATTTTAGTAGTAAATGTAAACTAGAAATTAAATTATTATTTATAAATTAAATAATTATTTCAAAATTATTAAACTTCTGGTACCAGTGAATTCTCAGTAACTTTGGCTGTATAGCTCGTAGATAGATAACCTAGAAATGTAGGTGATGTTGAAAATAGAAGCCAAAAAACTACGCCATTTATACTTCAGCAGCTGATATGATTAGGTTGCGATCATACCAAAACCTTCAGTAATGAAGATATGGTGAAGAAGTTCAAATAAAAAATAAACTACGATATTCAGTGAGCTTATGGTGGAAATTGTTTAACAAAAAATAGTAAATAAGCGTTAATTTGAAAAACAAACACGTACATTAAAAATTTTATCTTAATTTTAATATTGGATCTGATAGACTTGTACACAAATTTTGTATTGATTGGTATGGTCTTGTGTTATTATAACCTGTAATGTTCGAGAAGTAGTTCGCAATTTAAATAATTTGATTTATAAAAGTTTATATTGTTGGAATGTATTTAGTCAAGTTTATTATGTTTTCCGTTTCAAGTTATTGAAGTTAAACTTCTTTAGAAAACAATAATGAGAGTGATGCAACAAAAATCGACAGGATGATGTTGCTCACTAAAGGAATATTAATATGCGTGTAGTGACTGATATCATATTCATGATAGTTATTGAGGTATTTTTTAATACACTACACTTGCTTCTTATTCATACAAATTTAAGTTATATCTGTGCTTTTAAATAGTATTTTTATTTATTGAATTATAATAGTGGTTCATATAATAAAAACAACATTTATTTATTGTGAAAATTCGTGATAGAATTAGTGCTTATAAGCTTTTTAAATTATATTTTAAGTGTATTTCTCTAAGTGTGGTTTAGTTACGTATGAATTTATTTACAATAAAAATTATAAAACATTTAAATATTAAATGATATTGATTATAATTTAAAATAAAAAAATCAAATAAAATTCTTTGCTGTTGTGTATGAGAAAATACATTTTAATTTTTGAAATTCATATTGACTGAATTTAGATTTTACTGACCGCATTTACAATCACGCTCTAGTTATGTTTTTTATTCTATTTTCCTTATTTATTTGCGTGCTAAATTTATTCTTGTGTTATGCCAAAGAAGTATAACTTTAGAAGTTATACTACGCGTACATAGATATACGCACATTTTTTTATGTTTCACGTGCACGCATGTGTGGGTAATTTTTGATCCAATCTACAACGATTGTTAAATAATTGTCGATTGGACAAATAAAAAGCATAATAAATAATAAACAACATATTCAGAAGACGCTTTGAATAAAGTGATTTATTAATCTGGAGAAATAACTACATATTATCTGCCTAATTGCACTGAATCATCCATTTTTAATCAATGTATCCAAACAGGTAAAAACGTACTCGACAACGTCCCTCCTCGGGGAACAACAAATTACAACCTAAATGTCCGAATAAACTTTTTTAATACAACAATTTGCACCAGAACAAGTTTTAATTGTGAAATTGTTCGAATGTTTCTGCAATTTTTTCTCTTTTGCTTTTGAATTTGATTTTAGTGGTGGTAAACAATACTTTCTATTGTATGTACAATGAAATTGTTTTTAAATCGTCTATAAATCTGACCCCACTTGCATTTTAGTATTACCTTAACCTTTATAGTGTTTAACTCCGGTTAAATATTAAGTTTAATTTTAGCCTAAGAGTTTTGTAATTTCCTACACGTATCATTTAAAGTTTTTGAGCGATATGGGAATTGGGTTAATAATATAAAAATTACCTTCATCAACTTTTCCTGTAATTCCGGTTGCTATGAATAATTTAAACTGGAATTGTGTTGAACGATATATAAGGCATATATTCGCCTTCTATAATTATTTATATAAATTATATACACTAGAGTCGTCGTATATAAAATATACGATAACCCTAGTGTTCATAATTTATATAAATAAATATGTTTATATAATAATATGGTTTAAAAGAGGACCGGCCAAAATGGTCTACAAGACTAATAATCATAACACGTGTCGTTAGCAAGCTATTTTTGATATATTACTGGAAAAAAGTTAGGGCGGTTATTTTTATGTTATGTTATTAGCAAATGGAAAAGCAAGTAGATTGAGTAAAAACATAACGTAATAATTATAGTTATTCTATTTTGCATATTGTCATCCACAATTATGTCTATTAAATTGCCTGCAGGAACCTTCAAAGGCTGATGCTTGCCAAATACGGGTAATATGTGGGCACAGCTAACAACTGTGCGTCACCCAGTCAAACAGATGCAGTAGTATTGAGATATTGAATCGGTGCCTTTTTGGTTTCTGTCGACTAAAGCATAGCTGCAGAAAGTTCTCACTCTTAAAATTCTCTATTGCATACGTACTCATGATAACCATATATTTTGCGACATTTTATAAAGATAAAAATCGGTTAGTGGGTTATCTTGAAATATTTCGATCAAGTATCGAATATTATTTATATGTTTACCGCAGTACAGCTTGGGGAGTTTTACATACTATGATCCTAATAAAAACATTGTGACATAATTCTCGGTGAAAAAATTTACGTACTTGAGGATCATTTGCGTCTATTCTATTGAAAACTACAATTTGTTCATTTAAATGCCTGTCATTCACGTAATCATACAGATGATTTGGTATATGGATCCTTTAGTTTATAGAATCCAATATTGCGACTGCATTTACGATGTCAACAATGGGGATGTGAAAAGCTTTTATCAAAAACAAGCAAGTAAAGTGGTATTAAAAGAAACTTTCTGTTACAGTTTATAATCGATAACTCGCCCATTAACAACTTCCACAATCCAATAACCTGTAGTTAGCTATATGGACTTATTGGCTTGTTCGGTACTTAACCGTATTTCACGCCTTAGTTTTATGAACGGGAATTGCATCTGATATCTACATGATTCACGACTTGAATGACATTATTTTCTTTCAAAAATCAGTTAGAGATTTACTGTTAAAACACGTTACATAATAGTTGGACTAAATATGGTAGCAGGAAAATACTCTAAAACGTAAATGATTTATCGCAACCCTGAAATGTCAATGATGTTTACATTGGCTAGCATATTGCAATCCATCTCATCCTCTCCCAAGGTTCCGCTTTGCTTCCAATAACCCATCATGGTAGGAATATGGTGCTTTGGAGTCACACTAACTTTTTTCTCGTAGAGATTTGAAATTATCTGCCATATTTATTGCAGCAAATTAAAATAGCTTCTTAATGACATATGTGTTATCCTTATTGGTTTCTAAACTAGCTTCCATACATTTTCTGTTTCTCCTTTTGTTAATTCAGCTCAGGAATAAACTTATATCTGCATCAGAAAATAATCTTACTTCTGTCTATGGTGATAAGCATAGATACACTAAAAATAATATTTGACCAATTAAGAAAAATGTTCCCAGACTACGTTTGGTCTTAAAAATTTTATGATTCGCAAATGAAGGTTTTACAATTAACATAAACATTTACATCGCAAACTATACTCTATCTCCTTGAATCTTAAACGTTAATTCCCTTAATTGGTATTGAAATGAAATACCTCAATTCTATTCAAATCTTAAATAAACAAGTACATATAAAGAGACCAAGTTATAGCTTTTAAATGAACCTTTTGACAAAAAAGCTTTAAATTTTCCTCCAATTGATCATAATAGTTTGATAGATTTATTTTCACCAATTTACAGAACTACTTAGTTGACTATGCTCCTGACTCTTTTATTGGGAGGCAAATTTATTAAATTAGGTATTTGATGAGCTTACCATAGAACAAACACCATAAAACTGTCCATTCGAGAAACAGTCCTATCTTAACGGCCAACTAAAACCTCTGATATAAATTAAAAATAATTCATATACATATTATATACATACTGTATAAATTTATTTCTCTAAGTAAATTAAAACAACATGCATCAGAAAATTCAAAGAGTTCAACAGAAGTTTTTATTAAAATTCTTAAGGGTACTTAGTGTCAAATCTCTTAACACTGTGAACGTTTGGGATCTTTAGGGACTGAGGATTGAACCACGAAAAATTGAAACTAAATGCTATCCCCGCACAATAAATAATTAAACAAGAGCATGTTTATACACTGCCACACTATAATACATCATTTCATTAGCATATATAAGTACAAATCTTATTAAGACATAACATCTACTTGCCAAATATTGACATCACCTCACATATTGTTCAAAATTAGGTGCAAAAGCTCAAAAGCCGCGTGCTTCAGTGCTTATTTCGCACTCTGGTGTTTGCGTAAGCACATTTGCCTGCCGAATTAATGAGGCCTCGTGATAAATAAATTGTGACTTTCGGGCCTGACAAAAGTTTGAAGGCTTCGGGGAGATTATTTTAATAACTCGACGTTTCGACGGAGTTGTTGTGCTTATAATAAATGGCGGCGCAATATAATATTCATTACGCAACGCAAACATATGTCACGTTATTGTTTAGGTGGGAATACAAATTAGGTAGTCTCGTTTGAAGACATTGCGCTGTCCTGGCGGCTAAATAATTGTGACGACGCGTAGTCGCGTGGGGAATAATGAGTGCTAATTTTGAAAATTGAGAGCTTTTTTTGCTTAAAGGTGTAATTAAAATCTGTACTTGGTATTTGTATTTAAAGTCTGAATAAAATTAAATTACATCACTTAAATATCAATTAAGGAAATTAACGTTTAGCAAAACTAAAATCGTTACAAAATAATACTCTAGTATTTATGCCCATCGGATTTGAAAATATAAATGCAGCATAAAAAGATATAGAGCTTTCAAAGCTTTTAATTTACTTTTATCGAAAGCGAACTTAATGTGTGGTTAATTTGAAACAGGTCTTCAGAAAGTTTAAGCTCTGCACTTCTGACAAATAAGGTAACAGACAAAAAGAACACAGTCATTGCAATAAATAGAGTAATCAAAAGTATGCGGAGGCTAGTTCAAATGATTATTTAGTAAATAAAACAGGAAATTAAGCATAATGTATGCAAATTTCATTTCATTCTGAAATACTTCTCAAAGTACCGTCGAATAATTCGTATCCAGGTTAAGGTTCTATAATAGGCAACTTGAATATTTTTGATTTAAAGAAACATTTTATTAATATTAAATTATCTCTCGGTACGGTAGGGGATTCACTCCTCTCCACTTCTATCGATAGAATAACCGTTTTAACAATATCGGTTTAGCTTTTTCTATCTTGACTACACCCCAGACTGTGTTGGCATTAACGTCCATGTTCAGTGACTTCTTGAGCTTTTCTGTCACTACGTCCTAGTCTTGGGTTCAGTTTGGCAGAAACGAATCACTCATTCCAGGAGAAACGTGGCCAGTAATAGTGCCTGTTTGGTAGTACAAGGTGAATGATCACTATTTTATGTTTTCGTTGAAAAAACCCTTTTTTTTAAAAAACGTCCTTTTGTGAAAATTATTGAATTATTTTACGCTTGTTGCACGAAATTCACTGGAGCCAATTTTCCTTAATCGGAGAGGTCAGAAATATTGTATGACTTAAGAATTCTTTCAAAATACAACAGAAACTTGCGAATCTGCCCATTGCACTCACTTGTCACTTGTGGTTCTCTTCAGTACTTGTATATCATGGAGAACTGACAACGAAGATATGTTTTTCTCGAGCCAGATCTAAAATTTATATAATGGAGAAACATAATTAGGATTTGTTTTTTTCAACAAAATTTGGCTAAGCCATTCGGTGACTAAATTAGCTTGAACGTTGGATTCATTTCACGGTGTATTTTTAGCCCAGTTTCATCTTCATTAAATATTCTACCAGGAGGATAAAGTGTTCTTGTCATTTTAGTTGCTAAAAACTCAAAATATCATTTGGTTAAAATTGTATGCAGGGTGCACTGTTCTCTTACTGGTTTGCGTATTGTTACAATGTCAGTATGTTGCCCGAAAAAATGTTTCAATCAACCTCGTTATGCTACTTTATTTCTAATTTAAATATCAGGTTTATTTTTCAAAAGCCACTTTATAGATCCTTTATTTCGAGCATTTTATTCTAGTGAGACCATATTATCTATACTACACAAATAAAATTTATTTTGCTGCCTATTTTCTAAATCAGACAAACGTGTAGATTTTGTACTTAGTGGTTTATATACAAGTAGTCCTAAAGATTTTTGAAAGTCCTTCACAATATATATAAATCTGGGCATAGAAATAGATCTGTACTAGGAAAATATTTTTGTAATGTTTTTAAACCCACAGCTTTGCTTTTCATAACTTCAATGACCTTTTTTATTTTTTCATTATCCTATGTTATCTTCTTTACTGAAGATGGAGGCATCTGAAAGCGAAAAATGAAAAAAAAGATACAAATGAAATATCACTCACAAATATTGTATTTACAACAATTAGAATCTATTATTATTATATATAAAATATTTTTCTATGTTTTATCAATATTTCATAGAAAAAGGTGCATACAACTTAACTTATAAACAAGAAGGATAAAACATGGTATTTTCAAAATATAAAATAAAATACAAAAACAGCATCAACAGTTTCACCGGTGTGTATTCGATTTGTTCGAGGAAGAAAAGAATGGGTCTTCCTCTCAGGGGAATTTGAACAAAAAAAAAATTTCCTTGCATTTTTCCATATTTCCATTTTAGAACTAACGAAGAGATTCAATATCGTTAGAGGGGACCACATTACCACCTTTTCCTATATTAAATTCAGTTTCACAGCGGGTCATCATTAAATATCAATTTAATAAAAATTACTAGTTTCGGATTAAATTTTAAAAACATGAACTTAAAAAATTGAGTACAATTTATATTATACTTAATATTGTTTGGGATTGTGATATGCATTTCATGGTGAATTAATCTGATTGCTTTTATTATAATTAAAATTATTATTATCGTGTTAGTTTTTATGCATAATTATTTAAACGAAACTGTCACTAATTTTTTTTATTAACTTTCTGGTAAATATGTTATAAGTTTTCTTGAGATTTTGTCCTGTTCTCGTGTTAGAATTGTGATATCAAAATTAATTTAAATTTTTTTTAAATCACAATACTTTATTACAATTTTTTGAGAAAAAGGCCTTTTGTCGAAATAAATGAGTTAATGAAGTTTAATTTATTAAGTAAATTATTTTATTCTTTCTTATTTGGTTTTTACGTGTAATTACTTAAAACTCTCACTAATTTTTTTTTAAATTTTCTGGTTAATATGTTATATGTTTTCTTGAGATTTTGTCCTGTTATCGCGTTAGAATTGTGATATAAAAATTAATTTTCATTTTTTTTAATCACAATACTTTATTACAGACAATTTTTTGAGAAAAAAGCCTTTTGTCAAGATAAATGAGTTAATGAAGTTTAATTTATCAAGTAAATTATTTTATAAAGTGGGGCTAACTTTTCCGATATTTTTGGGATACCAATAAATTTTTTACGAGTTTATTGCAAAGTAATAAAAGAAATTGGCACATGAAAACAATTTTATGAATTCAATCTCGTATTAATATTACAATATTTGCAAATTATTAAAAATTATATCTGTTTTAATATTCAAAGAAATAAACAAGCCTATTCAATTTGCTAGCAAGAAATTAGGTCTCTCAAAATATTGGTTAAAACGAGGATTCCGTTAATGAAAATGAGGCTCATCATAATAACGTGATCAGCGGGGTCGTGTCTACCAAAAGTACGAAAGATAAAGAAATTAAGTCTTTACTAGTTGCTTCGTAACTAAGTAGAAATAATCGTTATGTTTACTTGAAACTTTTATAATTTGATTTCTTAGAAAATAAAGGTTTGAAGATGTTCTATTTACTTTAAAGCTTCGACCTCTGTAACGAACTTTTGTACGAAGCTTTTTACGTGTAATGAGAAACGTTACTTCAGGGAAACAACATGGTACAAAACAGTAATTAAGAGGATTTTAAGCTACTATTCACTATTTTACTTCTCTGAAATTATTGAATTTATGGATTAATCTTGAAAAAGTAAGAGCAAAATTCGAGCGAGCGATCTTACTTTTTCAAAATTAATCCATAAATTTTACAATGATGAATTTTTAGATGTGAAAATCTATCAAGATATGTATTACCATTTTGTATTTTACCGATAGAAACCTATACGTATTACGCTTTTTTTAACGTTCTCTTTATAACTTGAATTTATGATTCCGATGCAATCATATTTAAATTGATTTCCCTAGTTGACGTATTAGTTTCAGCTGATGACGAAAATACAATTTTAAAGCTAATATATTTGTTAAACAAGATAATATAAGGAGGGTTACCATGTCATGACAAGTAACATTTTAGTTATACTTGTTAAGATAAAAATATTTTATATTTCCAATGAATAATCTATCTAAGCCACATTAAGTAAGTTTCCAGACAGACTAAGTGAAATTGTAAAACATAAATTTTCAAGTTGTCTCTTAAAGAAATAGTAAAGTAAACGGCATATGATATAACAAAGTAAAACCTTTGCCTTATGTACTCATATTTATCATAAAAAGAATAAACGATAATGATAATGTCGTGAGCATTAAAAATACCCGCTTCTATAATCTTAGTGCTTGTCTTATTATCTTATTAAAGAAACATTTGATTCCGTGGTTAATTAAGCGCAAAATTACCATCTTCAAGATAAACGTTCGGCACACTGCACTAAACTGTATTGTAAACTAAAGTGTCTCCAAGATTATCACTAACTTATTCATGTTGATTATGACCAAACAAATAAATGAAAAGAGAAATGAAAATTTACGGTAGCGTAGTAAATACTATGCAGTATCGTATTAAGAAAATTCCTTTTTAGACGGAGGTTTAGGGAAAATTGCTTAATAATCTTTAGGAAGTATGTCAGTGATATATCAAAGTAATTTTACTCCTAAAATCAAACAAATTTCCTTTGTGTCTAGCTAGTTTCAAATTATTTTGATAAAGAGAATCTTAAATAAAAATAGCCGAGCATTAAACCACATTATAAAATGCATTTGACATCGTTCAACAATATTACAAAAGTTTATATGCTTTGCTACTACTGCTATGTAAGGAATCCAATTCTATCAGGATTGTTATATAATTTCTATTGGTTTTTAAAGTATTACATTCATTTTATGTAGTGATAAATATGCAAGGAGTCATTTCCGTTCGAATAACGTAAAAGCACCTGCGGTATTAATTACTAATTTAATTTTATGAAAGGATAAATTTTAAGTATTTATTAATTAGTTCCCTGTAGGAACTTGATTTCTTTATCCACATTAAAATACACATATTTTTTTTTTGATTTAGATAAGTACCGATTTGCATACAGTTTCATTAAGCATAATGATTTCACGAGGACGTAAAATATGTAATATGAAGAATTTGCCACTTTTAAATTATAGCTTGAAAATTAATAAATAACACTTTCTGGGTAAAATTTGATTACATTTAATTTTTTTTACAGATGAAGCACAGCCAGTCCATAACGATTGTGTGAAATAAATGGTATCAAAATTATGGTGGTAATAAATAAACTCGCCAGGTGTGGGTAGAAATGGTGCGCGGAGAGTTCTGTGCTCTGGGCATTTTGTGCCGCAATGAGTTTATTATCCATTTATAATTCTTAACCATAGCTGTTTATGATGACTGAAAAATGTTTAGGCACCCCTGTTTGCGAACTGTCTATAAAAGAAAATATTTTTTCAACGAACCTGGTATCCAGTGCCGTCAGCTCAATATAATGGTTCTTTATAATAGTCATTTAATGCATAAATGATTCAGAAACAGGGAATTGTTTTTCTAATGTTCCATTTTGTATTTATAGGTACATAAATATAAAAGAAAGATTATGTTGTAACTATATTTTTCCCTGGTTACGTAAAAATTGTATTAAAATAATATAAATTTTTTCGGAGTTACACATTATTTTATTGATATGGAGTGAGCGTCGATGTTATTTGAAATTGACCTTCAGGCTCTTGGGAGATTAAACGCAAAGCGATACTTATATTTATAAATTGTCCTTTAGACACATCAATCGTTTTTATAGCCAGTTTTTATTGTGCATTTGTACAATGACATGAGTACATGAATGTGTCTAACGCGAGTCTTGCATGGCATTGCTAATTTGAATTGTCATGTCTGATAGAGGTAATTTGAATTGTCATGTTGAATTGTCATGTCTGACAGAGGTCAAGATTATTTTCTTCGAATTTCACAGTTTTTGAAATTATGTCAATTCTAATATGTGTTTCCAGTTGCGGCTAAATTGGAAAAGTAGCTTGCAGGCGGTCTCTACAAATTTATTTATGGTGAAAGCGGTTATGGAAAAATATAAAACGTGCTTGTTTTGTTAGTTTTTTTATTATTATGTATAAAAAAATATGTAACAGAATACACTATTTCCATAAAAATTATTACATATGACTTAATGGTTTGTTCTTTGACTTGTTCTTTTACTTTGATTTCGACTTTTTTGGTTTTATCACAAAAACGTTTTGACTTAAACTTATTGAGTATAATCAATTTCCACCTTGATATTGTTTGAAAAATAATATTGAGAACTATTATTTCATTAGTTTCATCTTATAAATGACGCATCATGTTGCCAGCTGTAAACGTTGTAAAACAAGACATACTATGAAAATGAAAAGATATCTTCTCATAAATTCTCAAATATAGAACTAAAGTTGAAAAAATTGTACTGCTTTCAGCTCAGAAAATTATTGTGGATTATATATTCTTATCAAAGTTATTTCTATGTGTATTTAAGAGGGTACAAATATTTTTGATGCCGAATAGCTAATACCAACATCTTGTTTCAATTATTTTCTCTGGGGCACATGAGATTTGGGCCCATGTGTGTAATTGTAAATATACAACAATATGTTGTCAGTTTTATTAGGGTTTTTATTCCTTGCCCCATTTACGTCTTATTATAATAAAAACGAAAATTCATAATTTTATACAATTTGTAATACATTTTGTATATTTTTTACTCAAATCTTTGGAAATTTATGCGCATATAGTACGGTCATAATATAATTATATTTTAGTGCAATATAGATGACGAAAGAAGAGATTCAGTCAAAAGCGTTGTAGTATGATAGTAAAAATAAAGTTCCTACACTACAAAGTAAGAAAGTAGTGGCGGTATTGTCATATGATACCTGGAGTCATCATCTTTGTGCATAAATAATGGAGTCATTTCTAATGTTCGATATCTTCCTTAGAGATAACGTTCCTGTCCAAAATCCTGATTTTATCAAAGTCAAGAATATTCTTTATTCTTAAGAACTTCAGGTCTCAAGAAATTGAAGTTGTTATATGTTAGTTAGAAATATCGGCAGTGAAATATTAGTTAATTATAAATTTTGTTCCCAATTTTGGTCTAAATTGGAAGTAAATAATAGAAGCAATAATTGTAACATCGTTTACTGTAATTCTAGGTCGTCTGAGTGATTTCATTTAAAATAATATGTAAAAATATCTAGGCCAATGTTTCTCAAGGAGGAGTTTTTTCGTCCATTTTTTTTCCACATTTATTAACGAGGTTGTCAAGAATATATAAAGCAATTTTTAATTTTATGTTTATGACTTTCATACTGATGTACATTCTAAAACAGTCGACATCAACGCCCCCAATAAAAATATCACTTGGGCCAGCTAATAGCCCCATTAAATGGGTCTGTTGGTTAAACCAAATAAATTAAATAATCTACCATCGGTGGTAATCAGATTGTTTTTTAAACTTAAATTGAATTGACGTATGTTATGCTAAATGATATACCTATGTAGGTCAAATATTAAAAACTTGTATATAGTTATTGATAAAAATCTTAGCAACCTCAAGTAAATGTTGATTGTCGTATCTTCAGTAGATGACGTCCACTCAAGAGTCTTCAAAAGTGTCTAGTTTTCGAGACAAAAATCCATTTCTAATATTATGATTAGATCTTACTGAGGATTATTTTAAAAAAATTATACATTTTGTATTACATTTTTAAAGTTAGAGTACAATTCACTTGTCTGACTAGGTTTAGGTTTTTATTTTTAAAATCAGTTGTGTTTTTTTTTAAAATGAAAACCATTTTCTATGAAAAGTCCTTCTCTGTCCAAACTACAAAACTTTAGAATAAACTAAATCTTGACTGAATGCAAGTCTCACTTTCTTATTTAGCTTTATAAAAACTTAAAGACTTAGGGCAAAAATATCTCTTAAAGACTTAGGGCTGTCTCTTTGTGATATTTATATGTTATCATATTAAACCTACAATATTGAACATAATTTTTGAATATTCTTGTAAAGGATAATTTCTAACAAGTATTTTTTCAGAAAAAAAAAAATTTTCTTAGGACGAAAGTAAGGTAAGTCGCTGAATTTTAACTTACAGAAGTAAAATAACATAACAATTTAAGAAAGCAGTGCTAACTTTTCTGCTATTACTGAAACATAAACAATTTTCCTTGAGTTTAGTGTAAAATAATAATAGAAATTGGTGCATTAAATAATTTTTGTCAATCCAATTTAGTATAATTTTCAAGTTTTCATTTTACATTTTCCAAAACTTTTGTCTACTCTTTGATAAATAAATAGTATAAAGGAAGCCTATTCAATTTATTAGCAATAAATTAAGTTTCTCGGAATGTTAATTTAAGCGGAGATTTTGCTAATGAAAATAAGTTTTATGATCAAAGTGAGATAAGCAGCGGGTAGACAAAATTAATAACGATAAAGAAATCAAGTCTTTAACTAGTTTTTTCATTATTAAGTAGACAAAATCGTTATCCCTGCTGGAAACTTTTATAATATGATTTCATATAAAGTAAATCTTAAAGATGTTCTATTGACGCTTAAGCTTTGACTCCTTTAATAAACTTTCGTGTAATGAGAAACTTTACTTCCAAAAATTAGAAAGTACACAAGAGTAATTAAGAGGGTTTTAAGCTTAATAGAAAGTAACTATTTGACTTTCCTGAAATTAAACTTATTTATGAATTGTACTGAAAGATTAAGAATAAAAGTTAAAGTAATATGTTAACTTTAAAATAATGAATCGTTAGATTATACGACTTAACTATATATTTATTATAATTTCGGCTTTCACCGACTAAAACTTATACTTATTATACTGTTTTTAATGGTTTTCACCATACTTTTGTATGGACGATTTCGGTTCAATCGTCACTAAACTAATTCTCATAAAATAGATTTACATGCATAGTGTATTAATTTCATGTGATGATAAAATAAAATAAAAGAGTGTATCTCTCTTGGAAGAAGACCTTTTTATTTAGAGGAAAAACGAAAATATGAGAAAAGTTATTATGTTATTACAAATAACATTTTGTTTATATATATATTAATAGAATAACATATTACATTCCAGCTCAACGATATATTTGTCCTATGTTAAGTATACAATATTCGAAAGAGAAAAAGGGAAATTAGAAATAAATGGTATATCACTAAATAAAGTAGTAGTTTTAGGTAAATCACTAAATAAAGTAGTATTTTTAGGTATATCACTAAATAAAGTAGTAGTTTTAGGTATATCACTAAATAAAGTAGTAGTTTTAGGTATATCACTAAATAAAGTAGTAGTTTTAGGTATTTTACTAAATAAAGTAGTAGTTTTAGGTATATTACTAAATAAAGTAGTAGTTTTAGGTATATCACTAAATAAAGTAGTAGTTTTAGGTATATCACTAAATAAAGTAGTAGTTTTATTGTGTGTATTCATGCTTACCGTAAAAAGTAAAGAAGATACGCTCCATTAAATTGCGATCTGAAGGAATTTGTGTTCTGAGCGATTAATCCAAAGAAGAAAGGCTTTTACTCCAAGCAAGTGAAAAGGCAGATGAAAACTAGTAAATGAATAAAAAGTTTATATGCACTATTTCTTTCACCAATATTTACAATAAATAAATATTTTTTTATTATATGAACTTTACCAATATTTAACTTATTCACCAATATTTTGCATAAAATAATATAGTCCAATTCTAGTAACAATTCTAGTAATAATAAGTATAATTCACATTAACGTTTTCACCAATATTTGCAATAAATAAATATTTTTTATTATATGGATATTATATGGACTACGATTAAATATAAATTCACAAAAATATATGAATATAAAACACGTGTTGTGTATTTAGCAATACCTCAATAACTATCTTGAATCTAGTATCAGTCACTATACACGCATGTTTAGTGTGGAACTTCAACCTGTCGATTTTTGTTGCATCGTGTGCGCGCATCGTGAAGTTTCACTCTCATCATTTTTTCATAATGCGCTTAAGAAGCATAACTTCAAAAATTTACCAAAATTTATGGAGATATTCTTCCGTTTCTACGATTTACTACGGTAATAGTGCAACATCTGAGAATAAACGCGTTGATTTTTAACAAATATCCGTTTCAATAAGCTTTTCTCCGTACTCGCCTTTTAAGGGAAACGTTTGATCACGTGGTCGATCAAGTGTAAAATTACCGTCTTCGAAAAGAGAGCTCGGCACAAAATATTAAGAAGTACTGCAAACAAAAATTCCTACAAGATTTTCACAAACCTTTTCATGTTGATGATGAGCGAACAAATACATGTTGGGGGAAAAGGAAAATTAAGGTAGCGTAGGAAATACTTTGCAGTATCGTATTAAGGAAATTCCGTATTAGACGGAGGTTAAGGGAAAATTGCTTTATAATCTTTAGAAAGTATGCTAGCTATATGCCAGAACTTTTTAATCCATTAAATATTTTCTCTTAAAATGTGAATAATTCTTTTGAGTGTAGCTGGTTTCAAGTGATTTCGATCTAATAAATATATAAGCATTAGGTCACATTAACCAAAATGCTTTTAACTTCATTTGGAAATGTCAAACAAGTATATACGTTACTATTGCCACGTAAGGAGTTCAATTCTATGAGAGTTATTATACGGGTTTCAATTCTATTAGCTTTTAAAATATGTTACTCAATTGGTAGAATATAAAATATAAAAGGAGCCATTTTTTACGGCAACATAAAATCAGACAAGGGTAAATTTTTTTTATACACGGGCCAAGAAGTTGCAGACAGAAATAACATTTTACATGAGTTATTAGGTTTGTGAAAGGGTACATTTTTAAACATTTATTGTTTTGTTTGTTATAAGAACTGGATATCATTATCAAAATAGCTGGGAAAAATATTTTTAATTTGGAGGTTGTTTTTAGTTTTCTTGAGTATATAGGTTTTACAAACAGATAAAATATTAAACGTGAAAAGTTACCAAATTTCAATTATAGTTTGAAAGTGAATATTATATTTCAAGTAAAGTTTGATTATGCTAATTTTGTTTACAGACGATGCGAACAAAGTTCATAACGATTTCGTGAAATAAATAACGTCAAAATTACAGCAGTAATATATAAACTCGCCAAGTATGGGTACAATTTATGTGCCGAGGATTCCGCACCCAGGATATTATGCGTTAAAATGAGTTTATTATTCATTTACCGATCTTAAACTTAACTATTTATGGTGATTGAAAAAAGTATTGGTCACGCCCATTTGGGGAGTTTTTAATATTTATTCCATTTATTTGCATTACACGAATCGCAATACAATGTACAAATATTATTGGTTGATTTATTATTTCGTAAATTTCACTCTATGATAACGTTATTCCATTACGCTGTTAATAGTATTATTTATAACGAGTTTACATGTAATATTAAGTATTTTAAGGACTTTTAACGTAACAAACGGAAACCCTTTATATCTTAACTTTATCCTTAACGGAAAACCTTTATATCTTACATAGAAATAGCACTACTTAAACTTAAATTGAAGGCGTTAATCCCGTATATAAAAGGGTAATGGGACAAAACGAGATGGGAGATTGTATTAAAATAAAACTCAATTCAAAAATTGAGTTTATTTTAATACAATCTCTGCTGAAGTTGTTGAGAAAAATGGCTACGGCATACAAATGGACATACACTGACCTCGACGATTCACAAACGGTTATGTTTTTATATTTAATGTCCGAAACCCAAAAATGCTTGTATCAGTTTTGAATATTTATTCCGTGTTTACTAACATCTTTTTTTTTGGAAATAAGATACCAATGATTTAAGGATAAACTACTTGATTGTTTTACAAAACAATATTTTGTAAACGTCAATTTATTAGAATTTAGTACTAAGCGAAATAAAAGCAGATTGTTATTAAAGAAATCTTATGCCTTTCTGAATTAAACTTTTTTCCAGTTGTTTTTAGTCTTCAGGGTCAGAGCTGGAAAAACGGGACATATGAAAAATTTCGGTACTTGAATGTCCGCCCATCTGTACCTTATTTTAATACATGGTAAATTACGGTCAAATGACGGATTACATTTTATATCTTTTTGTTTTACGTATTGTATGGGTTAAAGTGTTATAAAACTATTTATCCCTTTTTTCACTAATTTTTAAACGAATCGATTAACGTAAAATAATCGAAAAACATATCGATTAACGTAAAATAGTCACAAGTCATAGAAAACACTTTGTTTTTATTAAATAGAAGAAAAGCGATGCATGGGATAAAGTTCAATGTGATATTTATTCGATAAATCTAGACGCAAAGTTCCAAGTCCTTTATCTAAATTCACTCTCTTCATGGGCTTGACTGGATTCATCTCAACTTTTTATGGCAAAATTGATAACGAGGAACTTGCAACTTTTTACATTAAAATTTTTGATGAGGTGTATATTTACATTATATATTTTATGCATGAAATTTGGTATTAAGTTATGGTTTTTCCGAGAAATTTACTATGAAAGATATATTTTTCTTGTTTTTTAAATTAAGTCAAGACTTTTGCATTTTCCATAGTTTCTTTATAGGAGAACTCGTATATCCTAAGGTGTCTCTCATTTTCGTATTTCCTTGGCTATATTTTATTACTACAAGTATTTGTGTTATGGTTAAGAGGTTTCAGAGCAAGATTAAAAATGCTCTAAATAGAACAGACAGAATTAAGAGCGAGATTAAAGAACCTCTAAAATCCTTATTTATTTAAGCACTTTTAGAAAGGTTGATGTTCTTATTCTTATATTATTTTATGCAACGTGAATGCTGATACAGAGATCTATATTCTAGAATATAATCTGTCTTGTGTTTATTTCCTTTCTTTTGTTGAATGTTGACGAAGTTTCAATATTACAATTGTAATTGTTTATATCCAAAACGGTATCTATAAAATGGTATCATATATACAAATTTTTTGATCATTTTCTTTTAGTAATTTTTATTTTCTTAAATTTGATTTGTACGTAAAACAATAATTATATTTAAAATATATCCTTTAGGTAGGTTAACGATATTATGTACACGTATCTGATACGATACTTGGCGGTTATTTTAAGTTTTGTCCTCCGAATGGTCATGTTTAGTTTTTAATTGATGAAATGACCATTCGGAGACAATTTTGTCTCCGAATGGTCATGTATTGATGCAAATGTATAGAATGAATCGAGGCCAAGACTCTATCTATATGTTATTAAGAGGTTTGTTGTCAGTTCCTCTTTACGAATTTTGTTACCGTAAAAGCTAATACTAAAATACGAAAATATTTCAATTTTTCTGGTTTCATTTATTTTTTTATTATTTTAAATCATAAAAGCTATAATACAATGTGTTATTTACGTAAACAATATTATATATGACGTTTAATGAAAAGTTGGAATACATGAGATACAATGAAGTATTTATAATATTTTATCTAGGGATTAGAGACGTGAAGAGGTTTTTAAAGTTTATTTAAGACTGTTTTAATCTATTAAAAAAAAGACGTAGAGTGTATAAATTTTGTCGATTATGTATATCAATATATTAGCGACTTTAAATTTGACTGTGATGGCCTTTTGGGACTTTCAAATCGGATACCTTTTCTATAAACATGTATTTATTAATTTACATCACTACTTGTAATAATGACCTAATTTCAATTTATGAACTTAATTTGTTTACATTTTTTAATATTAATTTACTCTTTCTAATCTAAAAACGCGATGAAGGTATTGTACTTTCCTATATGTATTGAACTAGACAAAGACTATTTGTGACGTTTAATAACTGCTGTATAAAACTTATCTTAATTATGTACTATGAATACGTCTCTGGCGAATATAAGACTGAAACCCTACGTGTACAATTACAGCGTGTGTATTAATATTATCATGTTCACATCCTTGATATATTTCCGTGTTATTATTATGTAAGACAGAAAGCCATATTTTAATAGAAGTCGTAATATAATATAGTTTCTTTTTTCTTCAAGTTTTTACTTATACTAATACCATTACAATAAATATATAAAGTAAACTATTGCAGTTACGTTTTAGTATAATAAAGATGATAAATAATAAACACAGCAAAAGCGGTTTTAGCATGCATTTAAAAATTATGTGCGTAAGCGATTACTATGTGTAAAAATAGTGCTGGTACTGTTGTATGTCAAAAGTATAGTCAACATTTTTATGCACAGAAAACATTTTTCTAAAGTCCGACATCTTCCATGGAGACTTCGTCCCTGATCCAAACCCAAATGTCAGGGACTTTGTCCTAAGTAGAAATTGTATCTTTAAAATATAATTTGTCAAAATATATTTTAAAGATACATCCCACTTATGGGTTAAATAAAAATTGTTTTAATTGTTTACTCATAAAGCGTTATAAAATGATATAAAATAAATACCTTTGAAGATTTTTCAAATTTTAATTAAAAAGAGATATTGAATGTTGTTTATAGGAGTGTATGATGAATTTAATGAAGCCCTTTCATAAATTTATATATGGGTATGGCCCCGGTGAGCATGGTGAATAAATTTGTTTGTGCTTTTTATGTTTAGAGAATTTCAGATCTTAAGAAACTGAAGTTTTTTTACTTAAAGGAAATATAATCAGTTAAATGTTACTTTATTGTAAATTTTCTTCTAAATTTCCGTAAAAAGTGGGGATGAATAATATAAACAATAAATATAGCGTTTATCACTAATTTTAGCATTTATCATAATACAAATATAGGCCACTTTAGAGATTTTTATCGTAAATAATATTTAAAAACATCTGGGCCAATATTCCTATTATCCGGTGTACTCGAAGAAGGGGTATTATCCTCACTTCTTTTTTTCAATGTGTATTATTGGCGTCTTCAGGTGTTCATGCAAAAATTTTAATGTTAAATTTATTATTTATAAACGAATGTAAATTTTATAACATTAGTCATCAAAGTTTTCGATGAGGACCTCGTTTTTATCAGGCAATGGGCTCATTAATGGTGTCTATTAGTCACTCTAATTAAGTTAAATAAACTACAGTTGTTGGTAGTTCAAGACTAGTTTCTGAAATTAAACTGGATTTCCGCATTTGACATTAAATTATATATCAATCTCATTCACGCTAAAGGTCAAAGACTTGAATATACTTCTCGATAAAAATATTAGCTAGCAACCTCAAGTAAATGATGTTGGTTTTCGTATCGTCAGCAGATGATTCCCTCAAGGGTTTCTTCAAGGGCCTAGTCATTAAGATCAAAATGCATTTCCATCAGACATTATATATATGTGTATATATATATATATATATATATATATATATTGTGTTGGTTAAATTATATTTATGTTGGCAATTTTCGAAAATTATCTAGAAAATATGGGAACATTTTAGAAGCTTCCTTGATTAAAAATATATAAAGGGCGCGGCACGCTCCCTCTGATTTAGTAGTAATTAACACGCATAACGTATTGACGACATTAAGACACATGTGAGACATTGTCTACGAGTACCAATCTGGTCATTTTGTTACCGAAGCTAGGTGTAACATATTTGTAGCTACTGCAAAACGATGCTTCCAGCGGTTTCGTGGCTGCCATTATTCCCTGACTAATCAACCATGCTCTGGTCGACCAGTGGAATTAGATAGCGACAGGTTAAAATCGTTAATTGAAAAATATTCGCGATTAACGATACGTTGGCTAATAAACGAGGTCGAGTGCGAAATATACAGAATCATTTATCCCGCTTGGGAAAAAGTTTCAAATAGGGCGCGTGGGTAATACATGAACTTAGCCCGGACCAGTCGTAGCCGTAGCCCGGTCCTCATATAGCCAAACAGACTCTCCTTAAAGTTTTGGATTTTGGTTGGAAACAGATCACCCACCCGCCATATTCCATAGACCTTGCACCCACTGATTATTGTTTGTTTAGATCGCTCAATAACCTCCTTCGCGAAAAAAAACTTTGATGATGAAGACCACCTACTTATTACAGTTCTTTGGCCAATTTTTTCATCTCAAACCACTTGAATTTTACGTAAATACTATCCACTACCCGTCAGTGCGTTGGAGACATGTAGTAAAAATGATGTCTATATATATATATATATATATATATATATATATATATATATATATATATATATACATGAAACTAATTTTTATCACAACTTTCTATTTATGTTTTGGTCTTATTTAAACGCAAACGCATATGCACAGAGAGCTCTTTATTTATGTTGAGATATTGGTTTGTCATCACATATATTCTAATGACTTATGATCAAATAAGTAATGGAATTCAAGATATATTTTTTAATCTTGTTATAAACAATAATTTACAATATAATTTTTTTGAGAAAATGCCTTTTCTGAATACTAAATGATTTATCAAGGTTCATTTTATTGAAGCACAGTAACGTAACAGAAATTGGTATACAAAGAAATTTTATGAATTCATTCCCATATAATAAAGAGCAGAGTATTTTCAATAATATTTTACAAAGCTCATGCCTATTTCTTGTTCGAACATTCAAAGAAATAAACAGAGTTATAGAAATCTATTCAATTTCTTAGCAAGAAATTAATTTTCTCAGAATGTTAGTTTAAGCCAAGATTTCGCTAATGAAAATGAATCAAAGTGGTATCAGTGGTAGGTAGACAAAAGTGCGAATGATAAGGAACTTAAGTCTTTAGCTGGTTATTGCGTAAATAGGTAGAGAAAATGGTTGTTTGAAACTATTAAAACATGTTTTCATAGAAAATAAACCTTAAAGGATGTTCCAATGACGGTAAAGTTTCGATTTACGCAATGAACTTTCTTGAAAAGCTCTTTATGTGTAACGAGATATTTTGCTTCCGGGAAAGGAGAATTACACAAGAGTAATTAAGAGTATCTTTAGCTTGAATAGAAGTAACTATTTCACTCCCCTAAAATTAAAATTATTAATGAAAATAAATAAGAATAGTTGGAAGTTACGATCTGTCTATATTTTTATAATTATTTCGGATTTCATCGATCAAAACCCATAATTTTTACGTTTATTTAATGGTATTCACTGAACTCATTTCGAAGTCATGTTATGTAATTTTTGTTCTGATCCCCTAAATATTTTTTCGTAAAAATCTTCAATGTAAAATCAATATAAATCATGTATACAATTTAATATTGAACCTAAGAAATAATTAAATAATATAATAATTGGCACCAAATGAAAGTTATCAAGAAATTGGAGAAGCTAAGTAGCTTAGAACGAAGAGGTACAATATCAGAAACAATTATATAAAGAAAACGACTAATAACGATGTCTGCCCCCCTATATTTTTTTCTAAAATGTCTTTAATATACAGGTAGATTAATTCTATAGTTTTATTATGTGCGTAGGTAGTAAAGTAAGTAACAACCAAATTTACAGCCTATTACTAATTTAGATTTAGATTTAAGTTAAAATCAGACTAAGGTAAGGTATAATTATGTATTAGCCAAAATTTCCGAAAAGAAGTCAAACTTTAGCAGGGACAGTAATTTTATGAAAGGATAAACTTAAGAATTTATTCCTTTGTTATAGATTTCTTCATAGATACTCAAAAACAGAGAAATATATTTTGATTTGAGTCTAAACTTAATTTCAGTTATATTTAGCATACTGGTTTCACAAAATGATGAAATATGGAACATGGAAAAGTTACGAGGTATAAATTAAACTTTGAAAATTAATAATGTCTTTTATGTAAAGATTGACTATTTTATTATGTACAGAAGTTTTTATGGAAGTTTGACAATTTTATTTTTAACAGAATTTTTTACAAACATAGTTTTGCTGTGCTCCTTGCACATCAAAATTAGTTTTGAAAATACCCACTGCGATAGTAGTTACTGAGAGAAACTTTTGTGGCATACGAATCGATACCGGTTTAACCATTAAGGTTCCTTTTAGAAACGGAATCATGCTTGTGCATAATTGTATCGTAGGTTTTTAATACTTATTTTATGTTAAGTGACATCTTCTTTTATTAGAAATGAGATCATTAGCATATTAATACGTAATTTCATGAAAAAGGTAGTTGAAATATTTTATAGAACAAATTTAAGTAAAATTGAGCTTGATAAACTTAAGCATTAACCGAGATTTCGAAAGAGGTTCAATTAAAGAATTCTAATATTTTTTTTCTTTTCTTAGGGAAACACATTTATTCAGAAAACCTTCTGAATCATTTTTTCCTATTATTTTAATGTTCGGTATCAGAGCTTGAAAAATTAAATTTATCGGTAATTGCAAGCCCCCATCTGATGTTAGCTTATTTTCACATTACACATAGTAATAAATCCAAGAATAGACGTAAAGTAAAAAAAAGATAATTTTTGTATTTTTAGAGATAACTTAGGATCAAACAATCAACCGAATTTTGTTCTATTTTTAATCGTACTCCAAGAGGTACTCGTAAAAACAAAAAAATAGAAATGATGTTATAAAATTGTTTGGCCTGTTTTAGCTATTTGGTTTAATTGTTTTGTTATTCAGTAATTACAAGTTGAGAATATTCTCGTACATCCGAGGACATTCTCGACCATTCCGGTCTATTTCATTCTAGGACATTGGAGGATATTATAGTATATTCTCACTGATTCTAATACATTTACACATAATATTACCCGAACATTCCAGAAAATTCTCGATACTTTCCGGTCGAATTCATTCTAGTACATTCGAGGATATTCTCACTTATTCCAGTACATTCTATGACGGGAGTTTTATAGTGATGAACCGTGGAAAATGCCCGAGGTCGACCAATTTCAACCGCTATATATTCAAAATCACCACAGCCACCTACACCACGTAACCATCATAGTGCACGATGGGAAACTCAAGACTACTCATATACGTGTGTATATATATACATATATATATATATATATATATATATATATATATATATAATAAATTAAACGTCCTATCGATTAATGTGAACCATTTATTCAAGTCATAGAAAAAAATTGTTTTTTTAAAACTAGAAAAGTCCGATATATGGGGCAAAATTAAATATTGTGATAGATATTAAATAAGTTCAGATGCAAAGCTCTAAATCCTTTATCTACATTTACCTAGTGACGTTCTTCAAGAACTTGGCTGCAATTAACAGTAATACTTTTCATGACAAATATATATATATATATATATATATATATATATATATATATATATATATATTTACGTTACATACTTTATGCAAATTTTTTGACATTAAGTCATGGTTTTCTCGATTTTGATAATTTTTATTTAATGATTTTTTTTAATACTCTAGTTTCATAAATAAATAGACAAGAAATGTGTATTTTTCACAGTTTCTTAGTCGTAGAATCCTTATCTCCTTAGATGTCTACCATTTCCGTAGTTTCTTAGCTATAGTTCATCATTAATACTAGCATTTGAGCTACGGTTCAAAGAAGATATAATTCTTTTTCATTTCTACGTAATGTTACGTTAAACGGGGATAAAACGCTCTAAAATCCTTACTAATGGTAATTTATAAATTTGCTGCTGTTTTGGTTTGAATCATTGCTGCAAATAAATACTGATATAAACGGCTATACTTCAGATAGAGGATATAATATTATAATTTCTTTTTGTTTCTAAAAGTCGATAAAAGTTCAGTATTAGATTCATTGTCTCTATTTACATGAATCGTTTTTGTAAGACTTATGGTATTGACCTTTTCTTCAAAAAAAAATTTCTTTTGGCTCTTATAAAAAAATATCTAATGGGAAAAAAAATGCGTTTTAACTTCATGCCAGAAGTATGACGTGCTTCGGGTATACTCGGCACTAAATCGAATATGACCGTATATTTTAATTTCGTCTATATGCTTAGTGAGTAATATATGCAGCGGTATTGCACTGGATAACAATAGAATGGGACTAAGGTGAGATTTTAATGTTCGGTCCCGTGTTTTTTCTTCTTTGATGTTACTGTAGGAAGTATTATTTATTGAATATATTTGGCGCTTATTTTGTAGAAATTCATTTTAATTTAATTTTTCACAACTAAATGAAACTACGTGATGTGGGTACTATTCCTACTTTATTTCAATTCTTTATCACGACTTGACCTAGGTTTCCTTGTATTACAATATCTTCAGGTGGGCAGTTTGTAAAAATAGACTCTTAGAAACTTACAACAGCATTTAGATGTTATACAAAACAATAGCGGAAGCGAGGTTTGCGCGGGTTTTCCCGCTCTTTGTATTAGGGACTTTATGGTGGGGGAGCGGTGTAGTTTTTATCATATTATCGAAAGCTACACAATATGCAAATATTTTAGTGAGGGTAATAAATTAAATTCTCAGAAATATATTTATTGATGTTGAGTTTATTTGCAAAACACCGCCCTCATACCAATAATGCTCCCCATATATTACAAATAAATAAAAAAGGCAATAAACTCAACATAAAGAGATACCGACGTTAATATATTAAATGAACAACTCAATCCAATATCATCACCAATACTTAATAACTTTTGGACATAATATAGTCAGAGAACATTTATATTGCAGTGTACCTCAAATTGTTTCAGCCCGGTAACACATCATCTAAGGAGACACATAACAAAAGAAGATAAAAAATGGGAGATATGTATAATTATATATTGTATAAATATATTACTGAGAATAACATCCATTTAATTTGTTACGTACACTGGAATATTAGCATTGCATAATCTAATAGAATAACATCAATTTAATTTATTACCCTTATTAAAATATTTGTATATAGTATAACTTTCGAAAATATGACTAAAACTACACCGCACTCCCACCATATACTCACTTATACAAACAGTGGGAAAACTGGCACAAACTCCGCTTCCGCTATTGTTTTGTATAATGTTTAAATTATGTAAGTTTCTAAGAGTCAATCTTTACAAATTGCCCACCTGAATGTATTGTCATACAACGAAACCTAGGTCATGGTAAAGAATTTAAATAAATTAAAAATAATAATACATCACGTAGTTTCGTTTAGTTGTGAAAAATTAAATGAAGTATTATTTCTTAATTGAATTCAAATCAAAAACCTTGTTTGTCCTATATTTTCTAAACCTTTATTTATTTTCACGTCAAAAGTTCTGTATTTTAAGTTTCTTGACATCTAGATATGGTTTAATGTTAAAGAATTGATTGTCGGCGGTCTTTGTTCCAATCGCTTTGCAAAATTTTCTCTTATTATTTTATGTATTTACTAACAAAATTCAAATAAAACTCTTTCTCTGCTATGCTCGTGGTTTACTCAGTTACATACTGAGTAAACCGCGGTCCTCATTATAATAAAAACGCATATTTTATATATGCACATATTTTTTATTTATTATGTCATATATTTTGTGTGTATTTATTATTATAACCTTTTATAAATCGATTGAGTGTACTTGTTTACATTAATGTATTACATATATTGCTAGTTGTGCCTACGACTTCATTCGCGTACAATTAGGAATAATTGTCTCTTACATGTTGCTCCTGAGTTTGAACGAACATAGTTTCTGAACGCAACACATAAGAGGGGCGCGGGGTGCGTCGTTAGAAGCGCAAGCGGTGCGGATGTTTCAGTAGCCATGGAACAGTGGAGTGGAGAGCGCCGCGCTTTTGCCGTCGAGGCGTACATTGCGAGTGGATTTTCGCTGTCTGTAGCACGCCGTCGATTTAATAATCGTTACAGTATTCGTTGATTACGTGATGGACCATCGATCAACCTCATTCAGTCATGGGTAGCAAGGTTCAGAGCTACAGGATCAACATTAAATAGGCCCAGGTCAGGACCTACACCATTGGTAGCCACGGATGAAAATGTCAAGCGTGTTATGGTTCCTATCGTTGAAAATCCCCGTTTATCACTGCGTACACGTTCATCGATATTGGGAATGCGAAAAACGCTCAAGTTCCATCCATATAAAATTCAAATTGTTCAAGATTTACACGATTCTGACTTTGAATTAAGAAAAACTTACGCGGAGGTGATGTTGTTGAGATTTCGTACTGCTACCCGGATGGGCAATATATTCTTTAGTGACGAAGCTCACTTTCACATTGGAGGATATGTGAATAAGCAGAACTTTTGTTACTGGGATGTCCACAACCCAAGACAAATACATCAAGAGCCTTTACATAAGCCTAAAGTAACAGTCTGGTGTGCCATGTCTGCATCTGCAATCATAGGGCCTTATTTCTTTGAAAATCAACGTGGCCAAACTGTAACTGTGAATTCGGAAAGATATGCCCAGATGTCAAATGACTTTTTCAGAGTAGAACTACAGAATAGTCTATCCTTCAACCAAAACACATGGTTCCAGCAGGATGGGGCCACAGCTCACACTGCTAATGTGTCCATGAATGCAGTGCGGCAGTTATTTCCAGAAAAAAAAATGTCCCGAAACGGTACCGTACCGTGGCCACCTAGGTCACCCGATTAAGCCCATGTGACTTTTTCTTATGGGGATACTTAAAATCCGTTGTTTACAAAACAAATCCGAGCACTGTGACACAACTTAAAGAAAATATTTGAGCCGAAGTCAGTAGGATACCCCAGTCGCTCTGCAAACGCGTTTTTGAAAACATGCGTGCTAGACTCGAAGAGTATGTCAGACTTGATGGCCGCCATTTGGAAAACGTGGTTTTAAAAAAATTAAATCCGCATTTTTTGTTATAAAGTTAAAATAAACCTAATTTGTATTAGAGGTGTAGTTTTTTTTACAATTTTTCAAACATTGAAATCTGCCACTAGTAGAAATCTACACCTGTACTATTAACATACTAAATTTGATCAAAAACCGTCCAGTAGATTTTGCGTTATACCCGCTTAAATTAATATGCAAATAGACAAAAATTCTAAAAACAGTTTTTCATTCTTCTGTTATCACTCCACATGCTAAATCAATTACCTTTTAAAACTATTTTCAATGTACAGTATTCATTTTGTTATATGTTTTTTAATAAAATAGACGATGTTATTTGGTCTCAAAGTTAATAAAATATGATCAGCTGAATGCGCATTATTTTGGTTGCATTCACGTGTATTCGCGAGTGCACAGGTAGTCCAAGACTATTATTAATTTTTATTACTTTTGGTTGTTACTTTTCATAACCAAAATTTACATCAGATATAGTACGATTATATTGCTTCACAAAATTTTTATTTTTACAATGTGGTCACACAAATTTTTTTTTCATTTCATAATACGTTATTTTTGATTTTACTGACTTGATGAAGATATCGTACCTTTCTTGATCTGTTCTATTATTTTAATTTCTATTGGTATCATTGAGAATAATCATTTCGATAATCTATTAAATGTAATCATTGAGCATAATTACTTTTATAACTACTTCTAGCCATAGAACATTGCTTTAAAAATTACCAAAAACTGTTACTTGATTTAGTTTTATACTAGCTGGGGTACCCGGCTTCGCTCAGGGAGTTGATATGAGATTGTGTGGTAGTTGGAATAATAGGATAAACTTTAAAATATAAGAAATAAACATTTTTTATTGATAACATATTCGAACTGGTTACAATACTTGTTTATAAACAACATTTTTTATTTTGTTATCCGGGTTATATATGTACAAATTTTTCTAATTTCCTTATCGAGAGCAAGCTACGTATAACTGACCGTGAGAAAAGCGGGATTCTTTGAGTTTAATGCCGTAATGTTTTAAAGTTTTCCTTGTGCTTTATTAATTGTAAAACTATAGGCTAATTTGATTGGAAATTGCAGTCTTTTAAATTGTAATGGCACTTCAGTAAAGACCAGTTGTGTTCTGGGGATAAATACTGTTGGTTCTTTGTTCTTTCCAGTCATAAGTTCGGCTTCGATGATGTTATTCGATAGCTGTTTGAGGATCATTCTTGTTCCATTACATAGTTTTGGTAAGTTGAGATTTCTAATTATCTAATTTTGCAGTCGAAGGCAGTGTAATGGCATTCTTGGTGTTCACAAAGAGTTTAAAAATTCCGTAGGGAAGTTTCTTAGACACTTTCTTCAACGAACTTCAAAAATTCCGTAGACACTTTCTTCAACGTTTACCATCGCATCGATCGATTTGTATATTCTCTCTCCACCGGGATTTTTTTTTTAATATTAAAGTTGATATCGTCGATAACATTATTTTTAGTTATTAAAATTGCCTTCTGAAAGAGCCGCTGTGGATCAGTGTAGTTGTGAACAAAGTTTGTATAAATTTGGTCTATGAGTTCTTTCTCAGTAGTGGCTATGTTGCAGAAATCACTGTTGAGTTCCGGTTGTCTGGTCAGTAGGATCACACATCCATTACCTATCTGTAAAAGTTTTTGAGCAAAATGAGCCGTTGTTTCGTCTTTTGATCGATAGTTCAACTCTCATATTTTTTGTTAGTCGCAGTATTTGTATGTGTGTTACATGTTGTTAGTATTATGGCAAAAAGTCTCTGATTTGTTCAGCTGAGGCTGTGAGTGACGCTTCTTGTAGTGTTAATTCCCAGTGGTTGTCGTTTTCCAGTAGATCTTGGCACGCTTCTCTGTACATCTGGCATCGGTAATCGTTAACAGTCTTGAGATCTGTGAAACTTGTTAGTCTTCATATTTCGTGTAGCAATATCCGGAGATAGAAACATTCGGCATAGTTCAGATGTACGGTATATGCTCAGCCTAGTGCATTAGTTTTCATGATTCCTGAATAATTCTCTACTGGGATTATTTGTTTTCGTCGTTGAAAGATTTTTCTTGTCGTATAATAGGTAACGACCTCGACATATAGTAATGTTTTCGCGAATGGATCCATTTGGCAAAGTTGGAAAAAAGGTGTTAATATTGCGTTCTTAGTTGGTTCGATTGCAATTTTTATGGTGGTATCCATGAAGAAGGTTATATCTGGTATAAAGGGCTATTACACGTACCGTGACTCGTTTCTGGGTTTCAACGGCACGTATATTGGCCACTTACTTTTATAATAAATATTGTTTATAAATGATGGGTAAATTGGCTCGATGGAAAATTCATGAAACAAGTCATATCTTTCCAAAAGAAAAAGAAAATCTCTCCTCATACATTGAGCTAAAGTCGAAAAATTGTGTTCCTTTTTACTCTGAAGATAATTGCGAATTATATCTTCTTGCTGAACTTAATCCTACTTGTACTGAATGAGAAAGCAGCTCGCTTTGATGTCGGCTAGCTGATGTAGAGAACTCGTCTCAATAATATAATCTGGGATTGATCTCTGGGGAAAATGAGATTTGGGCCCCACGTGTAACATTATAATACACACCAATGGCTATTATCTTGTGTCTGTTGGTGTTATTAGTATTTTAGTTCCTTGCTTTTTTACGTGTTATAATATAAATGAATAAAAGTCATATTTTGGAACTACTCATAGGAATTCCTTAATGTAACTTTTTGCTCGAGTACTTAAGTATTTTTGTATTTTTTAGTACTGTCACGATATATGAAGAAAAATAATTATAACGTTTACGTTTTGGTACAGCCAAGTTGACGAAGAAAGAAATTCACTAACAATCATAAATGAGTTGCTTATAAAAATGGTGCCCAAACACTGCTACGTATTAAAAAGGTGTTTTACCGTCTGTCATTTAGTACAGGCGCCGGAAGAATATTCTTAAAATCATCATCTTTGTGTACAGATAACATTTTTTTTAATGTTCGCCATATTCAACGATGATCATCTTCTTGACAGAAATTCCAAATTATGTCAAATTATAAAGACGTGCACACGCTTGTCGGTTGAAATAAACATTTTTTTTATTTACTCATGCAGAACGGTAAAATGATATGTAAATTATCCATGCACATTATGAGTTTCGGGACAAGGTTCTTTTAAAAATAACTATTTTAATGAGTACTTTTAATAATGTTCTCTTTTTTAAGTATTATAAAAAAACATTTAATGTTAAGTAAGTGCAGAATACTTTTTAAGAGTATTCTGCACTTAAAACTTCTTAAAACGTCGTATGTCGATGTGACCTCGGCGAACACAGCGAGCAAGTTCGTTTATGCTTCTTATATTTTGGGAACTTCAGTTCTTTTTTTAAAAAAGTGAAGTTTTTTTATTTGAAAGAAATATCGGCAGTCACGTATTACTTAATTATTAACTTCCGTTCTAGTTTTGGCCAAAAGTGAAAGTAAATAATTGAAACAATAATTACAGCGATAATTGCTACAACTATAGACCAAACAACGGTTTATTAACAATAAAAATGGTATCCTTAAATGTTTACATATGCCAAAGTGTATAGAACACTCACGTAGTGCGAGTTTATCTCGTACTTAAGAGATTTATTATTGTTTCTTGAAATATCTTCGCAATACGCAGACGGCAAAAAAGTTTGACTTTCGACATCTAGGCAAAAATGTACGTAGCTCAAAGATTTTGTTTTAAAACTGAAATTATTTAATTTAGATACGTAAAGGCAAAAAGCTACAAAATTGTTTGGTTCATTTTTAAATATGTGCAAATGATTAATTCACCAATAATTTTAACTTTAATTGTTCCTTTGAACTTATTAATTCGTTTTTGTAAAATTACAATAAAATCATATTATATATTTTTTTTAAAATGTCCGGGTGCAACATTTTCTGAAAGTATTAATTCCGGAAAGAAGCTTTTACGAAAGAAACTTATAACTCAATGATAAAATGCAAAGCGTAATAGAAAAAAATATTTTGCAACAGAAACTTAATTTTTTTGGATACTATTAAATAATATGTATTGAATATTTTACAATAAGAGAACATCAAAAAGAGAACAAGCTTAAATCATAAAAGTACCCACGAGTATGTATCACCATTCTCAATAGGAGGGTTTCGTAGAGGAGTGTTTCGTAGAGTGCCAGTACCACTCTCAATAGGAGAGTTTCGTAGAATACTCAGGTAAGCTTGAAAATTTAAGTTTTCAATAGTATTTTTATTAAACTATCTACAAATATTAATATCATTTTCTGCCACTTAATAAAGATATACAAATCTTTCATTGGCATAAAAATATTATGAATATTCCAAACATTTTTATAGTTTTCCAGGTAATTTTAGGTAAACTTTCTGTTTTTTTCATAATTTTAAATATATTTAATTTGGCGATTGATGGTAAAATTTTTTTCTGAATGAAATATTCACTATATTCCATCAAATTAGTTTTGAGATGCTTATTAATCCTTTTTAAATGCCCTTGTTTACTACCTTTCTCAAAACTTTCAAATATGTATATTTTTCCATGTCAATTATACAAATATACTCGGATTAATGTTTTTAATGACTTACACGAAGTTTCTAGTTGCTACTTCAAATAATTTTTGAGAAACATGAGATGGATTTTTTAAACAGCACTTCACAATATTAACTCCTCAAAATGTCTCATAAAAATTCAAAAAGTTTGGAATCCTTTTTATTTTTAAATACTTAATTCTACTGTAATATTTTATATTAATGCACAGGAATGGCAACTTTTGAAATATATGAGCCTTAACATGTTTTATCAACAAGCTAAATTTCAAATTTCTTCATTACTTTTTAGGAAAACGGCTGCGACGGATAGACAGATTGGCAGTCCTATTATAAGAGTTTTTCATTTTTCCTTTCTGAGATACGGAATCCTAAAAATTGGGATTTTCTTCTCCGTCACATTTTTCACTGTAAGCTGCTTACAGTGAAAAATATGACGGACTTAAATGTAATACTCCAAATGTGCGTTACAGCAGAAACTCTGAATTTTGAACTCAACTAGAAAAAAAAATTACCGATCAACTGATATCTTGGGTTTTCAAGTGGTAAAAATTACCTTTCAATTATATTTGGGTATGTTTTTGGCTAAAAAACTTATTTATGTTTTATCTATCAAAGTTTTCAGTGATGTTTCTACATTTTACAAAGAAATCGTTCGAATTATATTGCTGCGAGACATAATTCTTGACAGATATTATGGCATAAATCGACATATCTCTGGAATTATGACATCCTTTTTATTTTCCAATTTGATAATTAGCTATACACAATAATATTTATTTACTGCAGTGATCTGAGATTCAAGTTTATTCAGATTATTTTTCAGATTTTAATTTCCTTTTCTGTTTTTCTCACATATTTCTATTCGCTGCTGCTCCAAACTTGACACAAGGTTTGAGATTTAACATCGAGTATTATAAAGAAATATGTTCGAAATAATAATGAATTTGAATTTAAATAATATGTATGTAGGTACACCTACATATAGATGTGTACACATGTTCAGTTGAATTTGGCCTAAAGCTTATTTTAAATGTCTAAATGTCTAGTTGTGACACTTGTAATAAAGGTTTCCTTTTTATAAAGAGAAGGTATTACTTGATTTCATGGTGATAAGAACCTCGGATGAACATCGCCCCTTAAGATTTACTGCTACAGAATAGAGAGTTAGACTGGAAATTTTGAGAAAATTCGATTTTAATTTACTAAAATTCAACATTTACTAAATAGTTAGTGTCTTAATTGAAAAATTAGTTCGCAGTTATAAATTTAGGATTTACGTAAATATCTCTGTTCTTATTGTTTTCAAATTTGGGAAAATTGCTTTCCACTTATGAATTGTCTTAGTCGAGTTAAATTTTTATTTTGTCAATAAAAAGAGAGAATAAATCGGTTGCTGAAAAATCCATGCTTACATTGCCAATAACGAGAGATTAGAAAAAAGTGTGTTATCGTTTGTGTACTATTTTTCTTAGTACCATTTTTTTCTAAGTTGTTTTTTCTCAAATTAGGCTCTCTGCCTAGTTTTATTATTCAAATGGTCACGATTTGAATTCATAATGAAACAATATTTGAGGGTTCGTCTAACAGACGTGTATATAAAGTATTTGAAAATAAAATACAATGTTAACTCATATTTTGTATTTAAAACTAAATCAGAATTTATTTAAAGAAACATGTATAAAAAAGACATATATGCCAACAAAGAAAACTGGAAAGATTTTGTTTGTTTAATCATTTATCACGTGGAAGGAAAAACAGATATCAATTCCAATAATTTATTATTGTTGAGCTTCATATCAGATAAACATTATGTTCCTGCATGTAAGATAAACAATACCATATGTAGTTAATACTTAATTTCAAACAAATAAAATAAAAAATGGCAAGCCGTATGTTACCGTACATACTAAACGTAGACGTATATACTAAAGTAGGAAAACAAAAAAAGTTTTTTAAAATTTTACTTAGGTGAAGGAAGAACAGCGCAATATCCATTATTATCAATAAACTTATGTTCATAAAATATTCGAATTATTTGTTGCTTATATTAAGATGACGAATAAGAATATATGTTAAGACTTTGAATACAGAAAGGGGATATTGCAGCTTTCTCAAAGCTCTGCTGTGGTGCGTGAATACCTGGATTAACAATCATAGAAGAAGAGGGGTGCTGCGCATCGATGCGGGCACACGAAATTACCACGGACTCATAATATCAGCACAATCCTATAAATTTTATACGATGTCATAGAGTATTTTTAAATACACTCCTACATATCATGTGAGATGCTGTATTCTATATATTTTAGCTTATTTTATTTTGCGAAATTATATTAACATGTTTTTTTGTGGACAATCATTAAAATATTATGTTAGGATTCGACATTGTCACACCATACACAAGTTGCAAGATGGAATAAATATGAACTCTAATTTCCTTGAAGGATTTAGCAATTCTCAAAACAAAAGTATCGGTGTTGCTTATGACTAAACATTACATCGAGATCAATATTTTCCCATAAATGTCTATCAACGTTATAGACTCTGAATTGAATCACTTTGGTGACAAAAGTGTGATCGGTTACCATTTATTATGACTTAATTATATATTGTTAATTCTGCTAAATGTACTTGAAATGAATGCAGTAATTTGGTTTCCGTATGAACCTACTTATAGTAGAGAAAATATATATATAGTAGACAGTTTTTGTTTTATAAAATGAATGGGTACAATCCTTACTTATTTCCCTAAGATTTCATAACGAGCATGGTCGGATGTAATTTCTTTCAACTCCAATGAGAATTGCTTTTGATCATGCATTTTTTAAAAATGATTAAATCATTACGTTGATAACCTCTCGGTCTTGGGTTTACTGATCTGGCTACATGGGAGGACGATGTTATTGTTTAGTTTACTTGCCTAGAGCGCGCACGACTATTTTATAGCGTTCACCTCTCGTTCGTGCACTCACGTTATTCAAGGTAGTATTGCGAGATGCACCCAGTCTAGATATGTTGCTCTGTTCCGTTGATTGCTTCAGAAATGTTCGAATGTTTTCAGAATAGTTCATGGCTGATTACTAAATTATATTTATTTAAATTAATGTGTATTTGTATTTGAATTGAATTGAATTTCTTTGTGAGTGTTTTGTTTTATTCATTATTGTTTTAAATATTTTATTCATTATTGTGACAAATATTTGTAAATTTATAAGTTGCGCATTGGGTTTTTAGGAAATAAATAAATGAGTGCATTAAACTTATTAAGATCTTGTATTTTGTATGATCAGTTGAAATGTTTACCTCATCAGCATTTAAAAATATTTCTGTGTCTGACGTAACTATTCTATGTCATTTGTAAATATGACCAACAAAAGGGGTTTGTTATGAAATTGTGAGCTATCTTTTGACCCAGACAAAAAATGATCTCACGACCTAAATTATCATTAATATCTTTAAAGAAGATTCTTTTTAGTAACATGAATCAATTTTTTTAAAAGATTCTGAAATCTATAAGAATACAATTTATCTGTATTCCACATTTTAAGATTTAAAATAAAAAATCCCATTTCTTTATTGGAAAATTATCTCTCTCATACTAACTATAAATTATCTACTCGCAGATATTATTGGGATGGAGAGGTAGATTTTCCTCAAAGTTAGGTTGGGAAAACTCTGAAAATATTGGTTCTATTATCAAAGAATCTTTCGATTCATATTCTTCAAATTTCATCAATGGTAATGCTTTTTAATATTGATATGTATGATACTTAGAAAGCCGAACCTTGGGTTCTTATCAAGGAATTCATTGTCAAATTAATTGTCTGCAAGTGGCACAAAGAGCAATAATAGGAAGAACATTAGCAGCAGTAACAGTGCGTAACTATAATAGGAATACAAGAGAACACCGATGTTGTCAAGTGAATAAGAAAAAAAAATCCAAGAAACCGAAAATTGAAAGATTAAATATTGTAGTCCTCTATGGTTACTGAGTTTTTGTATACATAAAGAGAGATTCCTATTGACTACGGATCTTTTATTTGAGGGTATTCAGCAGAAGAAACAAAACTATAAATTTCCGGCCTTGGAAATGTGTCTGACGTTTGAGTTAGGGTAACAAAAAATTCAAACTTGTGTTCTACGAAAACTAATCAACAATATCATATGATATATATGATATATATATATATATATATATATATATATATATATATATATATGATATCATGGCTATATCATATGATTCTATAGATGATTGTTTTTGGTTATAATTAAAAAAGTATTTCCGGAACTAAAAACAAAAATATTGATTATTTCAAATATTTTTATAGAAGTTATTTATTTTTGCTATAACTCGACTAAGCCTGCTACTTCTGATGCCAAATTGTCCAACCAAATGTTTGTGACATAACACGAGGTCGATTGATTTAATATTAATTTTTAGCTGCATCATATTTTATTAGTATGATTCAAGCCTTGCCTCATTTGGATGAGAGTTTTTCCTGGCTTTACTCCAGGTTGCTTGTTTTCCTACTGCCTAGACAACACGTAAATTCTTTAGGTAGGGTATTCAATTGAAAAAAAATGTCAGGTGTTCAACAAAAAAAATTTGAGAGCATTTGAGTAAACTATGTAACATTTTAATAAGTTTGTTAATCTGTATATTATAGGTACTTGCAATATTTGTCGATAATAAGAAAAGAAAATGAAACAAATGGAAGGAATACAACTGTGAAGCCAATTTTCCGCCATATCTGAAACCAATGTCGGATACTTCATTGCCTATATTACTCACCTGAACACAAGATTAAACTGAATTTTTAAATTTGAAGGGAAGGATGTACGAATACTGAACGATTGATAAAATGAGGATTTCCTCATTATTACAATTATTTTTGTACCCCGTTTTGTTTTTTTTTTCACAAAGTAGAGACAAGTTTTCAAGAAACTAACAGAAATAAAACTTCGTCAGATATAAATAAAGGAATTGAATGTTTAACGGTTGTTAATGGAACAGCTTAGAAAAGGACATACAAATATTGCGTAATTTGTGGAAACGGCAAATTTACCTATGTTGACTGAAAAATATAATTAAATTCCTATATAAAAACCTTTCCTTGTCGAAAGATTTGACCTCAAGGCTAACAGAATATTTGTCGGTGTATTAGGTTCTCAGGGTCAAAAAGTCAAGTGGAAAAGTGTGTTGTGTTGTAATGTTGTACGTTATAAAAGATCTTGATGTTAATTGAACAATAATGAAAGCAAATATAGACTGATTGCTTACGTGGGAAGAATTTTCTGTGCTTATTTTTTCTCATTTCATCATTAGAGATAGAAATACTCTACATCCGATTCGTGAAATGATTCAAACTTGTATGCGTAACGTAACTCTAAAATATTAATTAACGTTATAAAACCCTTTTGTTATAATACGTGATTGAAAAGAAAATGTCTTAGATTTCAAAATATTTTACGTTACGAGAATTATGCTGTTTAAACTAATTAACCAATTTCTACTAATTTAGATTTTTAATAAAATAAGAAAAAATTATGTCATACATAGTTTTGTTATTTAATGCTGTATGGCAAAAAATTTGTTTCTCATATTAAAATAAAAAATAAAACAGGAGAATAATTTACGTTACAGCTTTCACGTGTAATCCAGTATATCAATCATCGGATCGAATCCCTATATTTGTATATTAATAAATTTTACTTTTTATTCGGAACTGCGTGTGTCAAGAAATGATAACATTAAAGTAAAAGGAAAGAAACTGCAAAATGAGAAAGGGAATGATCAAAAAAAAAAAATGCAGCAACGACCAGAATTACGACAACACGCTACTTAACAATGATTGTTCATAAATCACCTAGAAAGTCTAGGTGATTAATGATCGGTTGTATTTCTGAAAGAGTTAATGAAGGCGAAAAATGCGTCCAACTGTGATATCAAATTAAGCAATGGTTGCATGCAGAAAGTAAACGAATATAATCGATTTCTAGTATGTAATCGAGGCGGATGGAATAAACGATTCATTTGAAGTAAAGCCCGGTAAATCAGTAGACCTAGTATTATATTTTAAATATTCTTGTTCTATAACTTCGAATAAAAGTAAGTAGCATTATTCGGATTGTAGCGAAGAATAATAACCTCTAAAATGGTAGTTTTCTTACGTATAAAAAAAATAATTTTATGTCCGAAAATAACAAATATAAACAAAAAGGACCATTTATAGAAGAATAGGAATAGCTTGTAATTTATTGTATTCAATCCATTACTTGTTGTTTAGTTTTTGTAGTACACAAGTTTATTTTTTTGATGCCATAACTCTAGAGCCAAACTGATTTTCTAGCTTGAAACTTTATTCATCATTTTGATAGTTCTACTGAGCACTGTCAATTAAAAAAATCTGTAGTCAATTGCATTTTACTTCACATTTTTTAAACTTTTAAAAGTATACATTCGTACCTATACAAAAATACTTTCTCAATCTTCAAAATTTCCAAAATAACAGTTTGATGTACCAACAAAGTAACAGTGGGAGATTACAAAACTCCAACTTTCAAGTTTTGGTTTTGAAATTTTTTTGATATTCGCTTGACGACATCCGTGTTCTTTTATATTCGTCTCATGGTCGCGGAGTGTTACTCCTAGCAATTTCCTTTTTATTGTTCTTTAGACTACTTGCAGTTTGATGATGGATGATTTGTAGTAAGCTCAAGTCGGAATGTAAGTTAAGTACAATACAAATCAACATTAAATAGTGGAAGGAATATCAATCATAGATGACCAAAGATCATCGGATCGAATGCCTCTTGTATAATATATCAAACATTCTCCGAATTTTTGAAATCTATCTTCGAGTAAAATGTACCTCTTCCTCCAAATTAGGTAAATTTCATATAACCGACAGGTACTTGCACCCACATCCTTCTAAAGAAATGGGTTAATTAATTCCTGCAAAAATCAATATTAATAAAGGGGAGAATTTTAAAAATGTTGAGTTTATTTGTATTTAATGCATGTAAAATATTGCATGGGGACTAACAAATAGCAGACTTAACACCGGTATACAAGTCTGGTAACGAATACACATACAAAAATTGCAGACGGATGTACATTTGATTATCGACATATTTTAAACAAGTGTTTATGTTAAGATATACTTGACTTTGCATCGCTATACCCAGACACATACAAACATACACACACACACACACAAACAGCACACTTAACACCTGTACATAAGTCCGGCAACGAAATCACATACGAGAATTGAAGACTGATGTACATTTAATTATCTACATATTTTAAATAAGTGTTTATGCTAAGATGTACTTGACTTTGCATCGCTTTACCCAGATACACACATATATACACACACAAACACGCACGCGCACACGCATTCACACGCGCGCACACGTGCCCACACGCACGCCCACGTGCGCATAGGCGCACACACGCACGCACACGCGCGTTCCCGCGCTCACAAGCGCGTGCATGCGCGCCTGAATGTACGCATGCCGTACGCACGCTCGCTCTTCTGTCATAAGGACATCCCCGTCACATACAACATAGAGCGGAAAGAGATTATAGGTCATATTGATAAAATTACGTGAAAATAAGTCGAAAAAGAAAACAATTTCCCATTTATGATCTTTAATTTTCTTTGAATCGGAATAAAAACAATTATCGGTATGCATTACCCACTTTTATTTTTATTATCTCTCGTTATTTCTTAACACGTGTTACTATAAAAAGTTTGTAATAACTCTGAGTTTAACCCTTGAAATTATCAAATACCATTTGTTACAATCCTATTAATAAAGTTATCATAACTCTGTTATTTATTGCTTTATCATAACACGTCGCCGTTAAAAACGTACAAGGTATTTTCGGCGCACACTGACCAGGCTATAAATCCTATTTTGTCTTCCCAATCGGAAATTTTGTTTTTTTTCTATAAGCTTAGGAGCGGATATGTAGGCGGAAAATTCCCCGGCCGTTTATTGCTCGAACTATTTATTAATACCCACAATAGAGCTCAATTCGACGATGGTGAAGGTGTTTTTGGTAATTAAGTCGCAAAATAAATTAAAGCGATGTGTTATGTAACTGATTAATAAAATGTTTTATTATTGTAAAGTTATATTATAAGATTTAATGCCCGCGCGGGAGTTTGTTACTATGTTGATATTCCAGTATTTTGAAAGTACTGAAGAATTTTTGAATATACCTATAACTTGTACAATTGTCTTATGTTAATAAACATCGAATGAATGTAATGAATATCCAAATTATATCTCATATATATAATTTTATGTTTTTTATATAATTCTGATGGTCTTTTAACTTTAATTGTAGTTCTTCTAATTTTACTTGACATGAAACAAAGCAAAATTAATATATAAAATATTCCTATTTCATATTTATTTTGTGTAAAGCAAGTGATTACTTATTTATATATAACTTTAAGTTATCTGTCTTATAATTGAAGTTAAGATGATGTACTATGTCATACAATTTTTATTGTTTGAGATTCAACACCATTGTGCTTCTTTTAATATATTTGTAATTAAAATTTCAAACTGGGTTAAATTAAACAAAAACATACAACCAGCCACATCTGTTCCATATCATCGGTGATTAAATAAAATATTTAAACATTATATGTGAAAACATTTCTTTAACGTTTGTTACGTGTGACTGAAGTAACATGATGAAGTACCTTATTGTAGTGCTAATTTTTCATTCATTTTATGAGATATTCATATTCATTGTGCATGTCCGGTTAGGGTAATGGTTTTAGTCATGTCGTAGAAACAAATAAATCTCGAGTTACATTCTAGTGTTACATTTTTCATCTTTGTACTGAAAATAGTTTTGCAAATTTCGTACCAATATTGAATTGAACCACGAACCATAACAATAAATGGCGCTCATCTCTATATTAATCAAAATTATGTAGACTTGGGATAAATAACTATTTTATGAATTCACAGAGACATCGGGTCATCCGTTTAATTTATTCTACATCGTTGTAACACAAACGCTATTGTCGGCGCTGATGTGAGGCGTCATTGTCGGAGTGATGTGTGCATTGCGGACAATAACGTAATGGTTTACGTAAACGTTTTAAATAAAAACGTAAACGTTTTGTACAAAACGTAAACGTTTTAAAAGGGACTGTATCTTTGGAAAATCTACTATTCTTATTTATTACCAGTATATCCGTTCTCTTTGCTTATGTGAAAAAGAAAATTTGCATCTGTGTAGGTGAAGCGAAGAGTTTCAGTAGATAAAAATCGGTTCCATTTAGTTAAAGAACCTCACCTTTTCGTATTGTGAGTAAGTGGCTGTCTCTCTCTACGGCTGTGGATTAAATATTAAGAATTTGTTATGATTATAATATATATATATATATAATATATATATTTATATATATATATATATATATATATATATATAATATGATTATAAGACTATTGAAAAATTTACATGTTTTGGAATACAGCTGCTATTTATAATTGTCTCACAATAAAATGTTTCGCTAAAGTATACAAAAAAATTTACGATAAGAAATTTTGCTATGGTTTTAAAAAGTTTTTGACAATTAGAGATCGAAAATTATTTATAATGGGTTGGCTAATAAGATTTTTAACCCAAAGTTGCAGTCACAGTTTTTATTAGAAAAAATTATATTACACTGAATTTAACTTAAGTATGTACCATTATTATCTACTACATATCACCATCTAGTTAGCAGTGACAATATGCCTTTTTTGCCAAATTCCGGTAACTTTGATTCAAAAAACTGTGCGAGGTCGTATTGGAGATTTTCTTTAACGTTGAATTTTTTCACGTAAATGGTTACTTGGAGCCCTGAATAAAAGGTAATCAGAGGGCGCAATGTCCAACGAATATGGTGGATGAGTAATTAGAAACCAATCGAGCTCATGTGGTCTAGCATTATCATGTAGAAAATAAACTCGTTCCTATCAACTAATCAATTTGTTAGCTAATCGGTTAAATTTTTCACAATAAACATCTGAATTAATTGTAGATCCCTCTGAAAGCAACACCCAATAAATAATGCTCTTGACATTCTACCAGCAGCTAAGCATCACCTTTTTGGCACTTATTTCAGGTTTGGATACTGAAACTAATGTTTCTTCGATACCCGGCTATTGACGATTGGGTGTATGCTTAACGTATGTAACCCACTTCTCATCGCCAGTTACTAACTGATTCAGCTAGTCAAAGTTACGTTTAAATGTAAATAAGTGTTGACAAGTATCAACTCTGCATTGAAGGTGATATGATGACAACTCGTGGGGTATCCACACACCGTATTTTGAAGTTTTTCCCAATTCGTGCATATGTGTTTTTATGGTACCATGACTGTAGTGTAGCTCATCTGTCAATTGACGAGAATATTTTTTTACGTATAATTAAGGAAAGAATATTGTTTTTAAACCGAGGTAGTTCAAATCGAAATAGCTACTGTAACGGTGTCTTATTTTAATATGTTGTATGCGCGAGCGTGCGTATGAAAAAAGTCAAAATATTCTTTAGAACTCTAGCAATTATCCAGTCGTCAAAACATAATTTAAACCATCGCTCAGGTGCAACATTTACAACACAGGGAAGTTTCAATTAAAAGGACAAGTGTTTTTGACTTGCTTCAACCCGTTCACAAATCTGGTCTTGCCTCTACAATTGGAAATTAATTTTTTTTTTACAAGTAAAGGAAATAGATACGCGGGCGATGAATAAGGAGTGAAAATTCCTCGGCAGACGCGTTTTAGCACTCGCCCTATTTACTAAGGTCCACAACACGCTTCAATTCGTACCGGGTAAGGGCCACTGTTATAATTAAGTCATAAAATAAATTTAAGGAAGGACTCGATGCGGCCTATGTAATGGATTCTTAAAATGTTTCATTATATATTGAGGGGCGACATAATGACTAGCGTGTATGGGCCAGCGCCCCTATTTTGTGATTCAATGTACGATTGGGCATTAATATGTGTTAAGTGCTCCATTGATCCATTGATTGTAAGCATGGTAAGTGCTCCATTGATCTTTTGCAGGAACTTAGTAATTTTGAAAGTTTAACTATACAACTTGCTTACGTTCTAAGGTTAGAAATTCTCGTATTATGGAGCTAGCGTGCTAATTTTACGACGATTTGCTTTCTTTTATCAAACGTAATCATTATTTATATACGAAATACTTTTTTAGGGTATTTTCATAATTTATTTAACAATATATTATTGTCATGCAGGCTTCTTTTGAACAATTATAAGAAAACTTAGGTCTTTCGTGAAGATAAAAATCACTTTATTTAGTTGGTTAATTTACATTCTTTTTATTGTATGTTTAAATACAGTCAATTTCTTTTTTATTGCATCTTACACGTTTGCGGATATGACAGTTGGTGAATATATTTTTTAGAGCCATTCGATTTTGTGAGACTTTTCTTACTGAACAAACTCCCTGGGCAAAATCTTCTAAGGTAGAGAAAGTATAATGAAGGAACAAGGACGAAGATGCCAACGATGAAATATCTCAAAATGCCCATAGTCCCGCTTATAATATTGTTTAAAGAAGATTTGCTCTAGCATACTGCTATTGTTTCCTATTTTTCTTCTGCCATTCAGAATACTTTTAATATGGTATTTTTTATTAGATTAGTCGCCAGTCTGGAGAACCATAAAGGTAATTGATCTGACGGTTCGGTTTTCTGGGTTTTGCCGACTGCAGTTTGCAGCATTAATGAAGCGACAAGTAGCTCCCACTCTAACTGTTAATTTTTATTCTAATGCCTCTTTTTCTTACCGGCATTACTTTTTTTAAGTTTAACCCTTTTCGCCCATGAAATATTTTTATGATTGACGATTTTATTAATAAACATTGTATTTACTTTTAAATTGATTTGCGACAGTGAGTAAGCAACAGATGAGAATTGTAGAAAAATTAAATGAAGTAAAATATTTTTACATTTGTTTCTCTCTTTAAGTTATATTTAAATTTCGAGAGACCATTTTTCACTTTACTATGTTTGTTTCAAAATCTTACTTGGTGACATATTTGTCATCGCTCTCTACGTTAGTTCACTAGGAGATAGCGTAAAGTTTGCGAAGTAGTAAATCACGCCAAAGACGGAAACGAGTTTTACTATTGTTTCGTATCAAAAATATAACAAATTGCATCGACGATTTTCCCGTCGATGCCTTTTTTGTACGTCCAGGACTAAACATCGAAGTTATCTATCGACTTTTACTACTGAAGGACTTGGCCAAGGTGGCATATTCCCTACATTACGATATCGTGCTTAGCCGCATTGTATGTCACTGTGAATTGTTCATGTGGCTATGTTGCTTTTGACGCATTTTTTTCTGACCGATGCAAAATCAGTTTAAGAACTTTTTTTTTTAAATTTGCTTTTTGAATCTACTAATTGATTTTTTGTACGTTGATCTTTCCTAAATAATTATATGTTTTTTGATATATCAGTAAAAATTAAGCTGGTGTCTAAAACTTGCTCCCATCTACAACTCTTTTCTTATAAATTGCTATCGCCAAAGAGATTTCAGTTTTTTAATAACGACTACAATTTAAATAGAATTTATTTATAATTACTGCTGGAATAATATACTAAGTGATAATAATAAATTACGCGTTGGAATGCGTACTTGAGTGGTCGTTTTGGAAAGAACTGTTACTTTGTATTTCGTATACAGAAAATTACCTAATTACCATGAATTAATCTAATTATCTTATAGAAAACTATATATATTCGGGAGGCATATTTTCACAGCGCTAATTCTTTTCATTATTTTAAATATAAAATATTTTCGGAGAGTGTGATTAAACCAAAAATAGCAGATATTTACCTTCCAATTTTACAATTAAAAAAGTCACATATTTTATTTACTTCCATATTTTTATAATATGAAATCCTACCCCCAGAAAAATAAAACATAAAAAGTTTGCAAAAAAACATTTTTCTTACATTTTTTTATCGTATTGTTAAATTTTTACACTAGGATACCTTTAACTTACGAATAATTATAATTTTGAAGAGACTGATTACAAATATGTGGTCTGTTTTAAATTACGTTTAGGGACTTATATTAGCAATTTGGTTGTAATATAGCTTAGAGGCAGCGTAATATAGCTCACAGTAATAAAAAAATTAAGTAATAACATACTTCTTAATAAATGCAAAAGTTTTAATGAAATTAATTTTTTATGAAAAAAAAGAATCTTATTTTGTTTAAGAAAAATACAGGTGGATAATAATAATTTAATATTTTAAATGAAAAAAAAATTAATACAAAGTACCATTAGAACATGCACTACGAGGTTTCCGCATATATTTAGGCACGAATTATTTTTATTTAAACTGTTTATAAATGTTTGTATTAATTGCTCATAAATATTAACTTTTTACAATGTATACGTATTATAAACGTAACTCATAAACTAGTAGAACCTGTTTAACTGTGATAATTTTAAAACTTTAATTATTCAAAAATAGCTGTTTATGTATGTCAAAAGTATGCCAAAAAAATCATCTACACTTCGACTCAAGGGTAAGTAAGAAAAATACTTTTTAAAATTATTTGTTCATATGATGTATAAAAGTAGTTGCAAATATTATAAACGTGACAAATTTCAATTTTATAGTATTAATAGCCTTCGAGCAAAACAGCTGTGATATACAGATGGACAAAGGCAGCAAATCAGTGAAGATTCCTAATATGGCCATTGAAACCTAAAAAAGACACTTGGAGTCATTCATATATGACATATGTCAAGTAATTATTGTTATTTAGGAGTAAAATAACCATGTACTTATTTAATGAAAAATGATATGTTTAGTGTAGATGGGTAATGGTAATATCCAATCATGTAAACCATTTTTTCCGTACTATGATAGCCAACAGTACAGCATTTAAGTATATTTTTCTGGATAACAACGTTTTACTACAACTGTTTAATAATTTCTTAGGAAAAACTAAATAAAAAACGAAAGTCTCATATAGTGAAAAGGTCTCTTATATGAATGCAAGAAATGATTATTTGTAACCCTATTGAGTGTCACACTTTTCACCCATACATATAATAAAACTGTATGAGAGTGAATTCTGCATATGGAAAAAAAATTAAAAAGAGTGATTGATTTAGCGTGAAGAATGATGATAGAAGCTAGAAAATTTGTTTTCAGAATTTTTGTTTGTCTGTCTGTATGTTGAATTGTTCGTGAATCACGCGAAATTTACTGGAAGGATTTTACTGAAATTTGGTGTGATAATTGTTTATTCTCGAACAGAAACATATGAGAGAAAAAAATTCTAAAAACTTTTCTCATTTCGAATTTCACGCGAACAAGGTAGTAGGCATAGCCAGTAATATAATATAGACTATTATTTGGACATCTACGACGAAGACCTCACCAAAAACTCAAGCATTTCGACATATTTTTGTCCAGGTCACGAATCTTCACCTCGTCGTTCATTGTGTACATATAATCGGAAAATTAATTTTTGTTACTAGCAAAGAAAACGGATACGATGGTGATAAATAAAGGGAGAAAATTCGGCGGCAGACATGTTTTAGTGCCCGCTCTGTTCATTAACGGCCACAACACGACTCATTTTGATACGGGCTATGGCGCTTATGGTAATTGGTCGTGAAATAAATTAAAGCGATCACTCTGTGCTTTCATGTAACTTATTCATAAAACACTACCTTATTGAAAGGATATATAACTTTAAGTGCATGTAGGGCAATGCGACTATTTCAATAGTCGCCTCTAAATTATGGCTTAGAATTTATAAGTTGTTTAACACTTTATTATATCGGTAATAGTGCAAATTAATAATGAAAAATAGTTTAAAGTTTGAGTTATTATGCAGGTTTTATTGAAGATGGAACTTGATCAGATTTTCGAGTTGTAGAAGGAAATATGTAAAAATGGATATGTAAATAGAAATCTTGTGTTTCATAACGCTTATTCTGGCAGTGGTAACCTCGCTCGTTTAAATAATAGATTTGAATTATGAGCAATGATACCATGGTCTAGTTATTTAATTTTTTAAGATATAAACATTTTTCTTATTTTTATAACAACTTGACATTATCATCATTCCAGTAATTCTTTAAAGAGCTTTGGGCATATACAGGCACCTCCCATTAACAAACATTTACGGTGATAGGAGTGTCATATCAAATTTACGTCTTCTTGAAATATTATTCCTTTAACGGTCATTATCTTTTCCGCTGGAATCTATAAATATATTGAATAACAAAATATTGTGAGAAAGCAAAGCAAGTTTAGAACAAGTTCGTGCTCCGAAAAGTTGGATTAATAATTTAAGTAATAATATTTTCAGAATAAGAACAGAAAGTGAATATTTTCAGATATTAAGAAAAAAAGAGATTTCTTTAAAACAGAAGATATATTCTTTTTTGTAATTTAATTTAGATGGTTAAATTTGCAAACAATATGGGTAACTAAAGTGTTTCATTGGATATTGATTTTTAATTCATAAGCCTGCAAATTTGACCTTTTTTTTTCTCTATAAGATTTTATGACTGATTTTGGGGCACTAATTACGAATATGTAATCAGTTTTTCTCTATCATGTTCAGATTTTTCAGAAAAGAAACTATGAAAAATCGACAAAAAAGACACCTTCATGTAGTAAAAATTGTATATTTAAAAAAATACTTATTATATAAAATACATAGGTGATATATCTCTTAACATATTTACATAACAAAAATCTCAGTGGTATCTTGCCCTTTTCTGCTCGAAGCTTCTGTTCAGAGATTTTTTCTTAAAATCGTTGTTCGGATTGTTTCGCTTCAACAACAGACAGTAGTCCGCCAACATGCGTCTATTCCACTTTCCCTGATATCTACTTTCTATTTCTTTTAAGTCTTGATGATATCTTTTACCTTGCTTTTCACTAACAGCTCCTAGATTTTCCGGAAAGTAGTCAATGTGCGAATTCAGGAAGTGAAGCTTAATGATTATTGAACATCCCATTTCACCATAATTTTCTATTATTATAGCCATAATTTCTTTATAATCAGGGCTCTTGTTGCTCCCTAGAAAGTGCTGTCTGTATTGTGAAGGTATTATTTTGCCCTTTCGACCACTTGCAAAGTTCGAGAATGCACGTTGCACAAACTTTGTGAGGTGTCCATAACTTGTCCTGGTTATTGATAGGTAGGTCAAAATATATGTTGTATACATGTTTTACAAAGTCTGTTATAGTTCTTTGTTGTTTTGTCAAAATGAATTTCCCACAAATGTAACAAAAACTATCCGGTAAGGTTAAACAACTTCGCGACGACATTTTTTAGTTAACGTATTGGATTGTAGAGTGTAATTGATGAACTTTAAAATCCAATCAATTATTTATATGTTTTTTGTTATTTCTTACCCTCATTAACTTTCTTATAATGAATTATAGTGACAAAAGATTGTAATAGAGATTTAATCACCGATTAGTGGTATTGTTTCGAATTTCTCGGGTGTAAACCACGCATTAATCATCTACTAATCAGTTAATAAGGTAGTAATTAGCAAATTATCAAATAGAATGTATTATTTTGTACTAATAGAAACATTTAAGCCGTTAGATCACTTTTCATTATGTATTATCGAGCTTGAAAGCGAACGCAGAGGATAATTTTGTACAAAATCAATATTGCCACATATAACAAAATGTAACGTGTTAGATTTTTTTCATTATTTTTTCTGTAGTCAGCACCACTAAAACTACCGGAAACCACATCCAAACATTAGAGAAGGAAACCATTGTATGCCTGTGATTTATCTCATATTTATTTTCTTTTTTTTCGAATCTTACTGTCAACAGGTATGTTAATAATATTACATGCAATTTATTTAATTTCGATGCATGAATACGTGAACTGTGATTCGAATATGGATTATAATCGAAGCAAATTAAATCGATTTGCAATTAGTGAACGACAGACGGGATTGAATTTTGTGACATGTCGTTGTATTACGAAACGGTGTCACTAACGACCCTCGTAACGCTAATTGAGCATTGAGAAATTTCATTTTAAGCAGCTTTTTAAATTATTTTGGAGGTAAAAATTTACAAAAATAGTTTTTTTACGATGTATATATATTTATATTTACTAATGTCCTCTTTCGATAAGGTAGTGTAAAATACAACGGTGAATAACATTGTTAAAATTATTTTATTAGTAAGATCATTTTGAATGCTACAAAGATTTTTTACTTTTTCATATTTCGCAACTTCTATAAGGGAAAAGATGCTATTAAACTTAGCACGTGTATAATTGGATGACACATATTCCTAAACACAAATATTAACATTGAATCTAAAAATTCGTACCGTAAAAATCATTGCTTAACTTCATGAAAATAAGTAAACTTCATAAAATAGTTTTATGAATCATTTACATAGAGGTTCTGAGTCGTCGCTTTAATTTATTTTACGATTTAATTACCACAAGCGCCACTGCCGCCGAATCGGGCATTGCTAGGGGCGTTAATGAATAGAGCGGACGCTAAAAAGCGTTTGCGGGGAATGTTTCCGCTTTATTTATTCTTTTTTCACATGTTTTTTATCTGTAAGAAAGATAAGAAAATTTTAGGTTGGGAAAACGAGATAGAATTTCTTCAGTTAGAATACGTTTAGAAGCAGTGTAACGTTTAGTATCGAGCGGGATTAGTATTAAATAATATTTTGATTCGCAGACTTGCTTATAAATATGCTGTTTTATGGTTGACCAGTAAAAAGGGATTGTAAAATTTTGTATAAAATCGTAAAAATAGGCTCTCCTAATCAAACCGGCACAGTTCAAGCCTATTGTTATTAGTGATAGACAATTTCATTCCTAAAATCGACATCTCAGATTCGTCACAACTGTTACTAAATAACGCATTTATTTCGTTCTCTTCAACTCTAAAAGACTTTAGTCTAGTGAACTATCAATATCTTAATTGAAAGTTTTATTTGTTATATTTGCCGATAAGTTTTTAGCTGAGTATACTCGTTGGAATGTCTTCAACATTTAATTGTCTCGAAACTAAAATTTACCAGTGTCAATCACTGCTTTTGCCTCTATTAGACTCCCGAGATGTATGTTATATTTTTTTTGCAGAGCAATTGCTCAACCAAGTTCAACGTTTTCCGCATTTATGTATTCGTTACATTTTCATCCTCAGATAACTCGATCACGAAACACAATCTCTAGTTTAAGTTGCCAATCAGGTTGATTGAGATTTGTGCCTAGGAACCTTTTCATATTCTTTCGTTGGTTTACAATATATTCAAGTTCACATAGTTCCTCTTATCTTATTTCAAAATGTACAGCCCTTTCTATCTGTTATTTGGGTATGTATTTAGAATGTAAGAAACTACGTGGATAAAATATTCAAAAGATTTTAACTTAGTAATGGTTTGCTCTCTACGGAATATGCGCTGTTACTTTGTAAATGCAATATAATTTTGGTTCACTGGAAGATATTGATCCTGTGGCAATGAGATCTCCAGATGATTTTTCAACGAAGAAAATAAATAAATTAAGAGTACTGAAAGATATTGAATTAGTATTATGACAAATCGTTCTATAAATATTACATCTATTTTGCAATAAGCTGCATAATTATTACCACGATTTCGTTTGACAAAATGTTGAATAAAATAGTAAAAATAAAAAGGTGCAAAAACTATTACCTCGCTTTTTATATTTTTATCAAAATTTTGTATAAAATTGTAAAAATAAATAGATAATTAGTTTAGGATTCAGGTAATAATTAATAAATCAACGGAAAACGAGACCATTTAGATCTAAAGTTTATGTATTTCAACGAAATGACTAGGTTGATCTTACTTTAAGTGTCGTTCCACGAAAGTAGAGCCTTCGAAAATGATAATAAACCAAAATGTTTCATCAACGCTTTTCCTGTTAACATCTCGCTTTATGCACCTGTCCGAGAAAAACATAGAAGTTATTAACGACTTTTATGAGGGGTGGATGTGGGTTCGGTCAATGTGAATTATTATTGGTCTTATGAACTTATGCGTAGCTAGATTTCATGTTTTTAGTACATAGTTTATTGATTTTAAGCAGCGGTATGTTGTGGCCATCTGTATGGATTTATTTATCGTTCTATTGTTCATTGAAATGAAAATTCATAGGTCATCATTTTGAATTTATGTTGTCTACTTTGTTTGATTATTATAATAAATATGAACATTATTCTATACAAATATCATGTTCCTCTTATTATATTACGTGTTGATAGACTTAGTTACAGTTCCCGCTCAGTCTTACTTATTACTAGGGAGAGTTAAGCGGCTGTGTATGTGTATGTATTTTTGTAACATGTTAACTTAAAGCGCATCAGAATTTAACGAAATTTGGCTGGGTATCCCTTATACCATTCAGCGATTCAAAATTTGGGCAAAAATTCCTCTTATTGAACCGCTATTGTGTAATTCGAAAAAGAATGTTTTTTCACGGATATATATGTATAATTTTCAAAATATTTAATCTCTACTCCCATATTGGCGGAAAATTTAAGAAAATAAAAAGAAACAGTTTTAAAATTACGAATAAATTGTTTTAAAATTGGACACATCAGAAAGAAAATAACGACGTTAAGCACAGTTATGTTAAAGCTAAGATTTTAATAGAAAAGTTAAAAGACGAAATGAAAAATGTAAGGCCATAAAATGTAAACCCCGTTAAGTATGAAGAAAATAACACAAAAAAATTACATATAATTTCTTATGTCCGAGCGTAAAATCATCACAAAGCACTCGCTTTGACACATTCAGAAACAGCACTTTCAGTTTTTGTATAGCCAAATTTAAAAACTTGTTTTTAAACAACACTTAACAAAACGCAAGTCGATAAATAAATTACCATTTAAGTCTAGAGACCATTTTGTTAATCACCGTAACCTTATTACAATGTACTACGATAAATTTCTGCAAGGAGTGTGCGTAAACATGTTCTTGTTTTAATTTTCATGATATGTTTCTTTCCTAATTTAAATACATACTTTGAATGAGTTTTTCAAAATTCTGCCCCAAAGGCGATTATGCGTCTACTAGAGTTTTAATAATGTCACCCTTCATAACGATTTGAAAAACTTTATACTGGGAATTAACGTTCCTTTCATAACGTAATATCCAGGGGCAACATTTTTTAAAAGTTGCCTAAACGTAATAATAATATTTTTTTGCATACATAATATTATTTTACTCAAAATACTTATCTTTGTAATAAAGGAAATTAATTAGCATATTCCCTTAAAGAAAATCAATTCTCATTTTTTTTAAAATTATACTTTGATTTTACTATTCATTACTTTGTAAAATAATAAAATCCAGTCATCACTTTAATGTGGAAAAGAGTTCGGCAAAAATGTGTTATCTACAGAAAATAGTCCCGTAAGACTACAAAAAATTCTTGCAATGCGTCCGATTTAAAGAGAACTCTTGCAAGGATTTTTTGTAGCACATGCAATTGTCATAGAATTTATATAAACTAACCTGTAACTGCTCAGGTGACTGTAAAATAATTAGGGACGAAAAAAATACAAAGAGCGGTCTTCAATTTTAAAAACGTACCTTAATAATAATTATTAAAATATTTAGGCCATAGTAATGCTACCCCTTCCTGTATAATCCCTGTAGTCTATGATAGAGGGTATATAAACCGTAACTACCGCACTTTTTCAAATTCTGTTCGGTGACATCAATCATCATCATCAAATATACTATTTCTCATTAAGATATATCTTAACCATCACCCGCGTGTTTCCACCAGCGTAACATTAACAATTTTCGATGTATATAAAAGTAGGGAAAAATATTCGCTATAATTTAGGTAAAAACAATAAACGCAATAAATGTGCACGTGAATAACTACCGAACTTTGCTTTAAGATGAGTGAGTAATAAGAGAGCTTTCATATGCACTGCTCAAGGTTATAAACGTGGAAGTGTCTTTTATAGTTGAAAATATTATTAGTGCTCAGTTTTGATTGTTATTATTATTTTGTTTTGTATTCCGAGCTGCAGAGAGGACATAATTTTGTGCTTTTTAAACTGAATTTAAAAAATGAGGAATTTCTCATTGGGACTATATTCTTTCCATTCTTTCTTTGCTTGAAGGGTATATTCTTAGTATAGTTTCATGAAAATAGTAAAAATTTGACTGTAGAAATGGGAGACATACTAAAGAATTCCCCAAAATTTAACAGCGCAGAGGATGTGATCAAGTGTGGATGATGTATACCCAAACCTGCTGTTTTAAAATTATCGTGGCCCTCAAGCAGAGATTCTGCAACTAAACTTCGGGTTTCAACTCTTCAGTTTTAACTTTGTGGGCGTACTACCTACTTAAATCGTGAGATTTGAGGATCTCCTCTTATGCATTTAGTATTATGGGTCTTAAGCAGAGATTCTGTAACGGTATTCTGGGCTCTAACTCCTCTCAATTTTGTTACTATAAATATTTACTACCTGTCTAAATTACGACAGTCGAGGATCTACCTAGACTATTAAAATTAGTATTTTAGATTAGTTTAATAGTTAGCAGGGACTATTTTAATTGGTATTTTGGTTCCCAAGCAGATTCTCCGCAATAATTTCAGTAGAGACTCAAGTAGAGATTTTGCCAATAAACTCCGGGTTCCCATTTCATAGTCTTTCGCGGTGGGTGTACTGCCTGTTTAAATCATGAGACTTTAGGACAATCTTTTTTTTAATTAATATTGTGGATTTGGAGCAGATATTCTATAATTGAATTTTGAATTCCAATTTCTCAGCCTGATTTTGCAGAGGTACGGCCTGTTTTGTGTATGTCAACTCGTATATCTGGCATTAATCTAATGACTCTTTTTCATTTGAATGACTCCAGTGTAGTACCATAAAAATAGGTTAGAATTAGACCATGGAAATTGAAGGTATTCTCCAAAATTTTTTGCACAGGTACCGGGATCGAGTTTTGACTGTATAGGTCTAACGATAATATAGTATGAAAGTCTTTATTGTTTTGACCTTACTAAGAGCGGAATCACTTCACAAAATAAATCATAAAATAATTCAGTAGCCGAACCGGGAGGTACTAATAGGACTTTCATTAATGACTGAAAAGTGGCATAGGCAAAAAAAAGAAAAAGTGAATATTTAGTTAAGTTCATAAAAGTACATAAATATGCATGAAATAACTAAGTTATTCGTTGGCAGCTAGATAAGTAAGTAAGTAAAGGTATAAACGAATGCGTGAATAAAGAACCATAAGCAAAGAATATTAACTATTACTGCCTAGATTGCCGCTTATTACGTGCGCGTGTAATTTATTCAATTTTGCGATGTTTGGTTGAGTTTAACTTGTGTAATTCAGTGTTAATTGATAACTTTTTATAGTAATTCAATAAAACGGTCCATTATTGCGCTATGTACGAGTTCAAACGTTCACGAAATCAGTAAGGACAGCAGGTTGTTTTGTCTCCATTTTATGTTTGTTGTAAATAATTTTGTTTTATATAACCAACTTATTTAGTTAGTACCTATAATTTTGTGTCAACTAACATGTCCCCGAGCAGCTTTAAATTTCAAATTGTTCTTAAAAGTGTTTATTTGAAAGCGATGTTTTTTGGAAAACGTATCCTTGTAGTGTCAACTATGTGCATAGTATATGGTTTATTAGGAGATCTTTCACATGAAGCAAATCTATTCAAGTCAGATGTACAACGAAGGCAATATTTCAGTGTATCACCTCTATAAGCAAACAAAATATATTTTTATTTAAAACTTTATTTCGTTTTCAGATGTATGAATATATTTAGGTTCATTAAATACTGCAAACGTCTGTTTCGTTTTCATATAAGAAGTATTATTGATATTAAATTCATCAATAGTCCCTGAATTTCTGGATACCACAAAACATATTAGGCACTAAGAATGGAAATATGAAATATTTTTGGTATAAAATTAAACCGATTTCAGACTACTCCCAAAAGAAGAACACACGAACAAAGAAGAACAACTCCAAGTAAAAAGTAGCACTCATTTGTATGTGAATGTGAATCTACTTGTGAAGGTGAATATGAAGTGAATGTCAGAAGCGAGAGAAGTGTTAGTGTCACGTTTTCACCGATTCCAAAAACTCTAGTGGTAGCAATATTTTTCAAATTCATTCATGTTCAGAAACGATATTGTATTGTAAAAGTTATAACTAAGTACTCGTATTTTCGTTATTTTATGCTTTTCGGTTCGATTCTTATTTAGTGGTTATTTGAAGTCGGTTCAATTTTTTTGCAAAAAATGTTTTATTTCCAGTATCAATATATCAATCCTCAGTAACAGAATTGTACTGAAATGTTAAAGAGATGAAAATTTACATGTTAATTCATTTCCTTTTTAAAATACGTATTTTTATATATAGTTAATCTACTGCGTACCTTAACATCTCAACGGTGACAGATATTGCTGGTTTCTACTTTTGCCTGTTTACCTAATTAAGCGTAAAGAAAATATTTTCCATTAGTGATATTTTCTACGTTCCACATAGAAAATATCTGAAAATTTCGGCTATTTAAGAGTACCTGTTGCGAGTTTCTTATCCATCAATCGAAACAGAAAAAACGAGCGTTTCATTTATGAAAATAGTTGAAAAGTTTCTGAAGGCACGAACTTGCAAATAGTTTAAAAGATGATGAAGCATTTCGGAGCACTTCTTAATTGAGTATTTTAATTGCCGCGCTAATAAAGTATAGATGGGAATTAATTATTTTGCGAAATAAAGAAAGTGTCTGCTACGTGGATTCAGATTTGATTTAAGTCTTGTTTCTGAAGGATTAGTTAAGCTGAAGTTTGAAACTTAGTACGTAGCAGATTTATTAAATCTCCATTTAGTAGTGACAATATTGTAGTAAGATTAAATTTAAGATATTCAAATTGGTTATGTCAACATCCTCTGAATTTCACGCTTTCAACTTTACATAGGAGAGAAGCTACAAAAATGTTTTTATTTTAAAATTTATGGATATTACATATTTATGTTTCTTTTACACACGGCTAGATATGGTTAACAGGGTATCACACTTTTCCATACATTTATTCAAAATGTCAATCATTTATTTAATTGGTACTGGGATTAGTGATCAATAGATTTGCATAAGCGATATTCAAAACCCTATCACTTTTCGCTATTCTGCCGTTTCATTCACGACTTTAGAATAAAATTGATGGAGCGTTGGGTTAATAATAAATTATTGAGTAATTCACATTATTTTTGTACCCGTTGTGTTTTTATTTGATCATAGTTTGTTTTTATTTTCTATTTACAAGCTCAGTGTGTAATCTGCTAGTTGGGGAAAGATTTATTGGGAAGGAATTTGAAAGAAAAAAACCTTGTCGTTTAAACTAGCTTATTTTTTACGTTAATTATTAATAGTCGATAACGTAAGGAGAAATTACTATACAGGAGAATAGTTGCCGAGGGACATTGCAGCATATTACGGTTACTTTTCTAGTAGAATATCTAATGATATCTACTATGAGTCAGTAAAATGCATATGGTTTCAGATAAAAATAAACATAAAAAACGTTTTACTAAAAGTTTCCATTCTTGATGAAATAATTACAACTAACTTAAGTTTGATATTTTTGCACTAAACATTAGTAACTTTTGTTTTTATCTATATGAATAGGTGTATAGTGTATAACAATTTCACCGTTAGTATATTGTAAAATACCTTAAAAATGGTGTCTACTGAAAAATTATGAAGTGTTCTTCGATGACGTGTAAACCCAATTTTTATATCATTCGCAATTCCCTATTAGAAAATTAACTTTTTGGTTTTTGAGTGTTATCAACACAGCCATAATTTTTTTTGTTTTTTTTCATATTAGTTTTAGCTTGAGTACAAATTAAGACTTGTTTTGTTCACATATGTTTTTATTTTTCATAACATAATGTGAGGTTAAATTTTCGCGGCGAACGTAAAAGTTTAAACGCGTAAAATCATAGAAAAAAATATTTTATGTTATGCGATTTCCGCAAAAGTATTAAAGACGCTCCAGAATTCGAGGACAAGAATGGTGATATTTTGTGAAGTGTTAATGCGGAAATATGTAAATATATCAAATAATTTTAAAGCAAAACGTAGGAGAATTGAATATAATGTAGAAAGTTTTCGGTTCACTCTGAAATAATTATCCCTCAAGCAGGGAGAAATGGAAAAGAAAACTGAAAAGAGTTTTTGTAGTAGTCTGGCTGCCTGGGTAATTATTATATTTGAAATTTTATAATTTGCTATTTGGTTACTCGCTAGCTTTATAAATTACTTTCCTGAAATTAATTTTAGGAAAATATGTTACTTTAAAAATAGTTTAAATCTGTTAACTAAACATGACACTTTTTCCAATCCGCATAGTTTGGTTGATTATTTTTAGTTTAGTGTTGTGTTTTTGTTTTATTTTTTATTACAATTTTAAAAGTATTCTATTGTATATGTATGATGATAACATGATTCGCCGATTTCGACACTAATTTATAATCTTTAATATGATCTTAAGCGCTTATGAAACATCAACGTCATACAATAATTCAAGAAATTTTTTTTAAATCTGCCTTTGAAAGTCGTCATGGAAATAGTAACATTTTTTTAAAAACTGTAGTAATCATTTTATTAATTTTCTTTTTTTTCACATGTTTTTTAATTTGTTGTTTTTTTATATTTATTTTCATTTCATAAGTCTTTTATAAGGTTTTATCACTAAGCCAGTTTACAAGCTACAATCATGTTGCAATGAAACTTGACCCATATTTTTTTAATGTTTTAGTATAGCTATAATATATTGTGTGTATACATATATATATATATATATATATATATATATATATATATATATATATATATATAGTATATGTATTTATAAAGTAACATAATATGATAAGGTCAAAGAACAATGAGGCATAATTAAACTTAAAATCTATTGCAAATTTATCACGATACATAAATTGGTCGACTGGGAAAAGAATTAATTTTCTACTTTGATTTTCTGTCGAGATTTAGGAATAATCATTTTTTAGATATAAATACTAAAAGAAGATTATCAATAGTCCACGTTTAAGTGCCACTGTGTTCTGTTTTTGTCTTCTTCTTCTGAATTTCACAGGATAATTTGGATCGATTCACCATTTTATATGGTCGGACCCGTCATTGCCATTTTATTTTGGCGCTGTACTTTTTACGATCTGTTATTAAATTTTGGCGCTATAGTTTTTTCTTCAGATTCAAATCAATGACATATAAAATAGTCTTCGGTACCAATTCATAGATTTTTTGATAATTTCCTATAGGGTAAGTTACTAATTAATTTTATCGATACCTCCAGTGTATTTTATCGTACACTGCTTTTATAGAATAATTTCATAATAGATATAAAATTTTTGTTTTTAACGTTAAATGAAGCAATCCCCATTTTTTTATATTAAATATCATATGGGGCATCAATTGAAAGAAAAAATTATAAGGATACTGAAACTATTTTCTTCAATATTTTATATAAGAAGAAAAGATAGAGAAATTATTGAAAATGTCCAGAGAATTATCAAAATTTACTGGAGGTACCCCATTCCCAAAACTACTAAAGTGAAAATTACAGGAAAAATAGTATTACTAAAAATTTCCCGAAAAACTATATCGATGATTTAATAGTCTCTGAGACGTTCAAGATGTTTTTACGTCTGTGAAAGGCAATTTACATAGTGAAAAATAGTATAAATATGTCAATATTTTAATAGAAATACTTCGACGTTGTTAATGTCGACGGTAGAAAAGTTAGGCTTTCGATATTTAGGCAAAAATAGTTGCCGGGAAATATTTTATTTTAAGTTGAAATTATATTATACTAGTTTGCCATCGTTCGCGTGTAATTAGAAAAAAATAATTTCCTGTTTTTTTTTCTCTTATGTGTTGTTCCTGGATCTATACTATTACGGCACCAAATTTTATTAAAATCCATACATTAGATTTTGCATGATACCCGCTCAAATTAGCATGTAGAGAGACGAGATTTGGATCATTTTTTAAACGTACGTTGATGATTAGTTTAGTAATAAATTTAATTTTGTTAAGAATTTCTATAAAATCACATGTGTACAATGAATTTAAAAAAAATCAAGTAATTTTCCTTTCTCGAGTATGTATGTTTCTCGGAAGATATTGATTTCTGAAAAAAAAACCTTTAATGAAAATAACTTCATAGCTCAATAAAAAAAAAACAAAAGAATGGAATCAGTAAAAATGTTTTGAAGTTGAAACTTCAATCTTTCGAACACTATTAAATAATACACTGCATTTTCTTAATAAAAAGAAATAAAACATATAACAAAATAAAGCCTGTAAAGTGGGAAATCGCACTGCGAGGTTTCCATATATACTCAGGTGCTTATAAAATTTTCGGAGTCCAATAGTATGTCTATTAAATTACAAATATCAATATTATGTAAATAAACTGACTTATATATATTTCACTTGGGCAAAAATGTCGCAAATTTCTCAAAAAATTTGGAATTGGGAATCATTGCTTTAGTTTTCTAAAAAAACTTTAGGTATTTACTTATTAACCCTTTGCTTTCTTTTTATAATTGCAGCTTTAGTAGTAGTAGATTTTTTGTGGACGAAATATTGAACAATTTTTTCAAACTGTATAACATGAAATTCTCCAAAAAGATAGTTAATAAGTGTATCAATTATAACATGCCCTTTTAATTTATGACCCACATGATAAATTAATTTTTTTTTCAATACTTCCTTTATCTCCTTTAAAATTTGTGCAAAAATATTTTTGATTGTTAAATATTGAAATAAATATAAGCGGATTCATATGCACTATAATTTTCATTCACGAAGTTTCATGCTACTATGTCAGATAACTTTTGCGAAAAATGGATATTTTCTGCTATACCTTTAGAAACACGGTAAAGGGAATAGTTTTGAAACCCTTATAATTCGTATGATTTATTTAATATTCCTATATAAACACAAATGAGTGTTAACTATTAAAATGTGCGAGAGTTAATAGGTTTTTCACTATGATAAATTGTCTACATCAAATGGTTGTTGAGAAAAGTCACTTTAACAGATAGACAGACAGAAACATCAGTGTTACTGTAAGAATTTTTTTTCTTTTGATGTACGAGACCTTAAAAATTAGGTTTTAAATTCTATTTCTTCTTACTTCGAACAGAGAATATAAGAAAAGTATCAAGCTTTTGATATTTTTGGGATTTTTTGGGATAAAAACCCATATTTTAGTTTTTTTGAGCGGGTGTTTTTGTGAATATTATATTTGTAAAGGTCTAAATAATTTACTTCAAATTGCAAAAACATCACGAAGTATTCGAATTAGTTGATTACGTGACGTATTTTATAAGTATAAAACGCGGTCTTTTTTTTTTAAATTAAAAAATCTAGGATAATAGACATAGTTTTTTTTTGTGAATTGCTAGTCAGATTTACTAACCCTGTTCTTTTTCAGAATTTTGGTTCAATCGTTTCGGAAATAAGGAGGCGGCATGCTATATTTTTGCATGCTTTTTATAATATCTCTGGAAATAAGGAATTTAAAATTTTGGAAAATATTTTTATATCTCTTGTAGCAAGCCATTTCAAATGATTGTTTACATTATATACACAGTTGTGAACGTTAACCAATTCCCTTCAAGATATAGCGATGTAAAGTCGAATGTAGTCATGAACATTTATTGAAATATTTAGGACATTATTGGTAAAATGCATATTGGTCTGTTTTCGAGTTGCTGTTTGCTGCCAACTTGTTTACCGGTGGTAACGGTGTACCGATGGTAATTTTTAAGAGAAGATTTCTTGAGGAATTTTAATCCACAAGACTATAGTAGCTACCTGTTAGTAATTATCATTTGGATGAACAAATAGATTTGGCCAGAAGTTGAACTCTGAGAACATTTGATACATTTTTCAAGACTCATTCGATTCATGATCGTGTATGGTTGATATTTTTTCCTTCTTTAATGTTGATATGTATAGTTTTTATGGAGCTGAGACTTTTGGTAACAGATTTTTTGGGTTCCCACCAAAAATTCGTCAACAAAAGTAATAAAAAGGAAATTATTCACTATTATATACCTATATATCTTTTTTATATAAGGAAATAATTTCTTTATAGTCGAATATTAAAGGAGACTGGCAGAAGTCCATATATTATTGGGCCCAGGTTTAACGAGAATAAAAATGGGATTATTATGAAGAGAAAATTAAAAATTAAGCTCTTGAAAACCTTGTATTTTTTATAAAAAATGAAAGGTTTTCAGGATAGGCTGTTTTCAGTCAGGTAATTTTTCATAAAAGTTAATAAATTTTATTTATACGGAAGTATTTGAGCTAGCTAGATGAAACAAAGTTCAGATTATGTCTCGTTGTACCCTCCATCTATAGATGTACCATATTCATTCAAGAAACTGAAAGGCTCGCCAGGGTTGTCGAAAAATATTACGTAAAAATCTAAAAGAGCAAAACGGCCATTCACTTGACAATAATAGACCTATTGACAATATCATTTAATGGTTTACTTTTAATTAATTTAGGGAATGGCTACATATAAAAAAAAGCAAACCGTGTTGTTTATTTATTGGAATTGTTTCTAAAAAGTTATTATACATTCCATTACATCTCCTTTGTTATTTTTATTTATCATTTAACAATTCTTGGTATTTTAAAAATATAATCTATTCACACTTATGAAGATATAGTTTTTTGTTTCTCATTTTGATAACAAATTGTATCTTATTTCATTTACCTTTACTGATTGTCAGTCAGCCTGTGAATTTTTTCGCTTTTTACATTATGTAAATCACCAGATTTTTTAATAATTGTGTCTATTTCTGTAACGTTAGGTCAATTTTTTTGATTTTCTTTCAGAGTTACGCCTTATTTTATCGGAAGCGGCGAAACGGCCGCCCGAGGGTTAAGGTATATATAAATATTTATGGGTGCATAAAATTTTTCTTAAATTGCTAATCTATATTATTATTCTTTTTTCAGGTTATAAGTAATACTATGCAACTATAAGATGAATACAAAACCATCGCGTTGTCATGTGGATAGCCAAACTCACATGGGAAGGAACCGGTCATGTAGGCCGTAAATTTCACACACGGTGTAAAACGGTTGTTGAGATGGTGGGGAAAAATACCTTACATCAGGGCCACAAACACGCCGGAATTATGACATAAAAAAAAGCTGGTACAAAATGGTATAGGATAGACATGTGTGACATAGACAAAAGGAGGCCTACACCAAAATTATAGAAAAGGGTATAGAAGGAGATGAAGGTGTTTAGTCAAAAGTGCTTTATATTGTGTTGGAGTATATTCTCTTAAGCTTTTCAATGTTGTGAATTTAAATATTAAGACTGTAACGTAATATTTTCTTACATTAACATCTTAATTTACTGAATGTGAAGTACTCGATAAAAATTCGACTACATTTTTCGTTTAATATTAAAATTTTTAATGAAATTGCATAAGTAACATTACACGAGTGAATAGATTGGCTACCGTTGCACTGAATTTCTTGTAGATTATGAACGCTACCATAATACCATTGATCTGGTACTGGGCAATATTCCAAAAACCAAACATTTAGGGATGGAATGGTGTAGTCTTCTACTATTACCATATTGGTATTTTAATTTTTAATTTTGTAAATTTTGAAGATTGAGAAAGAGTTTGCACGTACGCACTTTTAAAAGGATTATAAAATCTGAAAAGAGTCCGACTGATTACATAATTTTTTATTTGACAGTGCTCACCAGAATGAACGAAACGATAAGTTTCTAATTTCGAAATGAGTTCGGTTCTTTAATTATGCTACCAAAAAATTAAACCACTATAAAACCTAAAACTTAAACAACAACTAATTGGCTTGAAAGAGAACAAATTTCAGGCTATTCGTATTGGTTTATACATGATATGTTTTTGGTTATAATCGAAAAAGTATTTCCAGATAATAGAGGTGAGTTGATTAAATATTAATTTGTACTGCGTCTTACTTTTATCAGTGTAATCCAAGCGTTGCTTCATTTTTATGAAAATTCCTCCGGACTGCCCATTTATATCGCCTGCTTAGAAAACATACAAGCAATCCATTTTATTCGTGTATTTTCTGCACGCAACCATTGCTTAATTTAATATCGCAGTTAACGCACAAAATTGTATACGTTTTTCTATTTCATCAAATGTTTCAGTGACACAATCGTTGAGTTTCTAGGTGATTTATGATCATTATGAAGTCGCGTGTCAATCATAATTATTTTTCATTTTCTTTTTTCTTGCTCTCGATTTGCGCTGTCATTAAGTTTATTTTAATGTTATAGTTTCTGAAACAAAATTATTTTACCTTTTGAACAAACGATTTATTTAATAAGGTGGTAATTTTTAAACGTAAAAAATATCTGACAACACCTGCTAATGATAAAACTTTGTTATTTTAGTTAAATAAATGCTATCCGATGTATTTGTAAATGAAAAATTTACCTTCTTATTAAATATATCATTTGTAAACTATACATTTGGTTTACATTTAACTGACAAACAAATTTCTGAGCATTTAAATCAATAACTATATACATTTTAATAAGAGTATTACCCTGTGAAATATAGGTACGCTACTTTACTCGTTAATAATAAGAAGAAAAGAAAGTAAAAAAAAACACATTTATGAAGAAAAAAAGGAAGTAATATAGCGGTCAAATCAAATTTACGCTACAGCTGAAATCAAAGTCGGATATTTCATCCTATTTTTAATTTTCAATGAGAGGGTTTAAAAATACTTAAACATTTAATAAACAAATAACATTTTCTCATTAATATAATTATTTGAAAAATATTTAAAATGATTTTAAAAGTTAGTGGTAACTTTTTAGAATATAACAAAAAATGTCATCTAATATAAAAAAAAAGTTAAATGTGCAATCATAATTATTAATAAGCAAATTAAAAAATTAAATAATGACAAAATCACATAATTCGGAAAAAGGGACACATGTTTGATCAAAATGTAAATAAATTAATTAAAGATGTTCCTAAAAATATTATAAAAGTTAATTTAACTTAAATTTATTTACTGAAAACTTTTCCATACACAACATTTTTATCGTATTGCTAACATAAATATTACCAGAGAGAGTATACACACACACACACACATACATACACACATATTATTTATTTTATTTTAGAAAATTATTTAGATAAGCTACCTCTCTAGCTACTCTATGCGTTTTACGTGTTTTATTGCAAGGATCATTCGAATATCCAACGGAATTTCTTAATTATTTCAGTCTAGCAACCATGTGAACCGAACAGTTCGTGCGACAGATTAAGACAAATTGTGACTATACTGTGTTTTAATATATTAATATAACTACTGGATAATCCGATAAAGAAGTGCGTACCCCTGAACTCAATAAAAGGTCGACTGGTATGTACTATACAGCTGCAGTTATTTCGATTGAGACCCGCATTTGCCGTTAATGTACAAAGCCAAGTTTAGAGTTTGTTGGCGTGGTATAAAAAAAATCAGTTATTATGCCTGGTATGTCATAAGCTGAATTTTCTAGAGTAAGATCGCTAAGAATATTAAATGTACTCCTGTTATAAGAAAATTAGCTTCATGCTCACATCATTGTGCACAGAATTGGTATAGGTTATATTGATAAAATTAAGTTAATATAAATTGAAAAAGAAAACAATTTCCTAATCATGGTTATATGATTTTTTTTAACATTCGTAACAAAAACATTTATCTATATTTACTACAGCTTACTTCACCACTTGTTTCAATCAAAAGTTTACAATACCTTCGAGCTAAACTCGGAAAATCTTGTTACTGATATTTAAAATTGTATCGAATATTTTGATACAATTTTAGAAATGAAATTATCCTAGTACTTTTATTTATCGATTATCACAACACATCATTATTAAAAAAGCGCAAGGCTGAAATCCCATTTTGACTTCCTAATCGGAGATTTGTTTTTTTAAGCTAAGGAAACGGATATGCGGGCAGGAAATTCCTCGTCTGATGTCATTTAGTGTCCGCCCTATCCATTAATGCCCACAACAGAGCTCAATTCTACGTCAGCAACGGCGCTTGTGGTAATTAAGTCGTGAAATAAATTAAAGCGATGACTCGGTGGCGCTCTGTAACTGATTAATAAAATGCTTTTTTATTGTAAAGCTACATATGAGATTTTACGTCCGCGTGGGCAGCTCATTCTCGTCTCTTGTTTCGATAAAACATTTATATTCCTAGGTGTCGGTCTATATTAATAATTTTGAATATGAAGTTACCTCTTACAATCGTCATATGTTGTAACAAAACTTGAGTAACTGTAATGAATATCCAAATAATATGCCAATTTTGTGATTCCATAATCTTTCACATTTCACACAACAGACTTTTAACTTTTGTTGCATTTCTTCTTGTTTTAATATGGAATTTGTTGTTTTTATATTTCTTTCATTAACTACGGCAAATGAAGTAGTATCTATATACTCATGTATAACTTTACCTTTTATTTTGTATAATTAACATTGTTTTGATATATTAATTTAAACAATTTTTGTTGCTTCAGAGTTAACATCTGAATATATTTGTAATTAATATTTAAATCGGTTAATCAAAGTGATAAAATACGAATTCCCATCTACAATATATAATCGGTGATAAAGCAAAAGAAGTGACTGAAGTAGGAATTGTGGTTTGGGAGGTATGTCAGTTACATTTAGTTAAAAAACTTCAAAAATATTTCGTGTGCTATGATTAAATAAATGGTTGTTACAACAGTTTTGGACTAAACGTGATAATATTATAAATGAGTTGTGATTGTAGTATAAATAGCTGTGAGGTTCGTTTTGACCCTCACAATAGGTGTTCGTTTTGGAATACGATTGTTATTTATACTTATGAGTGATGACTCATAGTAAGGCACATCAAAAAATGTAAAAATGTTTTAGAAAAACCTAATAATTTAAAGTAGTAAGTTGCATTAATTAATTGTTGTGACTAAGTGAATACATGCTTCACGGGTGAAATGATTCCATAGGCTATTTGTCGTTGCATCGTAACTGAGTTTTTGTCATCAACTTCAAGACACTAATTTCGTTTGCGCTATCAGACGATGAATCAATCTTGGAGTGCAAGAGGCACCAAAAACATTTTTCGGTAGCAACAACGCTGTAATATATGGTAATGTTTATTTGGGTACAAATTTTTTTGAAAGAATTGAATAACGTTTGATTAAAAAGGCAAAGAAAAAATATACTATTTTATTAGTTATAAATAAAAAAAGTAATATTGTTTCTAAATTGAAGTAGATCAGATCAAAGCACGTACTCTAACTCAGTTTTATTTTAATATATTTTATGTAAGAGGGTGTGGGAAAGCAAATATTCTTCATAACTCTAATAATTATAGAATTGTTGAAATGATCGCTCAAGCAAACACAAATGTTTTTGGCGTGTTCACAAATCCTATCTCGCCTTCTTAATCGGAAATTTTATTTTTTTACAAGCAAAGGAAACGGATACGCGGGCGATAAACAAAGAGGGAAAATTCCCTGGCAGACGCGTTTTAGTACCCGCCCTATTCATTAATGCCCACAACATGGCTCAATTCGTTACTTCTAAGGGCGATTGTGATAATTAAGTCGTTAAATAAATTGAAGTAATGACTCGATGCCGCCGTGTAAAACGTTTCATTATTGAAGGGATACGTAATGACTTTGAGCGCGTGTGGGACAGCTCGACACTTTTACGGTTGGACATTAATTTGTGTTTTGAAATATGTATTTCTCGCAATAATAAATACGCTGAATGCACCATGGATTTTTACGGGAATTTCGTAGTTTAAAACATTTAAAGTTGTAACCTGCTTCTGTCACAACGTTTACTTTGTTTAATATGCCCTATTGAAAAATATTTGAAAAAGGCAATTTCAAAATTAAATTTAGCCAGGCAAATTTAGCCAGTTCTCGTTATACGGAACTAGCCCGTGACAAAGACCTGATTTCATAATGATTTCTTTTGGCAACTAAAATGATAATTTGTAATGTATAAAATATACTATTAAGATATAATTTTTTAATAATTTTGCTATGATTTTTCATTAATTTATTACCCTCGTTCAGCCGTGTTTTAGGATTATTATCCAACAACAATAAGAAAATCTTTAATTATATGTATGGATAAAAATTGTTTTTATTTTTTAATATTTTAAATGCTTATTATACCTTAAGCATTCATTTAAATGATGAATTATGAATGTATGTTTATAGTGTAGAATTCAGTTCGTACGTATTTAATGTAGCCATTGGGTCTGTGATGCCGCAGAGAATAATTCAAAATGCTTATAGTCTCGAATAAAATGTAGTTTGATGACGATGTTCTAATCGTTTCATTTATTCTTTACACTACTAAGTGTAATTCTTACACCCCTGTTTCGAGTTTTTTTCAAGAATTTATTAGGTCGTAAATGAAAACCAATCTTGAGAACTATAAATGTAAATGTTTAGATAGACGGTTTTGCCTATTACGTTATGTAACATTAATGAAACAATTCGAAACTCTAACTACGATTGTTAATTTTTTTTAATCTTTTAATTTCATTCTAATTACCCTGTGTAACATGAATGAAACAATTCGCAACTCTAACTGTAATTGTTAATTTTCTTTTTATTCCCTTAGTTTTATTCTTGCAATTTTTGAAGCTCCTTTATCAGATTTCATATGTCTTTCTGGTTTTTGGCTTCTTTTCCACACAAAGAATTTTTATGATTTACAATGCTTAGTATTTAATGTCCTTGTGTAATTTTTATTTACCACGCTTTAAAGTAATATAAAATAATTTTATTAAAATATTCTGAAGTTCTTTTAAACTTGTATTTTTCTTTAATTTCTTTTTAAATGACCGGTCACTCATGATAGTTCACTGGGAGTTTGTAAAGTGGTAAGTCATATCTTAAAAGCGGGAATTAGTTTTAATGCTGCTTAATGTTGAAAATGTCACAATATTGCATTAAAACTTTTCCGTTGGCATCTTAAAGCGTACGTTCCGAGATATATATCGAAGTTATTTATCGACTTTACTACTGAAGGACTCGGCCAAGGTGACTTATTCCCTTCATTAGAAACTTGTGCGTAGTTGGATCGAATGTCACTGTAAACAAGTTGTTGATTTAATCTTCATGTGATTACTTTATTGTCGATTTTGACGTGTTTTCTGTCTGACAGAAGGAAAACAATTTAAGGACTCAGAAATGAACAATTTAAATAATTAGTGTGTCTGAAAATTATCACTTAGATTCAGTTTTTCCATTTGAACTTTTTTTCAGTCTTCATAAATATGCCTTTTGAATTTACTTAGTGATTTTTTGCACATTTAGCTATTCATCCTTCTCCAATAAATTTATGCTCCATGACATCTCCACAAAAATGAAGTTATATCTTAAACTTGATCGTTTCTAAAACTCTACTTATAAAACAAGTTATAGTTTTCTTATAACGGCTATAATTTCAAGCGCAGGTATTTATATTTACTGCTGGTATCATATAATAAATAATAATAATAAATAAAATATGGATGACGTTGAAGTTAGTGAAAGGTGCAACACAAAATACAGTAAAACATAACTTCTTTGTACGAGCATTGAGACAAGAATTCTATTACTTGATCACGTGAATAGTTCATATTTTTTCATAAACTGAGTCATTTGATGCGCATAGAATTTTTCAAAATATTTAGAAATGACTACAGAATCCAAAGTTATTTATCCTGACATTTACTTGATTTTATACAAAAACAAGTTTGGTAACTCTTTTTGACTTAATGGATATTACGTTATTATAAAGAAAATCAATATCTCACAGAAAAATGTATATGTATATGTATATAAATATATATATATATACGTGGTAATAGTATTGGAAGAAATATGAACAAACTAAGCATAGAGAAAAATAAATATATACATCCTTTATTTTTCTTTTGGAACATACTTTCACGGGGCTAATTCCTTTGAATACTATGGACACACAATGTTTTTGGTGAGTGTGAGAAAATCTCAGCCTTTCCGTGGTATATAACCTAAAAAAGTTCCATTTTTATCTATAATTCCATAATTCCCATTGCTCCCAGAAAAATAAAATTGTAAAAACTTACAAAAAATCCTTCTTTCGTATTATAGAAAATGTTTAATAGTATATTCCAATTGTATCAATACGATGTGTTTACCTCAAGAACCTATTTATAAAATTTTATGGAAACCGATTGCGGATATTTTGTGCATGATAAATTGTTGTCGGCGACTTATAATAGCTCATTTAGTTATAATACAGCTCAGAATAAGAGTAAAAAAGGCTTTAAGTATTATGGGAGTTATCTTAGAAAACTTTTTTAAAAATTTTATTTTACAGTTTTAATAGGTAATGAGCATACTAGTCTGCGAGGAAAATGGTTGTGGCATGTAGAGGGATAAATAAATAGATAGATGGACATGCTGAAACTACAAGGGTTTTTAGTTTGGCCATCGAAATATAAAAATAGATACTTAGAATCATTCCTATTTGACATACGTTATCAAAACCTTTTTATATAGAGACAAAGTATACCAAATATGGCTGGATACATAATACATATTTCAAATATGGCATTAAAGCGTATTTTTCTGGATGGTAATGTTTTATAATATCACTGTTTAAGTAAAAAAGAGTGTCTGTAACAGTTTAAATATCTCGTAAAACGTACGCAACAAAAGGTTCGTTGTAATCCCAAGGAGTACATAGTGGTCATGATATAATTTAGACTGTTGTTGAGACTTAACTCATCTACGGAAGAAAGGTCCCATTATAATTTAAGTATTTCGAAATATGTTAATTAGGATAAAATTCTTACCTTGTCTTCTCAATCAGAAATTTAAATTTTTTGCAAACAAGGGAAACGGATACGCGGGCTGTAAATAGCAAGGGAAAATTTTGCAGCAGAAGTGTTTTCGTGCTCGCACTATTCATTAAAGGCCCACAACACGACTCGATTCAACGCCGGAAGTGGCGCTCCTTGTAATTAGTCTTGAAATAAATGAAAGCAATGGGTCTCTGCCTCCATTTGATTAATAAAACATTTCATTGTTGGGGACTTATATAACGTAACTATTTTAAGTATGTTTACGGATATGTGACTGTCCCATCTTGTGATTGAAAATTAGAATGTGCGTGTTGTTTTGTGTTTTGGTATGTTGAATATAGTTACAGAATAAGCTTACAATACTGTGCTCTGTATATCTCTTCTGAACTTATTTCCCTTTCTCTCTCTCTGTACTATTTTGATAGAGAATATTTCATGAAGATTGATTGTTAATCGTTCATCTCATATTCACTTTCCTTTTTTTTATTACCTTATCAGTATAGTTACGTTAATGATGTAAAAAATCATGTGTCTATAAAAATAAAAAATCAAGAGCATCACAGGAAGTGAAGCTAAAGAGAATAAATGACAATAAACGTTTTTTTTTAAATTCATGTTGTCCGTAGGTTTAAAAATTAATATCAGTAAAAGTTATTACGTAAAAAAAAGAGAAAAATACATGTATCTTATTAAAATTGTATTATTAAATATATGAGTAACCGACTCTTTGATTGCGTATGGCATTGGATTTTGTGATATGTAGTTTTGTTCTACGGTTTTATTAAGGAGTCTTCTAACGCTAACTAAGCGAAAAGAAGTTTCGTTTCAAGCAACTTTTTAATTTTTTTTTTGGAGAATTTTGAACATGTTTTTGGAGTTTATAGGGGATAATAAGTACAATATTCTATTAAACTTAGCATCCGTATCGATAGATGACCCATATTCTTATACGTAAATATTAACTTAAATACGTACCGTAAGAAATGTTAGATAGGCCCATGATAATAAATTGCTTCATGAATCAGTTACAAGGACGCACCGAGTCATCGCTTTAATTTCTTTTACGACTTAATTACCGCAAGCGCCCTTGCCGTAGTCGAGTTGAGCTCCACTAGGGGCATTAATGAATAGGGTGGACGCTAAAAGGCGTTTGTCGGGGAATGTTTTCTCCTTATTTTTTACTTGTATATTCGTCCATCTATAAAAAAAGAAATTTTCCAATTGAGAAAACGGTATATAATTTATTTGGTTATAATAAGTCCATTAGCAGTGGCAAATTTGGTAACGAACAGGATTGCAACGACCAACATTTCGGATTGACGGCTATTTTCATAGTTTTTAGTAAACAGGAGTTTTGAGTGAGGATCCTATTATGATTATGACTTAGTTTTAATTGTCTTTTAAAAAATTGAGTAACTTAGGCTCATTAGCAACAGCAAAAGGGAAAGCTTTAGCTCAAGAACAAAAGAAATTGTGAAATTAAGTGCTTTGCTGACTATGTTGATTAGTGTGCACGTTCACTTTCAAATAAGCAGTATAATTGAAGATAAGCGGAAATACATTTCGAGGGTGATTAAACGGTCATCAGATAAAAAAAAAATGTAATGTGTGATGGATATTATTGAAAGACATAGTGAAACGTGTTGCAATAATGTCACATTATGGCTAAAAATAGTGTTATAAATGAATAATTTGAACTTGCTGATTTTAGCATAAAAGAATTTTACACGTTATACTACTCGTATTAGTGGACTGCCCGGATATGTTAACCCTTTGGTCACTATCTTAAAGTTGAGTAACAAACGACATATTCTATGCTGGTTTTAAGTAGATACTCAAATTTCATGTTTAGAAAATTAAATATCTGGCCCATGGAAATCTATTGAACTGAATCATGTAATAAAAATTCTATTTTCTTTACCTCAGTACCTAATATTCTTCAAATATACATGCTTACTTGTCTAGTAATGTATCTGTTGCTATTAATTTAGCGTAGATACATGTAAACCTTGTACTTTCGTGGGCTCGCAATGGGGATCTCACTATCAATCCTCCAAAGCTCTATGCTATTGTCATTGAAGCAGGAAACTCCATTTCCAGTTTTAGTATCAATCAGTAAAAATTTTTCTAAACGCTTCAGTTATTCCGTTCTATTTAACAGCGTAAGACTTATATCAAGTGACAGATCAATTTCTTAATTTGAAGTCCCAGGTTAATCTTATTAGCCGGCGATTCTTCACCAGATTGCACTCTCTAAAACATCTTCAAAGTTTCATTGCCTTGAAGTTAAAATGATCCGGTGCATCCAAATGCTTTTACTTCCACTAGCCTGCCGAATACATGTGCTATCCTGATATTTAAAAGCAATTGTTTAACAAACTTCAAGGTCTTCAAAATTTATGTATTCGTTACGTTTTCAGCCTCAGAATATTTTATTGCATCTTTGAGTTTAGGATACAACTTAGGTGGATAAAGATTCGTGGCTGGCGTACTTTGCATATTATTTCGCTGTTTAATATCTTAAAAATCTTCATTGTCCTTCTTACCTTCATAAAAGCCTTTTTTGTCCATGGGCTGATTACATTCAAATAAAAAAAATGTTTTTTACTAGATTTTGTTATTATCACTGTTTGATCTACCTGTACTATGACATTATAAGTAGCACTGTAAATTTCATCGACTGAAAAAGTTTGCTTCTGTAGTAATAAATTTGCCAGATGATTAATCGTGAATAATAATCTGGCGATAAATAGATAAATAAACAATGTTTTGGTGACATAATTACAGTATGGGAATATTCTAAAATAGTATTATAATACACCCTATTATACATGTCGCGTTTATTTCAGAGAAGTTTTTTTTACATTGAATTAATTATTCAAAACCTACATACAGTCTAGTTTGCATTTAGGTGCATAATTACTATTATATATATATATTATTAATTAATGTATAACCATTTTTAGACATAATTTGGTATAAAATAGTAAAAACACATATTTAATGAATTGGCTTTATGCTGTAATTAATGTAAATAATATCTCAATGGAATACAAATTATTTTAGAACAAAATTTCATACCATATCGTGGAAGATAGCCTGAAGCTATCGATAAATCGATAAATAGATTACAAGATAGGAAGGCAGTAATCTTACGCAGCAAAACGAGAAGGAATATACTGCTTCTTGACGTCGAAAAAGGTTATAGGCCGAATTGTTTCATCAAAGCTTTTCCTGTTGACGTCTCGTTTTATGTGCGTACCCAAGAAAAACATCGACATTATTATAGCTGAATTATTCTTATCCTTATGAGCTGATACATAGCTCGATATCGTGTTTGTAGAGCTAGATCAGCGGTGAGTATCTTGTGATAGACTAGATGAATTTCTTTATCGACAGATTTATTATTAGAAATAAAAAAGGATTCACGGGTCACTCAAAGTTACCACTTTGATTTTCTGTTGTCTAGTTTGTTTGCGTATTCTATGTCCATATCGTTGATCTCTATATTACGTAAGTGTGTGGGCGATGATGACAAACTTTAAATAACTTAAAATTACAAAAAAATATTTGAAGTACCGTATAATAGTAGATTTTATAACAGTAAATCGATCGACTTTGTTAATCAATGGATTTTTGCTTGGAAAATGTACAATATTAAATTTTATTTTTACAGTTATCAATAAAATATATGTTTAATTTCTGAAATTTTTGCTTATATCAATCTACGATAGATAATAGCGCCGTGAAATCTACTGAAATTTTTATTACAGTTATGAGATAACTTCTTATTTTACAACAATCATAGCAATATCGGTTGAAACAAAAACTAAACTTTGTTATAATATTAAATCTTCATGTTTATTAAGAGACCTTCATATGTATGAAGAAACTAGGGGAATATTCTAAGAAGGTTTTATAAAAAATAATATTCTCAGAGTCATTTTGAAAATATTATTCCATGATATTCATAAAACTATTTTTATAACTTCATCTCTACTTATTTTTAAAACTTTATCTCGTTATACTGAAATTATATTCAAAGTATTATTAATAAGTGGATTAAGGAGAAAAATAAAGGATGGAAAGTTCACACCGGTTATGTGTGTTGAAAGTATGGGCATAAATATTGGAAGGCGAAGTGTGAGAAAAAGAAGTGAGCGCGAAAGGAAACAAGCGGTGCATTTAAGACATATTGAGGGAATATTATGGAATGTCTCAAGGTAGTAACCCACAAAGATGAGTTAAACGAGGGAAAGAGGACATTGCGTCACTATTGCCAAAGTGTTATAAATACCAATTAAATCAGAGTACTATGGGATTCTCAAATATAGGACTTTATCTTATACGAGCAAAATAATTATAAAAAAATATTTGTGTAATCAAATGATATCCATATGATAAATACAATTTTAAAAAATATTTGGAATATTATTTTTAAAATTTCTTTAATTCTTATGTGAATATTTGGAATTATAGTTACAATTTCCGTTCAACCTTTGCGTGGGCTCATAACAATTTTTATTTTTTCACAATTTCAGATCCAGTAGTCCCGGAATTAGGACTGTGGGTTACGGAGATTGCATATTTCTTAGTATATATCTGAAGATATTGTACCTAAAATTATGAAAATAATATTTTTCAGTCCCCTTATAACTTATCCTTTCAAAATATTCGCCACGCTGTTTATGAAATTGAAAAAAAAAACCTGAAATTTCCATATGATGATTTTTGAGAGGAAGCTATTGAAATACATGGGAATTTATATGTTTTACAGATTTAAAGTTTCTATGTCAAGTAATAGCTGAGAAAAAAGTTAAATATTTGTAATTAGACACATATATGTAAATACACAGGACATGAAAAATATCTTTTAAAAAACCGACTTCAAAAAACGTAGGTACAACAAAGTAAAAAAATAATTAACTAAAAATTGGTACCTACTTAATTGCAATAAATAACTAAATTACTTGTTTTTGAGGTTGGTACCAGTACTGTCGACCAATTAAAAAAAAATATAATGTTAATTTAAAACTTTAACTTCTAATGTTCAATACTAAATAGATTTATAAAGGGCGTATTTATAATATCCAAATTTATATTTGTTAGTAAAATGTACGTGGAGATATTCCCTCAACAATCTTGAAATCGATTTAATGAAAACGGCAATAGAGAATTCGTTTATTTTATTTATCAAAAAACTACAATACTAAAGAGTGAAAATGTCAACTACTCGATAAATATGTAAGATTTTCCAGGTAATGAGTTAAATATTTTCTGAACTATTTTGTTAATGCATCTCATCAACCAAAACTAAATTTGTTTCGATTAATACGAATGTTAATTTGTTGACAATCTGCTACACATTGAAAACTGTCAATTTTGGTTTATATTCAATTAAATCATGAAATTTATTTCCACGTCTCCTATTATTTATTTCTATTTCATTACTTACAACTATATCTACATATTGTCACTTTGTCACATTAAATATTAGTAATAATTATTTTGCTACCTTTAAATATCATAATTTAAAATAATTTCTTTTTCTTAAAAAAAATAAAGTTGAAAATATCAGCCAATGCTTTAATTAGATATTGGGGTAAACGGTTGATTAATGTGCAAACCATAATTTTCCAATATGATTCGTGACAATGATTTCCAAAAAAATTATGTGGTAAAATTAATTTTAGAACATTTGTTGTGAGCGCGATAAGTATACGTGATTTAAGGCTGCGGAAACGAGAATATATTTAACATCGCCGTGAATATTTTGAAGAAAAGCGGGACAAAAACGTCCGCCTTTATATAGATAGCGCGTTTAAAATTCGTTTGTTGCCAATTTGCGATTTGTGTTTCCAAGCAGTTATTATATAAAACTTATAGTAAATCTGAAATAAAATATTTCAATTAGACTAAATGTTTACTACGGCTAAGACAATGATTAATCCAATCTTAATTACATGAATAGTATAGTAGCAGACGTCGCGAATATTTTACTCAGAGTAGCCGCGACATGGCTGACGTAGGGCGCATGTCAGCGCAAATAGTCTCTGATATAAACGTGCAAAATTGATGGATTTGTCCTTTAAAAGCGGTATATTTTTACGTAAAAGTAGTATATGTAAAAAAATTTAATACTTAAAATAATAGGAAGTTATGTATGTGTTCTTTTATTTGTCGTTATGTATATAATAGATCAGTGATTGGCTTAGTAGACGCCTGTTTCGCTGTTTTGTTTTCATAAGATCAATGCGTGCTCAACATTAGCGGATTATTAGGGTGACGATAAAATAATAAAGATAAAAGTAGACAACAAAGGAAATATTTGAAAGTCATCGCTGAATTTTAATAAACTGGCTTGGTTCCAAAATAATTCTATGTCCTTAAATTTTGCCACATAAATTTTTTGGAAATCATTGTTACGAACCATATTGGGAAAGAGTCTATAAACGGAAAATATTAAAGCAGTTTGGCCTTTTTTAAAATTCTTTGGATTTATTACACTTAAATGTTTTATTTATTATTTTTTAAAGCGCCCAATTATTTGCTAGTAACATTCGATATGAAAAGCTATGTTTACACTTAAGAAATTTGTTTTGTTCTGGGTTTAGATCTAAACTACTCAATAGCGTATTAAGTGAGGCAGTGCCATAATAAATAACAACGATGTCAGTAGCATTTCTAGGATTTTTAAAATCAACATTTTCGATTGGAATGCTTGTCAAATATTCTCTTTTTTAAGAAGAAATCAAGAAGGGCATTTAATATTTGACTTTCTTTTTCATATAAAATATGAATTTACGGGTGTTCTGCCTGCGTTTTGTTATTCTAATCTTTGAATAGTAATAATAAAAATTCCAAAACTTCCAAGAATCGTAATTATACATTATATTTTCTGCAGCTCAAATATATTGGTTTTTAGAAACTTGATCCATAAAAATAGTTTTAGAGCTGAAAATCATGTACCGATAACTAGCATATACTGATAACTATTATATCTGAGAGGGGTGAAATATTTTATGCACTTCCAAGTAACAAAACATTTGAAAGTATTTAACTCTGCAACTCGTTTTGGACTTGAAGAAAATATATTTTATATGATATTAACAAGAATGAAGGGTAGCAGTTTTGTACATGCATATGAAATACAAGTATGAAACGAATGCCAGATACACTTTAGTATAAAAATATCAAGAATTTCTTATCAAGGCCGCTGGCGTGGAATGATTAGCCGATGCTAAAAATGGGTGGGAAATTAAAACGATATTTTTATTGAACAAATATTTTTATTTTTTCTAATTTGTTACTGCATCAATAAAAATTGTTTTCTTATCAAATTAAAGAAGAAAAAATGATAATTTTGTTTTTATGCATTTCAAATTGATTGTTTAGAAATAATTCTTTAAATTTAAGACCTTCTTTAAGGATTTTGGTGAGAAATTAATTATAAAAAGCCGATTTTTATGAAATAAATACACGAAACCCATAAAAAATCATTCAACTATTTTTTCATATAGTTATAAGATGAAGATTCCCGTTAATAACTATGGAATCTTGCTTCAGCATGTGGTCTGATGTGCCTTTGTTAAACATTATATACGAGTACATGGTACATATTTTGTAGTTAAACAAATTACTCGTGCTCTGTTTTTGAAGATTATTTCCACTGCTGACGTGTTAAACATCAATGATTAAATTGTGCTGAAAGACCAAAGTGAGAATAATAGTTCCATTCAGTACATATCTGAAGTATATTATAAATATTAGAAGAACCTTGTCCTAGTTATACATTTGTTTTAATATGTAATCACATGTTGCATGATAGTGTTAATTCCTTTAGTATTATTTCGTCAGACCATAACTTTTTAAAAGTAATATATCTGAAAGAGTCTTTTTATTAAAATAACATAAGTTTTTGTTAACATTTTATGACGATAATATAACTGTATTTCAACTAAATGGCCACTGTCAGAATTTTATGGAAGAGATAAAAAATATGGTATTAATTGATCTCTTTTTTTAAATATTTATTTTTATTACGGTCTTTTACAACTAATCGATTATGTCACATCTCAATAATAACATATCGTAGCTTTGACATCTCAATAATGATGTATCCACTTTTTCCTTGTTAGTCCCATTAACTTTAAAGATAAACATTGTTTTATTCTTTATATTCTCTATGTAAAAGGTTCAGAAAACCTATTACGAGGTCATTATTTATCATTAGGAACGAAAAAAAACGACATTTCTTTATAAAAATAGTTTAAAATTTAGTAAAGACACGAACTTGCAAATACTTTGAAAGGTATGTATGCATTTCGGATCACTTCTTAATTGAGCATATTAGTGCCGCGCTGATGAACTATAGATGGGAATTAATTATCTTATAAAATGTGAAGGCAAGCGTCCGCTCCATGGATTAAGACTTTATTCAAAACGAATTTCTTAAGATGTAAATAAGCTGAATTTTGAGACATAAAATGTAGCAAATTAATTAAAAATTCCTATAGTAGTAAAATATTAAACTAAGTTAGAACTAATGATCCCTACAGCTAGGTTTTACTAATACTCACAATTTGAAATAAAATAGAGACAGAGAGGCAAATATTAAGACCGAAACATTGTTTTATAAAACCATTAATTGTAATGATTTCTACCAATTATCGAATAGCTAGACAAACCTCAACTGTGCAAAATATGTCGCTATGTTTTAATAAATAAAACACATTTTTCTTTCATTTGGTTAAGTCTTCTGGCAGATAATTTAGATCTAATTTTTGATTTTCGACTAACTTTCTGTCCCGACTCACAATCCTGAACTTTAGAAGGATCTAGTTAATTCTTTAGAAACATGTGTAAATAATACATTTATGTAATATTTATATTACTGCCTGGAAATTTCATATTTTTAATCGCATTTAGACAAAATTTAATTTCCTCGTCAATAGGAAAATGGAAAAGAACTCAGTCCTTATGTTTCCATAAAAATCATAAGAGTATATTTTTATGTAGAAGAAATTCTATAGAACGCCTTATTGTGAAGGGTACAAGAGGGCATATGAGTGCGCGGAACAATGCCGCGAGAGACCGACCTGATCATATGAGCTGTGGGCGGTCCCTCGGAGGAGTGCAACAGACTGACGGCAAGTGAGACATATTGAGGCGGATTATGTCAGGCCATGACAGTACCATTTAATATACCTCTAATAGTACAATCAGTCAGCTTAGTAGGTTAGAGCAATGATATAGAGTACTACGTAATGGCCACTAGTGCTTTATTAAAAGCGTCATGGAAGAAGAAAAGAAGATAAGACAAGCTACAGAGAAAAAAATCATTCGGTTTTTTATTTCATAATTTATGAATGCGATTCATTTGTGTTTCCCTCACTTTTCATTCCACATACAGTGAGCGGTAAACCTTTAGCATATTGGAAGTTCATTACACTTCACCATGCATTTATTTATTATATTAACCAGGTCATACCTTATTGATGTTCAATAAATTTGCTTAAACGGTATTGGAAATTCTATCTTTTTTTGACGTTTTGTCGTTCTTCCAACGACATTAAAATCAAATACATGGATTATGGGATGTTTAGTGAATTAATGACTATTTTTAATTATATTTTCTACCAGTTTTATTTCTTGATTATAGTTCATGATTATTTTTTATTCTGTGGTGTTAAACTATAAGTTGGTCAAGGATTTATAAGGAAAAAGTTTGAAAGAAAAGGAGGTAGATTATATTTTGTGTTAATTCTTTGAAATTACCAATGCAATTATACAGGAGCATAGCTATCGAGTGGTAATATAGCATATTATGGCTACACACTAGGATAGGATATCCACAATAATCCGGTAAATATACAGGACTTCAGACATTTAAAAAACCAGACATTTTACTAACAAAATATATTTTTAATGAAACAGTACTAACTTCAGTTTGATTTTTTTTATTTGAATATTGTTAATTATTTTCTCACTTTATCTCTTTTGTATATGAATAGGGGAATAATTCATAAACTTTTAACATTCATTATATTATAAAATACCATATAAATGGCCATTGAACAATTCCAAAAAATTATGACGTGTTTTAGAATGATGTATAAAACTATTGCTGATATCATTCCCCATTGTCTAGAGAAAATTTAACTTTTCAGTTTATGACTCTTAAGCATAAACATCTTGTTCTTTGTTTGCTTTTTTTATCAAGATCCCGTTAATATTATTAATATTATATGCGAGGCTAAATCCAAAATCGAACGTAAAATGTTCTCAAACAACCTATTTCAAACTTTCATAAAACATTTTAGAATCATATACAAAAATCCTTTTTGTAATGCAATATCTATATAAATTACAATTATAAAGATGTTCTACAATGCTGATTCAAGATTGTTTTACGCTTAGATATGTACGTGCTTTTAAGTCAAAATATTTTTTTTTATTTGCTCACACAAAACTATAAAATGACATTAATATATATCATGGGGCCCAATTCATGACAAGGTTCTTTTAAAAATAATTCATAAAAAATATCTTTAAAAATATGTATTCTTTACATAAAAAGAAATATTGAATGTTCAATAAGTCGAAAATATTCTTTAAGAATTATGTGATGAAGTTTTAACGAAGTCGCCTTAAAAATTCATATGAGCACAGCGAATATTACTTAAGCGTTGTTATAACTTGAGAACTTTGATTATCTTTGAGAACTTGGATTTTTTTTCATTATTACGAGGAGATGGTGGCAATAAAATAGTATTTATTTCTTTTCGAGTTTCGCTCAAAAGAAAAAGTAAATAATAGAAATAATTGATATTGCGATTAGCATTAAAATTAGGGGCATTCGAGTGATTTCTTTGAGAATAATACATAATAAAACCTATCAAGTATGAGTAGAACTTATAAACATTTAATGGTACAATGTATTTCTATTAAACTATTCACAAATGTCAATCCTTCACGACGCTATTTACGTTGTGAAGAATTAACATCTGCTATATATTGCTTACCATATTGTAAAAACAAGGAGCATTTTTAAGAAATTATGATATCCGTAAATATCGTTATAGTTTTCCTACAATGTTTGCATATATTTCTAAAAATACATTTTTCTATGATTATAGGTTGAGATGTTTTGGAAATGGGGAGATATATTTTTGCCATATTTTTGAATATATCTATTTCTGCAGGTGATATACAAAAAGATTATGACAAAATAATTTTTGATACCCCTATAACCCCTAATTTAAAAATGATACGACACATGATAGAATTTAAAAAAAGAGACCTTGATTCGCCTCCCCTCCCTTTTAAAATTTCTCTGTAATTAGTTTGGGGCGTAATTTTCAGTCAATGTCAAGTTATCTGAGAAAAACGTCTATGTCAGACTGACGACTAGACACGTGAGTGATATTATAAAAATTCCATTAGTCCTTTTGTATCGGAACTGGATCCTAAATTTAAATGGATGAGAGTATATGATAAACGGTATCTATATATGTACATACAATTCTTTATTATATTTGGAACAATACAAATTATTCAATAGATCATAGAAGCTGATTCAGTTTCTCTTGCGTTCTCGTGGTCTAGGGCTACATTGTGTTTTATCTCTTTGTTGCCAAACATGTAACCACTTTCAATAAAAATCATTTTCTGTAAAACCGTTGAATCAACTTGATCCTGAAGTCAGAAATTGATTCTCATGTGAATATTTTATCGAGGGTCTTCTCTCCTTTCCTTAACAATATCATGTCAAATTGTATTTTTTTGAGAATTATATCGTAACTAAATTTTTTGTTGCTTTTATTGACTTAATATTTTTCAGTTTATAAAATTTTTCAGATACATTTCAAATACATCTATATTTTTCTGTTCTCACATCACTAAATATTTAAATTTAACTATTGAGCTTGACTGGAAGAGAGTCTTTACATAGCAATACGTCAAATGTGTACGAATTTCAGCGTAAATTCAAGATGAAAATAACTGAATGTTCCATTGAAAAATATTCACTACGTCCTTTGTGTCCGTTTAACCTGTGGAACATTTCGATATTAAAGTTAAAAGGTGAAGAGAAAGTTTCGAAGCATTTGCTTTATTTGATAATTAAATTCGTTTTCCATTATGATGTGGTTATATATTCCTTACATTTTGGTACGAAGTTTTCTGAAAATATAACATGCAAGAATATTATTTTCGACTAGAGAATGTTATTCGTACCGTTATTAGCTTTGAAATTTACTTCCTTCTAATATTTTTTAATCTTTCTGTAGTATCTTCTGATATATTTATTGAACATAAATAATTCTGAGAGAGTCGCTATGGAAATGAAATACTTTTATTTTAAATCGCTCGTTCAGTAACAATGCAAATCCATCAAATGTCTTGAAAACTAATCGTAAAAGAACAGAATATAGAGTAAAGTTTTTGTTCCGACAAAAAAATCATCTCTAAAACCGAGAGAAACAGAAATGAATTTTGAAAGCAGTTTTTGCAGTAGTCTGGCCGTACGCTCGAATATTGTACGTATTGTATTCATAAAATTGTACAATTTGCAATGTGATTACTCGCCAGCTTCGCACGTTGCTATGTTGAAATAAACTTTACGAAAAATACGAAAGTTTTAAAATGGTTTCAATTTTTTGATTCAACATGCCACGTTTTTTTCAATCTACTTAGTTCGTCACATTAAATATTTTAGAGTTAGGTTGAGTTTTTGTGTAGTTACTCAGAGTGTTTAAAGAGCAAATACTATTTTAAATTTTGATTATATTTCTATTAAATACTTGAATCTATTTAATCAAATTTAAGGTATATATATATATATATAAATGTAATATGATCTAAGATATCATCAATGATATTTATATCTTTATAAGTACTTTACTCACAGATGGTCTCCGGACCTGATATGCAGCTAGAAGGTGGTGACGTAAATCCTCAAGTGAGAGGTATATTCATCAAGTTTGGGCTCATTTAATTTGTCTGGACGAGTCCATAAATTCTGAGGAGCGTTTGACGATGAACCGGAGGATAACAGGATCTTCAATATTGAGTAATACATTCGTCATATTTGCGTGTGTTTGACTTTTCTTGACCAGTATTTTTGATCACAAGTGGGGGCCAGGGTCTGCATGTGGAACCGAAAGTCTGTAACAATACTTTTCAATGGTGAGGAGTGATTTTATCGAGTTTTGGTTTATTTTACTTACCTTGACCAGTTCTTTGAACGTAAATGACGACCAAGAGCTGATAATATGGTCGGGTGGTGGCAACAGCAATAATAGCGAGGAGTTGATTCACCACATTTTGGACTGTTTGACTTGTATTTACGAACTCTTTGGTTACTAATAGTAGTCAGGGTTTCTTGATAGGTCATAACAAGAATTCCATAATGGTGAATAGTAGGTGGACTTGTTTGACTTATCTCTCAAGTATTTTGATCACAAGTGGTGGCCAGTGTCTGACGATAGAATCCGAAGATGATGACATGCACTTCTCATTGTTGAGGTTGTCTCATGTCATTTGAACTCTTTCTACATATCTTGATGAAGGCAAAAAACAACAAATTAGCTAGGTAGGTGTAGATTTACATAAAGGCACGAAATAATTAAGATATTGGTAGGTAAGTAGGTAAAAAAGCATGTAGAAAAGTTACGCAAAAAATAAACAAAAGAAAAATTAATCGAGACGATTTTTCTAATTAGACAACTTAATAAAAATTATATTTTAAATAGCTTGTAGATTTCAATTTTTCCTTTCTCAGATGGCGGTCATCACTTGCATATCAATTCAATACTTTACTTGCAATCCGCATTAAAATTTGAAAAAGTCGTGAATCTAAAAAAGAGATATAACTTTGCAACGTTGCTTTTATAGTAGTTAATAAAAGCAACAATAACGTCATTTAGAAAACGGCACGCGCTTTTTAATGCTGAGTGAAAACACGTATTTTTATTCAACTACGGTGAAACCAAAAGAGCGTAACGTATTGATAGGTCCGTATGTCTGTATTTATATACGTAAACATGCATATAAATGTGTAGATACATGTAGATATACTCATGTTTATTATACACTGCCCATACATTTTTTGATATCTTCAAATGGAGCATTATTCAATCATTTCTTAGTCCATGACTACTGATCAAAATAAGAGACATCATGGGCACTAAGATTTAAAAAAAACAAAATTCTTAACGAAGAATATAGCCAACCTTAATTATTGATTGAATAAGAAATGTATCGAAAAGTATAAAATAATGATAATACTTATATTCATAGGAACTTTCCGGTAAAATATCGTCTTCAAATTGTAATAAATTTACACAATATTTGCTGCTGTTATAGATTTATTAATAAAAATACAAATATTTACATGGGAATTTTGCGTTAAAATATTGTTTCAAAACACGAACCAATTTGTAATATATTGCTACTGTTAGAGATTTTTGGAATGGGTGCCGAGTCGAAAGGGATGATTGGACATTTAACAAATATTGACGCTTCTTTCTTCCTCTCCCACATACGTACTGTTATGACGACTTTAAGTTTTAATATAAAAAAAAACAATTTATTTTTTAGATATTATTATTTAGACGAATTATTACAATTATTCTATTTTATAAAATATTTAGTTAGACTTTGATCGCGCTTGTATCTGGATTACGACTGACGCGGACTAAGGACTGGATTGAACTGTGGTTATCTGAACTTCGTGAAGCTTCGGTCCAGGGTTTATAAAGGATAAGAAATGCTGATGCATCTGGGAGTGGAGTTTGCTGACGGGCCTGGGAACAGAGCTTGTCATGGTAATGCAATACTCTGGCAGCCGGATGCCCTTATCATGTTGATACGAGAATCGTGAGACAGGTGCTGTGTAAGCATTACTGCTAGCAAGTACAGTATATAACAGTACGCAGTCACTTAAGCGTCATCAAGACATAATTATTACTACACCATATTTAAATGCTATTATGACTAGCTTTTTAAATGTAAATTGTTTTCTCCTTATTTCTTAAAAAAAAGTTTTGATTCAATTTTGTCAAACTGTATTTTATTAGGTGAAATATTTCATTTCAAAACGTCTTTTATTTAAACTAATTTGTTGAAGAGTTAACAGATATAACCTATTGCCCAATTAGGCAGTAACGAGCTAAATACAACATTTATTATATAATTGCCCGTAGTAATGTAACCAAAATCATTAAAATAATGTTTTTAATATAGTTTATTTATTAACATTTAAAGAGTTAATCTTTAATTGTCAAAAGTTCTTATTAAAATTATCCCAAATTTTGTCGTATATTACACATACTTCACATTCAAATTACTTGTCATGGGCCGCGTCTTTATTTAGAAAATAGGTGCAATTTTTAAATTTTGTAAATATTTTTATGCTTTTTGGGATTACTTAACGTGACGATAACATCACATTTAGAAAAAATATTGTTTTTGTTGCGCGTAATACACATTGATATTATAGGTTTTACTATTTTCTTTCATAACAAATTTTCTTCTTAAATGGCGACCAGTTAATAGAAGATCCCAGGGCTCAGCGGAACATGAATATTAATAAAGGTCAAGTTATAACAAACTTCCAACCAAACTTAAACAAAACTGGAAGGTAGCATCTTTATTTTATAGTACGCAGAATATAAAATTATGATTATTTCTTCCTTAGTCAATATCAAAAATCATAAAAAATAATCTTCCCTTCTAATTCTTAGATTTTCCAACAAAGTTACCAGATCAACAAAGTTACCTAATTCCGGTCAAAGTTACCTATCTGTTAATATTGCAGATACTTCATTTGTTTTTTTTATGATACGCTGTTTCAATAATAAAGAATAAGAATTTATATCCTTAAAACACATTTTATATCATTAAAAACCCAAAAATCCGTCATTCGTAATTTTTCGTGTCAATTTTATTGGAAAACCATAAACAAGATCCTAAATTCTGAAAGATTTGGGAACACGAAATTTTTATTTTTCAGGGATCTATACCTCAAGGCGAAAATTGAGATTTTCTTCCGCCCCTCCGTCTTAGATCTTTTGTTCAAAAACCTAGTGACATAGAAACTTGAAATTTGACATACTAGTAAATCATGCTAATCTGCATTAAATTTGAAAATTTCAGGACAGGAAAATAGTAATAGATTCTAGTGAAACAATTGAAATAAAGAAATCAGCACTGGAAAGAGCAATAATATTTCAAATCATAAATATTCTAAAGCCATTTTATTTCAAAATTTGATGTAAGATAGTTTTAGAGTGGTTACCCAAAATATCCAGAAAATTATGTTACTTATAGTAAGTTATTTGTGCAAATAATTTTTACTGCTTAAGTAAAAATTATATGATAAAAGTAGGGCTACAACAAGTTTTTTAGGAAAACATTTTCTCAGAAAAATGAAGTGGAATTTTATAACAAAATCTCTAGAACTGCCTTACAGAAATTGGAAGGAATGTTTTGTAATTTTTCTTATTGATAAATACTTAATTTGACCCTTTATAATATTCTCATGTAAATATATAAGATTATTAATTTTTATACAAGAATGTAATATTTTATATACGACAGTTTATATGAATGTTAATTTTAGACGGACGAACGGATACGTTAGTTATTTCATAATTCATGTATCCGTCCTGATTAAAAAAAACGTAAAAAATATATTATACAAGGGATTTTTGATATTGAATTTCATTTATTTTTATTTCGTTACCATAATTACAAGACAAGTTACGAATAACTGATATTTTGAGTTTTTGGGGATAAAAATAACCTTTGAATTTTTAAAGAATATTTCCCTGAACAATTAGTCGTTGTATTTTTACTAATCAAAGTTTTCAGTGACACTACAATCTAACACTCATAAATATAAGGCTGAGGAACCTTAAGATGTGCAAGTCCGACCCGTCCTCGACTACGTGAATTTTCATCCCCAGCAAGTTTCGTTACTGTAAATATTTTTTCAGTAACGAAAGTTGCTTTTGCCAAAAAGCTCAGAAAAAGGTTTGAAGTTTTAAGAACTCTTTCCTTTATTAATATCCATTTGTACAGGAATTAATTATCCCTTAAGAAGCATATTCATGCCCTAACATGAAGTCATACTTGCAGGTATTAACAAATTTATCAATATAGCTTGCAAATGTTATTTGGATTGAGGTAGATTGGAAAAAATTCTGAGAACACTTGGTATATTATTTAAGAATCATTCCATTCATATCCTTCTTAAGATATATCTCGTTCGATAGTAGATATTCTTTCTATTTTTTAAATATTGATATGTATGGTACGTAGGGAGCCGAAACTTGAGTCCTTGCCAAAGAATTCAATATCAAACTGCCAGTGGGCCAAACATAAAGACAAAAGAAATTGTTATGAGTAACACCGTACGAAGAAGATATGGCTCAGACAAAAAAACAAATTCATTGATGTTGTCAAGTGAATATCAAAAGTTATATGGGAAAGACCGCCTACGTAGTCCGTAATTGTAACCGAATATTTACTTAATATATGAAATAGCCCGTAATATTTGTTGTTGTTGAGTGGAACCCATGGGGAGAACGCCCTACACGAAAGCTACAAATGCTTTAGAATAATGACATAAAAGAGCATTTAGTGCGTAAGCGATATGGGTGACACAGGTATGGAGGAATGGCATATACTAAATGACCTACACCAACATTATAGAAATGGGCTAAGAAGGAGAAGTAGATGTATAGTTAGAACTGATTCATATTGTTTTGGAGATTCCACATTTAAGTTTTTCAATATTATGAGTGAAATATTAAGATAGGGTCAAAACATTTTCATAACCTATTCCTTCAAGTAGACGGTAAAAATTTGTCCTAGATTTTGCGTCTCGCATTTCAATTTTTAATAAGATAGAAATATGACGGTTGCATGATGACGATGGTCACATGATGTCACATCACTCGAGTAAACCTCTTGGCCAATAGTGCATGGAGGTCGGGCAGATGGTGAATGCTTCGTTATGTTATTCGTTACGTTATGCATTGTTGTGGTACTCGCTATTTGCCACACCGATAATTGAAGAATGGAAGTTTGTTGTCCCATAGTGTAATCATTTTGGTATTATAATTTTTTATTTTGTCAATTTTGCATATTGAAAAAATCTTTTCTTATGTGTTCGTATGAGCATTTTTAAAAAATTATAAAATTTGAATGGAGAATCCGATTGAGCGTAATTTTTTTATTTGACACTGCTCAATATAAGGAATAAAACGATAAGTTTCTGAGCTGAAATAGCAGTTCGGCACTTGAGCTATGCTACCAAAAAATGACCTATGAGAACTAAATAACAAGTAATTGGATTGAAACAGAAAAAAATTGCATGCAATTTTGTAGGTTTATTGATTACAACATTTGGTTAAAAGTACTTCCGGAGCTAAAGACAAAAAATTGTATTGTTTCTATACACTCAAGAGTTATTATTCTAAAGTTTTACACACACAACTGAACGCGTTTTTCTCCTTCATTAAATGTATCAGAGATAAAGTCGTAAAGTTTCCAGGTATCTTACGATCAATCATTGTCTACACTATATTTAATAAAGAACTTCCTTCTTTATTAAATACAGAAAGTGATAAAAAATTGAACGAGTGTTTACAAAACAATACCAACATAGTAATATTGAGGACAGATCATAGTGAGAATGAGAAAAAAAGAAATAAAAATGTAAATTTAAATTAAATATAATTTTTTAAGAGTAAACTTTGCAATCGACCAAAAGAATTGTGATCAATTGAATAGAACATTTAATAAACTTATTAATTTGTACGAACAATTCTTGCCAATAAGAAGAAGAGAGGAACAAAAAATAAGGAAAAGAAGGAACAAAAAATAATATAATTGTAAAGCCAATTTTCTGCTATAGTCGAAACAAAAGTCGAAACTCATTGCACGTAGGAACAAACAAAAGAAAATTAAATTTTAAAATTTTGTGCGAACACTGACTTGTGTAAAAAAAAGAATTTCTTCCCTAATAAAATTATTTAAAAAAAGTCTAATATTTTTTAAAGCTAATTTTATTTTATTTACTAATAAATAGAGATGATATTGAATATATTTGGCGTTAATTTTGTAGAAATTCATTATTCACAATTAAATGAAACTATGTGATGTAGTATTATTCCTACTTTCTTTAATTTCTTTAACCACGACCTAGGTTTCGTTGTATTACAATATCTTCAGGTGAGATATTAGCAAAGATATTCTTATTAGCAAAGATATTAGCAAGAATCTTTGCTAATATCCCACCTGAAGATATTGTAATACAACGAAACCTAGGTCGTGGTTAAAGAAATTAAAGAAAGTAGAAATAATACTACATCACGTAGTTTCATTTAATTGTGAAATAGGGATGACTTATTAAGAATCTAATAGAAAAAAGGTCGAAAACATAGACAGAGTTATATTTTAATGGATATTAATAGGCAAAATAAAAGAGAAAATAATGGAAATACCACGCTATTCGAAGAAAAGGAATATGTTTTGAAACAAAAGTTAATGAAAGGGTGAAAATAAATAAACGATGTTCACATGTACATTGAAAAATGTAATATAACCAAAATTGTGTTACTGATAACTTTTTCTAATATAAAAATTTGAACTTATTGCTTAAGGAAATATTTATTATATTTTAGTAAATTTCTGAAAAAATTTAATGGAAAAGGTTTGTTATGTTGTGAAACTATATAATATCTTGGTGATTAAAAAAAAACAAAAAGAAAATATAAACTGATTACGCGTAATTCTACCATTACGCGTAATCAGTTTATTGCTTATACTTCCTTATTTTACGTACACAGTAATTATTCGCTATATTCTATATTTTCGCATCCGGTTTGTGAAATGACTCAAACCTTTACGTTATTGTATGAACGCTTTTAATTATCTAAAAATATTATCCCTGTGTTTATAATATTAGAGTCACTTTGTTATAAAACGTATTAAAAACTGTTTATTATAAACAGCACAAGCATTTATGTTACTAAGATCAAATCCTTAATAACAAAAAAGATAAAACGTTAGAGTCTTTGGCGTTACAAATATTGTAGTGATTTAAACCAATCTATGCTCACAAAATTACCAATGTATATGTTGTCTTACTTTGATTTGCTGTATATATATATATATATATATATATATATATATATATATATATATATATATATATATATAATATATTCATAATTCGTTTATCTATTGTATAAAAACCATGTATCAAATGTTTTTAAACCATGTATCACGTAGTCTTTGATAAGTTAGACATTTTATGCGACAGATTAAGACAAATTATAACAAGCTTGATGTATAACATAATAAAATAAAAAATCGTCAGTGTTGAACAATCCGGAAAAGAAGTACTTATAAATAAAATGAATCTTGCCTCAACAAAAGGTCAATAGGGATATACCGTGCAATAATGTAGCTGCATGGTACATCCCTATAATCGAATGAAACTTGCATTTGCTGTTACGGCCCACAAACTCAAGATTATACTATTTAGTTTTTCTGATATGCCCTATTTGACATTTTCCAGAGTAAGGTAGCTAAGTATATAAAAAATATTCCTATCACAAGAAAATCCTCGCCATAATCGCAATCTTGAGCGGAAAGAAGAGAAGAGGAATTAAGTTTATGTGAAATGAAAAAGAGAAGAACTTCCTAATCATAATTAGGTTTATAATTTTTTTTCAATTTAGAATAAAAATGATGGCCTGTATTCACTATTGAATCTGATTTTCATCCCCTCTTATTAATATTTATCACTAGCTACTATCAAAAATGTACAATAGTCCTGAGTTAAAGTCGGTTAACCTGATACTGAGGCCTAAAATTATCAAGTATTATTTGTTAAAATCCAATTAAAAAAGTTGTCATTACGGTTATTAATTGCTTTATCATAACATATTGCCGTCAAAAATGTGTTAGGTATTAGGTGCAAATAAAACAAAAATTAGAGCGATTAGTAAGTGCCGCTATGTAACTAATTAATAAAATGCTTTATTATTGTAAAGCTATGTATAGGATTTTATGCTCACGTGGCCAGCGCATTATTTGCTCAGTTCGGTAAAATGTTGATATTCCTGTGTATTAGTCTTTAAAAATGTTGAATATATATTAACTCATACAATTGCTATATCTTATTAAACATTGAGGGATTGTAATGACTATCCAAATAATGTATAAATTCTATCATTATATACTACTGACAGATTTTGAACTCTTGTTGCAGTGATTCTGTTTCGCTTAACACGAAAAAAAAAACAAAATTAAAATGTAAAATCTTTCTAATTGTTCCTTATTTCTTTGGAAAAGTATTGTAAAAGACGCGGTATCTACTTATTCATAATTTATAAATTTTCGTTACCGTTCTTATAATTAGAGTTAAGATGATATAAAATGTTATACGATTTTTGTTATTTTAAAGTCAACACTCTTGTCGCCCTCTGAATATATTTGTAATTTTTATTTAAAATCGGTTAATCAAAATGAAAAAAAATACAAACATCCATATATTACTAAATATAATCGATGATTAAACAATACATTTAAACTGTCGACTAAATGTATAAAGGTTTCGTTAATCTACGTTATGTTTGATTGGATTGACTTGATAGGGTACCTACTAAAACTAGCCTTCATAGGGTTGGATGAGATCTAATATAATAACTGAATAATCTTAGTACTAAATTTGTCAACTTTGTAAAATTCAAATAACGTTTAATCAAGACAATTCAGTTATTTCGTACAGAAAATAGTTTTACGAATTACATATTAACATTAAAACGAAGCGAGCTACAAAAATAAGTTCCGCCAATCTGTACACTGAGAGTTATGTAAACTAGGGTTACTAACTAACTAAACTAACTAACTAACTATGTAAACTAGCGTTACTATTAACTATTTTATGAATTTACTGCACGGAGATATCAGGTTATCGATTTAATTTATCCCACACTTTAATATTACAAGCGCCATGTTAGCATTGCCACAAACATTAATAAAAAAACTATCCTTTTATAAAATATTAAAACGTATATGTTAGAGAATTTTCTGTCCTTATTTATTGCTAGTATACCCGTTTCCACAATTAGTAAAAAACATATTTTGAGATGATGAAAATGAAACAAAAGTCGGTTCCATTTAGTTAAGAAAATTTTCTGTGTTATAATTAAGTGACAGCCCGTTGTAATGGCTTTGTACTAGGTAAACGTTTTCTTTTTTATGAATAATAATGGCTAATGAAGTTAGGTGCGACTGTTAAAAAAAGTCTTTTGTTTTGAGATGGGTCTTTACTTATGCTTATGACTGAGAATTAAGGAAGAAATAAACAAAATAAGCTATGATAAAAAAAATTGCTAAGGTTTTAAAACATTTTTTGGCAACTAAAATTAGGAAATGACTTAAAATAGTAAGTTATGTTAATAATTATTTGTTACGGCTAAGTTTCCAATTGCTTCATGATTGACAGATTTTGATGGGCTATTCTGTTTGTCGTTGTATTGTAACTGAATTTTTGGCAAGAACTTCAAGCAGATTGGTCCTTATATCATTTGTTCCACCAGATAATTAATTATTTTTGGAGTATAAGAAGCACCAAAAATGTATTCCGATAGTCACATCGATGTAATATGCGCCAATGTTAATTTAAATGTAATATTTTTTAAGCGGATGAAACAGCCTTGATATGAAAGACAAAGAAAAATGTACGATTTAGTTACGTATAACTAAAAATAAGAGAAAATTGTTTTGAGTGAGGTAGATAAAATCAAAGCATGTACTGTAACTCAATCTTGTTTTAGTGTAGTTTAAGCGCGAACGTGAGCACATGAAAGCAAATATTTTATCTCCAATAATTACACAGTCCTCGTGACAAACGATCGCTCAGGCAACCCACGAAAATATCTATTAAAATACAAGTATTTTTGGCGTAATCCAACTGGTTCACAAACTCTATCTCGCCTTCCCCATCGGAAACTTTATTTTTTTTACAAGCAAAGGAAACGGATACGCGGGCGATAAATAAGGAGGGAAAATTCCCCGGCAGACGCGTTTTAGTGCCCGCCCTATTCATTAATGCCCACAACATGGCTCAATTCGTCGCCAGTAAAGGTGATTGTGATAATTAAGTCGTAAAATAAATTGAAGTAATGACTCGATACCGCCATGTAACGGATTCGTAAAACGTTTCATTATTGGAGGGTATGTAATGACTTTGAGCACGTGTGGGATAGCGAAGCTATTTTACGGTCAATGTACGGTTGAGCATTAAGTTATGTTCTGAAATATATATGTTCGGCTATGATAAGCACGCTGAGTGTTCCACAGATCTTTTGCAGACACTTAGCAGTTTTAAAATTTAAAGATAAAACCTGTAATGTCATAAAGATTATTTAAATAAAAAATTATATTCATTTAACAAAATTACATTCATTTTGAAAAATATTTCTGGTATTGAATATATTTGGCGTTAATTTTCTAGAAATTCATTACTCACAAATAAATGAAACTAGGTGATGTAGTATTAATTCTACTTTCTTTAATTTCTTTACCACGACCTAAGTTTCGTCGTATTACAACATCTTCAGGTGGGATATTAGCAAAGATCTTTGATCAAAGATCTTTGAAATATTTCTGGGTTAAACAAATGTTAAGGTATTTCTCGTGCCATGGGGCTAACGTAAGATAAGAGACTTGGGGGATTCTAATGATTTCCTTTTTTAACTAACATAATAATTTATTATGTATGAAATGTGTTATAAAGGCACCACTTTTCAATCAATTCGGTATAATTTTTTAACAATTTATTAATCATGTCTAGCCGTATCTTAGGCTCTTTTTCCACACAAGTATATATTTTGAAAATTATAAATTTCTTTAATTTATTTTTAAATTCCGTTCTTTTTGAGTTTCAAAATGACATTTATATGACATATTGAATTTTATTGATGTTGAGAATGGCACAATATTGCTTTAACGACTTTTTATTGATGTCTTTATATGTACGTCCGGGGAATAAACGATTTTACGACTGGAGGATTCGGCCGAGGTTACTAATTCCTTACATAAGGAGCTTTTTATTAGTTGGTTCGTTTGTCAACATAAACTAGTTGTTAGCTTAATGTTATTGCGACTACGTTGTGATCAATGTTGATGTATTTTATTTTTGATAGAAAATCAATTTAAGAACTTTTAAACTAACTAGTAATTTGCTAAAAATTTGATACGTATATTGATTTTTTATATTTGAAGTATTTTTTGTGCTTTTATAAATTTGCGTTATCAGATCAATAAGATATTTTTTATGTATAGATATTTATGCCATTTCAATAAATTTATGCTCATTGAATTCGAATTGCTATTCATAGATATTATGGTTTTCTTATAGGGGCTATTTTTGTTTCAATGTACCTATTTATATTTACTGCTGTTATAATAATTTATTATATTATAAAAATAAAAGGTAAACTAAGGATAAAGTTAGAGTGAAGACAATAAAACAATACTTCTTTACACGTGGACTGAGATAAGAATTCTAATACTTAATCATATAAATAATTCTTTATTTTCCGTAAAATGATGCATTAAAATTGCAAAATAATTTGGTGGCCTAAAAATTAGTACTATTTATTTAAATATTTTCAATATTTAGAAATGACAAATTTTTTTTTGTGCCAATGATGCCTTGATGCATAGCAAAACAAGTTTTGTAAGACCTTGACGTTTAATTAGATTTCATTTGTAGGAAATTAGCTTATTGTCATAAAGTAGTCTTACAGAAAACAATATATATATTATATATATATATATATATACATACATACATATATATATATATATATATATATATATATATATATATATATACACATACTAACAGTATTGGAAGAAATCTGGATAAACTATGGAAAGAGAAAAAAAATACATACAGATTGTATTTTCCCTACATTTTCTAATTCCTCTCATCTTTATGAACATAATATGTTTTTCGTGAGTGTGAGAAGACCGTGGCTTTTTCGAGATAATCGTCTTCGTAGTTTAATATTTAGAAAAGTCCCATTTCTTATAAAATAACTCCGACATCCTTCTTACATCAAATCTAGAAAAATAAAGCTTTTACAAAAATCCTTTTCTAGTCATTTTTTATAAACTTGCCATGAACGATTGCAGACAAAATTTAACTAAACCAATGGAGAAAATTGTTTCTGTCATAAATAAATAAACAGGTAGCGGCTTATAATAGCAATTTACTCGTAATACAGCTTCGAATCGACAAAATATAACTCATAATAATAAATGATTTTAAAGTATAAAATTTTTATAAATATAAAAGTTTTTTTCTTTAAGAAATTCATTATTTACAATTAAATGAAACTACGTGATGTAGTATTATTTCTACTTTCTTTAAGGTGGGATATTAGCAAAGAATGGATTCTTTGCTAATATTCCACCTGAAGATGTAATACAACGAAACCTAGGTCGTGGTAAAGAACTTAAAGGAAGTAGAAATAATACTACATCACGTAGTTTTATTTAATTGTGAATATAAAAGTTGTGAAACTTTTTTGTCAAAGGAAGAGAAACTTTTTTGTATAAGGGAAAAAGCCTGTCCAGCACGAGTAGAACTTACTTTATACGGAGTCGGTGTAGGTTTATGCATTACAAACATTTAAGTCTACATGTGTACTTTCCATTGCACCATTTAGCAGTGTTAATTTATCACAATGTAAATATGTTGCCTACTGTATATTTCACGTACGTAAATATGTGACATATATTTATATAGGTTTATTTGTAACCATGCAAATATATCAATATATTGTCTAATTTATCTGTCACAAAAACAATAAATGTACATTATAAACTAAACATTTATTGTTGCAGTTGATTTAAGTCACTCGTGTGGAATTTCTATGAATAAATTTAATAATTTGGTCAACTATCACTGGTAAACTAGTGAAGCCTACTTGGCTATGATAATTTTCCTTTTAATTTTGTTATATTTACTACTATTGGCATATTTTACAGATGTTAAAATAATATCGGTTTAGCTGGTAGGGTGTGACGACAAGTAATTCTAACAAAAATTACCAATTTAAAATTTATTATTTCGTAAACAGTTGACTTGTTGTGTTATGGGGCATGCGAAGCAATATTGACACTCACTTTACATATAGGGAATTTACTGCAGGAAACTTCTTTTATAGATTACATTCTGTAATTTAGAAGGTATTATAAATATTTATAACCATGCCCAAGAGAAATAACTACGTTATATAGGAGGTTTATCCCTAAAGCAAATATAAAAGTAATGGTTTACAATAGTAATATAAAGATAGTGTAGAGAATGTAGCAAACATTTTCATTAAGAATTTCACCAGAAGTATATATAAGCAGTTAAATTCGGTCAATAATTTAAATAACTTTAAACTTATCTGTCAAAAAATTTTCACCAATAACAAACTACTCAGGCATAAATCAAACAAGTAGGCGAAACAAACATTGGGCATGCAGTCACCCAAATCTGTAATAAATGTCGATATGAATTAATTTCACATTAGTCAATGTTACACCAAACCAATACGATACGGACCATTTTACAATTTACATAATAAAAAGAATATACGAAGTAATAAGAAAATATGGGTTCAAAGTGACATATTTAGAAAGAATGTACTATACGATTTGAAAACCGATTGCTTTCCCGAAAAATGTTTATAATTTTTTTAATGATATTAGAAGCTTGATTAGCCATTAATAAATATCAAAAACTTCTTTTTTGCCTATATACATTGTTTTGATATTAGAACCTCATCAAAGTCAACTCATCATAATTTACCTAAGTCATTTTTAATAATTATTTCGTCTGCAAAAAAATCTTCGTGCGAACGGAAAAATAATTTCACACATTCCATATGTCAATCCTATTTCGGCTTACTGTAACGTATGTATGCGATAAGGTTAATGACAACGACGACATTACTGTTAATCATAAAGGGTGATCTAAAAGTATCTTTACGAGTCATTACAGATAATCTAGAAAATGATCTAGAAAAAACAAAATGCAACAGAACAACATTCAATAAGCGTAGAAGTAAAGCGAAGAAACACTCGGTTGACATTGACGTTTTGACTTGTATTATTTTAGTGTCGTTATAAAAAACTTGATAGTTTACAGATTTTTTTTAGTAATTAAAGGTTTTTACAAAAAATAATATTTTTAAATTTTAATTAATATTTTTAATATAAAATATACATTCAAGGAAAAATAATTATAATCAATTATTTGAACATAACATTGAGGTACGCACTTTTTTTAAAATTATTTTTTAACCTTTGATATGAATGGTTGAATATGAATTGTTAATTAAATTATTGAGGGATATCAAAATAAAAAAATATCATTCATTCGCTAAATAGTCCTTGATTTTGAAACGAACGCGTGGAGTTTGGATGAAGAATTTAATCCATTAACAACATGTTAGGGATATATTGTATTTAATTTATTTATAAATTTGCAATGTATCTGTAAATATAGTTTTAAATATAATTTACAACGCGAGCGGCATTTAAAAGTGATCCGGTACTTGCATTGTAGCTATTTTTTAATTGACAATAAGCTATGTAAATTTACATGAATATTATATGTTTACATCGATTTGTAATGACATTTGATTAATTTTTCTAAATGTATAGTATTAAAATCTTTTTATTATCATTTCCTTTCTATTATATTGCGAATTGAGTACAATCTATGGATTTACACTTTGTATTTTCTTTCTCACCGTCAGTGCCGTTTTAATATTTTTTTAAACTTAATTTTGTCAAGACTTAGATCGCTAAAGAAGTTTCACTTCTAGCACGAATAATTTTATGATATATATATATATATATATATATATATATATATATATGTATATATATCCTTCTCCTTAAGTATTGTAGATTGTAGACAGCAATAATGAATACCTGCTAAAGCTCTTTTATTTATAACTTTATATCGAATGCAAACGAGATCGAGCTAATACGTTTTATTACAATTTCACATTTCGTGACTTCTTTATTGGATAATACGTACAAGATACTCTTAAACAACTATAGCGTCCGTACAGGTGAATGACTCATATTATTGTATCCAAATATACCACCAAAATTAGTGCTATAAAAATCATTACGCAGCCTCGTGATAATAAACATTTTTATGAATCAGTTACATGGGGTCATTGAGTCACCGTATTATTTATTTTAGTACTTAATTACCACAGGCTCCGTAACCGCCGTCGTATTGAGCACTGCCTTGGTCATTAATGAGAAGGATGGACGCCAAAAGGCGTCCCCGGAAAATTTTCCATCCTTATTTACCATTTGTATTTCCGTTTTTTTGTTTATAAAAAAAATGATTCGGAAAGCTAGATAGAATTTATTTAGATAGAACGTGTACACGAGCAACGAATGTTAGCCGATGAACTGTGTTCGCAACGTGTCACGTTTTTAGTAAACGGAAATTATGACTGAGGACCCTCAACCTGTTGTGATTTTGACTAAGTTTTAAATGCCCTATAAGTAACTAATTTACGCTCATTAGCAAAGGAAAAATTAAGACTTACGGCACAAATTATCATCTTTTCAGGTATCACCTATTTTCTTCTGAAAGGTAAAAATTATTGCTAAATTAAGTGTTATTGGCGGACTAATATTAATTAGTATGTATGCTCGTTTTAAATTGAATACATGGTGGTTCTCACTCAAGCCGGTTCCAAAAATGTCGCATTATGACTTGAGCTTTTGTTAGAATTGAATATTTTAAAACTTCACCTTTGCTAAACAAGGTTTTATTAATTATTATTATCAAGGGATTATTAGTATTACAAGGGATTATTAGTGGGTTGCGAATTGCATGCGTTTGATAGCGCTTTTGGTCATTACGTTAACAATAAAACAAAAAAATAAGCTATTTGGTGCTGGTTTGAAATAAATACTCCACCTTTACGTTTAGAATTTCCTAGGAAATTCATTGAATCGAATTCTAGGAACAATTTCTACTCCTTTTGCCTCAGTATCATACAATTTACTTCCAATATACAATCATTCTGACTCTAGTATTGTTTATACCGATATTAATTTCTTAAACGCGGATGTAAGAGAACTCTTAATATGGGTCTCCAAGCCAATCCTGCAAAGTTCTAGATTATTGTTTTTGGTAGTAGAAAACTCCATACCAGGATCAGTATCCCCGATTAAACACAACTATTGCTAAATGGTGCAGTTATCCGATTTTCTTCGACTATAAAAGAGTTGGGGCTAGCGATTGATCAGTTTCTTAATTGGAAGTCCAAGATTAATTCAACTGTCTCGTCTTCAGGAGAATACATTCTCTAAAAAGTTCTCAAAATGTCATTCCCTTTAAAGCAAAAATTCGCTTGTGTCAACTGCTGCTTTTGCCAACGCATGCTATTTTAAACTTACAGAACAATTATTTAACAAAGTGCGGCGCCTTCAACATTGACTCGTTTGTCCATTTTTAATCTCAGAACATTTTGATACGTCTCTGAGTTTAAGTTTCCATCCAGGTGGGTTAATTTTCTAATAACTTTCTAAATATCATAAAAAATTTAAACAACCCTCTAATCTTCTTACAAGGTTTACATTCCTTTCTGTGTATTTTCTGGATATACATGGATGCTCCTAATATATTACTTCTTTTAATTAGCATTCGTTTACTGTTCATGCCGATAAGTTACGGAACAAACCCAATTCCGATATCAAGCTTTCACTGTCCATGACAGTATACAAAACTCCTTTGAAAAATCAAACCTCCTCTAATCTTATTATCTCTCATTTATTCTCATTCATCAAACCTCCTCTAATCTTGTTATCTCTCATTCCATATATCTATCTAATCTTATTATCTCTCAATCCATATTCTTTCATATACATACCAAAAGTACTCCATCCCAACGTATCAACATTTAATTAATTTTTTTTCATAAAATTTATTTATCACATTTTCTTATTATTAGTTTTTGCTATCTATCTGTCTTACAAACAATTATAAATACACAGTAATTTTGGTTGACTAGAAGAGATTTCTCCTGCACTAACAAGTTAGTATATAGCAATAAATGAAGCAAATAGTAAATAATGATAACTTGATGAAGTAGTACTAAATGTACTAAATGTAGTAGTAATAAACAATGAAAACTTGATGAAGTAGTACGAGGATGTGTTAAAAAGGGTGATATAAAAAGCATGTACAAATACTACATTCATTTCAAAACTTGTTTTCAGAAGCAATAATTTTCATAACCTATGTATCGTCCACCATACTCTTTGCAATTAGGTTTGTGTGTAATTATTAATGCTACGTTTTGATATAATTTTGCAGAAAATATTAAAAATAAAAATTTAATGAGTTTTGGTTTTAGGCCACAGTTAATGGCTCAATGGAAGACTAGGAATTTTAGATATAGACTTTACGTATTTCAACGAAAAGTTGGGGCTGATTTTACATAAAGTGTCATTCTACGAAAGTGGGCCCTACATAATTTGATAAAAGATTAGTTTTATTTTATTATTAGTATTTATTATTAGGTTATCGATAAATCGATAAATAGATTATAAGACGGGAAGGCAGCAGTCTTTTGGTAAATAGTTTGTTGATTAAAACCACAAACTAACGATTAGCACATTGGGCCGAATGAATGGATTTTTTTATCGATCGATTGATTACTAGAAATAAAATTAGTAGAAATAAAAATAACTTAATAAAAATACTAAATACGGGTTACTCAAAGTTATCACTATGAATTTATGTTGGCAACTTTGTTTGCATATTACAAGAAATATGACGATGATTCTATATCCACATCATTGTTCTCAATATTGTGTGGGAATGAGAGCGATGATGATAGACTGTAATCAACTTACAATTATATAATATATTTAAAGTGCAGTATCGTATTCGTTAGCCCCATGTTATGTATGTATATATATATATATATATATATATATATATATATATATATGTATATATATATATATATATATATATATATATATATAGAATTATAAATGATGGAAAATTAATAAACCCATTTTTACAATTTTATTCAAGATTAGATCATGAATAGGTACGGAATTTTGGAAAATTTTGTGTTAGACCACCATTTTGACTAAACATTTTTAAAATTGAAACAGGAATCATTGTTTTGTAAGAAAGATATAATTTTTTTCAAAAACTACATTTTAATCATATTTTTTTGAAAATCGAGTGCGAAGTCGCTAAAGAAATAGTTTGTATAATATATTTAAAAGCTCTCTGTAAATTTAAAATATACAAAATTGCAGAATATTTGTGAGTATAAATAAATTTAATACTGTTTAAGATCAAGTCATGTTATATGTCCTTTATCATAGCGTAAAATTAATCACAGTAATAATTACTAAAATGCATTAAAAGTTTATTTTCTTACTGCATCCGCTATAGTTCAGAAAAAAAAAATATTTTTTAAACAACGCTACGACGATAGAAGGAAATAAAAGAAGGAAACAGTTTCTGAAAACTTTAAATACATTTTAATTGAACCATTTGTTGACCTCGTGTCACGTGTGTGCTCGATCGGGTTATTGAAACGATATTAAATTGGCACGTCTAATTGGGTTTTCTCTGATATTTATTTTGTTTATCAATTTTTGCTCAAAAGATGAGCAATTTTTAATTTGTTTACACAAGTTCCTGAAAATACATGTTTCATTTCTGACATTTGGCTTATGTCACTCTATGATAGATATGACCTAGTTTCAACTAAAATTTTTCTTACATTTATAAGAGCTTACTTTAGAATAACCATTGCAATATCCCTTGAAAGAAAATACTAAACCCTCCTTACAGACATTTTTAACTCTCCTCCCTCCTTATAGATATTTTATGAAACTTTAGATATACACCACAAAAGTTTATAACGACAATATTATTTTCTGGGTCATTTTGAAAGTATTATAATAATATAGCCATAAAAAAATTATAAAACTTCTTATATACTTATTTTTTATTAACTGACATAAATTATATTTTATAAAACGTATATAAATTATGTCGTTATGTCAAAACGACAGACTAACACAAGTATATTTCAAAGGTTACCAGCATTCAAAATATTCGAGATAAGTACATTACAGAAAGAAGTAAAGAAAAGAAAGTTCAAGTTTTCATTGGTCACAATTAAATGAAACTACGTGATGTAGTAATATTTCTACTTCCTTTAAATTCTTTGCCACGACCAAGGTTTCATTGTATTACAACATCTTCAGGTGGGATATTAGCAAAGATAAATCTTCATGCCTTTTGGGATATTAACTAAGATATATCTTTGCTGATATTTCACGTGAAGATATTGTAATACAACGAAACTTAGGTCGTGGTAAAGAATTGAAAGAAAGTAGAAATAATACTACATCACGTATTTTCATTTAATTGTGACAAATAAAAGACTTGAACTATTATTTTCTTTACTACTTGTCTACAAAATTAACGCCAAATATATTTAATCTTTTAAAGCAAAGTTCAAAGTTCTAAATATCAATTATTTATCAAAGTACTACAGGACTTTTCAGACATTACTTTCATTTATACAAACCAAATGCAAAGAAATAAATATTATTATACGAATAATTTATTTCGAAACTGATTACAACAAAAATATAATAACTAAGTCATGTGCAGTTACATTAAAGCTGAGATGTTAATAAAAAAGTTATAAGGCATAACGAACATTGTAACGAATAATAACTTCAAATGAAAAATGTGAAGATACAAAATGTAATCATCGTTGACTATGAAGAATATGATATGGAAAAGTGACGCACAATTTCTTACACGAGAGCCTCTGAAAGTAAGCACTTTGTGGTGAATCCGCACATTTAGTTGATGGTTTGTGTGAAGTCAAATTTAAAAGCTTATTATAGCAACAAACAAGAAATGTTAACACGATCTAAATTTATATATAAATAGGATCATTATTTGAATCGATCGTTTTATAAATGTGGTCAATTTTACCACCTGAGACTGGATACAATTTTGTTAATCACTGTAATCTTATTACATCACTGAATACACTTATTACATCGTACTACGAAAAATCCCCGCAAGTGGTGTGCATGTATGTTTGCTTGTTTTGGATTTCAAGACATTTACATTTCTTTCCTAACAGTAGGAAAATTCATTCGCAGTAGGTGTTTAACATACTGCGAATGAATTTTCCAAAATTCTATTTTAAAAGATTGATTATGAAATCGTACCCGTATTTGGCTTTTATTAATTTCACCCTTCGTATCGAATTGGGAAATAACTTTTCTTGCACTACATAATATTTATTAGGAGTGTTTTTCAAAAGGTGTTATAATGTGATTTTTTTTCCTAGACATGAATTTGTCTAAAGACTCATGTTTGGAACAGAGAAAATTAATTTGCATTTCCCATTAAAAGAAATTAGAAAATAGCCCCTTTTTTAACCGTCTTCAAAAAAGGAGGAGGTTCTCAATTCTTCGGAATCTTTTTTTTATGTATGTTTAGCGATTATTATTGACCGACTAGATGGATTTTGATGATCATTTTTTAGTTTGAAAGTAGGTGCTATAGGTGTGGTCCCATATAATTATGACGATGACTTGATGATGAAGTCTGGAAATGAACGATGGAACTCCTCAACGAATGGCAGTAAATCAAATATGATTTAAGATATTTGCTATGGGTAGTTGTCATTTTGCAAAATTACTATACTACTTACCAGGTCAGGGTCTGATTATAAGTTTTGGCATGAACAATGGAAATCCTTGAAGAATATTAGCAAATCAACAGAGATTAAAGATATTTGCTGCCAGTAGTTGATACTTTGCAAAATAAATACGCTCATGTCAGAGTCTGATAATGCATTCTGTTTTTTTTTTATTTACTACTGGTAGTTTTTACATTGTAAAATAACTGCATCATCGATCAGATCAGTGTGTGATGATGAGTTCTGAAGATAAATAATGTAACTCTTTAACGGATGGTAGTAAATCGATCGTGATTCAGTATATATGCTAGTGGTCAGTTGTTATTTTAGTTTTCACTTTGCAAAATCTGATATTGGATTTCGGATATGGATAACCGAACTTCTCAACGGCTAGCATTTAACTATTGCCGGCTACTACTATCGCTTAATTTCTATGTGTTGTTGATAATCAATTTTAGACAAAGAGGAAATTATCCATACACTAGCTATTACCCGCGACTTTTAACAATTATACAATATTCTAAGAAAAAAAGAAAAAATTTTGATTATTAATATTAACATATTAATCACTAGAAATTATAAAATAGAATATCTTTTAAAAAATTTACTTCAAAAAATAATTAACTCAAAATATGTACCTTACAAATAAATTCGTAATAAATAACTAAGTTACTTACTTTTGAAGTTGGTGTCAGCAACGCCGATCCCCTTAAACAAATGTAAAATGTTTATATTATAAATGCACCCTTTACTAATCTATTTAGTATTGTAAATATTTCAGAATTTAAAATTTTAAATTCACAATATAAATTAAATTAAATTTTGTTTAAGTTGGTCGACAGTACTGGCACCGACTTCAAAAATAAGTAACTTAGTTATTTATTGCAAATAAGTAGGTATATATTTTGAGTTAATTATTCATAAAGTTGTACTTTGATTTCATTATTATTTTTTAAAATAACGAATAATGAAATCCAGTCATCACTTAAAGGAAAAAACTAATTTTTTTAGAATATAAAAGACTACTGATTCAGTGACTGAAATTAAGAGGATGAAGAGCAGGATATAAAAAAATCGATTATCCACAGCTTGACATATGCCTTAACCAAACCACGCCACCACACAGTTTTTTGTATCCAAATTCTTTCTGTCGACTTCTCTAAAGCGGGTACCTAATATAACTGAAGTAATGTATGTTTATGGATAACTATTCCATACTGCGCTTCCAAGTTGATTTTATCTTGTAGAGACACTTCGAGCATGGCTTAAATTATTGGAATAGGCTAGTTGTAAAAGTCCAAATTTCAGCGGTAATTCAAAACGCAAAAGAACCGTCTTAGATTTAACGGGGCAGTTTGTTTTTTTTAAAGGGTCCCGTATAAAAACTATTTACAAATCATTATGTTAAAACCGAATTTAAAAAAAAAATACAAAATTGCTCCTTTCCCTCATTGAAGATTTAAATAAATCTTTTTTACTTTTTCACCATTAATCAGTGCAATTTTTATTCGTGTGATACCTGACCATAATACAAAGTGAAATTATGGCGGCCGTCCTTTGGAAGTTAGTATCTTTGGCTACATTTTATATCCTCCGCGAAATATGGCTGCAGGAAACCACCCGTTATTTTTTTATTTCATAAAAAAATTATGCAAAATATGTACTATCACAAATAGAAAATGTTATTTCTTAATTTTATGTGCATTCAGACCGATACTTATGAGTATTAAGTGTCAAATTCGAATTTTATTCATTAGTATATAAATCATAAATACTAAGAGTTTTACAGTCAAACTTTAGTTTAAGTGAAATCATTGCACGATATCATAATGTAGTGAAGACATTCTTTTATTTACGTTGTGCCGTTATAGTTGAAAAGTAATAATAGGGACTTTTTTATTCTTTTCGAAGTATTTTGTTTAAATTATTATTTGCACATAATAGCATATATCATTACCAAGTAAGAGGTATTGGTTCAGAAAACAAAATGAATTCTGAAATTTATGAGCAATTGGCATCGATTAAATGATTTCATTAGTACGCTATAAATTTCTGGAGGTGTATATTTGTAACCGTAATAATACAAGCAAAAATCTTGTTATAAAGAAATAAACTCCATCAAGTGCTATTAAGCATGGTAATCACAGTAAACAATCACAGTAAACGCCAATTCACCAATATTTTTTAATTTTTTTTTCGTCCAGCTTATGAATTGCCAAAATCATTGTCAAAGTTTCTTTTAATTTTGTTTCCTCATAGAACATAAAGAAAAACACGAATGAGTACTTTAGTTACATACATTAAAAACTTACGTATGTCGGTGTATACAAAAGTTGGTAAAAGTATATCCTTTATTGTATAAAAAACAATAAATATAAATATGTATGAGAAAAACTGCGGAACCTTGCTTTAGAACGTTGTCTAACATACACTTTTATGTAAGTAGATATGAGCCGACAATAAGAAAGCTTTCATATGTTTTGCTTAATTTTAAAAATGCGGTAGTGACTTTTATAGGTATACATATTACATGTGTACTGTTTTAAATCGCTTTAATTGTTTTAAATTGTTTTGTTGTCCTACTTTTTATTGCGAGCAGGGAAGAAGATATAATTGTGTGCTAAAGTTTTAAAGAAAAATTTGAAAATACTATCAGGATCGATATGTTAATTCTCAATAACTTAATTGTACTGAATAACTTAATTGTACTGAAGTATTTAAGTACCATTTAGGACAATAGCCTCATTTAATACAGATCTGAGGTATACTGAAAATATATTAAGACACTTATCCTAGTTATAAATACCTATAAATATGTAATAGCACATTGGTCAATGGTATTAAGTCGTTTATAGTTTTTTTACGAGGTAATGAATTTTTTCTTTTTGATAAAGTATCTGAAGTTTCTGTTCATATTTAATGAAGTTAATGTGATTGTATTTTAACTAAATGGTAATTATCAGAATTATGGAAGAGGTAAATATTTAGGTAATAATTAATTTTTTTATACACTTCTTTTATATTACACACATTAATTGTATTATATACTTCTTTTATATTTCTTTTTTATTACACACATTTAATTGATGTGTGTCTTAACATTTCAACTATGACAGATAACGCTGGTTCCTATTTTTGCCTGCTGATCTAATCAATAACGAATAGAATATTTGTTTCATTCTTGATTTTCTCTATGTAAAACTTTAACAAACTTGTGGTTATTTAAACACGCCTATTGGGAGATCGTTATCTATTCGTTCTATATTATATCTAAAAATGTTAAAAACGAAAGTTATGAAATTATTTGAAGTTACTCAAATACTTTGAAAGGTGATGAAGCGTTTCGGAGCACTTCCTAATTGAGCATTTTAGATGCCGCGTTAATAAAATGTGGATGCGAATTAATTATCTTAAAAAATGTGTGAAGGCAAACGTCTGCTACGTGAGTTTAGATTTTATTTAAGACTTGTTTCTGAAGGATTAACTAGGCTGTAGTTTGAGACATAATATGTAGAGATTAATTACACACTCAAGTAATAATAACAGTATTTCTAAGGTATTATATAAAGGCATTTATGATCCCTAGAGCGATAATTCTACTTTGAAGTAAAGAAGGAGAGAGGTAAAAATTATGGACAACAAGTTGTTTTAGAACATAATTAATTGTAGTAATATTTTTTATCCATTGCCGTATTACATGATAAATCGAAACTATATGCAAGATGAATAGCTTAATTTTCCTACATGACCAAAAATTGTTTTCGATTTGGTTAAGCTTTTCGTTAACTAATTTCAGTTTTGATTTCAGATCACGTTTCTTTCCTGAGTCCTTCACGAGACCCGAGCTTTAAAAGGATCTAGTTTCGAACACTTACGAATATAATATTTACAATCTTGGTATTGTTATGGATAAACATTATTTCATCATTACATCATTAGATTGAATTCAGGATATTGAAATTAGTCACGCGGTGTGCCTGGCGTATTTTACGCTTTCAACTTCATTTAGGCACAGTTTAATATCTTCATTCAAGGAAAATGGAAACGAACTTAGTTTTTAAATTTCCATGAGATGAAATACGTCTTTGTAAAGAAATACTTTTATATGACTCATTACAGAGCAGGGTGCAGTAGAGTGCACAATAGCGTGCTGATAGTGCACTATTCGATGGACTGGCCATGCAAGCTGTGAGCATTTTCTGGGAAGGGTGCACCATATTAACGGCAAGCAGAAAGAGATGGCCAGATAAAATGAGACGCGTTACATCAGCCTCGAGAGTACCGCATGATATACCCTGACAGTGCCACTCGTTAGGTTAGAGAGTAGAACATCGATATAGAGTAAGTACCACTACCGATCTATAGATAAAAAAATATCTTTCGGATTCCTCATTTTAAAATTTATAGGTACTATTCATTTATGCTTCCGTCGCTTTCGATTCTGCATGGAGTAAGATGTGAACTTTTATCAAGTCAGAAGAGCATTGCATCTGGCCATGCATTCTTTCAAAATGTTAATCAGTTGACAAGTTATTGTGTTCGGATTGATATTCAATAGATTTGCTTAAGCGATATTGGAGGTGCTGCCGCTTTTTGGATTTTTTCTTTTCATATACATAATAGAAATAAATCTGGCAAGGATTTATCGAGAAAAAAATTTTAAACAAAAACATTTTTATGTGCTATAGATTATAGGCAACGATATGCATAGCTGTCTGTTGATATACAGTATATTATGGCTACACGCTTAGTAAAGTATGACAATGACTGAGTGAAATACGTAGGATTTCAAACATACAGGCAAACGGACATTTTATTAACAAAGTTTTCAATCTTGATAAAACTTGATGAACTTCGGTTTAATTTTCTTGATGAATTTCGGTTTAATTTTTTTTGACTAAAGATTGTTAACTCTTGTCCCTTTAAATATAAATAGGTGAATGGGAAATAAACCTTTCGAAGTCAGTATACTATAAAATACCATTAACTGTTGAATATATTTGGCGCTAATTTTGTAGAAATTCATTATTCACAATTAAATTAAACTACGTGATGTAGTATTATTTCTACTTTCTTTAATTTCTTTACCACGACCTAGGTTTTGTTGTATTACAACATATTCAGGTGGGATATTAGCAAAAATTCTAGTAATCTTCGTGGTAAAGAAATTAAAGAAAGTAAAAATAATACTACATCGCGTAGTTTCATTTAATTGTGGACCATTAACTGGTTGTCTCTGAAGAGTTACTAAAGGAAATGAAGTAGTTTTACACGATGTATACAATTATTGCAGATATCTTTCACCATTATCTACAGAGAATTTATCGTTTCCGTTTCCGATCCTTATTAATACAGGCGTGCATATTTTGTTTTCTTTAGATTTGCTTTTTTCTCAGAGTCGCCTCGGTGTTATTAATATCTGAAGCTAAATACTAAAATTAATATAAAATATTTCCAAATAACTCATTTTACGCTTTCTTGAAACATCATAAAACCATAGAAAGCAATAATTTTTGGAGTAGTGGAATTTCTATATAAATTTTAATTTCTCCAGAACTTCATTGAAGCATGTTTCCATTTCAAGAACGTTTAAGTATTATCAATTAGAATTTCCGGAAGTAATGCATAAAATGCAATTTTTTCAACTTTTCCTTTTATAACAAGGATATAGATATAAATTTGGTATTATTATCCATACATACTTGCACAAAAATCTATTAGAGAAGATGTCACAACGAAACCTAGGTTGTGGTAAAGAATTTAAAGAAAGTAGAAATAATATTACATCACGTAGTTTCATTTAATTGTGAATAATGCATTTCTACAAAATTAACGGCAAATATATTTAATGCACAAAAATATTCAAAGGCAAAATGATTATTGCCAATGTTGATAACTAAAGATTAGAAAGAGTACGTTATGATACAAACGAGCTGAGATGCAAACTTTGTATTTTTAAAAGCCAAATTAAGATAAAGTTAACATCCATTTAAAAGGTAAAGTTTTAGACAAAAAGCACTACGCTGTACGCTGGATTAGTAAGATATATTTTGAATCACCGGATACCTCTAGAAGGCCTCAGCAAACCCTAGGCATGCCGTTGGCAATAAATTGGCCTAAACTACCTCTTAAGGATTAAAAAGGATCGCGACATGAAGTTTAATGAAAATAGTTTAATTCCTGAGCTCGAAACTGATACCATCTTATAACGCTTTATCGGATATCGAAGTGTGACTTAGTTATAAGTTTCTCAATATAGCTGTAATAAGATTAGTCTCAGTGCCTGGATCTATTATACCAGTTTAATGTAATCTGCGACTTATGTTTTGATATAACTTGCTTGTTTTATTATCGAATTAGAATTCCTTTTAATATAATATTCTTTTAGATTTTGCTTAAAGATAAGTTTAAAGATGAATTTTTTATGATAACGATGTTACGAACGGCTAAATTATTTAAAAAATGTAATTAACTTACTTCAGCTATAAAGACAGGTTTATAAACTAAGTCAGTCATAATTTGGTGGAGTGTTTAGAAATGTTTGCTGTATGAGACATTGTGAGTTACTAACATGAGACAAGACATTGTGAGTTACCTTTAAGTAAAAAAGTTTTTAAAAACCAGGTAGGTAACCTGCGTTTAATGTAGTTATTATATTTGCATGTACATACGTATTTTACTCATGTAAAATAACAGAATCGCTAAGTATTTCATTTGGCAAGGTCTCCCAATACAAGATTTTTCTGTGTTTATACGTCTTAGGAGGTGTTCTAATTTTTAGAATAACTTTTTAAAATGCATTCGTAGATTTTAGCTACCGCTTAGATAACATTTCTGATAATATAATGTTATAACTTACATTATAATGTTAGACATTACTGGGAGTATGATGAAATTTACTGATGAAACTGTTGCCTGATCAAAATAATTTGTAGAAAAACTTTATTTAAATTTAAATAATATAACTTTTGTCCCATATATTTTGATGAATAAAACTTTGTGTTTTAACTGTGTAATTTTGTGTTAACTTCATTCCCAATAAAAACGGGAAACACATTAAAGGCAAATATATTTTTTCATTCGACTTTACTGGTAGATCGAGTTCACTTTTAATTACAAAACTCGTATTTTCCAGGAGACAATGATTTTCGTCATTATGATAACCTGGTGCTGAATTTGTGACGTTCATTAATTATTAGAAGTGACGACTTATTGTTCTTCATTAATTATTATTTCAGAGATTTTGTACACATATAATGGTGTATTTTTTTCGAATGAAATATTCAACAATTTTTTTAACTATATTATACATATTATATATCATAAAATAATTTTTGGATGCTTAAATTTCATTGTAAGTTATTAATTCTAAGTATTAAATAAAAAAACACTGACTGTTCGTTAAAACAGACATTTTAAATTTTCTTTTATTTCCAATTTCCTGACATTTTGGGGTTTTGGGGATAAAAAATTACTTTTTAATTTATTTGAAGATTTTTTTGTGAACAAGTACTGGTTGTATTTTACCTATCAACATTTTTCTTGATTTTTTCTCATTTTAAGGACTCCTCTTGGACAGTCCAACTTAGTTAATTACGAGATTTAATTCTTGGAAGACCTTATAAAGCACACTGGCATATACTGACGTAAAATTCCTATCAATATATCATGTCTTTTCCTCCGATTTGATCATTAGCTAAACACAATAATATATTTTTAATATAGCCTGTATTTCGCCTTCATTTGGTTTATTTTTCGGATTCGATTTCATTTTCTGTTAGTTCTACCAGTACAATATTTTGTTCAAATATTAATTACATTACAGATACATGATTTCTAAACAAACATGGTTACAGAAAAGGAGCTGTAATGTACTTCTTCAAATTTCGAAAACGAAATTGGTCATTATCAGTACTTGCACACGTGGAATTCTATCAAAATCCGTTTTGTAATGAATTAATTCAAATATCGAACAAAGGGTCGTTTTCAAAGTTAGTCACTGCTTGAATTTCAGTCTCAGTTTTGTAAAGTAAATTTTGTTACTATAAATATTTTTTTCACGATTAATCTTGTTAAAAAACTGTTTACTTTGGCATTGAAAGGTGTTTTTCTCCAAAAGGTGATTTCTAGTTTTCCATTATTCTTTATATTTAAAAAGAGCTCCTCGTATAAAACTAGATGATGGGTTTGATAGAGAGTGTTATCGATTGATAAATAAATTTCCAAGTCGATTTTAGTATTCCAATGAATATATGACATTTGAATTCATATCTTGTTTTTATACCAACAATAATCAGTTACCCGGCATCATTTTCTTTTATCGGATAAGAGCATGTGATCGCTCCTTAAGACTAAGAGTTAGTGTGTAAAGATAGATGTTTGAGAGAAAACTTTAGAATTTACTCCTAGTTTTAGTATCTCCGTCATCATCTTCTACTTACAAATTAACTTAGTTGACACAATCGACTTTTTGTTTATTCAATTTTTATTCCGAAGGAAAAACAAACGATTCTTGCGTAGCCAATAATGCCAGATTACACTCAATGTACACAAAAGCCAATCATGTCGCAATGTTATAATGAAGCAACCGTCTATTTTTTTTCTTAGCGCAAATTTTTGTATTAGTAGGTTTTTTAATTTTAAGTTAAACATATTTTTTCAATTTTTGTTACTTAATCGCCTATAGTTTGAATACATAGTGAAAGAAAATTTAATAATTAATAAAAAAGTGTACAAAGACGCAAAGTAAATGGAAAGAAAATACAATGCTGAAAAGCAATATCTGACTGACACGGATCCATAATTTACGTATGTATAAAAGGATGTATGCGAATAAAGGAAATCAGAGGGAATATTTTTTATTTATTTATCTATAACAGATAAAAATTATAACGACTTACGATTATTGAATTTCTATCAGACATATTTGTCACATTCTTACATTGAAGTAATACCATGTACACGTTATCACTTAATTTCATACAAATAAAAGAAAAAATCATGATCCATATTTTATCAATACATTAAATTATGGAAATAAAATTAAATATAGAAACTGAACAAAAACTTTTTGGATACAACAGGAATAAAGAAAACAATTATTAAAAGAATTAAAATGTAACTAAATTAAAGGAAGAAAAAAATATACAAAAAATCCGTTTGTATCAATAAACTGGTATTATTACAATATTCTACTAATCGTCTGCTACTGACGACTTGAGATGAACCAGAATATATGTTGAGTGATTGGGACATAAGAAAGTGATTTTGGAACTTTTTGAAAGCTTGTGCACTTTCGCGGAAATATCTGCATTAACTAGCAGATAGAAAAAAGGGGTCTGCCGGTCGCTTTGTCGGGCACACAAATCTGTGACAGCCCATAATATCTGTTGCCCATTTATGTATCTTAGCTTATTTTATTTGGCGGAATCACATTATCATATTCTTTTTTAGGCGTACTGATGCAATCGTGTTAAAATAAGCAGTATAAAAAGGATTCTATATTACAACAGTACATTCAAGTTGCCGCCGTGGTGTGTTGGGTTGATCACAAGGCATACGGCCTTTGACGATGCGTCGCACCGCGTCGACTCGGGTTCGATTTCCAGCCGTTCGTCGAACGGGGCTGGACTGGAGTCGTGGTTGGCTGTAAGTAATAAATAAAATTGCAATGTGGAGACAATGTGAATTCCCATTCGGTTGAACGTTTTAGCAGTTTTAAAAACGAAATCCAGCACGTTTTATTATTTATTTCACCAGCCAGTTATTCTGCTCAACGTAAGTATATGTGTAACTTCTACCAAAACACAATATCAAGATAGCGTATGTCATCGACATATGTCCATGGAAGGCGATCAATTTTTTAGACTCGGGAATGATCTTGGTGATCAAAATGGGATCAGTTTACATTGATTATGACTTAATACTATCTTGTTAATACTGCAGTATGATTAAACTTATTGTGATGTTTTATTTTGTGTGATGATTAAAATTCTTATTTCATGAACTTCGAGTAATCAGTACATGAAAAGAACTAGATGTGTTTGAAGCGCTTACTGACCTCGTTTGTAAATATGACCAATAAAATTGGGGTTGTTATAGGGGTTGGGGTTGTTGTTAGAACTCTGTGCCATTTTGAAAACATGAAAATGCAAGGTGTCATAAAGTCGTTCCTTTTGACAGATTTTGGACTGTCGCTTAGGTGAAAAATGGTCTTACGCATGAACAACAATTTCTTTTGTGTATTGTGTTTTGGCCAATGTTTAATTTTGCAGCTATGTCATAAGATGAAGTAGCAGTTCGTCCTTACTTTTTTGGGGAATTTCATCGAATTTTTCAACTACTGGTCGACCAGAGTGCGGTATGCCTTCAACTTCAAAATTTCTAGAACCAAAAAGAGCAAACCATTTGCGTGTTGTAGATTGTGATAAAGCATCTTCACTATTAACGATTCGATTTTTTTTGTGAAGTGTTTGGAGTCTGTAAAGTGTTGACGCTTTGATCAAAGTGGTATTGTAAAACGTAGCAAATTTTTAAAAATTTAATGCATTATAGACTAATCTTTTAAATACCCTTGAATGTGGCTTGATAGAGTTAGTATTATTAAATATATGTAACTTTAGAGCCATCTATTGTATTGTAGTATTATAAATTTATTTAAAATTTCAATATTTTGTCAATATTTATAAGTTATTACTTTGTTAAGTTTAGTATTCGTCTGTGTAAATTTGATTTTTTTTGCTTGATTGTTTGTACATATAATAAAACTGTAGAATTGGTGCGTACGTACATTGAAGATATTTACAAAAACAATTACTTAGGAGAATATAAAAATGTAATAGAGCATAAAATATATGCATATCATGCAAGAACAGCTGAGAAGATTTATATGAAGTTTTTACGGGTGGATTCTGTTGATTTTATAATACAATGTTTATTCAAGTTTAACATTTTGTGGGGGAACTGAAAAATATTTGGTAAAAGAAAACGGGGAAAAATTGCATTTAGCCCAACCAAATGCAACTTTTCCCTGTTTTGTTTTATTTATTATTAAAAAAACAGAATATTGCTTTTAAAAATCAGAACCCAGTATTATTTTCGTATATTGTATGTGCGAGCATACGTATGTTAGAAATCTAGTAATTACATAGTCGTTTTAACATAATTCGAACGACCGCTCGTATACAAGATGTTTATAGCCGAAGTAAAGCTTTACAAACACACAAGTGTTTTTGGAGTGCTCCGATAGGGTCATAAATTCTATCTTGCCTTCTCAACAGAAAGTTTTATTTGTTTATAAATACAGGAAGTGGACGTGCGGGCGATAAACAAGGAGGGAAAATTCGCAGCAGACGATTTTTAGCGCCTACTCTATTTATTAAGTTATGCCCACAATTATGCTCAATTCAACGCTAGTAAGAGTGATTGTGATCATATAATAAATTGACGCCATGACTGGACACTGCCATCAATGGTTTATTATTGAGGGGTTACATAATGACTTTGAACGTGTTTGGGACAGCGTAACTCTTTTCCTGTTCATTGTGTGATTGGGCGTTAAGTTGGGTTCTAAAATACATGTATCTGGAAATGACAAATAGGATAAGTGCTCTGCGGATCTTTAGCACGAACATAGCAGTTTTTAAAATTTAAAGATACAATCAATTTAGGGTATAAAATTTATTTTATTGGAACATTTCTGGGTAAGGGAAGAGAAAATGATTAAGTAAATTCTCGTGCCATGGAACTAGAGTGTTAGAAAGACTTAGTATTATAATTACTTCTTTATTCAATTAACATAATAAATTATTACGCATAAAATAAGTTACTAAGATATCATTTTTTGGTATAAATGCACTATACAACCAGGAACATTTCGACATTTATTTTAAATCATATGAAAGTATACACATTAAAAACTATATATCTGGAAAGAAATTCTGCAGCAGATGGTTATTTATTATAAAAAAAACAATGTGATAATTTTTGTACCTGACGATTTTGTTTGCGAAGTAATGTGTTTTAAACTTTATTTTTTCCACTTACTTTACTTTTTTTATCACTAAGCACTTATTACACAATTGAAGCACTTATTACACAATTGAAAGCAAAACTTAATTATAAATTATCATTTATAATAAATATAAATAAGTAAATTTAGTTATTTAATTAGAATGTTTTTTTAACCTTTCACTTTCACCACTACATTTTCTTTTTGTACCAACATTCAGAAAAAGATAAAGTCTATTTGTCTATGGTTTATATTTCGAATCATAACATCTTTATTTTTATTTTTGATTATATGGCGTTTGTTCTCTCCAAAAGGAACTTTTCCCAATGTCAAGTGTGGAAAAAAGGCTAAGTAACATTGATTACGAAATATTTCGTATATTTGTCATTGTTGCTTGTTAACAAAAGAATGAACAATATGATAAAAATTAAATAAGAAGTTGGCTACAATTAAACAAAAAGAATAAAATTGAATTATAATATAAAGATGGCATAAAATAAGTATATACAAATAAATATAAAAACAAAAATAAATAAGAATATAAATACGAAAAATTTTATTTTTGATGTCGTTCTTTCTTATAAACTGAATGATTAATCCTAAAATGGGTTTGTTTATTAAGCTGTTTATTTAAATTTAGTCCAGTTAGTCTAGTTCAAGCTCAGTTCAGTCCGCCGGCGGGTCAGGCTGGGCTGGGATTTTACTTATTATTTCAAAATATTTTTAATAACTATAACATCAATCGTAACTATACGCAATTATTTCAAAATATTTATAATAGTTATAAATAATCGTAACTATACGCAATTATTACAAAACATTTTGAATTTTTATTTCATCAATCGTAACTATACGCAACTATTTCAAAATATTTATAATTTATTATTTCCAAATATTTTTAATAGTTATACATAATCGTAACTATACGCAATTATTTCAAAATATTTTTAATTATTATTTCAAAATGTTTTTAATAGTTATAAATAATCGTAACTACACACAATTATTTCAAAATATTTTTAATTATTATTTCATCAATCGTAACTATACGCAATTATTTCAAAATATTTATAATAGTTATAAATAATCGTAACTATACGCAATTATTACAAAACATTTTGAATTTTTATTTCATCAATCGTAACTATACGCAACTATTTCAAAATATTTATAATTTATTATTTCCAAATATTTTTAATAGTTATACATAATCGTAACTATACGCAATTATTTCAAAATATTTTTAATTATTATTTCATCAATCGTAACTATACGCCATTATTTCAAAATATTTATAATTTATTATTTCAAAATATTTTTAATAGTTATAAATAATCGTAACTATACGCAATTATTTCAAAATATTTTAAATTATTATTTCATCAATCGTAACTATACGCAATTATTCCAAGATATTTATAAGTTATTATTTCAAAATATTTTAATAATCCTAACCATACGCAATTATTTCAAAATAGTTTTTAATTATTATTTCATCAATCGTAACTATACGCAATTATTTCAAAATATTTATAATAGTTATAAATAATCGTAACTATACGCAATTATTACAAAACATTTTGAATTTTTATTTCATCAATCGTAACTATACGCAACTATTTCAAAATATTTATAATTTATTATTTCCAAATATTTTTAATAGTTATACATAATCGTAACTATACGCAATTATTTCAAAATATTTTTAATTATTATTTCAAAATGTTTTTAATAGTTATAAATAATCGTAACTACACGCAATTATTTCGAAATATTTTTAATTATTATTTCATCAATCGTAACTATAAACAATTATTTCAAAATATTTATAATAGTTATAAATAATCGTAACTATACGCAATTATTACAAAACATTTTGAATTTTTATTTCATCAATCGTAACTATACGCAACTATTTCAAAATATTTATAATTTATTATTTCCAAATATTTTTAATAGTTATACATAATCGTAACTATACGCAAATATTTCAAAATATTTTTAATTATTATTTCATCAATCGTAACTATACGCCATTATTTCAAAATATTTATAATTTATTATTTCAAAATATTTTTAATAGTTATAAATAATCGTAACTATACGCAATTATTTCAAAATATTTTAAATTATTATTTCATCAATCGTAACTATACGCAATTATTCCAAGATATTTATAAGTTATTATTTCAAAATATTTTAATAATCCTAACCATACGCAATTATTTCAAAATAGCTTTTAATTATTATTTCATCAATCGTAACTATACGCAATTATTTCAAAATATTTTTAATTATTAGTTCATCAATGGTAACTATACGCAATTATTTCAAAATATTTATAATTCATCATTTCGAAATATTTTTAATAGTTATAAATAATCGTAACTACACGCAATTATTTTAAAATATTTTTAAATATTATTTCATCAATCGTAACTATACGCAATAATTATAAAATATTTATTATTTTAAAATATTTTTTTATAAATTTTTTTTAATTATACATTCGTTATGAAAATTATTTTTTTGAACAATTTTTTTAATACATCAGCCATGGCTAGAAATTATTTTAGTTACAGTTGGGTTGGGTTGTGTTAGTTTAAGTTATGTTAGGTTAGTGTTGTTTGAAAAAAATATATATGCCATAACCTAACCTAGCCCAGCCCAGACCAGCCATCCCAGCCCAGCCCAGCCCAGCCCAGCCCAGCTCAGCCCAGCCCAGCCCAAACCAGACCAGCCCAGCCCAGCCCAGCCCAGCCCAGCACAGCCCAGCCCAGTCCAGCCCAGCCCAGCCCAGCCCAGCCCAGCCCAGCCCAGCCCAGCCCAGCCCTGCTGGGCTGTATCTATATATGTATATATATGTGTATATATATATATATATATATATATATATATATGTAAATAAATTAAAAACCAGAATTATATTTATATGGCAATGGCAATTGCAAAACTTTATACCCATAAATAAAAAAAAACATAAATTATAGATTCAAAAATATTAAAACCTATTAAGTTGGTATAACTGATAATTTTTCTTATTTGACGTTTAAGACTGTTAAAAATTACATTGTTTTAACGTAATTTTAAAAATGCATTTTAAACGATTTAATTTCATTAATTTCTAATTACCTTATGTTTATGTCAAATGTGTAGTGTCTAATGGTAAATTTATTGTGAATATAGTGAGAAATAACCATGTAATGTACAAATTTCGACAAATTTCTGGTGAGCATTTTTTTTTGAAAATGATTTCTTTTTTAATAAATAAGTATCCGCTGCAGAATTTCTTTCCTGATATATGGTTTTTAATGTATATACTTTCATCTGATTTCAAAAAAATTGTCGACATGTTCCTGGTTGTATAGTGCATATGTTCTAATGTTTTAAAATTATTTTGGTGTCATTTTTAAAAAAATTATTAATCACTTCAATATCTCTTAGGTTTCGATCCAACAACGAAAAACATCCTGCAATTATCAATAAGGACAAAAATAATTTCATTTAGCTGTCTTATTTTCTTTATTTACATATAATTCTTAAATATTCTTAAAACGCATTTTAAGCATTCGCTAAAGTTATAAATTTTGAATGGTTTGTTCTAAACAAACCAGTTTGTTTTAACAACAGTTTGTTTTATGACAGTTTCCCTATTTAGTAAACGTGGTGGGCTTATGATATTATTGAGAATGATTCTAAATGCCCGCGGTCTCTGTTGAAATGTTGCCTAAATATTATTTTCTTTAGTGTAATGTTTTCGTAATCATCTTATTTCTTCTTTATGTCACTCAGTATATTATTAATACACTTGTTTTGAGTCTTGAGAACCATAAATGTAATTGGTCAAACGGTTTGGTATAATGAGTTTACCAACTGCTGTGTAATGTTAATGAAACGATACGCAACTCCAACTCTAATTATTGAAAAAGTGAATGACGTAAAATATTTTTAAATTTGTATTGTTCTTCACGTTGTTTTTCAAAATGACGTTATACACTTTTCCTTTTTCTTTTAAAAACAATTAAAATATTTGTCATCGCTTTTATGTCAGTCCATTAGAAAATAGCATACCCTTTCTTTTCCCTGCAAAGTAGTAAATCATAGGTCAAAAAAAAAAATGGACTTTAGTGATATTTAGTGTCGAAAATGTAACAATGTTACATTAATAACTTTTCCCTTGGCATACTTATATGTACATCCGGGAGTAACAACAAAGTTATTACTTTTACGATAGGAAGATCTGATCGAAATAAGTCCCTACATTACGAGATCGTGTTTAGCTGGACTATATGTTACAGTAAACAAGATGTTAGCTCAATATCCTTATAATTCAAGTCATTCTAACCAATCAAAAACTGTTTGAGGACTTTGAAATAAACTATCACAGTAACTAGTGTGCCTGAAAATTGTCACTTGGATTAAATTATTTTACTTGGAGTTTTTTTTGAGTCTTTAAATTACCTTTTGAGTTTACCTAGAGATTTTTTGCACGTATAGATTTTCATACTCCTCCAATAAATATCAACAAAATGTAAGTTATATCTATATCTTAGTCCTTTCTAAAATTATTTTCTTATAAATTGCTATTTATGAAGTGATTATGGTTTTCTGTTGACGACTACAGTTTCAAGTACACGCATTTATCATTATTACTAGTATAATATAAAAAATAATTATTCTTTAAAATTAATAATAACATTTTGGAATTGGCGTGACAGTACATAGAAGTCATTTAAGAAAAAATAATTTTGGGAAACATAATAATAAGGATGAATACAAAAATATAGTTTTTGGAATTTTTGTCTGTTCATTTGTTTCTCTATTTGTTTGGACAGGCATCACGTAAAAACTCTTAACCTAATCAAGATGGAGTTGATTGTGATTATGGTGATTTCGATTAATGTTTTATTTCATCGGAATAATTGTGCTCAATCGGAAGATATGCGAATTAAGCATGAATACATTTCTTTTGCATTAGTATAACAACAAAGAATTGCCTAGACAAGTTCTTATACAAATGCATAGAGTTTTTACGTACATAAATAAAAGGCACTACATGCATTTCAAATCGCTTAATGAAATTTAAAACCGAACATACATTGCCGAAATGGGAGTGACCAGTGGTGAAGCGTGGGGTGGTGCATACCGAGTACATATTTAAGTAATATGAAAACGGATAAATGCACGAGGCAGATATAACATAATTCAAGCTGATTCATTATAATCGAACATAACTCGATCCAATATAATAAAACACAACACAACCCGATCCAATATACCCCAATCAATTCAAGTCAGCATGACCCAACCCAACACAACATAATCCAAAATAACTGAACCCAACCCAATCCAACGTAATCCAACCCAACATAACCTAATCCAATCCAACGCAACCCAACCTAATATAAACCAACTTGATATAACCCAGCCCAAAGTAATCCAATATAACATAACTCAACATAAAACAACCGAATATAACCTAATTATATAAAGTCAGCATAACTCAACGCACTATAATATAAGTCATAAAAACCAACGCAATTTAAATTAATCCAACATAAGCAAACTCAGTCCAATATAATCGAATCTAACCAAATATAAAAAACGAAGAAATAGCATGTTTGCACACTCCATTGGTTTAAACACGCATCCCTTAAAATTGCATTACTCAATTAAGATGCAATTTTTTTCATAATATTGAGGTTGACTTGAAGTAATATTTAGTTCTTTTATCGGAATTTGTGCACCCAGTCAGAAGATATGTGAATTTAACATTTTTAAAAATGCATTTACTTACTCCTCAACGCAGTCCCTGCATAACAACAAAGAAATCCCTCACTGCTCAACGCGCAATAATTACAAAAATGTATAGTGTACCTAAAAGACGGTACAATGTGTAATTTAAATGCTGCAATAAAATTTTCTACCCTGGCATATATTGACCTGATTATTGGCCAGAAGTGAAGAGTGGAGTGGAGTGGAGAAGTAACCAAAATACGGGCAGATGAATGAGATAAAAAGGTTCTTATTTTGGCTTCGCAACCCTAAATAAAGTCATTTTGGGTTATTCATTTATGACAAACGTTATACAATTTTTATTTAGAAATAATGTATACGCGTTTAGTGTAGTTAGGAAATTTCAACCTCCGGTCATGTAAACCATTTCTTCCATACTAAGTAAACCGATTAACCATGTCATTTAAGTATATTTCGAGGTAATTCAATTAAGTCCCAAATCTTACTTCATCAATCGAAAATACTAATTATTTTTATAAGCCTAGTAAACGGATACGTAGCCAATAAACAGTGAGAGAATATTTCGCGGCAGATGTGTTTTGGTGCTCGCCATATTCATTAAAGCCCACAACGCGACTCAATTCGACGCCGGCAATGGTGCCTGTGGCAATTATTCTTGAAATAAATTAAAGCAATGGCTCTATACCTCCATGTAACTGATTCATAAAACACTTAATTGTTGGAAAGCCGTTTTGAGTGCATGTAGGAAAATGCGACTATTTTGTGAATCGCCTTTCGGTTAGGCGTTAAAATGTGTGTTTTGTTCATTGTTTCGGTATGCCTGTAATAGTTGCAGAGTGAGTTAATGATATTATCTTCGGTAAATTTCTTCTACTTCTTTAACTTGATTTTTGTTCCTCCATAATTTTAAATTTGCGTTTAAAGAATTTTCTTAATTGTGAAAAAAATTACTAACAGTTGTGCACACAGCTTTGCTGGTTTGATTTTAAAAAAGTTTATAAATGTTTATTTTGCTCATGCATAATCAACACTAGCCGTTACAGGAGCTGCTACTGTCTTTATGGACGATAACGCCCGAGCACATCAAGCGGGCAAGGCAGACGCTTACTTTACTGAGGTCGGAATTAGCTGTTTAGATTGGCCAGCATAATGTCCTAACCTCATTCCTATTTAGCGTATATTGGACATTCTAAAACGGCGTGTTATAGTTATCCATCCAGCCCCACGGATCATCCGAGAGCTAAAAACAGACATTACGTGTATTCTGCAAGAAATAATTAAGATCCTCATTTAGGGCATTCAATGAAGATAGTAAGAAGAGAGTAAAAAGAGAGAAAGAGGGAATTGGAGTTTCGGAAAAGGAGGCCACACTTTACATTGATTTTTTTTGTAACTTTTTTTAAAAATAAAGGGCATTGCCAGTTGAAGACTTCCTCTTTTTTATTGAAACATATATATATATATATATATATATATATATATATATATATATATATATATATAATTTAAAAGTAATACAAAAAAATTTTAAAATCTAATTTTCTTACGATTTTACTTGAATTAATCAAAAAAATCGTAAGTGTTCTTTTTTGCCAAGGAATATATATGTTTAAAATTATTATTAAATTACTTTAAGTGTTAAAATCTTAAATTTATATAGATTTCGTATTATTCTTATATCTTAAATTTATATAGATTTCGTATATTCGATTTAGCATGAATATGTCATAATATTGGAATTCTGTCGTCGCCGTGGTGTGTTGGGTTGATATCAAGGCATACGGCCTTTGGCGGTGCTGCGGGCCACTGGGACCCATGGCAGCATGTCTGCCATAGGTATCAATTAGATAAACTAAAGTACATAAACAAACAAATAAATTCTCACTCAGGTTTTAATAATGATAAAAGCTCGGTTGCATAATGCATCTGCAATTTACGAGTGTGAAACTCCATCCCACTACCATCTCATTAATTACAACTGTTACAAAACAGTGCAGTTAGTCCGTTCTAATTAACTGTAAAAGACTTGCGTCTAGCGATCAACCAATTTGTTATGACTTTTGCGACTTCTAAAGTCACTGATTAATTATTTCACCCGTCGAAGCTTTAGTAGAACACATTACATATCGTCTTTGCACACAACAAAAACAAAAAGTTGCCTATGTTGACACATTTCTTTCGCTTCTACCAGACTCTGGAGGCCTGTTTTATCATGATGTCTCAGAACAAGAGTTTAGCAAACTACAATTCTTTCAACATTTATGTTTTAGTTACATTTTTAGCCTCAGAAAATACGATCAAACCTTTGTCGCCGAATAGGCCGCCACTTAAGAGTTTGGAGATTCGTGTTCATCGCTTTTTTAATATTCTTATAATATGCTAAAAATCCTAGTAGTCTCTCCTCCTTGATGCAAAATTTATAGCCCTTCCTGTCCATTGTATATATCTACGTTCTGATCGTGAGAAATTTCCCACGCTACTTATATCCAAACATACTATTTATTTCTATGAGTATTCGTTTACTATTAATCTTGCCAAGTTATGGAACCAATTCAATTCCGATACCAGATTTTTATTGTCTACCCAAGTATTCAAAAGATATTAGTAAAAATAATCCCTCTCCTGACCATATTTTCCACATTCATATATTATAATCTTTCTTTCTTAATCGATAAAAAAATCTGTCTGACTGGCCACAAGATACTTACCGCTCCTTTGAATCAACAAACTGTTTACCGAAACACGAGATCTAACAATGCATCAGCTCATAAGGCTAAGAATAATTCACCTTGACCGAACCCTCGCCCTCACCCTCGTAAAACTCGATAAATAACTTCGATGTTTTCCTCGGGCGGGCGCATAAAGCGAGACGTCAACAGGAAAAGCGTTGATGAAACATTTCGGTTATCATTTTCGACATTAAAAACCAGTAAATTCCCCCTCGCTTTATTGCGTATGATTTGCTGTCTTCCCATCTTATAATATATTTATCGATTCATCGATGACTTCAAGCTATTTTCTACAATATGGTATGAATAGTGAATATATTTGGCGTTAATTTTGTAGGAATTCATTATTGAAAATTAAATGAAACTGTGTTATGTAGTATTATTTCTACTTTTTTTAAGTTCTTTACCACGACCTATTAGCTAATAGCCCACCTAAAGATGTTGTAATACAACGGAACCTAGGTCGTGGTAAAGAACGTAAAGAAAGTAGAAATAATACTACATCCAGTGGCGTAGCGTGAGTGTCGGCTGCCCGGGGCGGAAGACAATTTTGCCGCCCTCTTATTTAGGTATTTTAATTTAATGTATACTATACATTACATACATTAATTATAGAGAACTTTTTTGCATTATACAGGTTAGATTTTAAATAAAAAAGTTTATCTAAGTTTTACAATCACGTTTATTACTACAAAAATTCTTTTACTTTAACCACTTAGATACATTGATATAACTTAGGTACCTATCACTTAAGATTAGGTACACCTTGACGATCGACAAGATTAAATAAAATCAATTTTTAATTAGAACTAGAACGATACTATAATGTTATATTTTTATTTTTATTGAAAAGTAATATGAGTATTTGTTAGAATTAAAAACAAAACTTTCGTCTTCAATTAAAAATTTATACGTCTACTATTTTTAAAAGCAAAGTCTTATTGCACCGTCAATGTCTATCGCATCACACACCTTTTGCTCAATGGACAAAATAGCCAAATTAGTTGGTCTTAGAGTACTCATTGTCGATCTTAAATAATTTTTAATCAATTTTAATTTTGAAAAAACTTCTCTCACAGCTGGCATTGTTTATGGCAACTGTGAAAAATATTCGGAACATTATTAAAATATTGGACAGAGTATCTTCCAGCTTGGATTTAACAATAAATTTAAATAATTCAAGTGAGTCTGTATTAATCAATTTATTTTCGCTGCCTGTAGCAGCAACGAAAGTCCGCAGTCGAAGTCTTTCCAGCTTGAAATCCAGCTCGTCAGTTTCGTCAGATGCGTAGTCTAGATTACATTCAGTGTTGTCTGGATCTAATAATATAGCCGGTGTTAGATAAGCAAACTTATCCGTTAAATTCTGTAGCTGTTGAAAACGCTCACGAATTTCTACAATAACTCTATCTAACGAAGAAAACAGCTTTCGTCTCAACTCATTTTCACAAGACAAGTTAGCATCTCTAGTTCCATCACCAAACATATGCTTTCTTGTTATGCGCCTGCCGCATCCGAGTTTTTATGGAAATTCAAAATTCTTCACACATAATTTTTGCATAACCTACAGCGCCATTTGCCCATTCCTCTCTTTCCTCTGTCAATATCATCTGCAAAGCATTTACTTTCTGAGCGCACAATCTTATGTCAAGTCTCCTTGTTTGTAAATATTTTTGTGCATCATTCACTTCATGTAGCACCGGTTGCCACAGGCCCAAAAAACAAAGAAAGGAAAATGACTCCATCAAAACTAGTAAAGCACCTGCATCTGTCCTAGCGTTTAAAATTTCACCTGCCTCTATCAGTTTTTCCAAAGTGACGAGAATGTCTTTGTAATGATGCCATATCGCATTTACGGTATCGCCTCTTGCACTCCCCCGCGTGTCTTGAACCCTTTTTAAGCTTTTGCCTGTAGCTGCTATCAGAACTTCCCAACGATGTGTCGATGAGGAAAAAAAAGAATAGCAACGTTCTAAAGTGCCGAAAAAAGGTTACTGAATTCACCTCAACTAAGGCAGCGTGTAAACAAACTAGGTTTAACGAATGATTTGAGCAGGGTACGAATTCAGCTTGTGGGTTTATTTCTTGAATTCTTTGCTGAACTCCTGAATACTTTCCAGCCATAACAGCAGCATTATCATATGCTTGGCCTCTACAGTTGCTGATATCTAGCTCATCAGCTTGAATCTTGTCCAAAATCATCTTTGAAATTCCTTCAGCAGTTTTGTCTTTAGTTTCAATGAAATCTATAAAAAATGCCATTACTTTTACTTCCTGATTTTCAATTACTACGTATCTTAATACCTGACTTGTTTGATCTTTATGAGAAAGATCTGGAGTGCTGTCGAATATAATCGAATAATACTTAGCCTTTTTTATTTGTCCGATGATATGTTGGCGAACATTATTTCACAAAATGGCAATAAATTCGTTTTGTATTTGTGGTGACATATAAGTGATCAAAATTTTGCCACACATTTCAGACCTTACAAGATGTTCACGAAGTACAGGATCGTATTTTGCAATTAAATTAACCAATTCTAAAAAGTTTCCTCTATTGGTACTGGTGTCGTTTTCTAAATGTCCACGTAAAGCCAAATTTTTTTTGGCAAGGAATCTTATAACGTCAAACATTCTGATAAGAATTTATTGCTAAGAATTTTCTTTATTTCTTTTGCCACTATGTCTTGCTCTTTTTTGTCAATAGTCTGTCCTTTTTGAAGTCTGCTCTCAAACTCCTTCCATTTGCAATAATTTTGGATGTGTAGTGCACTTGACTTGTGACTTGAAACCTTAGGATTTAAAAATTTAGATCCATTCGGTGTATTTATGTTCTCAAATAAACGACAACAAAAGCAAAATAATGATGCTTTAGATAGAGAATAAGCCATCCAAGTACGTAAAACTTTTTCGCCGTTAGTCAATGTGCGGTAAAACCATTCCGTAGTAAGCCGTCTTGTCTCTCCTTTTGATTTTAAAGAGCACGAATCTGACTGTGTTACTGTTGACATTTCAGCGAAATTAATATCAATGTGCTGAATAATTTCCTGTCCTTGCTGAATGAGATGCAATCGGATATTGTCGTCTATGTGTTCAGGCCATTTTCCAATATCGTCGAAATTTTGGTATTGAATAGCAGACAATGCTGATGTCGTATCAATCTCTGTTTCGGAACTATGCATGTCCATGTCTGGACATACAGATGGAGACACTAATGCAGTAGATGTTGTTGGAATTTGATCTCTAGGAACAGTGTCAAGTTCTTGTATTTTTTCAGCTTGTTCTGGGTTTGAAGGCCCAGTTGTCTGTGACGAATTTAAGCCTAACGAGGAATCTGACGTCTCAGGAACAACACTTTTCACATATTTAAGTAAAGCTCCTTCATTTGCTCTAATATTTTCCAACTTAGCTCTTCTCTTATTACGGTAAGGCTCGGCACTTTCTTTTACTCTTTTCATTTTTGATGCTAAAATAAAAAAAATATTAAGTGATAAAAGTACAAGTTAGAGTTGCAAACAAAACTATCGAACATTTTAAAAGAAGTACCTAGTAGATTTAAAAAAAACCTTGCTTTACTGAAATTTTCCGTTTTTAGGGTTTTGTAACTCAAAAGGAAAAAATTGAACCTTTATCTATCTTTACTTTTATTAAATCATTTCATTGACCGTCTGTCTGTCCGTTAAGACCTTTTTTCATAGGAACGAGTACTTACTTACACATATTAAATTGAGATATATATCAGAGTTTCCGGTCTAGATCCCTTTAAAATGTGAAAACACTTGGCACTTGGGCGGTTTTTTTATTTTAATAAATTAAAGTTTGAACAACATATCAGATAGTCCAACATACAATTAGATAAATATAATATTTAATACTCACACAGTTGAAAGTTGTTCAATAATTTCACAACCACTACACGTACTTATTTGCACAAAAATCGCATTTTGGAAAGCGTAACTTAATTAAAATACGAGACAATGTGAATTGGACAACTGACGACCCATCAATAAAACTTTCTTTGAATTGTCAAACTTTGTCAAAGCACGTAATTCCCGTACCTTAAATGGGCTTCCCCGTACGTGTAATAAACTATATTGAACTTAATATATAACTTAATATGTAATAAACTATATTGAACTTAATATATAATAGAAGTCATTCTCGCTGATTGTTAGTCATAAACGGGGAATTTCCACAAGTCAGTATAGACGTTGTTGCCAGTCGCTACAAAATATCATTCAAAGAAAAGGAATTCCCCAAATTCGTCACAAAATAAGTAATAAAACATTACGTGCTCCTTTCAACCGGTCCGAATTTGTAGTTGCGATCAAAATATAAAAAGGTTCAAATATTTACAAAGTATTTTTATTATTTATTGTTAAATTTTGCCGCCCCCTAAAAAGTGCCGCCCGGGGCGGGCCGCCCCTGCCGCCCCCACAACGCTACGCCACTGACTACATCACTTAGTTTCATTTAATTGTGGTATGAATAGTATTGACAAAGTCTGTATTTAATCAAATTATGAAGATCCGTTTTCGTATAATTACACTTGAAGTAAGATCAATCTCATCTCTTTTTTGAAATACGTAAAGCCTAGAATGAAAATGCCTCTTATTCGACGATACGCAGATTATAAAAATTCATGCATCTTGAAAAACTTATGAAATGACTGCAACATTCATAAAATGGTTTATTATGGCACTATTTTAGCACAAACTCGTACTTATAATCTGCCCACGAAATATTATTTATTTATTTTTTTTATTTGCGTTATAATTTAAAAAGACAGGTTGATATTAAAACGTAATAAGAACAAAAAACATGATAAATATTTTTTATGGGAAAAACAAAAAAGGCTAAATTAGTTTTTATTTTATTATATCAGAATTATTTGATATGGAGTAGATATAAATTTGTGATTTCTGTAACAAATAAGCAGATATATTATATATATATATATATATATATATATATATATATATATATATATATATACATATATATATATTTATATATGTATATATATGTGTATATATATATATATATATATATATATATTGTGCATATTTGTGAAAAGAAATGGGTCAGATCGCGATCAAGATGTTGCATGCAAATGATATCAGGGTTTCTGGGTTATAATGTAGGTAAATGGCTATGGTTAAAAAAAATATACTACTGCAATACAACAAAATAAAACAAGACATTTTTTTATCAAAATCCAATCACTTGTTTTTTGGTTACAGACATTTTTTATGTAATGTAGTGTCAAAATACTGATAAATTATTACAAAACTGAACATAAGACAAATATAATTAAGAAGTTAAGTACGGCTTTGCTAATGCTGAGACGTTATAAAAAGTTAAAAGGCGTAAAGAACAATATATTAAATCATGATTTACAATGAAAAATGTGATGATGTAAAATATAAACCTCGTTAAGTATAAAGAAAATAATATGGAAAACTGATATAAAAATTCTTACCTCAGAACTTCTCAACGTGAGTGCTTTTAAGCAAAACCGCAAGTTCAATTGTCGGCTTTTGTAAAGTTTAATTTAAAGACTTATTTTAAAAACAAACAACAATGCCTAACAGAACGTGGATTGATATTAATTGACTTGAATTGATATTTTTATACAAGTGGTAAATTTTACTATTTAAAACTAGATGTAATTTTAATAATCACCGTAACTAATAAAATGTAGCAAAAATATCCCTGCAAGGGCAGTGCGGCATACTTATTTTGTAACCCAAACACCTACTGTGAATTATTTTTCCAAAATTTCATCCTGAAAGGGATGTATGGGAGATTACACATTTAATAGAATTTGATTCATTTCGCTTTTCTTACTGAATATGAAATTGGTAAAAATTTTCCTTTCATGACCAAATATTTTAAAGCGTTTTAATGATATATGAAAAGAATATTTTTTTAATAAACATTACTATTTATACAAAAAACTCATGTTTGAAATGAAGAAAATAAATTCGCATTTTTCCATTTACTTTAATTTTACTATTCGTTATTTTGTAAAGTAATGAATATTAAAAGAATATCCCACTCATCAGTCTAAAGAGGAAAAGAAGGCCAGAAACAATATCGTTTAGTATTTAAGAAAATAAAACATTCGGCTATTGAAAATTAGGATATAAAGAGCAAAATATGAATATTTATATATATAAAAAAAAATTATATATATAAAAATCTAATGAATTTCTGGGAACTAAGAGTTTTATTAAAATTTTAAAATAAAATGTTTAATTAAAATTTTATTTTAAAATTTTACTACAAACTATCACACGCACATGGCTGACTTATGTTAATCTGAATTTAAAATAGAGAACGCCCTAAAAGTAGAAATATAACTTTGAAAACTTTTATTTCTATGGTACAATGAAAAAGTTTAGAGACTTTAGACAAAATTCAATCAGCTCCGACAACGAGTAGAGCACATGCAAATTTTAGAACTGCTGAGCTCGTTCCGCGAACTGCCACTTTTTCACAAGGACTTTTCAAACAAAAGGATCTTTATTTCAAACAAGGGGACCTTTCCACTTCCAATCTGGCTGATTTACATTTTCAAAAAAGTTCAGTAACACGAATCGAAGCTTTTTTTCAAAATATTATGTTTTTTATTTCTGAATTGACTATACATTGAATGGACATAAAATTTATTGTTCCACATATCGGAACTTTTGCAAAAATCAATCATATTTCCAGAACGAGAAGTTTAGTTTAGGAAGGCTGCAAATAATAGTGGAAATTGCCAAAAAAAATTATGAACTCATCGCTATACATGATAATTTTCAAAAATATTTTGAAAAGCTTACAAGTTATTGTAGTTTCAAATTGCAAAGTGACATTACCCAAATTGACGAAGCAAGGTCTCATAAATAAGTATAGCTAACAATGTTTATTCGGTATGCAAGAGATTTAAGATTAGAAGTAAGTTTCTTTCGTTTCATAGATCGTTCTACATCAGGAAATGCAGGCGGATTAGTAGAACTCATTTAATAAAAACCAATAATTGCTCAATCTTATTACGGAGTATGATATCCGGAAAATACCATGTTGTTCAAACCTTAATTAAACAAAGGCATTTGGAAGCGGTATACGTACATTTTTTAAAATACACATACATATATACCGGTGTATCCAGTAATATATGCTACAATTTTATTTTTTTTTTTGGATGTGGATTTTTTTTGTTTTTCGCTTTCAATTTAGTAGCGACATATTTGTGTACAAATATTTTCTCAACATTATTTTTCAACACTTTTCATGTGCATTTTGAATGTCCAAATCATCACTGAAACTAAGTCTTAGTACCACACTTTAGACTTGAAACTATCAAAACAATAAATATAAGAAATTGTAAAGTCGAATTGAAAATTGTAAAACAATTTTTGATACAAGCCTAGGTCTAAACCTTAATGCTATCGAAGCAACTGGCAGCCTTTTTTTGTACATCTGTTGATTTTTGCATCAGTATTATTGGCTTTAAATATATAGTTAAATATTTTCAAATAGTCGTAATTTTTGACTTTCAGTCGTTCTGGCCACACAAAAAACTAAGGCGTAATGATACTTTCAAGTTAAGAAAACATATGAAACAAATGCGATCTCGTTTGAACAAATTACCATAAAAATATTTTTCCCACAGACATGTTTTTCCCATACAAACTTAGGCACCACTTTTCACTCCCTTAGTGTAATAAGTATTTCAGTATTTGTATTGAAGGTTAATAATACCAAGTTTACGTAAAAATTTACAACATAATTTTTTTCCCCATACGAAATTTACCATCACTTTTCACCCGCTTAATTGTTGTTTCTTGAAAAATGCTTAAATTCGTATTTATGTTACACAGTATTAAAGCTGTCGAGTGATATTAAACCTATTACAGCTATATGTGTTGAAGGATAGGTTATCTACTCTACATACAGTTTCATACATATAAATAAACGGACGTTTCACTTATAAATATTTTCATTCTTGGTAAAATAGTGATTACTATCTTTAGATTGTTTTTTTTGTACCAAAATATTGTTAATTCTTATTTCTGTTTATATTAACAGGTATATAGTTGATAAATATTTCGCAGTATGGAGTACATCACAAAATACAACAATACTAAAAAAAAATGGTTGTACTGTTGGCTAATGGCTAATGGTTGTACAACACAAAATACAATAAAATATGGTTGTCACGGAAGAATTACGATAAATTATGACGTGTCTCTAAATATTTCTCTTATTAATACAGGCATAACGATTATTTTTTTTCAAATTTAATTATAACTTGATTATTGCATTACAAAGTATGGATTGTCCATATTTAATTTTTTTTCGGGATTGCTTCGGTGTTATTAATAACACACGCTACGCTAACTGCCCATCAAACGTAAAAAGTTCTCAAACAACTTACTTTAGGCTTTCGTGAATCATTGTAGAACCATAGATATAAATCCTTTTCATAGTGCGATTTCTGTTAAAATTTCTATCAAGTTCCACAATCCTAATTCAAGGACATTTTCATTTCATGGATGTTTTACGAGAAATTAACACATAAGTATAATCAATTAAAATAGTCTAAAGTTACAAATAAAAATGCAATTTTGTTACCTTTTCCTTTTATTTATGAATGCACAACATTTAAAAGGAGAAGTAATTATTGCTTATATAAATAAATAAAGAGTAAGGTATGAGCTTGGATGAAAAGTTTGTAATTTTAAAAATCAAGTTCAGTATTATTAAGGCAACATAATTATCCGTTTAAAAGGAAAATTTTAGACGAAGAGGCATTTAGCTGCGTGCAGGTTTAGTAAAAGGACTCGGGGAGCCCTAGGCACGCCATGGCAATAAATTGTCCTAAACTACTTCTAAAGGATTAAAAAAGGATCGTCGACATGAAGTTTAATGACTATAGTTTAATTCCTCAGCTTAGAATTGATATCGTCTTATAGCGCTTTATCGGATATCGAAGTGTGACTTGCTTATAAGTTTCGGAATATTGCTGTAATAAGATTAGTCTCAGTGCCTAGATCCATTATGGAAGCTTATTGTTGGCTGCGACTTATGTTTCCATTCGCTTTAACGTCGCACTAGAAGAAAGTCATTTCATTTATTAGGATATTTTTAAGACTTTTTTAAAAAATTAGATCAATTTGAAAATAATTATATTGAAGTCGATGTTTAGTCTTTCACACTAACGATATATTAAGGTATATTATGTACGTATAGTAAAAAACTTAAACTAAATCTGTCAAACTATGAAGTAGAAATACGTATTAACAATTTTTGGAGTATTTCAAAATCTTTATTTGCCTGAGAAGGAATTGTTAGTTATCATTAATGAAATTGTTTGTAAACCTAGGTAAACAATCTTGTGTTTGATGTTATTGTATTTGTATATCTGTATGTATTTTTCACGTATATAATACTTTAATTTACTGATAAATACTTAATTGTTAATAAATACCATAGATTCTAATAGAGATTGTATAAACCGATAGTATATTTTGGGAGATTTTCACTTTTCGTCACATCGTTATTTTGGTTTCAAAATTTATGAAAAACTCTATTATATGGTTTTGTTGCTTAGATCAGAAAAATTAGACAATCGGAAAAAAGAGCATGGGGCAGCTCTGTATACAAATTTGATTGCAACGAAAGCGAATATAGGAAAATGTTGCATATATGCTGGTTTTATTTTTTTTTTTTTATTATTGTAAACAACGAAATCGATATGAATGAATTATTTACCTAAATAGTATTATGTGTAAACAAGTGATGGAAAGATGGAGCGTATCCGGTACAAGAGGGAAATGGCATTTTTAATGGGAAATGGCATTTGGAATTAGAAAACGAAGAGTATATGAATTTAGTTTATTATTTATTTTTGTTTATTTGAGATTAATATTTCATATTTAGTATTTGATTTTGGCGATTTTTTAGTAGTTTCAGATCATACAGATTTTTCGTAATCGAGACCATTACCTTCTTTTATGTAACAATATGTATCGCAATTTTAAATATTAATCTACTTGTTAATTGAAGAACTTCATTTGTATGATTTTGTTGCGAACTTTTTATTTTATCGACACACATCGTATCTAGTGACATTTAACGATCAATTGAGCGGAGACAAAAGGCTTCAAACAGAAATATGATATTGTTTAATATTCTGTGTAGAATATTTGGACACTAATTTCCAAATAATAATTTTATCCGTATTTAAATTCATGTTACAATTAAAAACATTGATATTGTAGTTTACTCAACGTATTGAATTAATATTTGTTATTAATGGTATTAATTAAATCGTTAAAAACCACTACGTTCAACGACAATATTACATCTTGGCTAGAAATTAATGCAATATATATCAGTGAATTAAATTTTATATGGAAATATAACTCAGGGATATTTATATTTAGTATTTAATGGCGTAATATATGACTAACAAAATATTAATTGAAATATACAAACTATCTCCCGTTATATCACATTGAAAGTACCCTATTTATTTATTCTTTAATTGTGATTTTTTAACTTTTTTTTCACTGCAGTGATATAGTAATTATACCGATGTTTCGATATTTTCTAAGTTATTTTTCAGCATAATATTTTCCTAGCCCTTATTCCTATATTTCTTTTGACTTATTTCAACGATAATGACAAATATCCACATATTTGTATTTACCAAAAAATTTTTTTATCACAAAGGAAATAAACTCACTACGTCAAACATTGGATTATTTTTTGCATTCTTTTAGTGTAATGTTTTTGTTTTTGTTTCTCAATAATACTATTGAATTATGCTACGGTATTTTTTTAAAGACAATGTAAACTGTCAAAATTTGCACAAAATGCGCTAATTTTCTTTTAGAATATTTAAAGCCGTTAATTGAAAATTACAGTAGATGAATGAATATTTTCTAGAAGAAATCATCATGCCTACTTTCCATATTTTTGAAAAAAAAACAAGAATGTGAGTTATTTATTTAAGAAAAACCATAAAAATATTCAGCTAGCAACTTAGAGCAGTAAATGAAATAAAACGCATGCAGCCGTAAAGAATTAAATTTTATCCAAAATTTTTGAAAAATCAGCATAATTTTAACAAATCGCACACACGGATCTCATTTCACTCTTACGTAAGCGTTATGAATTCAGAAAGAGTACAACTGCCTTTGTTGACAAGACACTGTAGATAAGAAATATTCACATTAAGTATTCTTTTTGTTTTTACAATTTGCTGTGATAATCTATTTAAAATAACATGGGTTAAAAACAAATAACAGAGGATAGTTTAAGTAGCACAAAATTACTTTCTTCCTTTTTATTGTTTTTTTTATTACTCAAGTGTTTAAATATTTTCGTCCTTCCTAGTATCGTAAAAATAAAATTGAAAGAATTATTATATTTGTATTTTAGAACAATATGACGATACGATATGACGAACTAAGTAAAAACTAAGTTCAAACTTAGTTGCTGTCCCATGGTTTCTAAAACCATCATTTTTACGTAAAGAAAACGTTTTCTTATTGTGATAATTTTGATGGTGACAGCATTCCTAATTAAAGTCCCAAATTGTAGGCATTACATTTTGAAGACTTGCTTATTGGTTAAATTATGTTTTTTCCTTTACTCTTAAAGAGCTCTAAAATGATACGTAAATTATTGGTGCATATTATGAGGTCCAATTCGGGGCAAGGTTCTTTTAAAAATATTTCACAAGAAATTCCTTCAAAGTCTTGTTTTTTTATGTAAAAAGAAACAAGTAAGTCGACCATATTCCTCAAGAGAGCATGTTATGAAGTTTTAATGAAATTCTTTTATAAATGTAAATGTGGACGTGACTTTGGCGAACGTACCGAAGAAGTCGGTTTATACCTATTATATCTTGAGGACTTTGGTTATCTTATTTTAAGAAACTGACTTTTCTTTTCACTCGAAAAAATATTACGAGTTACATATTAATTAATTATGAGTTTGTGTTTCCTCTCAAGTTTCGGTCAATCGTGAAAGTAAAAAATCGAAACAAATATTATAGCTAATATTATTACAAATATGGGCCATTGAATTGATTCACAATATAAAAATAGTAATTTTTCTCGACGTATATATATATAAATATATATATATATATATATATATATATATATATATATATATATATATATATATATATATACGAGTTTATATGTGTGTGTGTGTATATCTTATTGAGGGTCATAATAATATATTTTCTAATTTATTTTTAAATTTAGAATGTGACTAAAATTGATGGAAATAAATGATTAACGGTATCTACATGTATTTTAATTTTTTTATTACATAAATTGTCCAAACCATCAAAGAAGCAGATTCAGTTTCATGTCTGCTCGTGGTATAGGGATGGAAATGCTCTGGATACCTGTTCAATCAGTTTTTTTTCCAGATATATATGTAATCACTTTTGATGAAACATTCTTCTTTGTCCAAGCGGATAAACTTTCGGATCCACTACTCGTACATCTTGAAACCAGAAATTGGTCTCTGTTTTTGAAGGTACCGGTTCCCCTTTCCATAACAATACCACGCCAAATTGTATTTTTTTATTATCATTTTTTCATTAATTTTTTATTTTTTAGTTTTTGAATTTTAAAGATACATTTGCTTTTTTTTAATTTCTCAAATTTAACCATTGTGTTTGGCTGGAGAGAACATTCATTATGTAGTAATAAGTCAAAGGCAAATGTGTTAACTTACGCGTAAATTAAGTTCAATACTTCCGTCATCTTCCTTTAGACCTTAATGATTGCCAAATTATGGTTATCGAACTTTGTACATTATTTCTACTTATGTTTTTTATTCTTTCTACAGCACCTTTTTATCTATTCAGTGAATATTCCTTGTACATATACAATGTGCAAGTTATAACATTTTTGAAGGCGTCGCTATAGAAATTAAATATATTTCAAATCACTCGCTTACTAACAATATAAATTCATCAAGTGACTTGAAAACAAAACGTGAAAGAGAAGAATATAAATTAAAAGTGCTTGGCTTCGTTCCGAAAAAAAAACTATCTCTGAAGCAGAGGAAAATGAAAAAATTTTGAAAGCAGTTTTTGCAGTAGCTGGCCACTCGCTCGAATATTGTACGTATTGTATTCATAAAATTGAACAATTTGCAATGTAATTATTCGCAAACTTCATACGTTGCTTTGTTGGAATAATTTTTTTAAAAAATTACGAGTTTTAAAATGGTTTCAAACTCTTAATTAAACATGGCTCTTTTCCAATATAAAATGACGAGTACATTGATTATTTTTAGAGTAGTATTTTGTTTTTGTTGTAGTATCTCAGTAGTGTCAGTTACTAGATTAAATTTTGATTATAATTTTATTCAGCGCCTATATTTATTTTATTTAGCTTGAAAGTTAGTGCAATAAAAGTGTTACATTGCATATATTTGATGGTAATATAACTTGCCGATTTCAACCATATTAAGTATGCTATTCTTAATTATGGTCTTAATATGTAATATGAAAAATAACTCAACCTCGCACAATATTTTAAGAAATTGTTATATTACTTTTAAACCTGCTTTTAAAAGTTCATTTAATCTGCCTAGAAAAACTGATCTTATTGATCACTTTTATAGAAACTGTTCTAAACCTCCATCCTCGATAACTTTATCCATTTTATTAATTTCCTATTTTTATTTACATATTTTATATCAACCTTACGGTAAAAAATATATGACGGCATGTAATAAATTTCAAGTCTAATTTTCTTCAAATCTATTGAAAATTTATCACGACACATAAATTGGCCGGTCGGAAAAGTTTTAATTTTCCGGCCAACCAATTTATTATACCGCAAGTCAAACTTTTCTGCCGTCGGCATGCTATGAAGAGGTTCCTCCAAAAAAGTAAACGAATAGAACTCACACTACGAGGATTACGGATACTTTTATACGAATCCGGAAACGACGACGAAACATACACATTAAAAGTCACATAACATTTCTATCACACTAATTAAAAGTATTCACATTTTTTTCGTTATGTAAACATCCTTTTAAATATATCCGTCCTTTTATAGGGTTAAACATATTATTATTATCTCAAAGATTATGAAATTTAGAACCTTATAACTCTGGAAAAAATAGCTTTAAACGACTTGCTCTTTCAATTCGATTGGTGAATATTGGAAAA